>CM064910.1:29658118-30332540 GCA_032727855.1 Quercus ilex subsp. ballota | reverse complement strand
TTTAGTATAACATCACATTTTTTTAGAGATTACTAAATCAAAATTCAATCTTGCATAGCTTTGATTGTTTGCTTATTTGGTTAGATTAGATTCATAGTTTGCATAATATGTGGTTAACATAAGTGATAGTTGCCAAGCCATATACTTAAGAATCACCCACAAATGCTAAATAGCATCAATTCCAATTAAAAAGGGAAGGAGACCCCTACAAAGGGGAGAATTGTTGTTGTTTTTTTGTTATCCTTACCACGTTTATGTCATGAAATAAAATGTAGAAAAAGTAAGTGGGGAAGCTTACTATGTCCTTGTTCCTATTGAAGACTTAGTTTCATCCAAAGTTGAGAAAGTAAGGCCATGTATAAAGAAATTTAGTCGTACATAAATTTCTTATTTTGTTGCACATGGTACTGGTAGATATTAAAAGGATTGTCTTTCATCTGGAGAGGCCATTGTAGGAAGGCTTTTTTTTTTAATTATCCCCCAGTAAGTAATAGCAATTGTATTAAAGAAAAGACTCTCAAGATACAATAGAGGATAATTGGAGTACACTGGTTGTATACCAAAAGAGTCGCCACTGTTATCAATAGTACAAACTAGTATCTATGAAGTCATACATATTGGAGATCCAAAGATATCCAATAAAATAAGGGTCCATATGATTGAGATTCCATCTTCTCTAAACATGATTCCTACCCGTCAAAGGTCCTCCGTTTCTCTCTCTCCACACATGCCACACCAAGCATGCTGGAATTATATTCTATGCCCTACATCGCAAATATGTAGGCCTTCTTTGCCAACGCTGAAGCAACCCTGTTACCATTTTTGGCATTATCCATTTTACTCTAAACATGGCAACAAGATCCCACAATTCTTTGCCTGTTGGACAATGCAAGAGCATGCGATCAACACACTCATCACTTCTCTTACACATATAATGCCAATTCACTATTAGTCATCAATCGTTTATTAAGATTTTATTGTAAGGATGTTCCCTCCATGTCCACAAAGAGAACCCTATCTTTGTCGGGAGCTTCACTTTCCAAATTGTTTTCCATGGATGGATCATTAAATAAAAGCAATTTAAAAATTTTCATTTTAATTTAACCATAGATAATTATAATGTGTTTTATTTATCATAGATAATGTAATACACAACTTTGGGTATTAATTTAACATGGATAATGGAGCTGTCTCTCTCGTCACTTTCTTATTTTCAATTTTAAGTTTTTGCCTTGCCTTATTGCTCATGCTGTACAGTTTGAGTTTATAAATTTAAGACTTTTGTTTAATTATCTTTTTTTATTGTTTTCTTTATTTGTATGCAGGAGAGACGGTATTTACTAAAGGAGTTCCCAGAACTAGTTTCATGTGGAGAATCTTCTAAGGTTTTGGAGGTGGGATGTGGCAATGGCAGTACTGCTCTTCCAATTTTACGGTAACCTCAAGATGGCCTCAAATTGAATTTAATTTATGCTACTGATTTTTAAATCCTTGACATTTAATGTAGAATAGTCTAATCCATTTAGAAAATTTCCCGAAATAGATTTCAATATATTAGCTTCTGCTTTTTTAAACAATACATTGAATGAACCAGGATTCTCTAACTTGAAACCTTGACTGAAATTCAGGTTTAGAATAAGTTTGAAAATTTGAATGTAGAGATAAACTTGTGGTAGAAGTTGGACCTCTAGGAAGCAAAAGAGGAAAATGATCTAAAGATGCTTGTTCCTGTTGTGATGGTTACTTATTTATAGTTATTAGAAAATTGTGTTACCTTACTTTAATGTCCTACTTGTAATGTAATTAATTTATTACATAATGGTGGGGATAGCAGACTAGAGTAACAAAGTAGATAAGCCAGAAATAATAGTTAGATATACTGAGATGATTGGCTCAGTTAGATTTAATATTTAATGAAATTAGTTATTTGCCACTAGCCTGCCCTGGTCACCTAGGTTTGTTGACAAAGGTGGGGTTGTGACGTAGGACAAAATGAGGAATTTATCAATGCCTTCTCTTCACACCCATACCACCTCCAAAATGCCTTCTCTTCATACCCGTAACTCCTAAACTCACTAGAAGAGTGGTACTTTAACTCTATAACCAGCCTCCACAATGCCTTCTCTTCACACCCATACTGCCATAGCCTCTGTCCTAACAAAGCCTGATTAAAGAATACTACCTTCTCGATTCCCAAACCCCCAATGTGAATAGGAGTGTAGCATGTATTCCAATTTACTAAATGAAGTTTGAAGTCGTCACCCCTACCACCCCAAAGAAATCTCTTTGCAAAAAGAACATGAAGCAGCCAAAGGAAAACACTAAAGAATAAAAAAAAAGAAAAATATGTACAAGAAATAAGGGAATCTATAAACATCGGGATGGAATACTAGATGTATGTCCCTAAGCTCAAGACTAATCAAATTAAGTCCTTTTGAAAGACACAAGGAGCTGCTCCCCGAACACTCCATATCCTTGAACGTGTGCCTATTCCACTCCCTCCAAATACACCACATCAAACCCAATGGTGTCAAGTTCCATATGTTAAATGAGTGTTTCCCCAACCAATTCATCCATCCTATCAAAAGATCAATCACTCTCTCAGGAAGCAGGCAACACCAAAGATTTAAATACAATGCTCCACAACTGATGGGCCCCCCCCGCAATGAATCAGAAGATGGTCCACTATTTCCTCATTACACTGGCACATGCAGCACCAATCCACAATGGAATAACCCCTTTTCCTCAAATTATTTGCAGTGGGAATCTTCTCCCATGCTGCTGTCCAAGCAAAGAAGGAAAGTAGGAAATTCTCTAGGGAGCCTTAACCTCCCAAATAACTTTCCAAGGAAAGAAAACAGAAGAAGGCTGCACACTATAAAAAGACCGAATCTCAAAATCCCTGCTCTTCCTAAACTTCCACCTCATACGGTCCTCACCCTGACTAGGTGGAATATTAGATTCCAAAATATGAGTAAAAGCTGCCACCAATTCCATTTCTCATTCATTAAAATCACAATAGAACCACACATCCCAATTCCTCCTCTCCTCTCCTCTCCTCCCCCTTTTGATAGATAATGAGATAAATTCTTTTCCACCCTGATAGTCTCCTAAACGGTCTCTTAATAATGGGGATCCCAAATTGGTTTCGCCTTAAAGGGCACTCCTAACAAGCCCAGATACTTCATTGGAAGAGATGTAATTTGACACCCAAGATTATCCACCAAAATACTTCATAGAACTCCTACTTTGACTAGTAAGCCAAATCCTAATTTAGTTGGACCAAAGCTCACATGCGTAAACCCATAAACGAAATAAAACATACCTATAAATAAAATAAAATTAAGGTCCACAACTATGACTCACCAATGACAATTTTAGATTTATGAAAGTACCCTTGACCCTAGAAAAACCAAATAATGATATTATAAAATACTAAAAACCTAATTAATTACCATGAACTCTTATTGTTTGATATTTTCCTTAATCTTAGGCTTCCAAAGAGGATATTTCTTTCCTTCTTGCCACGCAGTATTTGTTTCATCAGGTTGAGCTGTTGAAGCATGGATACTGTAGAAAAGCCTAATAGTCATTTCACTATAATGGATGATGAACTATTCAAAGAACTGTGCAGGGTGCTGAAAATTTGATTGAAGATATTTGATCATAACTTAATTATACCCATAAAAGAACTTGAAAAATCTTTTGGAATTTAAAAATCAGTGAGTAAAGGTTCTCTTTGGTTCAACTTCTTGGGTTTGATTTTGACTAGCAGTTTTATTTTTAAAGTTAGTATTCTAGATTTTTTAGGGCTAAGAAAAATTATGCTTGGTAACCCTGGAAAATATTGACAAAACTCTTAGATTGAGCAGAAATGTTCAGGATTGGCATATAAAAACAATCTTAAGAACAAGTTTGAAAACTTAGCATGTTTTTTTACTGAGCCTTATGGTTGTATAATTTTTTTAGTTGCTCAAAAGCAAAATTTTCTTTATTTGCTTTCAAAATTGTACTTTTTCAGCACAGAACTGAGCAGTACCTTTTTCCCCCTGCATTTTTGCTTTTAAATGGAGGAAAGTAATTTCTGCTGACCAAACCAGTGCCTAATTTATTTCCTTGTCCTCAAACTATAGATTTTTATGAGTTTGGCTTCTTGGAAAGTACTATTCTTCATCACTTAGTCAACTTTTCAATATAATGGGTACTGAGATGCAATTTGATGATACCTGCATTTCCTCTAGTGAGGGAACCTACAACCATTTTTTTTCTTCTACAATATGTATGGTAAAACTTGAGAGCTAAAATGGACATTGGGTATTTTAAATAGTAGTTATTTTGAAATTTTATACATAGTACTTTCTTTATATTGATTTTTAAATTGTGAAGATTTGAAGTGCACAAGTATGCTACACATGATATTATTCATAGATGGGATTGTATATCTGACTGCATAACCCAGGAAAAAAAAGGTTAGGTATTTAATATATATATATATATATATATATATGTACATATTGACAGTTGTGCTGTCATGCCTAAAGCCCCAAAGAGGTTCCCCTGTTTTTTAAAAATTTCTCATTTCAAATGGCAAGTTTCAACTCAATGTTTATATGCTACATGGGAAGAATTTCGTCCTGAAGAGATGGTACAATAGAACCTAAAAAAGCATGTTAACATATAAAATGGAAAGGATGCATTTCTTTGAGACACCCTTATTTCAACCCAAATCAATTCTGACTAGTTGCATCTCTAAAATGTACTTCAAATAATTTCTGTTCCTTTGGTTTCCGTGTTCTTTTAGATATTTTGTAATTTATTATTTTAAATCTTTGTAATGCAACAATTTTTTAAATGGTCAGTGCATATACCAGAAATAATTACTTGTTTCATATTATAAAGTTTATGTAGCATCATAAGAACTTTGAATTTTAAGTTTCATCATCGATTAGGGTGGACTATGCAAAGTATTCAGGATTCGGCTGTAAAGTCACTGTTTTAAATAAAACTATTGTTTGAAATATTTTTGGGTCTCTTTATGAAGTTCTTATTGCAATGTCACCATAGAGGATGTCCGGAACAAAGGGAGTTGGGGGGAGGAGAGAAGGTGGAGGGGTGGCCGGGATATACAATTAGTTTATTCTTGTCTCCTTTCCCTCTTCTCTCCTTTCTTTCCCCCATCCATATGTTTAGCTTTCAAAAAACCTGCCAATATTGTTGAAACAAGTAGGAAAGTTCAAAATGGTCATATCTCACAATAAAATTTGCACTATATTTTGTTGATTGGTGAATTGAAAATAAATCTCATAAATTTAATCAAGTTCTTGATCTTTTTCGTATGCTTCGAGCTTTCTACCTGAATTTTAAAGACAGAAACTGAATATTTTTTTGGTGTGTTAATACCTGAGACTATGATTTCTTGTGTAGTGGCAATGAACACATCATTGTTTATGCGTGCGATTGTAGTAGTGAGATTCTTGAGAGGGCTGAAGAGATTATAGATGCCACTACTGTAGTGTCTGTTAGACATCGTTTCCGTACATTCTGTTGTGATTTCTCTGTTACTGGTCTTCCAATGTGGTTGGCCTGCCATACTTGCCGAGAAGTTTTCCTTCAAAAGCAGCAAAATTGCCTGTCAGGTTTTGAGCTTACCGTCTCCCCTGCTCTGTACTATTGTTGTTCCCTTATGCAATATGTACTCAAGATTTCTTTTTGGTTCTCCAGGTGTTAAAGAGAGTCATGAAAGGCATTTTAATGATTCAAATACATTGAAAGAAAGTACCTGTTGCATTGGCGGTATGGATTTTGTGACCTTGGTATGCATTTTTATTTCTCTTTATCCTTCTAAGTTCACATAGCTGTGAGGCCTCTGGATGTACCTTGGAAATGTCAAAAGATAAATGAGTGCCTGGTAGCTTAGACTAGTTGTCTAATAGTTATGACTAACTTTTTTTTTTTTTGAAAAGAAGTTATGTCAACATTTAAGTGAGTTTAGTTGTTTTTAGCTCACTTGAATGATTATGCATTTCAAATTTCAATACAGCTTCTTTTTATTTTCATTTGATGACTGCAATGATGTCACCACATCTTCCTACCAAATCTTGTGTTCTTATTCCATGTAATTTGAAATAGATTAATCTGATATCCATGGACAGAAATATGCCCTTGGTTTTTTGGTTGCAAAACTTTTTTCAATGAAAAACTTCACGTAAACTGCCTTATACTCTGCAGTTTGTTATGTTCAACATAGTAACACATGGAATCTGACATTTGCATTAAGTTCTTCAAGTGTCATTCTTTTGGGTTTTTGGCTTGTAATTACCCTTCAACTCCAAGGTGTAGCAAATGTTGGCAGGGGACCATGCCTTAACACATTCACAAAGATTTATATCAATATCATGCTTGTTTGTGGGCAACAGAATTTTAAATGTAAGGACGAAGATCCTATTGCTAAAGCAAGTGAGTTCTAGCTCAAAGGCACCTCCTCCCATAAAAATGGGGTGGAGGATGGGATCAAGACACTTTGACACTTTGGGTGCATCTGTAACTTTTCAATCTAAGAAAAAAAGAATTAACCTATTGTTAATGGAAAAAAAAGAGTATACTTGTTTATTAGCAAATGCGGATACAACCTATGCTTCTTGTGTTATGAATGTCTTTTATGACTTCAGCAAGGAAGCAATAACTAGAACTATTGATATTGAATGTTAATTGCTGTCCATACCTGTTCAGGTTTGTAATGTTAGAAAGAAGGATGCTGGTGATTGTATTGTTCTGTAATATCTTTAGTAATGAAGCTTTATTATGCTTCTTTCTGTTCTGCATAGCTTTCATGATCCACTACTATATCAATCTGTTATCTTGATTGAGACTCATTACTTGCCTAGTGACGGAGTGGTAATGTACTTTGCATTATGAGCTCATGGTGCAAGGTGATGCTTTGATGATTCATTTTTTGTGTATATGGCCTAACTTATAGATAATTTCCATCATTTTTTCAATTTGTGGATTTTGTAATTATTCTTCAAGTATTTCCCCCCCCCCCCCCCCTCTTCTTCCCCTTGAGTCTCATCTACTAATGGATTTAACCAATAAATTAAGCTTTCATTTGTTTCGATGTAAAACATTTTCAGGGAAAATGGTTTATTTTGTGTTGTTGGTCAAGTCCCTTAACCCACAAAACTTGGTAGGAAGTGGTGATGGTGGTGGGAGTGAGGGTGATACTTGCCAAGTTGCTAGTTACTACATACATGGGTGATGGTATTTGGAGGAGTGACACAACATCTATGGGTTATTGAGTGGCTGGATCAGGTACATGCAGGTGTCTATTTGTGTTCATTGTGAATATGTAAAATAATGTGGGAGTGACTGTGTTTAGGAGTCTATTTGTTATTGGGTTGTTAACATGTAATGGGTCATGTAGTGAGTCCATTTGCCCATGTAAACCACTTAGAAGTTGTTTGAGGTTTTTAGCAGTTTGTTATGGAGTTGGTTATGCAGTCCATGTTTATTTATTGGTTGTTTATCTATCAATGAACTGAGCAAGTAGTTTGGTCCCTCATATTCCTTTCCCTCAAAGTAAGCCCCTCTTAACAAATATTGTGTGTAAAAGAAGTCACATAATAGAAGGGGAAGTGAGGTTGTGGTGTTGGCTTTGTGGATTTTTTTTTTTGGGGGGGGGGGGGGGGGGGGGTGGAGATTTGGGGAGAGGTGCAGAGATTTGAAAAATGGCTTTCGTTTCAGAAAAGTATAACCCATTTGTGATATAGGAAAATATGGAAAACATTTCCCAGAAAATATTTTATATTGAAGCAATATGGAGCCTCAATCAGAAATAAATTTTGTGATATTACATAATCATCTTTTGTCTGACAGTTCTTTTGGTTAATGCATCCTGCATATGGTTCCATGACAATACCTGGTTCTTTTCTTGGTTAAGAATGTCTTTACTCCTGCTTGAATCATTTTACCTAATCAACACCCTGAACCCTGCATTTTGCATGTCCTACCATTGTATCACATGATTCAGAATAAAAGAAATAATGTCTGAGTTACTTCTTTTGTTGTGTAATATGTCAGATATTTACACTATCAGCCGTAACATTCCAGAGGATGCCAGCATCCATTAAGGAGTGCTTTTCTGTTTTAAAGCCAGGAGGCATGCTCTTATTTAGGGATTACGGTAATAGATTAAAGAATATGAGATTGCTTTTTGAATTTAGCATACTCTATTTTTAAATTGGAAGTTTTGGAATCTTTTGTCTTACACCTGCTGACTAACGTTAAGCTGAGGAATTCAGGCCTCTATGATATGACCATGCTTCGATTTGAGCCCAACCAAAGAGTAGGGTTCATGGAGTACATGCGATCAGATGGAACCCGTTCTTATTTCTTCTCTTTAAATACTGTCAGAGAGCTCTTTGTGGGTGCAGGCTTCATTGAGGTACCCCCTTTTCTTACTTTTGGGTTTACCTAAACTGGTAACAATTGCAGTCTAAAGTTTCATATTGCACTGATTACTGCTGATTTACATTATCTGAAAGAAAGGAATCTAATTTTTCATATGATTTTTTACTTGTTATTCCATGTACCTTAAATATTTATTTTTACTCCCCATAGTTTCCTTCCATTTGGAGTTTCAATCTCCAAATAAACGTTTTCTTTTTACCTCTGATTATTTTGGATCTCTAATGAACCTGCAGCTTGAGCTTGAATATTGTTGTGTTAAATCTGTGAATCGCCGAAATGAGAAGACCATGCGGAGGGTGTGGGTTCATGGGAAGTTTCAGAAGCCCATGTGAATTATTTATCAAGATACCTTTTTTTTTTGAGGTACTATTTGAAGAGATAATGATCTTTTTTTAACCCTACAGTTTGCTCTGAAAAACTGTTCTTTAATATTTGGAATTCTAAGGATAGATACCTACATCATTTCAATTGATGCAAAATGTAGGTAAAGTTAAAATGAGGGAAAGATTTATTTTTATAGAATAAAAATGAAGTCCAAATTATTATGCCCCTTGACATGATCTAACTTAATGCATCTTCATATTGTAGCAAAGATTACATACTGTGTTATCACATGGCGAAGTGGAGATGGAATGGAGTTTGGAAATGAGATTTCATTCCACATTCTTGAATGTGGAATATGTGAGGCCATTATTATTATTATTATTATTATTATTTGGAATTTGGGTGAAAGCGTTGGCCATTAATTTGTTTCAAATTTCGGATAAGTGCCTTATTTTTGGGGCTGAGATGAATGGGTTCCCTTATTGTAGCAACTCTCTCTCTCTCTCAAAGCTTAGACGAACCTTAGACACCCAAAGTTTGTACTTGGAACCTTATGTATGGTTGATACTTATGTGTCTTCATTTCATGTGTGGCTTGTAGATGGTTGTTTTAAATCAAATTTGTTGTGCAACAAGATTTTAGTTTTAACTAGTCGTATACTCACGCGATGCGTGGGAAATAAGTATTATGTAATAAGGTGTAATATATAAAAGTAACAATTACTTTAAGTATTATTTATTTTTTTCAAAAGATTTTTACAAGTAATTATTTTTTAATCTTCTTATCTCTACAAATGTATCATTTTATTATTTTTTGTGTGTTTGATTAATATCTTTTAAAGGTGAACCATATTTTTCTAACTTTTATTGTAGTATATTATATTTGCCTAATATACAACTAAACTTTATAAGTTTCAAATTTATTATTAAAATTTCTCATCTCTTAAAGAATAAAAAAATCATCATAATAATCAAAACTCATTACAAAATTACAAATGGTAGGCATATTCAAATTTCTATTTAAAAAAAAAAAAAAACCTACCACAACACATATTAAAAAAGAAAGAAAAAAGAACCATCAACTTTAATTAAAGGTATAAGAAAGAACAAAAATTCACTGAGAGTGAAAGAGAGTACTCATAGTTTTGTGGGAGAAAAATATGGACTATATGAGGAAAATGATATCAAATTTATACAAAATGAAATGGAGAGAAGAAGAGTTAAAATATATGAATGAGGAAGAAAGTGTCACTGTAAAGTTGAGAGTAGTGGGGAGATAAAGGGTCCGTTTGTTTTGGTGGTAAATGATTTCAGGAAATCATTTACCACCTGACCCTTGTGTTTGGAAGGCAAGGAAAATTTTAATTTTCGGAAAATATGCTTCAGCTTTGACCATATTTACTCCTTTGACCCGGAAATGGTTTTACGCTCTTATTTTTCCTTCAAACCATTTTCGGAAAAGAGAGAGCCAGAGAGAGAACGAACCACTAGAGAGAGAGAGAACGAACTAAACCGAGCCCCGATCCACCACCACAGCCTATTGCCGGCGTCCATGAGCCTTCGACTTTGCTGGCGCCACGAACAGACGAACCCACGAACCCATGATCTTCGACTTCGCCGGCGGCACGAACCCACGATCTTCGACTTCGCCTTCGCGCCATGAACCGATCTTCGACTTTGCTGGCGAACCCAGAGCCTAGATCACCACCGAAGACTGATCCACCGAAGATCGCACCCCACCGACGAACCCACGAGGCTTCGACCTTCGACCTTCGAACTATCACCTTCGACGACCCAGACCTTCGACCCAGAGCTCGTCGTCGACCCAAACCCAGACAGCGACCCATCGCTCTCTCTTCCTCGATCTCGTCAACGACTCAGTTTTGTTTTTTTAAAGTTTGATTGTTGTTGTTGTTGTTGTTGTTGTGTTGTTGTTGCCGGTGTGTTGTTGCTGCCAGAATTTGTTGTTGAATCGTAGGAAAATAGCATTTTCCTAATAGAACCAAACACATGAAAATATTTTTCACAACAATTTTCATAATACAACTAAATACTTGAAAATATTTTCATTTTCCGGAAAATAGCATTTTCGGAAAATAGGTATTTTCCGAAAAATATTTTACGGGAACCAAACGGACCCAAAGAGACAAAAAGAAAAATAAAAGATTGGAAAAAATGTATCAGTAGGTGTGAATTAATAGGGGGAAGAGGAGGGTTTTTTTTTTTTTTTTTTTTTTTTTTTGAGGATAGGGAAGAAGAAAGTTTAAATAGAGAAAAAAAATATATAGAAAATAAGTGGATAATGTAGTTGCTAATGTGGCTTGATAGGAATGTAGTAACAATAAATGAGTTCTCTCTGTCTCTCTCTCAAAGCTTAGACAAACCTCAGACAACTAAAGCTTGTACTTGGAACATTGTGTATGGTTGACACTTATGTGTCTTCATTTCATGTGTGGCTTGTAGATGGTTGTTTTAAATCGTCTTTGTTGTGCGACAAGATTTTAGTTTTAACTAGTCACAGACCCACGCGAATCGTGAGAAATAAATATTATGTAATAAAGTGTAATATATAAAAAGTAACAATTACTTTAAGTATTGTCTATTTTTTTAAAAGATTTTTAAAATTAATTTTTTTTAATCTTTTTATCTCTATAAATGTATCATTTTATTATTTTGTGTGTGTTTGATTAATATGTGTTTAAAGGTGATCGATATTCTTCTAAATTCTAGTGTAGTGTATTATATTTGCCTAATATACAACTAAACTTTATAAGTTTCAAATTTATTATTCAAAATTTTCATTTCTTAAGGAACAAAGAAATTATTATAATAATTAAAACTCATCACAAAATTACAATGTTATCTTAGCCAAAATTAAAATGAAACTAAAGGAATAAAAAAAAATAGACTTTATAATAATTTATTACTCAAACAATTGGTACTTGGTAGGCATATTTAAATTACTATTTTCAAAAGAAACTAAGTACTAACCCAAATCAAAATTCAACCAAAGTTATAAAAGGGAAAGAGAAGACTTTCTAATGAAAAAAAAAAAAAAAAACCATCAACCTTAATTAGAGGTATAAGAAAGAACAAAAATCTAGAGAGAGAGAGAGAGAGAGAGAGAGAGAGAGAGTACTCATAATTTTGTAGAGGAAAAATATGGACTGAATGAAAAAATCAATGTCAAATTTATACAAAATGAAATGGAGAGAAGAAGAATCTTTTTTTTTTTTTTTTGGTGTGAATAGGGGAGAAGAAAAGTTTAAATAGAGAAAATAAAATATAGAAAATAAGTGGATAATGTGGCTGCTGATGTGACTCAACAAGAGCATAGCAACAATAAATACTACGATTTAGCTTTTAGAGGTATAAGAAAGAACAAAAATCCACCAAGAGAGAGAGAGAGTACTCACAGTTTTGTGGGGGAAAAAATATGGACTGAATGAAGAAAACAATATCAAATTTATACAAAATGAAATGGAGAGAAGAAGAGTTAAAATATATAAATGAGGAAAAAAGTGTAACCGTAAAGTTGAGACCAGTGGGGAGATAAAGAGACAAAAATGAAGAGAAAAAGGTTGGAAAAAAAATATAACAATAGGTGTGAATTAATAGGGAGAAAAAGTTTTTTATTTATTTATTTATTTATTTATTTTTTGAGAATACAGGAGAAGAAAAGTTTAAATAAAGAAAATAAAATATAGAAAATAAGTAGATAACGTGGCTACTAATGTGACTCAACAGGAGCGTAGTAACAAAAAAATTACACTTCAGCTTATATATATATATATATATATATATATATATATATATATATATATATATTCTTTTTACTAATTTGAACGCAGTGTTTCATTTCTGGCAATATACTTTGTTTTGTCTACAAAGTACACATTTCCTTTCAAATCATGGAACAATTCATAGGATTGGAAAAATAGGGAACACCAACACACCCGTGACCGTGAGTGTACAAAACAAGATTATGGAAAATCTAATCTGAATTGTGTCCAATCTTTGCCAACCTATCATGAATTGATCTCAATTATCTACCTTTTATTTTATTATATTTTTTGGTATAACCTAGGGGAACCATTTGACTATATGATGTGAACACATTTGTTTTTTTAATCAATCATTTTGTCAGCAGCCGGATTAGTAGTAATATATTATTGTAATAAAATACTCTAAACGCTGAAATAATTATGTTAGGGAAATTTCTCTCATTCATTCATTCACTCACTCACTCTTTCTCTTATTTGATTTGCTAGAATATAATACACGATTGTAAGAAAACCTTTCCCCCAATTCCACAACTTGTATCCACCGTTTGGATGGGGATAGCCAAGGCCGGCAAGACTCTAGGGACTAAAAAAGGGTAACACCACACCACGTACATGAGGGGTTTATTTTTCCACTGTTTTTTGGGGATGAGAGAGGAACACCAAGGGGAAAGCTTCTATCTAGTGCTTCAGAGCATTGGGTGCAAGCTATACCCTAACACCGTTACTCACTTTTTTTACTGGTTAAGGGAAAAAGATCAGATTTGTAAATGTTCAAGAGAATACCCAAGTTACCAACTCTTTCAGTATTGTTACATGCACAACATTTTTATAATAGATCACAAGTGGTATGTTGTTATTAATTCTAACTAGTAAGTTACCCGAGCGACGGATAATTTGGTAATATTTTATATAAGACAGTTTTGGATAGTATTGTATATATATTATAAAGAAAAAGTAAACTAAATTAGAATAAAGAAGCATATACATTTTGAAATATTAAAAATTAGTTTAGTAATTTCTCTGTATATTTATAGCATTTTCAAGGTAAGATTATAATTATTTTTTTAAGATCATGAAACCAAAAATAAATGCAAAAGATCGAGTAATGGGACTATGAAAATCAACTAATTTGTGTTGTGTTCACATATTTCATATTATGAAATGAAAGTATGTACAATTCTCTCACTGTCTTTCACTCATCGATAGTGCGGCATCAAGACATGGTGTGGGCAAGTGTGTATGCATTTGTCTTATCGATTATTTAAAACTATTGTAGAATATGGCTTTACATTTCGTATCAAATATTCTCTCTACTTATATACCCAAAACAAAAACTATCCAACTAAATTACCTAAACTTAAATCATATTTAAGCCCCTAATTTAAAAAAATAAATAAAAAATTGATGGTAGTGGAAGACAATATGACGAAGGCGACAACCCCTCAGATTTCTCTTTCTTTCTCTTTCAAATGTTATGTCAGTCTCAGGTCTTTTATTTTGGTAAAATGTAGTGAAACAATGCATTTAATTTAACAATTCGCAATATTTTTGTGTCTCTCTATCTCTCTCTAAGGCTTTATCTGGTTAGTTATTACTATTAGTCCTTAATTATTTTTTTTTGCTTTTTTTAAAATATTAAAATGGTGGGTATGCTAAACGACATGAAGAAAAGAGAAAAGTGTGGTGTAAGTTTAGGCAATTAATGAAAGACTAATATATAACAGTAAAATAAGTTAATGTAAATTTTTGGGTAATAGTAATAAAAATTTAATAAAAGAGGTAAGAAAATGCTAAATACAAAATTAGAATGCCACTTGGTAAGATCTCTTGCACACCCGTATGAGGTCTTGACTTATATATATATATATATATATATATATATATATATATATATATATTGCACTCCCGCATGAGGTCTTTACTTATATATATATATATATATATATATATTGATTTGAACTTATAATTAAAATTATTATTTTTTTCCTACTAGTATCAACCAATAACAATTTTTCACTTAAGATTTCTTACAAAAATATTATGAAAATATTGTGGACATAATATTGCTCATGATTCGAGTTAATGGTGCCAACCTACGACTTGATTGATTAAATGTGCACTTCTTACACTTGTAGACTAGTAAATAAGTTGAAATTGTTTGTGCACTTGTTTATGGCTTAGCAATGGAGTGTCAGACAGGTGGTGATTAATCTTAAACGAGTATTTTTCTAACAAAAATCTCAAAATCTTAGATCTCATTATATCGGCAATGAAGAGGATCTTGGTGTTAATGTGAGCAACCTTTGATAGATAAGGTGAGGAGTTGGGGAGTAAGAGTTTGCGATGATGGCTCGTATTTGCGGCAGATAAAGTCATGATCACTCTGCTCTCACCTTCTCTCGTATCCGCAGAACTTCAAAATCTTCAAATTTAATCTTATCACCATGGTTTGTAATCAATACCATAGAAAATGTAATCACGTGAAGTTTGGTGACCTACACAGTCCATGGATCATCGTAAGTCACAATGCAATAAGTTTAGAAAGTGAAAAAGTATTAGTAGAAAATTTGATTTGATACCTAAAAATAAATCATGGTCAACCCGTCAGCTGACGGGTTCGGACAACTGGAAAAGCAGAGGGATCCAAGGCTGACGGATGGGGATTCGGAGCCCTTCGGCAGCATTGCAATGAACTGACGGCGACATGGCTGACGGGGATAAGGCAAGCCGACGACCCCTATGCCGACGGATATGTGTAAAATTCTGACTTGGCCACCACGCGTGGTATTTAAGGAAATTATCGTATCCCACGATCAATATTAGAATCCTATAAGGAAAGGATTCCGCGATCCGCGCCCATGGGGATCCCCATAAGGAAAAGACTTCTACTCCAAGGAAAAAGGTCAACCCTCAATTACTATAAAAGCCTAATACTCTTGTAAATCGAGATACGCATAATTAACCGTTCTCTAGCACTCTAGAGTTGAAAGAAGGTCTAACTTGACCTTCGGAGGGTATTTGGCCGGCACCACACCGGTGCTCTCTGTTAGGTCCTGTTTTCTTTGTGCAGGTGTCGTTTCGAGGGTACGAGCATCGTGCAACTCACTGTTGATATTTTTGGCATCATCAGTTGGCGCCGTCTGTGGGAAACTCGTAATTAAGCCATATTATCGTTTCCCGGACTAAAGGGTTGCATGGTACTCACTAGCTTAATGGCAACTACTAATGACGTACAAGGAGAGGAACCACCCACGACTGCCCTCGAGAGACAAGTTCGGATTCTCGGTGCCGCCGTGAAGCGTCTCACCAAACAGAACCTCGAATTGGAAGAACAGCTGCGCCAGAAGAATGCAGCACTAAATGACCAACCAGAAGATCAGGAAGGGACTAGCGCTCCAAAGAAGAATCAGGAGAAACCTGAGGGCAGCCACGCCCCAAGCAGGCCGGAGAGGCAGCACGTGAGCATGCCATCCCTCACGGATGCGACTCCACCACATATTATCGCCGAGATGCAGGCAATGAGGGAACAGATGGAGGCTATGATGAACGCCCTCAAGGGGCGAGTCTCCAGTGATCTTGACGACCTAGTCAACCGCACCGACTCGCCCTTCACTATGGCCGTGAACTCCTTCCCCCTACCCCACAAGTTTCGCATGCCGAATATAGATAGCTATGACGGAGTGAAGGATCCTCTGGATCATCTGGAGACTTTCAAGACCCTGATGCATCTTCAGGGGGTAGCAGACGAGATTATGTGCAGGGCCTTCCCCACGACACTCAAAGGCCCCGCAAGGGTATGGTTCAGCCGACTGACCCCCAACTCTATCAGCACCTTCAAGGAGCTAAGCGCTCAGTTCACTACGTACTTCATTGGGGGACACAGGTATAAAAAGTCCACGGCATGTTTGATGAGTATCAAGCAAAGAGAGGATGAGACATTAAGATCCTACATAATGCGCTTTAATAAGGAAGCACTATCGGTGGACGAAGCCGACGACAAAATACTTGTAGCAGCCTTCACAAATGGGTTGTGAAAGGGTAAGTTTTTGTTCTCCCTATACAAAAACGACCCGAAGACCATGTCGGAAGTACTCTATAGGGCTACTAAGTATATGAATGCTGAGGACGCGCTGCAGGCCCGGGAAGAGAAGCCGAGGAAAAGGGAGAGGCAGGAAGATGCACGACCAGACCAAGGGAGGAAGAGGCCTAGAACAGGAGATTGAAGAGACGAAAGGCGTTCTAAACCTCCGGGAGGAAGATTCACAAGCTTCACCCCGCTGACCACTCCAATAGATCAAGTCCTAATGCAGATAAAGGACGAAGGGGCTCTGACCTTCCCTGGAAAGCTGAAGGGAGATCCTAGCAGGCGTTCTCGAGACAAGTACTGCCGCTTTCACCGAGATCACGGCCATGACACAGCCGACTGTTACGACTTGAAGCAACAAATTGAGGCCCTTATAAGGCAAGGGAAATTGCAGAAGTTCGTAAGTAAGGAAAGAACGGATCCAGCACCTCTAGAGCACCCCCCCTCCCCCCCGACGGGATAATGACTGTCCAAGACCTTTCGTTGGTGACATACGAATGATTGTAGGAGGGATGGCTATCGGACCGTCCAAAAAGGCTCGAAAGACATACCTCCGGATGGTCCAAAACGTCCGGCTGACGGGTCCAGTGCAAAAGGTAGCTCGAAGGGAAAGCCCCATTATTGAGTTCTCGGAAGAAGATGCGCGACGTCTTCACCACCCGCACGACGACGCGCTTGTTGTTAGCCTACAGGTTGGGGACTACAACTTGCATCGGGTGTTGGTCGACAATGGCAGCTCGGCAGACATCTTGTACTACCCGGCATGCCAGCAGATGAAAATCATTAGGGAACAACTGGTTCCAACGAATGCCCCACTTGTCGGTTTTGGAGGTGCAAAGGTGTTTCCGCTGGACGCGGTCACGTTGGCTGTTACAGCAGGCGACTATCCCAAGCAAATCACGAAGGACGTAATGTTCCTCGTGGTCGACCATTCATCTGCCTATAATGCTATCCTAGGGCGACCCACCCTCAACGCATGGAAAGCGGAAACTTCAACTTATCATTTAATGATCAAGTTCCCAACTGAATACGGAGTCGGAGAACTGCGTGGGAACCAGATTGCCGCACGTGAATGCTACGTGGCCATGATGGAAATGGATGATCGCCTCCAAACCATGAGCATAGAAGAACACCAGAGCATGACGGAGCCAGTCGAGAAGCTTAAAGAGATACCCCTGGACGACTCCAGACCTAACCAGACAACGAGGATTGGAACCCTCGCAAGTCCCGCAATCCGGCCAACGCTTACAGCATTCCTCAAAGAGAATCAGGACGTATTCGCCTGGAGTCACGAGGACATGCCAGGAATAGACCCTTCAGTCATGGTGCATAGGCTGAATGTATCACCATCCTTTCCGCCCATCCGGCAGAAGAAGCGGGTCTTCGCCCCAGAACGGGATCAAGCCATAGCCGAAGAAGTCCGCAAGCTACAAGAGGCAAATTTCATTAGAGAAGTCTACTACCCCGACTGGCTAGCAAACGTAGTGATGGTCAAGAAAGCTTCCGGGAAATGGAGGATGTGTGTAGACTTCACCGATCTAAACAAAGCATGCCCTAAAGACAGCTACCCTCTCCCGAGAGTCGACACTCTAGTAGACTCTACGGCTCAACACCAGCTGTTAAGTTTCATGGACGCTTTCTCTGGCTACAACCAAATCAAGATGCACGATGATGATCAAGAAAAAACTTCCTTCGTAACCAACCAAGGTCTTTTCTGCTACAAGGTAATGCCGTTTGGTCTAAAAAATGCGGGCGCAACGTATCAAAGGCTTATGAACAAGATGTTCGCACGGCAGATCGGGAGAAACGTCTAGGTGTACGTAGATGATATGCTGGTTAAAAGTCGAAGGGAAGAAGATCATTTGGAAGACCTCAGGGAAACGTTCAACACTCTTCCCTCTTACAACATGAAGCTTAATCCGGGGAAGTGTGCCTTTCGGGTGACGGCAGAAAAATTCTTAAGATTCATGGTCTCCTAGAGGGGCATCGAGGCCAATCCAGACAAGATCTGGGCTATAATGGAGATGGCACCACCAAAGAATGTAAAGGAAGTACAAAGCCTCAACGGCAAGATAGCAGCGCTAAACAAGTTCGTCTCCAGGGCGACAGACAAATGCTTACCCTTCTTTCGCACGCTAAAAAGGTCTTTCGAGTGGACCACCGAGTGTCAACAAGCGTTTGAGGAGTTGAAAGCTTACCTCGCTTCCCCACCATTGCTGAGTCCCTCGTAACCAGGGGAAGAACTCTTTCTCTATCTCGCCGTCTCCCCAGCCGCCGTCAGTGCCGCCTTGATCAGAGAAGAAGAGAAAGTACAAAAACCTGTGTATTACACTAGGCAGGCATTACGCGGAGCTGAAGAAAGATATCCACCCATGGAAAAGCTTGCTTTCACGCTGGTTACGGCAGCACGCAAACTAAAGCCGTACTTTCAGGCCCACACGATGATTGTCTTAACCGATAAGCCTTTGCGACGGGCAATGAACAACCCAGAAGCTACTGGGCGTTTGGCACTTTGGGCCATAGAGTTAAGCAAGTTTGACATCCAATATCGCCCGCAGACCGCCGTTAAGGGACAGGTGGTTGCAGATTTTATAGCAGAATTCACGAATGGTGAGGACAGGGGGGCAGAAGAATCCCCGAAATGGAGCATACATGTAGATGGATCCTCCAACAGGCAGGCCGGCGGAGCCGGCGTCGTACTACAGTCACCCGAAGGAGATACGGTAGAGTGTATGGTCCGCCTTGAATTCCCTACCACCAATAACGAGGCGGAGTACGAAGCTCTGATAGCAGGGCTTGACCTCGTAAAAGCAGCAGGAGCCGAAAAAGTGATCGTTTACTGTGACTCACAAGTCATAGTCAACAAGATAAGTGGGGAGTATGAATGTAAAGGCGAAAGAATGAAGAAGTATCTGGACCAAGCAAGAAAGAGGATAAACGAGCTGAAGGTCAAAATTATATAGATCCCCCGGGGAGAAAACGAACAAGCCGACCGCTTGGCCAAAGCTGCCTCAGCCGAACACATGGCCACCATTAGTAATATACTCTCCTTCACACAGCTCTCTCCACTCATAAATACTGTCGACGTACAGGAGCTCGGTCCCCAAAGCGATTGGACCACGCCGTTAACCTCTTTCTTGAAGAACGGCATATTGCCAAATGAGAAGGAAGCGGCAAGAAAACTGAAGGTTCAAGCAGCAAGGTTCGTGCTGATAAAAGATGTTTTGTATAAGAGAGGTTTCTCCCGCCCCTACCTACGATGCTTAGGTCCTGAAGAAGCAGATTACGTCATGAGAGAAGTGCACGAAGGAATCTGCAGAAACCACTTAGGATCAAGATCTCTAGTACACAAGCTAGTACGAACTGGGTACTTTTGGCCAACCATGTAGAAGGATGCCGAGGTTTATGTGAAGACCTGCGACAAATGCCAAAGGTTCAGCAACGTCATTAGACAACCACCCGAAGAACTCACCCTGATGACGGCATTGTGGCCGTTCGCTCAGTGGAGGTTGCACATCATGGGGTCGTTCCCCACGGCAATACGATAACTGAAGTTTTTAATTGTCGGCATTGACTACTTTACGAAGTGGGTGGAAGTTGAAACCTTGGCCACCATTACAGAAAAAAAACGTACGAAGCTTCGTTTGGCGATGCATCATATGCAGGTTTGGCATTCCAAGAGTCTTAGTCTCAGACAACGGGAAGCAATTCGACAACGACTCCTTCAGGGACTTCTGCTCGCAGTTGGGGGTACGGAACCACTACTCCTCCCCCGCCTACCCCCAAGCCAATGGACAGGTCGAAGTCACAAACCGGTCTTTGCTAAAGATTATCAAGACCCGGCTCGAGGGGGCAAAGCGCATATGGGCTGAAGAGTTGCCGAGCATACTATGGGCCTACAGGACAACAGCAAGGACACCAACAGGAGAGACACCATTCCGATTAACGTACGGGAACGAAGCAATCATCCCAGCCGAAGTCGGCCTTACAAGCTACAGGGTGCACAACCATGACGAAAAGAGAAATGACGAGGCCATACGTCTGCAACTTGATCTGGTGGACGAAGTCAGGACGGCAGCAGAACAAAGGCTTGCACGGTACCAGGACCGCATGGCCAAGCATTACAACTCCCGGGTCAGACACAGAGACTTCCAGGTGGGAGACCTAGTTCTAAGAAAGGTTATGGGCGCAGCAAGGGACCCCACCCAAGGAAAGCTCGGCCCAAATTGGGAAGGACCCTACCGAGTTGCGGCATGGCAAAGGAAGGGCACCTACCATCTAGAGGCACTAGACGGACGGAAGCTACCACATCCATGGAATGCGGAACACTTGCGGAAGTACTACCAGTAGGGGCGGCGGCATGAAAAGCAACAACACCTTTTTTGAGTGCACTAGGACTTATCGATTACCTTTTTAAGTATTTGCTACAATAAGCCCAAAGGGCAGTCTTTTTTTTCCTACTTAAGTATTTGCTACAATAAGCCCAATGGGCAGTTTCTTCTACTTATGTTTTTGCTACAATAAGCCCAAAATGGGCAGATTTTGTTTTCGAACTACTTTTTATATTGATACATGACAATGAGAGTTTATTCAGAATTACTGAAGTATCTACTTACAAGTTCAAGTTCATAAAATGTGGACGGTCTAACTAAAAGACTGGGAAAGTGGCTAAGTCCACAATAAGCTCAGCTCTCAAGCTGGCGGTCTAAATAAAGGACAAAAAGTGGTCAAGTCCACAATAAACCCAGCTCTCAAGCTGACGGTCTAACTAAAAGACTGGGAAAGTGGCTAAGTCCACAATAAGCCCAGCTCTCAAGCTGACAGTCTAAATAAAGGACAAAAAGTGGTCAAGTCCACAATAAACTCAGCTCTCAAGCTGACGGTCTAACTAAAAGACTGGGAAAGTGGCTAAGTCCACAATAAGCTCAGCTCTCAAGCTGACGGTCTAAATAAAGGACTAAAAAAGTGGTCAAGTCCACAATAAACTCAGCTTTTAAGCTGACGAAAATACTAAAAGTTGTCAAGCCCACAATCGTCTCAGCTCTCAAGCTGACGGTCTAAAGGACTAAATGTGGTTAAGACCACAATCATCTCAGCTCTCAAGCTTACAATCAAATTAAAAGACTGAAAAAGCGGTTAAGTTCAGCAAATAAGCTGACGGTTACAATAAAGACCGGCGATTAGTCATAAACATCATGGGTATAAATATGCTGACGGTCCAGTAAGAGCCAAGGAAACTAGTCCAAAAGCTGACGGTTCGAATAAAACTGACGGCTATATTAAACGGGCATCACAACTGCGTTCTGTTGGATCATAAACAAAAACTAAGCGAGCCCAACATTAAATATAAAAGAATAAAACAAGAGTATTTCAAACAGGAGAGCGACGGCCTTATTAAAACAGTAATTTAAAGGTTGACGGCCTCAGTCAGCAGAAAAGAAAGTAAATTTGTAAAGAGCGAATAACATACATAAAAAGTGACGGAAGTAAATCTCTGTTCAAATTGAAACCCCAATGACAAAGGGGGAGCTTAGAAAATATTATTCAAAATACAACTACAAATAGAAAAAATACAAAAAGCGTCACTTAGGGCCTCTCTACTTCTGGGGAGCTGAAGGGTCTTCCACTACGAGGATCTCAGGTGAAGGGTGGACGGGAGGATTCGCAGCAGGTTGGGCTAAAACAACTCCAATACCTGCATGTGGAGAATCCTCCTGGTCGTCACCACCAGTAGTACGGGCGTCGGTAGCAGGCGTCATCAGCTGAGCATCGTCCAGGGTAATTCCTGATAGGTCCAGTTCAGGAAAAGCTGACGCAACTTGTTTGAGACAGTCATCGAATCCCGTGCCATAATAGCCACCGCAAGAATCGATGAAAGAGTCTGACGCTTTGAATTTCTCAACGGCGTCAGTCCCCGCCGTCTCCAACTGGCCACGAAGAGTCGTCAGCTCTTTCTCCAGCTCTCCCTTCTGACGGCTCGCCTCTTCCAACTTCTCCCTTACCTCTTTTACCTCGACGTTAAGTACACGCACCGCCTCCTTATACTGAGCCTGCTGGTCTCGCATGTTAGCATTATGTTTGCTAACACGAGTGACGACCCCCTCCTTGGCCACGCACCGATTTTGAAGCGCCTTCATGCGAACCAAGGCCTACAAAAGAATATAACCGACAGTTATTTAACAAGAAAGATTAACCAAGGATCAGTTAAAGGCAGATGACTTACCCTTGAGAGATCAAACAGAGCAGACGACCCCAGTTCTTTCGTCCCCAGCTGAGCACAGGGATCTATATCCGTCGGTCTTATAAGTGATTCAATTGTCTCGACGGCAAAATCCTTGTGCGTCAACAGGCTACGGGGCCCCTTCAGGACGGGACCAGAAGAAGTCATAACACCCTTCCCTGCTCCATGGCTTGACTTGGGGATCGACTCGTCAGGGAGCTCAGGAGTGACGGCTGTCTTCTTCAAGGGTCGACTGACCTCCCCGTCAGTTTTCCTCTTCATAGAACCCTTAGTGACGGTCTGGGGTGCAGACGTAGACGTCACCTCCCCCTTCGCCTTCTTTTCCTCCTTTTGGCGAGCAGCGGTAGCCCTGATCCGTTGCTTAGCTACGTCCATCTCTGCACAAAAAAAAAAAAAAAAAAAAAAAACATGTAAGGAAAACTGACGACGAAAAGTACAAAATTAACCAAATAAGGTCAACTCACGGTGACGGGAAAATTCTTCCAGCCTACGAGCTTCAGGCGTCGGTTCGGGACCTCCACAGTACACGTGAAGAGTGTCAAGGGTAATTAAGTCCCGACACGATCGCTCTTCTATGGGTATCTCCAAAACGCGACGGATGAAATCTTCCTGCTTGTCGGTTATTGATGGACGAGTGAAGGCTGAAAAAGAACAAATTTGCTACATTAGTGCCTTTTCAAAAAATAGTGATACGTACCGAACTAACGAGGATAAAAGCTGACGGTCAAAACCTGACTCTCTAGCGAACGCCCAAGTATTGTCGAAACAACCAAGGGGTATCGTTTCCCACTCTTCCTGACGGCACACCCAGTCCATCCCCTCCACAAAAAAGAGCCTACTCTTCCAGGCTCTATTAGAATCTGGCATCTCAGACACCAGCCTTAACTCCTTCTCCCTGATGGCGAAATGATACATCCCCTTTGAGGAAGAAAGGTGCCGGGGTCTGTAGCAGTAAACAATTTCATCCAAGGAAAGCTGACGGTGGCCTCCACTCAGACGACCCCACAGTACTTCAGCACTAATAAAGATTCTCCACGAGTTTGGAGCAATCTGATTGACGAATAAACCAAGGAAATCAGCCAGCTGACGGTGTAAAGCCGTCAGAGGCAGTCTCAACCCGGCAGCAAACATGGCATCGTACATGCCTACATCTGCAGTTCTTCCCGTATAACATTTCTCACCCTCCCTAGGTAGACGGATAGGGATATGGTCAGGGATTTGGAAACGGGTGTGTAACTCCTTAAAAATTTTAAGTGTCATCTTCGGAAGGAATTTATTCACAGCCCACTCCTTGGGAAGGATGAAGGGACGGCTACCTCCAGGACTTCCAGAAGTCCCCTCACAAGACTCCTCGTCACCCTTATCCCCGTCACTATTTCTCTCTTCTACTCCTACTTCTTCTCCCTGGCCGTCGTTTCCCTGACTTCCTACCTCCTCGACGGGAGTATGGGCTGACGTCTCCCTCTCTGACGACCAGGAAAAACTCCCAGACTCACTACCTGAACTGAATACCTCGTCGTAACCCGCTCCTTCGCGGACCGACGACCGGTCACTCGACGCATCACTAGACATCTGACTACCTACAAGTGACGGGTGTAGACTAAGCACCTAGGATGACGACCTCACTTTAAAAGAAATTAATTGAAATAAAGTATGCAAGGGAAGAAAAGAAACTTACAAGTTTTTCAAAGGTGACGATTAACGAAGTGACGAGAGAAATAATGGCAGTACTGACAGAGTATGACGACGGATTAGCTCTCCAGGAATCACCAAAAGCAAATAGGAAGAAATAGGGAAAGGTGGGCCACATATATATATAAGGAAAACGTACGGAAGATGAAGCGACGCCCTCGTCCAGAAGCGGAGCCAACCGAAACTCGCCACGTGTCCAAAGCATTTAATTCCAATCGTAATATTTTCTCTGTCCTAGCTAAAATGAAGGCCAGCAACAAAAATAACTCCATAACCCGTCAGCTTGAACTGACGGAGATATGGAGTAGGGGGCAACTGATACCTAAAAATAAATCATGGTCAACCCGTCAGCTAACGGGTTCGGACAACTGGAATAGTAGAGGGATCCAAGGCTGACGGATGGGGATTCGGAGCTCTTCGGCAGCACTGCAATGAACTGACGGTGACATGGCTGACGGGGATAAGGCAAGCCAACGACCCTATGCCGACGGATATGTGTAAAATTCTGACTTGGCCACCACGCGTGGTATTTAAGGAAATTACTCGTATCCCACGATCAATATTAGAATCCTATAAGGAAAGGATTCCGCGATCCGCGCCCATGGAGATCCCCATAAGGAAAAGACTTCTACTCTAAGGAAAAAGGTCAACCCTCAACTACTATAAAAGCCTAATACTCTCGTAAATTGAGGTACGCATAATTAACCCCTCTCTAGCACTCTAGAGTTGAAAGAAGGTCTAACTTGACCTTCGGAGGGTATTTGGCCGGCACCACACCGGTGCTCTCTGTTAGGTCCTCTTTTCTTTGTGCAGGTGTCGTTTCGAGAGTACGAGCATCGTGCAACTCACTGTTGATATTTTCGGCATCATCATGATTAATTGTGTAATGTGTGTGGGTGTGTGTGATGAGTCTCACATTAGACATATACTGGGTTGAATTGTTTTATTTTTTTTTTGGTGGAAATAGTTGTGTTTTACTTATTGTGACTATCTCATTATGTTAACAAGGCCACCTATGAAGCACAGGTGCAGATTCGGATTCGGGTGCGGGTGTGGGACTTAGCAATTTTTTAAAAAGTAGGGTAAGGGTGTGGCGATTAAAAAATTATTAAAAATATTTTTATTTATATTTTCTATATATTACTAAGCATATTTTTTTATATAATAGTAAACATATACCAATTTAAGAGTAATGGTAAACATATATTAATAAATTTAAAAACATATTTTTATATATTATTATAGTGTTTACACAACTCCAATTTTAGCCCAATAATATATTTATAAAATTAAATTATTTTCCTTCAAAAAAAAAAAAAGGTATTGAGGTGATAAAATCAAAGTATTAAAGAATAATAAAAACTGATGGGTAAAAGTGATAAAATCAAAGAATTAAAACCTATATTTTTGCTCGTTTCACAAGTTCTAACCTTTTCTATCTTTTTGACTTTTCAAGTCCTTATCTCTTATACCAATGCACCTATTCAAAAATCTATCCATAGTCCGCAACTTTCTCCCTTTCTCTCTTTGTCATAGACCGCAACCTTTACCAGTAAGTGCACATGAATTGTCCTTATCTCTTCTTCCTTCTCTCTCTCTCTCTCTCTCTCTCTCTCTCTCAAGGCCACATGAAGCAGAAGAATGGAGGCCGGCCCATTTCAGCATCCGTTTCGATTGTATCGGCACTATTTTGGTCGGAATCGAGCCATATCGGCTGTTTTAGCGCCTGTTTCCATTGGAATCAGCGCTAATCAGCCCGGTTCAGGATGAATCGACGAGAATCTAAAAAAGAAAAAAGAAAAAAGAAAAAAGAAAAAATCGACACGGCACGAACGCGCAGTTAGCGACATCGTGCACCACACACCATGTCGGTGCATGTCAAGTGCGGGTGTGGGTATGGGTGCGGCAGCCCTGAAGCCGCACCTATGCTTTCTAGAAGGCCACACCATCAAACAACATTTGGCCTTACTACAATCAAGTTGCCAACTCCAAATTCATCTCAATTGCTACAACTATAGTTAAAATTTAGTCAATCTAATTCATGTTTAGACTGCTATATAAGCCTGAACTCACAATCACCCCTACCACCTCACACACTCGACTGTCACCAATAGCCTCCTAAAGGTTGGGAACTCTTTCCTTATCTGAATTTTAAGGACAAGACCTTAACCTATTCTTGTACCCTCTGCCGAGCTTAACCCTACCTACATTTTCTTTTGAAGGAGGCTAAAGAAATGTTTCCAACTGTTGCCAATTAATAGTCTTTCTTCGGAATTATATTGAATTGGTTGATCCTTTCCTCTTGTTTGTTCTAGCAACTTATCCTAAGGTCTTACCAAGAGCTCTTTGGCGATGATAGAGAAAGCAACTCACTTGCTGTGGTGGGGTGGCTTTTTGTCGGACCGTTAGTTGTGTCATTCCACCTCAAAACCAATTGGTGATGAGGAAGACACACTCAAATATTTTATGGCATTGGACATCACACCACGCGGGCTTGTTTTTAGAATGGTTGTAGGGAGTCAAATTGTGGTCCCCTCAACACTTTCCAAAATGCTGTTTACTAAAATCTTACTTTTTTTCAATATGCTGTTTTTAAAAATAACCTTTTTTAAAAGGATGAAAAAAATAAAATGTACCAAATGAGCATTGGTCCTTTTGTTATTGCAATAAGCTAGACATGAAGTTTTCTCAATACAAGTAGAAAAATTAACAAAGACAACTTATTTCAAAGTATAGATGTTTAAGGTAATATTTGAAAATTTAGAGGTAACTGAGATTGACTCTAACCACAAGGGTATATATTATTTTTGCAACCCAAAAAAAAAAAAAAAAAAAAAACTAATTCAACCAAGAGTGATTTGAACGAAAATCATATTATAATATAAAATATTAAAAATACCATGTTTCTTTTTTTGTTTTGTTTTGTTTTTTGTTTTTTTGTTTTTTTTTTTGTTTTTTTTTGTTTTTTTTTTTTTTTTGAGAAGACCATGTGTCTTAATCTTATATGAAAAACAAAAGTTCAACTCACGCCTCCAAGATCTGAAATTGTGAATTCAATTCATGATTTTAAGTAAGATTGTGAGTTGAATTCTCAATTTTAGACTAACATGTCAAGGGTGATCAATTTGAAATTGTGAGTTTAACGCATGACTTCAATCTAAAATGATGACTTAAATCCATGATTTTAAATCTTTAAAGAATGAGTTTAACTCACATTTTTAAAATGTTATAGTTTTTACATAAGTTTTAGAAATAAAGTATTTTTAATATTTTTTATTCTAATAACTGTCCCAACCCCCTCCCAAAAAAAAAGAAAAAAAAAAGAAAAGAAAAAATAAGAAGAGAAAAAATACCAGTAATTTTAATTAAGCATCTTAATAGTTTTTAATTTAACTGACATCCTTCTCTATATTTGTCCAACTTCTTCTTTTTATTATTTAAAACTACTTGTGGTTAGCTGGTCATCTAACTAAAAGGTTAATTATCCAAAAAAAAAAAAAAAACTACAAAGCGTGCTATCTCTAAGCCAAAGAATTGTGACATGCTTTAGTTACCGCCATGCAATTTTTTAAGAAGATTGAACTTTCCTAAGGTTTTTTAAATGGCACTTTTCCTTATTAGAATGATTTTAAAGAAGAATATATATGACTACATGTTTATATTATTCAGCTTAGAATAATATATTATATATTATTAACAATTAAGTTGTCGGAGGATATATCTTGGGTGGCTTATCAAAGTACAAGAGATAAGGGGTTTCCAAACCCGAAAAATAAAGAGAGGGACATAAGGAGTTCATGTCACTTGTCCAGTTATCCTGTAGTTGGTTAAAATAAATTAACTGGGGTTATGTTTCTTTTTTACTGAATGGGGGAATATAATATTCATCATAGCAAAAGTTATAAAGTTCACAAATTCACAAAGCAACTATGATTAAAGTAGATTAATGCTTCATCAACTAATATGCATAATTACATGCCATAAGAACGATTGTAAATTACAAATGCAACCTTGAAAAGCTACAATGGGAAATGAAAACCAATTGGAGGGTACATTTGATTTTCATTTCTATTAGAGAGTGACATAAACCAGCTTGAGGGTAAAAAACATGCAACCAAAGGCTGAGACCAAATCATAAAACTAGCTATGAATCTTTGTTCAGGTAAATGAAGAATTCATAAAACCCCTTAACCCTAAGAGATATTATATAATTCATATAAGCCTATGGTTGACAGTTCTTGGGTCAAATAAGCTTGCTAGAAAAAATATACCCAAGATGAGTCCTTCCTGAGGTGGATTTCTAATCCTTAATAAATCCATCTAAACCAAACACATTTGATTATTACAGAAATTCAAATCAGTCCAGTCTGAAAATTGCAGAGATTTTCTCAAAAATCCTTCCAGGTTTACTTTTAATAGAATAAAATAAAACCTTTCACATCATGACTTTCATCTGAGGCCTTTATGTATAAGAACTTCAAATTAACCTTATAGAATACTAGATTTTAGATTAGTCCGGCATTACTATATTCTGGTTTATTAAGAAGTACTAATTATGACTTTGAATAGTCAGGTTAGTTCAATCTGTACTTTTTTAATGGAGCACATCTTTGACTAAGTTGAGAAATAAATTACTCACATCATTTCATTTAAAATTATTTCATCTCAATGGCAGTTAGCAAGGAATATCTCAAGCACATTTTGGAGTTAACACAGATACATGTTATTGGTACATTAATTTACTATTAATAAGAAAAAGCAACTATTTTTTAATATATAGAAAATTTTATATGAAGTGGGAAAGTGTGTGCTTCAATACATTTTTTACCTAGTTCTCTCATATCAGTACAAAATGTGGCCAGGTTATGTTATATTAATTGGAAACCTCAAAGGATCATACTTTTTCGTACATTGAATTAGGTGTCAAGTTTTAGTTAAGAAGCAAGGTTTGTGTAGTGAGTTGTTGGATAATTCACTCTTGTCCTTGGAAGTCCTGCATCTGAATATGAGGCCTGCTATTAAAAATTTCATGTTAAATGGAGCTTCACAATCTTATTTTCTAACGGTTGCTCATACCCTAGCACTAAAAAAATGAAAGTAAAAGTTTAGGAGACACTACAAAAAAAAAAAAAAAAAAAAAAAGCGTTATCCCGGTATTTTTTCCCCGGCTAAGTTACCTATTGTTGGGCTCTTTTGTACTGCGGCTAGAGTTTGTTCATTAAATTGTTCCAAATGTAGGCTCTAAACAATTAGTTACTATTACTATGCAGACCTTATGGTTCAATATGGTATTGTCCTCATGCCCAAGTAGGTTTGGATTCAAAGATGGAATTTCTTTTAAAGGAATCTTATATGCATGTAATTAAAAAAATACACAAGAAATTTGTTAAAATTTTGTTTTATTAGCTAAATGATCAACAAATCATAGGGTACATATATACGGATGCTAGGGAATTGTTCTTTTGACTTATTCTTCTAATAATTAAACTGATCCTCTTGGTTTATCTAACATACCTGTTCACAATAATTCTAAATTAATATTATATGTAACTTTCAAGCTAGTTGTTGGCTAGCTGATAACATTTCTCAGTGCATAATTTTGAGGTATGAATCCATATCACTAGATTTGTGAAATAAGTAGTGAGCACTGTAACATCTTTAGGGCATGCTTTAGAAACCTGATCACATTGGATATGGAGCAATTGTGATTGGCCATTGAATAAGATTGATGGTGCTCTAAGCATATAGGAGATAGCCCTTTATAAAGTTAGGTCAAATAGCACCTAATCCAGCCGGAGACGTGTACTCCACGGCTAGTGCATGCAGCATTATAAAATTTGAAGCATCAAAGGTTTGGAAAGTGAACATGCTCTCAAATTTTCATTGCTGATGCATGATTCCCCATTATCAATGTTTATTAAACTAATACTTTTGTATTGTACAACTTAGGCTTTATCAAGTGGTCCACATTTCCTTGATTCCGGTTCGTGGATTCCCTTTCAAAGTATTAATAATTAATTGGCTCGTCAGACTTTCAAAGATGACTAGGGCTTGCAAAAATTGTTGGTAAAACTACACCTAGAAAGACAAAATAATGCAGAAAAAGGAGAAGTTTTATAGTCTTGTTAAAGGTTATATTTAATGAAGGCGATTTGATTTTTTAACCTTAGGTGGGCTCCATTGACGCCGATGCTTTACTGGTGGAATGGTTTATTCAAGTAATTAGTGAATAATAAATTAGGGTTCAATAACAATGACATGTGAATCCATGTGAATTGGGTCCTCCATGTTGCTAGAACTGTAGGACCCTTTGAGTGCCTGGAAAACATCCTTTCAAGACGCATTTTAATGATCTTTGGACACAAAGTTGTGTTTAGCACCTTTGTTTTTATGCCTAACAGATGACTATTGTGCAAGAGTAATGTGCTTTTTGAGACTTTTTTTTTTTCTTTTTTTTCAAGTTCTCTCAATCCTAATATTTGATTTCTTGCATCTTGAGGACATAGAATTAATATCTGATAATTCAAAAAGCCATTATACAAGTCAAGTTTTAATCATGTGGTTACCACACGCTTCCTTTTCACTGTCCAAAATAAGAAAATTATATTCCGTAGGACTTGTACAAATGAAACTGTTTTGGATTCAGCATTTTTAAATGTTTCTTATTTTATAATTGCATAATTTGTCAGATAGAAATATGCTTGTGCGTGCTACTACCATAAGTTCAAGTTCACTCTTATATGTTTATCAAAAGTTCACTCTTATATACTTGATCGTTCTCATCACCTGAAATAAAACCCTAAAGGCAAGCAACGAGATAGTAAAATATCCAGGCCTAAATCATTCACTTTGTATTTTTCATTACGATGCTTTATGTTGATCAATACATATGTATAAGTAACCTAGTATTCTGATACATTGCACGGAACAGTGAGAAAATTGCTGGAGTTATTCTTTTTAGGTAGAATTTCTTGCATGCCCTAATCAATTTCAAGGAAGAGTACTTCCTTTTCATGGAAATTTGAGTAAACAATAAAGCGCATCTTGGAGCAAACACAGATGCATGTTATTGACACATTATTTTACTTGATCATAAGCAAGATTATACAGCATTGGGCGGATATATATTGGAGGTTGTTTGTATTTGGCATTGTCTTTGAGTGAAACTAGGGGGAAAAAAAGAAGATAAATAACAGTATAATATTGGTTGATGAGAAAAACCTATGTTTACCAAACACCTCATCACAACATACCTTTTCCATCTTCTTTTAGTAGCATAGGAAAAAATGTGCAAAGAACTGGATGCAAAAAGTACTAATATGTTGAAATGGAGAGAGATGGAGGAAGAGGACAGGAGTGAGTAAAGTGGAATTTGTGTACTCACCACCAAGGCCTCGTTACTGCTTTGATTCGGATTAGATAGTGAGATATATAAAATTTGATCCAAAAATTCTTTATAAGAGCCTTGATTTTTTTTTTTTTTTAAATCATCATAAATGAGAAAGAAGTAAACAATGTAGAAATTAGGGTGTTCCAAAGGGTACTTTAATATAAATACAAGGACAGCCACCACCATATTTCTAAGAACTCAAACTTCAAGAATGATGTCCAAGAAAAATTTCCTTAAGTACATTGATTTCATGATTGTTGCCACCACGAAAGCCACCATCACCAGAAGAACCAATCTTTGTTACACTGCTACAATCGTTATGCTTTCTCGGACAATAATCATCATCATGTTTAATAGCCAGTTTAACATTTTCTTTTCTCTTCTCTTCTTTATGCGCATAACATGTGATGCAAGCTATTTTTAGACTTATGGAACCATAGGGGACCGTTGTCATAATGTTCCGAAAACCTATTTATTTTCTGCAAAATGAAACATTAAATCTTTCTAAGAGTATTATAACTCAATTGCCACCTTCTTATATTTTTAACTAAAACATCGTGTTAAAATCTCTCATCCGTGTTGTAGGTATTGAATTAATAAAAAAAAAATTATATATATATACACACAATAAATGTTGGATCCAAAAAATTCCAACTGTTCACGGTTGACATAAATGGAAAGCTACCCAGCTATAATAACTCCGTCTATTTTTTTATTCAACATTGATCCGATTTATGCATTTGTCATTAAAAAAAAGGTTAAAATAATATAATTGGAGGCCTCTATGATTTTTCTTGGGTCGGAAATAAAAAAAGGAAAAATTCATTGACAAAATTGAAAACTCAGCTATAGAATGCAATTGTCTTCTAGCATCTTTAGAAAGATAATGATTAACAGTCACTTTGTAGTGGAACAAGCAACCCTAATTAAAATAATTTGCTATTTTCGCTAAACATTACTAGTCCACTAAGAGGAAGACAGTAGAGATTGTTAGAGTGAAAAGCTGAAGTACAAGACCCTCCAATTCTGTGAAAAAACAATACCAAAGGGTCTGATTCCTATGAGTAAGATTGAAGAAGCCCATTATTCTATCAGTCTGAAAACCTTCAATATCAGTTGATGAGTTACGAACTCAAAAGTCTATCATATCCTTGTTGAGTAATGTGAGAGGACAGAATTAGTAAGAAAGGAATGAAAAGGAAGCTCAACATCTTGTGTTGCAAAGAACAGAAAGCAATAATAAAGAAAATACTTCCATAGCCAATGAAGGAATAACACAAGACGAGAATAATAAACAAAGTTTTGACTAGAAGATGAACATGAAAAAAAATAAAAATAAAAAAGAAAAGAAAAGAAAGAACACCATGCCCTATACATTTTAGGACAGGAAACTAAATATTAAAAAAGGAACAAAAACATGGAATGTTTTCCTTTATACTAATTATTTTATGTGAATTAATTATCTTGCTAATCCATTAGATAGAAATCTCACAGAAATTTTTTTTTTTCTTTCCCTATGTCTATTTCCTCGGGAACTAATAAACAAGGCCAACTCAGTTATGAACATATCCCACCACAGATTATTTATTGATAAAATACATTACCCAAAAACTTTAAAAATGAAATCTGAAAGTTCAAGGAACTATTTTACTATTTTTTTGGATGAATAAATAAACAAACAAACTATAGCAGGAACAAAAGTAGTACAGTACCAAACAATAGTATAAGAAGAAGAAAAGAAACAAGCACCTTGTACTAGTATTTGCAAATGAAGTGAAAACATACTCATCATAGAGAAATATACATATATAATCCACATGATTCTCACCTTCATCTCTAATTTTCTCTTTTATCTCTCAAAGTACAACATAATTAAGACAGGATTGCTGAATCTCTCTTCTCTCATCAGTCTTTCACAATCTCTAAAATTGTGGCCGGCCATGAGCCCAAGAATAAGCTTCATGGTTCAACTGTCCACCATTTGGAAGCAAATTGGGAGGCAAATTATAAACAGGCAAAGATGAGGACTCCCCCATCCCACCTTGTTGCTGCCCTACACCACCGCCAATTCCAGGCGGTGAGCTTCCACTACCACCACCACCACTACTTGCAACTTGCCCGTAGGCCGGGCCACCACCTTCCTCTTCATCCTCCAAAGGCAATCTTTCATATGTAGCATTGGAAAACGTAGCCGCCATCACCATTACAGGCCCAGATGCCATAAGTGGACCAACCACGCTGCCGCCCACCACTTGTCCTTGCCCCCCGGCTAGATAGATGGTCAATCCTGTCGACCCGGGTGGCGCCGGTCCAGGGAGAAATGAACCATTCAATGAGAGAATCTCGAACCGGCCATGTAGGGCCATGACTGCACCGGGGGTAGATGGTTGGCGGAGTGTGACGTTGGTCACTGTGCCGGTGCCACTGAGCACGCAAACACCCCTCTGTCGCCTTCTGGCGAATTGAGCTACACTCTCAGCAATATCAACACCATTTGATACTTCCATGACATGGCTCCTAAGCGCATTAGGGCTATCTCGAGTGACAAATATAGGCGGTTTCGGCTTGTTTTTGGAGCCGGGTGGACGACCTCTTGGCCTGCGAGTAGCTACTTCAATCGCACCTTCTCTAGGCTCGTCGCTGTTCTCTCTTTCGTCATCTTCTTCGTTTCCACCTGCACTGTTTCCGGTTCTACTATTATCATTCATGGATATACCCAGATCTGGTTTTTTCATCGGGGATGAGCTAGCCGAGGTATCCAATCCCGGTAGACCTACCTGCCCGGTCCACCACCGGTTTGCCATGAATTCAAGTCAAGCACCAAAAAAAGAAAAAAAAAATGATAAAATCAATGATCAGCCAGAAGATGATTCTTCTTTAGGTTTTCTTTGCAGGTATATATGATCTCTCTTCTTCTTTTTTTACATGTAGGCCACGTATCCAAATCAAAGCTCACACAAGAGAGACAGATCAAGGTTGTCTTAGGTTGTAAAGTGAAAGAAGGCTTAAATAAGGCAGTATCCAGAAATGACTTGGGGCTTGAGTAAAACAAGAGGCGATCTTCTTTAGTCTTCAAAAAAGCAAAGGTAGCACAGATTAAAGCGAAGTGTACATGTAAAGTAGTGACAAAGAACCTAAAAATGTAAAGAACTCAAAAGGATGAACAATAGATAAGAAAAAGAGATAAAATTTAAGGAGTCTGTCTGTATGGAACTAAGCCTGGTAGCTAGCTTTTTTCTTTGGTGTCTTTGATTATGGGGTATCTGTGACAGTGTTGTGTTAAGGTCCAGGGGAGCTGGGGTTCTTGTACCAAAGGCAAAATCTCTCTCTCTCTCTCTCTCTTTTCTTTTCTTTTCTCTCTGTGTGTTTGTGTTTGACAAATGAGAAATGAATACGAGAGAGAGAGAGAGAGAGAGGTGTAGATGGACTTGGGAATTAGGGTTTGTTTGTTTGTTTGTGTGGGGTCTTGTGCGCGTGAGAAAGTGGGCTGCACGTCCTTCTCTCGCATACCGACATTTGCTAGAGATTGAGGGAAATTGGGTGAAATCTCATATGCATTCCCTTCTTCTCTATTATCTTTTTTTGTAATTGTGTGTTCCTGATTTCCTAGTTGAACTTTTAAGGTTTCAGAAATTGAAGCCAGAGTCTTTCTTTCTTTCCTTTAAAAAAATAAAATAAATTATTATCTCTTTATTTATTTTTTTTCTCTTTTTTACAAACTATAACTTGTAGGAGGGTAGGCAAATTAATTAAGTGGAAAACTCATATTTCTCACCACTTTTGGTGTATATATATGCTGTGATACCTTATCCCATTACAAGTGGGTATTCAATTATATTACACAAATTGTATCTCTTCCTCTTTAGAAGGGAGATTTGTAAGGGTTGAGTGCTATATATCCGTAAAAGAAAGGGATTTGTGAGACAAAAAAACAACTTCCATTACATAGCTTGTAATACTATTTTAATTAAAAAGAAAAAAGAAAGCTTGGAATTACTATATTTATAATAAATAGTTGTTCTTTATATGCTAAATGCAATAATCCCAAGTTTGGAGAATGTCCTTCTAAAGTACCATTAAGATCAATGGTTGATGCCTTATTTGTGATTAGAACATTTAATTTGCTGGGGACACGCTTGTTTGAGATGTGTCCTATTTGATTTTGAATATAAAACTAACAAGAGTTGATTTTCGAAGCTTATGCTATTCAATTCACCTCGATATGAAAGTTGTCGATTTAAAAAATAATAAACATTTTGACTAGTAAAAGAGTGCTTGGAAGACCTAAAGCAACAAATGTTAATAACTGGGGAAGGTTTATGTTTATTAGATAAACAAAGCCGTGTACGACGGACTGTTGTGATTTCAAGTTTGAAAGAAGACAAATGTGAAAAAAAAAAATAATAATAATAATAATAATAATAATAATTGCGCTCAACTGGTAAAATCTCTGATGGTTGTATAAGAGATTTGGGGTTCAATCCCTGCCTACACCAAAAACTGATTGATATCTTGGTCTGATGGTACAATCGAGTAAATATTACATCTACAACATTTTCACAACAATTACGTAATAAATATTATTAATTGTGGAAGGATAATGGTAAGAAAAACAAAACCGGGCACTTTGGATTGATGTGATTCTAGGTTTGAAGGAAAACAAACGTGATAATAATAATAATAATAATAATAATAATAAGTACACTTAGTCTTTAAATTTTTAATGATACATTCACAATAATTTTACAACAACAAATCTTAGGAGACAACCTATTTTTGGTAAATAAAAAAAAAATTAATGGTAAGTTAAATTAAAACTAATAACAACTTATTATCTAAACACTTATATTAAAAACCAATTGATGGTTTAGGCTCGATGATAAAGAGAAATTATTATAGAGTGGACACCATATATTAAAATTCAATCATATCGGCTAAATTCAATAACGTGAACTTATAACCTTTGTAGGGGCATTAAAATAGTGGAACTTTGGGTTAAAAAAAAGAGTAAATAATGGTCTAATTTGAGAGTTTAAATTCAAAATTTGTTTTTAGTAAAATTGTTATGGACATAAGATTACTTGATTTACATTAGTCACAGGGTAAATTGCAAAGTACACCCCTAAAATTTGGAATTGTTTAGATTTTACATTTTAAAGTTTGAAAAATTGGATTTTACACTCTGAAGTTTGTATCCATTAGCTAAAACAACCCTTCTGTTAGTAGACTCACCTACATGGCCATTAAGTGACATGCTGATGTCTGACGTGTAATTTATTTTCCATGTACGCAAGTCCACTAACGGAAGGATTGCTTTGCTAACAGAGTTAAATTTCAAGATGTAAAATCTAAGCAGTTGCAAATTTTAGAGGCATACTTTGCGATTTACCCTTATTTTGATTTATGGCTTTGTCTCTGTGTGTGGACTCTAATTTATTGACAAGCCCTACATGTAAGAAAGATATTTTGCCTTCTTCCATTCAATGACTCACTTTATAGGGAAAATGATAAATTCAAGTCACATTTTATGTAGTTTTTTAAGACATTAATGTTACATCATTCATTTTTTTTAAAGGAATATTTCAACAAATCAACCTTTGAATTACATTGTTTTGTTATACTCGTCGTACTTACAAATATCAAGAAGATCTGAGATCAATAAATATTTCATCATAAAAAAATTTAAATTTCAAGTTTTTTTTTTTTTAATTTTAAATTTACGCAACTCAATAAATTTACATTACACCCGAAGTAATTTTTTGCAACATTACACCACAACTCAATAAATTTTTATTTTGACAAATTCATGCACGCAAAATTTCAATACTATAATATATCAATAATATATCAATAAATTTAAAGTTTTTGTTATTTGAAAGGGTAAGCTATAAAATACACTCTTAATGTTTGAGGTTATTTGGATTTTACACCTAAAAGTTTGAAATTTTAAATTTTACATCCTGAAATTTGAAAAATAAAATTCTACTCCCTAAAATTTGCCACTTTTAGCAAAAGTAGCTCCACCTATGTGGCGAAAGAATTACAAATTAATCAAATGCCAATGTGTCACTTAAAGGCCATGTAGGCGAGTCTATTAACGAATGTGTTGCTTTTGCTAACGAAGATAAACTTCATTGTGTAAAATCCAATATTTCAAACTTCATGATGTAAAATCCAAGCAACTTAAAATTTTAGAGGTGTACTTTGCAATTTATCCTTAGTCATACTTATAAGCTGTTAGTATCTCCATATCCTTATGCATACTTTTGTGTGATTTTTTTTCTATCTAAAATTTAAGATTCTTGATAAATTTTAATCCGTTAGTTTTCTCGATAATGCATGAAGTAAGACATATCATATTGTATACTATATGCTATGTAATAAAAATCATGTTTTAAAAACAGTGGAATCCGTATCTCATCTCAATAAAAAAAATTAAAAAAAAAGAAATGGACACCTTATTCCCTTTTTATTTATTAATATTTTTTCTTTATCCTCCTTATGTCATGTGAATGATCTTTTATTTTACACATTTAAGACTTTTTATTTTGACTAATAATAGATGAGTGCATATCTTTTCTTTCTTTTTTATTTTCTTTTATTTATTTATTTATTTATTTTTAATGAATATAGAGTACTCATCTTACTGTGATTACATTAAAATTATTAAGCTAATATAAGTTTAGGCAAAACTATATTACCATATAAAAAATTTTGAAAATTTTTACTTTCATTAGAATTCTATTATTCAAAGTTTGAAAAGTTTTTTAAAATTATTAATTAATTTAAAATATTTTTATAATCTAACATAATTTTTGGTTCTGACAAAAGTTCAGCTTCCATTATATTTTATTGTTCGATTTTGATGAAAGTTATGGAATATTTTCGTTACTTTACATATGAATTTATATAAAACCATGTGTCGAATGAGTATGCTACTATTAAATTATTAATATATACAAAACGTCAATAAGAGAAGGGGCATGTGGATGTGGAGCGTATATAATTCCTATTTTGATCAACTATATTTAGTGCCGATTGAGACATTTGTTCTTTTTTTTTTCTTTTTTTTTGGTAAATGAGACATTTGTTCAAATTCCCATGACAACAGTTGCTAATATATATAACTTGATGTAATTTTGTAGGCTCAAAATTAAATTATATTTTATAAGTTTAATTGAATTTTTATTTTATAAGACCGTAAAAAACATGCTGTCTAATGGTTGGATTTTTGATCAATAGAACACGCCATCTCACAAAACTGCTAGCTAATGGTTGGATTTTCAAAATATATAGTAGTGTTAATTTTTATAAAGAAAGTTTTAGTATTAGGTTACAATTAAGTTTGTAGCCAAATTTTGTTCCTTTTATATTACTATAAAGTTTGTCTTTTCGTCTATTGTTTACTCTAAATCTATAAGAATCACATGTGATGTGACATGACATTGTTTATTGAACTAAACAACATTTTTATAATTGGTAATGGACATAATGATTATCACACTAGGAATGTGAAAACTTCAAAACTAAAATGACAAAAAACATAGTTTTAAAACAAAATTCACCCAAAATTTAAGGATATAATTTGATGTTTTACCATTATTTTGTACTACCGTTTGACACTAAAATTTTATTTTTATATAATTTGATAGTTATAATAGTGAGAGCAAAAAAATTTGAATTCTGGACGTCTTTATTGGAAATACTGGAACACTAAATTTTCTCATTATAAAAGTTAGGAACACGTAGTGTCTTAGGGCCTGTTTGGTTTTAAAAAGTGGTGTATTTACTTTTCATTTTCTATATTCTATATTCAAATCCTAAATTTGAATATAGAAAAAATTACTTATTTTCGCAATTAGTAGTATTTGGTAAGTTTTTTTGAATACATAATTTGGGTATAGAATACATACACCCAGGTTTAGTCATTATTTTCTATTTTTTTTAAAAGTAACTTTTTCTCATTCACACACATCACATCACTAAAAAAAAAGTAACTTTGTGTTTTAACAATATTTACGAATATGCCACTATGTTCGTATTCATAGAAAACGAAAACGTTGAAAAGTTATATTCATTTTTCGTACTTAAATCCAACTTTTAGGATACTGAAAATAAAAACTGAATACAAATGCTAATACCAAACTAGTTTATTTAGTGGTGGAACCTACTAAAAACTGAAAATAAAAACAAAAAATAGTGTTTTTTCAACTAATCAAACAGAACCTTAGGTTTGTCTTCTTAAATTTTCAATATCTATCCCAATACTAAAAGATCAATAAAAATGATTTAAAAAAAAAAAAAAAAAAACCTTTTCAAACATTGCTCGGGGTTTTATAACAGTGTTGTGAGTTTTTTTTTTAATCTCACTTATCTTTTTTGTTTACTTTGGTCCTATCATATACTGAATCATTTCCTTCACAAAAAAATATACGGAATCACATTATTGATAAACTAGAAATCAATTCAATTGTTTATTTATATTATATTTTCTTTAATAATTTAATGTTAAAAATCTCCAATTAAGTAGTAATATCGCCTTATCAGGTAAATTATATTGCTTAGAAAATTAAAAATGGAAAATTGTTACATCCTCCTAGAGAAATTTAAATGGTATCAATGTTATATTTTTTTAGTTTCAACTTTCAAGACATCTTGGTTGTGGGCCTCGTGTCCCCCTAAAATAAGGGAAGAAAATCCTCTTCATTTCACTTGAAATGGAGAGAGTTCATTTTATATTTAAAATTTTATGTCTTGAATCTAATAGTGTACAAAGTGTCATATTATATAGAATTTTAAATGATGTAAATTAGAAAAAATTTTATATTTTTACAATATAGTATTTAATTTAAACTATAAAATAAATCCCTCTTAAATAAGAATGATGTTAATAAAATATCATTCATATGCTCCACCATAAGTAAAATCATAAAATTAATCATCTTAAATTGGCAGAAGTCACTTCCATTCCATTCATAACTAATTATTAATATTTAAAAAAAAAAAAAAAACTAATTCTTAAAATTTCGGCCTCAGTCCTTGAGATTTTTGCCTCTTTGGCCAATATAGGAGATTAGACTTCAGCTCTCAATCTAAACCATCAGCATGAAACTCTATTTTAGTAAGTTTACATATAATGACATTGTTGGCCAAGTTGTAGGCTACAACTGTGACTAAGGCAACGACCATTGGTGTTTTGAAGGAGAAAAGAACAAGAAAAAACATGAGAAGGACAAAAGGAAAAAAATGGATTAGTTTTTATTTGTTATTTTATTCTTTATTTTATAAAAATAAAAATAAATGTGATATGGATTAAATAGGAGTAGTATTCAAAACAACATAGTTTTTTCAATACACAAATTTTTTTTGAAGCCTACGTGGCATTTACTTGCAGCCAAGTTGGTCATGAAAATGACATTAAAAATAAAATAAAAAGTTGTTGATGACAATCATGTACAGAATCACAGAAGGATCATATTAAAAATATTGTAAAGATCAAAATCATAACGTATAAATTTTTGAGTTATTACAATGATTTCAATTAGTCTCTCTCTCACACACATAGATGCTCAAGTTGAGTTCTCACAGTGAGGAGACTTGATTGATAAGGAACCTGTGTGAAGCAATTTTGAAATTTTCGATGCCCTAGTAATTTGAGTGGAAATTTAATTTTAAAGGTTTGCAATCAAGTAATTGGTAGAACCTGAATCAAGGTACTTATTTGGATCATAAATGGTCTTTGTAGAAGCAGTGAAAGTTGATGGTGTTACGGATTTGTTGTTGTTAATTTGTTATTGTAGGTAGGTCCAAAGTAATACTAGCATTAAGCCGGAAAAAATTGCACTTTGCCCTTTTCGGGAAAATTATATAGTCTTATGCCTCCTTTTCCAAATTAATTAAGAAAATGTCCCTCTTTTAAAACTCGATTTATGATAAATTGATCGTTAGGTCCTATAGTAGCATTTTTAAGGAGTCTATAGTGACGTTTTAAGGACCTATAGTGGCGTTTTGTAACTCAACCTCAATGAAATCGAGTTATAGGTTAAAAAATTGCCTATAACTCAATTTCATTAAGATCGAGTTACAAAACGCCACTATAGGTCCTTAAAACGTCACTATAGGTTTCTTAAAATGCTGCTATAGGGCTCCAGAATTTTTTTTTTTTTTTTAAACTCGATTTATCACAAATCAAGTTTTAAAAGAAAGACATTTCCCTAATTAGTTTGGGAAATGGGGCATAAGACTATATAATTTGCCCGAAAATGGCAAAAGGCAATTTTGTCCACATCAAGCCACTTATTTATAAGGGTCCACCATGACCATATCCCTTACTGCGACCATTGAATTAAGGAGTTATATATTCTACATTGGCTAGAGGCTCAGAAGTAAAGTAAATATGTGTGGAGATCTTCCACGGGGATGTCATCTGTTTGGGTTGTAAGTGAGGTGACAAAGGAGCTATTCTCAGTAGGTAACCTTCGAAGGATGTAAAGGATGAGATTGAGTCTAGGGACCAAATGATTAACAACTTTTAGACTATCAGCTAGTGCATTTATCTTCTGAAAATAATCTGTTATAGACAAATTTTTTCTCAGAGAGTTTTGAGGCAAATATTCGATCTAGTGCATGCTGAAATTGAGGCTGAAGTTGATAGACTAGCAACTTGAGTAAGGACTTGTGAGGGATTAAAAAAAAATTTGTTTTTATTTTTTATTTATATATACAGGAGAATTTAAATTTTATTTATTTATTTTTGGTATATAGGCGAAATTTGAACCTCAGATTTCTTATTTAACTACGAAAAACTTTACTAGTTGAGCTAATTGGATCTTATCCTATTTGTGCTAGGCAAGGTATTCAAGGTTAATTAGTAGTAGGCTCGGTTGGAGAAAGAAATTTGGGAGGACAAGAGCATGTGCCTGTGCCATTTATATAGCCCTCTCATTTATAGCCTTTGAAGAGGGTAAGTATATAAGAATGCCAAAAAAAAAAGTTTTCGACTAAGCTTTAGAAAGACAAAATGATTTAGAATATTGATAGGGGTTGTAGAAGAGGAGTTTGAAGTGATAGGGGAAGGATTGCTTATTAAGAGGCCATTGTACTACCATTGGGTATACAAAGTTATCATACCATGTAAAAGGATCGGTTTATTTTTTATTTTTTATTTTATATATATATATATATATATTATAGCTGTGTAGTTGTAGACACCCCATTTGGCTTGAGTGGTTTGTGGCTCAGCCACTGTGCAGGGTGCATGGTTATGTTAAGCCTTGGGTTTGTCAAGGCTGGGGTGGGTTTTGCGAATGGGTGCTTCATGGTGGGTTATGAGGTCGTATTTTTATTTGTGTTTCTGTTGGGCTTCTGCTTCCCTATCTGTTGCTCTGAGTCTCTATTTATAGTAGTGCAGATGGGGTGTTGACTCTGCTGAGCAAGGTGAAGATCCGAGGTTTGATGATATATGGTTGAGTGATGAAGGGTGCGTTAGAGGTTGTGGTGTCTATGTAGAAGGGTGAGCTGTACAAAAATATGGGAAATTGTAGTAGATGCAACTCATCTGGGCAGTGAGAGAGATGATACATGAATATTAAAAAATAAGATACCACCTCCTACGGTGAGAGTTCTTAAGTCATAACTGTCTTACCTTTAAAAAAAAAAAAACAATGGCTCTCACACACATACGCACACATAAATTTTTAACTGAAATCATGACTTGAAGTCGTGATCATCATTTCACATATGGATAGATCCTACTAACGTGGACCCGTCTCTATGTAAGAGGATAGCTGAATAAGTTTATTACACTTTTATACCATTTTGGTCCTAAGTTATGTAACGACCCAAGGAAGAACAGCTACATCTGTGTTATACCTCAAAAAAACTAGTTACAATTGAAACTCTTTATAGTTATCAATCAATCAATCATCAATATATATTAAAAAACAAAAACTTTATGTGGGAGTTCATAAGATTCTGCCAAGTGACATATTCTTCATTTAGGTTTCCACCTCAACAAAAATTACATTTATGTCAAAATATTATTTCATTGAACGTGTCATGGGTTAAATGCATATATTAATTATTTATAGGTGTCCACTAATTTTATATATATATATATATAAATAGTTTATTTGGTTATCTATATATATATATATATATAATCGAAACTTTTGAAACTCCCACAATTTTTCGCGTCAGCAATACTTAAATAAATAATAATAAATCTTTTTTTTTCCTACTAAATACAAATTACAAACCGTAGGTTTCAGCCAATACTTAAATAAATAATAATAAATCTTTTTTTTCCACCAAATACAAATTACAAACTGTAGGTTTCAGCCGCAACTATCTCAAACCTATCTCTCAAACGCAAACTCAGCCCTAACAAAACCCTCGATCAAACTCTCTCTATTTCAAGCTTACTTCCATCTCCTTCTTCTTCTTTAACTCTCTCATTCAATGCAGCTCCCTCCTTTTCTCAGCCACAACTCCTCTGGCTGATGTCAATTTTGATTCATGGTTATTTTGTTCTTGAGTTTTTATCATCTGGACATTGATTATTTTTTGGCCCCCTTTCTGGGCATTTGATTTTTAGGACTAACTTGAAGAATTTGGATCGTTTTCCGTTTGTGATGTTGGACGAAATTTGGATCCTTTTCCGTTTTTGATGTTGGACGATTTTTCAGGTATGAAGAATTCCAATTTGATCTTTTTCAAGTTTCAATTTTATTTGATTGATATGGGTTAAATTCAGATTGAAATTGGTTTAAATGGAACAGAGCCTCAAAGTTATGTTTTAATTATATGTCTTCAATTAGGTTTTCTATCGATTTAGGGATTTCAAATTCTACAGGTTTTGTAAGAAAATATTGTAAATATCGATGGGTTTCATAGTGGAGATAGTATCGATTTAATGGTTTTTTTTTTTCTGTGTTTTTGAAAGGCCTAAGAGTCGGCCTGATGATTAATTTATTTTGGCTGAAAAATTAATTCATATTGTTGTAGATTGTGGTTTCGGAATTTTCAGTGATATGTATGGGCTGTGTGTGTTGCAAATAGTTATGGGCTACTGCTAGGGTTTTTGTCAAGAAAAGTGCATATTTTAATTTACTGTGTAGTTTTAGAGAAACAAAAAAGAAAAAAACAGTTCTTGACAATATCTGAGGACCTTAAACAATCATATATTATGAACATTCTCTGTTAACAAAAAGAATTTTTCTTTCAAAAAATCACATGCCCAAACATAAGCCTAAATTTTTTATTCTGTTTCCAACTACTAAAGCTTAGAATGACCTGTTTTTTATGTTGTCTTCCAGATCTTGCACATTTGTTTGCTGCTTCCTAAAGATTGCAATCTCTGTAGTTCTGCACCTCTATAATCATAATGCACCTAAGCATGTGAATCAGTTTTCGACTATTAAAGATGGCAAAGCCAGTACCTCTTTTCTATGAGAAATTGAACATTTTGGTACTACAGACAGACAGACATAAATTGATCCATGTCTAGGTTTAGAAATATATTATGTTACTTTCTTTTTTGCATGCTTGGAGTTGCAAAGGATGTAGGAGTTAATTCTCTTGCTGTTGTTTTTGTGAGTAGGTATTAACTTGATTTAGGTGGTCATTTACTGCAATATTATTGATCCTCGTTATTCTGTTTTTTCCAAATTATTTTAATTAAAAAAAACTAAAAAAAATACTTATTTTGCAGGTTCTACTTTCATTTTTGGATAAAGAGCTGCATACTTAACTGCATCGACTCAAGGTTTGTTCACAATTTCAGTAAAATTTTTTAAAAAAAAGTTCCTGCTGCATAAAAGTTATATATAAATAGTCAATATAAAACCATTAATCAGATCATTTACTGCTTTGCTACTAATACATGTATTGCACTATTTGTCTGATGTAGATAGTTTTGTTTATGGAATCTATATTTGTTCATTATTCTGTTTACTTGTTAAATAAAAGAAAAAAGAGGAACAAAAAAAATGACTCTTTTGTTTTTAGACTATTTTCATTTTAAAAAGTATATTTAACTCAGCTAAGTTGTTATATAAAATAAAAGAAATATTTCTTTTAAACGGTTGGAACATATTGTTTATTGCGATTGTTATGTTGGAAGGTAAAATATTTGTTTTCAATCATACAACCTGCCCTTGAATATTTTGTATCTATAAAAATTCTTCTCTTGGCTTCAACTCAAACTTTTCTCATAAACAATACTACTTTTGTTAGTGGGAAAGAAAGGAAAAACAGCTCCCACACATCATCTGTAAAGGAAAAAACCAAACAGCTCGGCAACCCAATTTGTTCTGTGTTAGACAGCACCTTTAAGATAATATACCCAACTGTTTTGTTCTTATTACAGAATTTGAATCTAAATTCCCAAATTTTTGAATGTTTACATAAATTTATGATCTTTTTCACTCATTTTTATTGTGTCCATGCTTTAATTTAAAAGATATTGCATTAAATGACGTCATTGGGTTATTTTGGCATTTTAAAGGTGCAGGAGTGGTGGAGAAAAAAGAAGTAGAAGTGGAGATAAAGGAATATAAGTATGAAGAATTAGTTCAAGCCCTTGAAAACTTTGAAAACAGGTATTATATATTTCTATTCTTTTTGTTTGTTTATCTAATTCTTTGACTGGGTTGAAAAGAATTAGATTCCCATAGGTGTATAAAATTTGTTAACCCTAACAAACTTTAGTAGTTTTGCAAATCCTTAAACAGTTTTGACAGTTATAAATAAACAGTTAAGTTCTTTCTCAATCTAACATTTTAATCTATTTAGATTTTTATAATTTTGGGTGTGTTATTGATGGTTGATATATGTGCCTATTTGTTTGGTCTGTTATCCGCTCATCCTGTAACTCCCTTGATATCCTTGCTCCAGGAGGTATAAAACAACGCAAGAAAGCTTGGCGAGCTAAAACTTTTAGAGTTACTTCCTTTAAAATCAAGTCTAAAATCTTAACAATTTATGCTAGGTTTGTTAATTCTACTTCCAACAATCTCCCTCTATGTTCTTGATATTTGGTTCCTCATTTTGTGAATTTTAATTATTTTTATTTTGCTTCATTGCTTTTGAATCAATTTGTGTCTATGCTAATGGTGTATATATTGAGAATTTTAATAATAAAGGCATGCAAGATTTTGATAAAATCATGAATCTTAACTTTTGTTGAGGGCTGCAAAAGTAGGAAATGAAAATTCTGGAATTCTACTTTTGTCTACACAGTTTTGCAAGGCAGGAAGCTTATGATGGGGGAGCTTTAGTTGTGGAGCATAGAGAAGAATGAAGCAATCCAAGAGAGACTCTTTGTGATACAGTGTAGAGTCAACAACAATATGCTTACACCTATTTTCTCATATTTAATATGATAACTTAAACAAGTCTTATGAAGAAAATTATTTTTATTGATAAAATATAATTAGTGAAACTACCCCCTACAATTTAATAAGATTTTGTTGTTGATTTACAAAACTCTTTGAATATTATGATCATTTGTTATTAGTGCATGTCATATATTTTACTTTCTGTTAGTGTTTCTTTTAAATGTGATATGTAATCTTTTGATTTGAAATTTTATCCTTTTTGTTGTGAAGGCAATAACCAGTGATAGAACATCATATTATTTTTCATCTACTCAAATTGTAAATTACAACAACAAAAAGTATGTAAGCTTCTGCCTAGAATGAACATTGTAAATTGCTTCAAATGAGCAATAATTTGCTTTGTTGGCAGATTAAGAAATATTTGACAAGGTCACTATATATATATATATATATATATATATATAGACACACACACACCTACCTTGGTTGACTAGCTTAAATCTTAATGAAATTTGTATATTCCTTTTTGTGTGAGTTATTCCTTAAAATCCAAAGTGAAAAGGTTCATTTAAGTTGATTAAATTTCTCTCAACCCGACAAAAAATGCATTTAATTTGATTAAAAAAAATATTTAGCATTTCTAAGAAGCACGGGTTAGCGGCTAGTGTTTTTTAAATAAGAAGGCAAAAATCTCATGTGGGAGACCATGAGTTTTTGCCATGTGGCACAATTACACCATATAATAAATATCAATAATATGGAATAGATTAAAATACTTTTATTATTATTTAAATTACAATATTCCTTCATTGTTCTTTAATCCTTTAGTTGCTCTTTACTTTAAGTGAAATTTTTTAATGAACATGTGTGCACAATTTTAAATTTTCACTTTTCATGATGAATTTACTACTTCAACTAATTTCTATGACATTAGTTCATGTTATTTCTCTAACATAGTTTTTGAACATTTTATATAATCTTTTGCATGGTAATTTAAAGTGTTATGCACGCATTGCACGGGTCCTTTAAAAAAATATATATATATATATATATATCTCTGAAAGTTGAAGAGTAGCATTTATTATTGCTACGCTCCTGTTGAGCTATATAAGCAACCACGTCATTATTTCTATTAATAAAAAAATTATTTTATTTTTATTCTTTTTCTATTAGTGTTTTAAAAATTTCCGCTTCAACTTCCATAACACCCACAACTCCCTATCTCCATTGTTTTCAACTTCCCATATAATTTCTTTAATGTTTGAGACTCTCCATCTCCCCATTTCTTGCCTCTTCCTATCCTCATTGAACCCAACCATTTCATGTATACACAATTAGATGTTCTCTATCTCTCTTAATTGGAAGATGAATAGTTTTGGATTTAACTCCTACAAAAAGCACGGGACCAGTGGTATTAGAACAATGGTTAAGATTATTAGCTCTCTGCTTCCTCACTCTAAAACCCAACTCTATATGTCCAATCACATTACACCACCTAGCTAATAATATCCTACTTTCATTTCAATTTGACACACGCTATCTCTCAACAAGGCTTAGCTTTTATTTGATGGTGATCTATGGTTTTGAGGTTTTTTGGTTGTGACCCACAAAGGTAAACTCTTTTTTCTTAGCAGGTGCTTTTTTGGTGGTTTTGTGAGGTTTTCTCATGTGATTTTTTTGAATTAGGTTTATTTATATGGTATCTGTATGCGGGTTTGCTTCAAAGTTGTGCTCTTTGCTGTGATTTTGTGGTTGCATTCTCTTTTTGCACATGTAATATTCAAAATTTTAAGGTTTTGTTATGTGGGTATTTGAACTTTGAACTCTACATGAGGTATTTGTAAATGGGTGCCCTTCAAAAATTTCAAGAGCTATTTTTTTATATTCTGCTTTGTTGGACTGCTTTGGTTTTGGGCATTTGGGTTCATAATTTCCTCTGATTTTCATAGATTATTCATTAAAGTTTTAGTCTTTTTGCGATTGGATTCTTTGTTATTGATTTATATTGCTCAATTTTGTTCAACTTATCGAATTTTGGATTCCTTAAGCCAGGTTTATACGCAATTCAAGTTTCATTAGTTCTTCAAAAAAAAAAAAAATTCAGCTTTTGTTAACTATTAATCTTGGATTACTTTTTGAAAAAAAGAAGAAGAAGAAGAAGAAGAAAGAAATAGATTACTTAGTAACAATGCGTTATAGATAGTGTGTAAAATTAGAATATGTTTTGCTTCCTCACTCTAAGTTTCTATGCATTCGTGAGTATGCAATGTGATTGGAATGAAAGTCCAATGCGTATGAAATGTTTTGCCTAAGCCTAATGCGTTATAGGCTTCCTCTCTCAACTGTTATAGGCTTTCACACATTAACACTCTATATGTCCAATGCGTTATAGAAACTTAGGTTTAGAAATTTTTTTGCCTTTGCTAAGTTCTCTCAACTATCTTATGTGAAATAGGGAAAATGTTTTATACAAAAAATATTGTTAATGCTCAATTTAACTTCTTCCCATTCTTGGTGTATTGTTTCCGACAATTTAGGTGTGTTCTTTTCATAAACACACGGGCTTACCACTCTTTTGGGAAATTATAGCAACATTTTTATTTTCATTATCCACATCATATTTGATAAACTATCTAAATATTTTGTGACTCTAAACTATATATATATATATAATAATAATAATAATAATAATAGGTGAAGTTGAAAGAAATTCAAATTAAAATTCTAAATTAGAGTTATAATTTTGTGCCATGTGTCCTAAATTATTTATTCTTAAAGAGTTTTCTTTCTTAATTTTAGAATCAAATGTGAGACCACATCATAAATATTTATCCAAGTGAGTTATTAAGTACAAAACCCAAAGAGTCTAGAATAAATGAATTGTAAAAAAAAAAAAAAAAAAAAGTGCTTCACAGTAAATTTTTTTTTTTAAATGGAAAATTTATATTTTATACCTAATAATATCCTTACAAATTTTTTTAAAGAGTTAACAAAATATAAAAATGACTATCAATAATATTTAAATTATATATATAGGAATTAGATTATGCATCTTATTGTATATCTTTAAGTATATCCATGCATATGCATGGGGTTACAAGCTATAGTGCATTATAATAATGATAATCAAAGTCTTTTCTAAAATGGTTCATTAAATATAAAAGTTATCAAATATTGTAAGAATGACTCTTTGTTTGCCTAGGTAATAATTCAAACGTATGACTATATGAGTATATTCTCTATTGGTTTAATTAAATTAAATGACAATCAACTGCCTCCACCATTATATTAGGGAAAAAATGCTCTAGGTTTTAATTTTTTATTATTAATTATTATCAATAAATCACAATAATCATTCAAATAATAGTTACATTCTTACTATATATGAAAAAAATATAGTCTATAAGTATGAGAGTAATATTCAACAGCACACAAATTTACACCATGACTTGTCTTCTTTTCATTTTTCTACTTTTATTATTATTTTTTTTATTATGTCAATTTGAATTCATTGTTTAATTTTTGTAAAATCCATGTTTACTCTACACTATATTTAATTATGAATTTTCTAGGGTATGCTGATTCAAATGATTTCTTCACAAAATTTTGTTTGAATAATTTGATAAGTTGTGTTACATTTCTTTGATTTTTTTTTAGTCATGGTAGTTTATTAATTTAAGCAGTAAAAAATTTCTTTTGACAATTCACAAAATAATCCTTAAAGAACTATTATTATAAATTTTTTACTTTTAAATAAGTTTATCCACAAATGATCATTAATAATATTCTCACGCATTGCATGGATCTGCGGCTAGTTGTTAATAAAACCCATATCTATCTAGTAAATGTCCAATATAAAACTCATCACACACTTAAACAATATCCAAATCAGATCTCCGGGAGTCACACATTGTATCCCATAGACAAGCATAAGAGTCTGCTCATTTCATTACATGGCCTGTTGGTCCGCTTTGTGTAAGATGGCAGGAACCATTTCCATGTGTTCTCTACAGAATTGATTGAGTCCGCTGATGGGGTAGACGAGAAAGGTAATGACATTTCACGTCTTAATGATATTCACCTCATTATTGGATAAAATTAACAGATGAAATATATAATTATTTTGAGATGTGGTATAATATATAATTTATTTTTTAAAATTTGTTGTAAATAATTTTTTTTCCTTAAAAATTAATCAATTTTTAAAAGTAATTTCTATTTCTCTATTTTTATAAATATATAATTTTATAATTTTTTTTGTATTTTTTATTGATATTATTCTTTTTTGAAGTGGTACATATTCTTTTAACTATTATTATTATGCATTATATATATATATATATTTGATAAACAATTTTCCTAATTTCTTTTAGTACAACTAAAACTTTTATGTTTCAAATTTATTATTCAAATTCCTCATTCTTTTAAGGAGATTATTATGATAATCAAAATTTATCATATAAATACAATAGATATTACTCAAATAATTGATAAAACTCTCAACCCAAACATGTTTTTCCCCATTCTTAAAAAAGTGTATAAAAATGGACTGAAATTGACTAAAATGGATTGAAATAGACTAAATTGGACCGTGGACTGAATTGGACCAAAATGGACCAAATTGCATACACTAATATTTATATACATATAATTTTTTTTTTTTTTTTTTAAGAAATGATGACATGACTATTAATATGGCTCAATAAAAGTATAGCAACTATAAATATTACGCTAAATGGAGTGCTTTCCATTGACATTTGACAATAATTATTAAACCAAGGTGCCCATGTCATCGCACATATTGATCAAATGCTTATGATATTGAGATTCCCAAGACACCAGCAGAATTACATATTTTAAAATCAAACTCTGGTTTGAGGAGTTGATAATTAATTTGGTGTAATTTAAAATAAAAATTGGGCAGCTTTGTTGCTTCTTTTTTTTATTATCATCTAATCAAGTGTTGAAGAAAATTTGTATATATACTTGTAAAAGCTAACTTTTTGTTCAGTAATCTCTGACTTGCATATTATGGAAATTTCTTTTTTGTTTTCCAGTGTCAATCACGCTCACTGCCTCTTCCCGTCATTGACACCCCCAAAACCTATTACACACTGGTACATGTAAATCATATGAATTATTTCTAACTGAAGATATTTTTTTCGTGTGACTAAAGGGTGCAATTATCACAACCTTATCAGGCATCTTCAAAACTAAATATGCAAAATAAGTAACTTTCAAGTTTGAAATAACTGCTCATGTCATTTAATCCAATCCAAATATTTGAGATATCACAAAAATAATAGAAAAAGGAAGAGCATGTTATACATGGAGAAAAAATGAGAGATAATTAATAGCCCAATTAACTTATTTGTATTTGAAGTGGATAAAAGTCAAGGATGACGGATCCGTTTTAATACACCTGACGGGGATAAGGCATCAAATGGGACGATAGACAGATAGGCCACATGACGGATGAACTCCTCTCCATAGTGGACGGATTGTCCCTCTATATGGACGGTCCTGGGTTCTTGGGCCCACAGCTGACGGATACCAAGGCCATGTGGCACTTACTCAACGTGGGTAAACCCCACATGAAAATGTCTTGCGCACCATGATTAACCCTAATTGAGGTAATCCCCACATGGAAAGAATCCTATAATATACGCACATTTTATGAGGATCTTCCCTACAAGGAAACGCCTTCCTCTCCAAGAAACAAAGGTCGATTCTACTACACTACTATAAAAATCCAAAGCCCTCAGAAATCAAGGTATGCATAATTTCCCCTAGCTCTGGCACTTTAGAGTTGTGAGAAGCTTTCTAACTTAACATTCGGAGGGTCTTTGGCCAGTACCACACCGGTACTCTCCTAAGGTCTTCTTGTTCTGTGTTGTGCATGTGTTGTTTTGAGCATGTGAGGACTGTGTGACTTACTGACGATTTTCGGCATCATCAGTTGGCACCGTCTGTGGGAAACGACGATAGGAAGTAAGCCATACTCACCGCTTCCCGGACAAAAAGTTGCATGGTACTTACTCGTTCGATGGCAACCACCACTAACCATCAGGGCAACGAACCACGCACCACTGCCCTTAAGAGACAGGTTCAAACTCTCGCAGCAGCAGTTAAACGCCTTACCAAGCAGAATCATGTCCTAGAGGAGCAACTGTGCCAGAAGAACGTAGTGCTTAACACCTAGGAGAAGGACTAGGAAGGTACCAGCGCTGAGAGAAGGAACCAAGAGGGGCCGGAAGGCAGCAATGCCCCAAGCAGACAAGAGCGACAGGATACAAGTCATCCATCCGCTGCAGAACTGTTCCACCATGCATGGTCGCAGAGATGCAGATAATGAAGGAACAGATGGACTTCATGATGAATGCCCTCAAAGGACGAGTGTCAAGTGACCTCGACGAGTTAGTCCATCGGACGGACTCACCTTTTACTGCACCAGTCACCTCATTCCCCCTTCCACCAAAGTTCCGCATGCCACAGGTTGAGACCTACGACAGGTCAAAGGATCCCTTGGATCACTTAGAGTCTTTCAAGACCCTAATGCATCTGCAAGGAGTGGCGGACAAGATCATGTGTAGGGCCTTCCCTACTACGTTGAAGGGCCCCGCGAGGATTTGGTTCAGTAGGTTGACGCCCAACTCCATTAGTACCTTTAAGGAGTTAAGCGCCCAGTTTGCCTCACACTTTATCGGGGGGGGGGGGGGGGGAGGCACAGATACAAGAAGTCCATTGCGGCGTGCCTGATGAACATTAAGCAACGGGAGGATGAGATGCTAAGGTCGTACATAACCCGCTTTAACAAGGAGGCCCTCTCAACTGATGAAGCCGACGACAAGATACTCGTAGCCGCATTCACCAATGGGCTACAGAAGGGTAAGTTTCTGTTTTCTTTATACAAAAACAACCCAAAGACTATGTCGGATGTACTCTACTGGGCTACTAAGTACATGAACGCGAAAGATGCGCTGCTAGCTCGCGAAGAGAAGCCCAAGAAGAGAGAAAGACAAGAGGAATCACGATAAGACAGAGGGCAAAAGATAGCAAGGATAGGAGATAGAAGGGAAGATAGTTGCTCTAAGTCTCCCACCAGAAGGTTCACAAGCTTCACCCAGTTGAACACCCCGATTGATCAAGTCCTGATGCAGATTAAGGACGAAAAAGCCCTGATGTTCCCTGGTAAGCTAAAGGGAGACCCTAGCAAGAGGTCCAGAGACAAGTACTGTCGATTCCACCGCGACCACGGTTATGACACATCTGACTGCTATGACTTAAAGCAGTAGATAAAAGCTCTTATCAGGTAAGGAAAGTTGTAAAGGTTCATCAGTAAGGAAAGGACGAACCAGCACCAAGAACCACCTGCCTGGAGAGAAAATGAGCATCCTAGAACCCCACTAGGAGACATAAGGATGATCGTAGGGGGAACCACGACATCTGGTTCATCCAAGAAGGCACACAAAACCTACCCACGGATAGTTTAGAACGTCCAGTTGATGGGATTCATCCCGAAGATGGCATAGATCGATAACCCTGTCATTGGCTTTATTGAGGAAGATGCTAAGCGTCTCCACCATCCTCACGACGATGCATTCGTGGTGAGCATTCGGATGGGGGACTACAACACCCACCGAGTCCTTGTGGATAATAGGAGCTCTACTGAAATTCTCTACTACCCAGCATTCCAGCAGATGAGGATTGATAGGGACCGACTGATTCCAGTTAACGCGCCCTTTGTCCGATTCAGAGGAACAAGGGTACATCCCCTGGGAGCAATCATTTTGTCTGTAACAATTGGAGATTATCCGCAGCAAATCACTAGGGATGTCACGTTCCTGGTTATTGACTGTTCATCCACTTACAATGCAATATTGGGTTGTCCTACATTGAATTCATGGAAGGCGGTAACTTCAACTTACCATTTGATGATCAAGTTCCCCACGAAGTACGGAGTAGGAGAAGTACAAGAAGATCAAGTAGCAGCGCACGAATGCTACATTGCCATGCTGGAAATGGACGATCATTTGCAGACTATATGCATAGAAGAACAGCGGACGGTGGTAGAACTGGTAGAAGGATTAGAAGAAGTACTCCTTTACGGCTATAGGCCTGAATGAACAACCAGGATCGGCACTCTGGCTAGCCTACCAGTCCGTCAAGCACTGACGATGTTTATAAAGAAAACTAGCACGTGTTCGCCTGGAGCCATAAGGACATGCTCAGAATTGATCCATCCATCATAGTCCATAGGTTAAATGTGCCGCCCTCCTTCTCCCTCATCTGTTAGAAAAAGTGGGTGTTCACGCAAAAGCGCGACAAGGCCATAGCAAAAGAGGTTCGCAAGTTACAGGAAGCAGACTTCATCCAAGAAGTGTACTAACCCGATTGGCTAGCTAATGTGGTGATGGTCAAGAAAGCCAACGAAAAGTGGAGGATGTGTGTGGACTTCATAGACCTAAACAGGGCCTACCCCAAGGGCAGTTATCCTCTCTCGCGGATTGACATCTTGGTGGACTCAACAGCAAGACATCAGCTGCTAAGCTTCATGGACATTTTTTCTAGTTACATCCAGATTAAGCTGGATGAGGTCGATTAAGAGAAGACTTCATTTGTCACCAACCAGGGTCTCTTCTATTACAAAGTGATGCCGTTTGGGCTCAAGAATGTGGGTGCTACGTATCAAAGCCTGATGAACAAAATGTTCGCACATCAGATTAGAAGGAATGTGAAAGTCTACGTGGATGACATGCTGGTAAAAAGCATATGGGAGGAAGACCACTTGAATGACCTCCAAGAGACCTTCGATACGCTTCGATCTTATTACATGAAGCTGAATCCAAGCAAGTGTGCATTTGGGGTGATGGCAGGGAAATTCCTAGGGTTCATGGTGTCCAAAAGAGATACTGAGGTCAACCTAGACAAGATATGGGCAATAATGGAGATGACACTGCCAACAAACATCAAGGAGGTATAGAGCCTAAACGGTAAGGTTGCTGCACTAAACAGGTTCGTCTCAAGAGCAATGGATAAGTGCCTACCTTTCTTTCACATGTTGAAAAAGTCATTTGATGGACAGTCGAATGTCAGCAAGCATTCGAAGATCTGAAAGCATACCTCACCTCCCCACCATTGTTGAGTCCTTCCAAACCAAGGGAGGAATTATTCCTCTATCTGGCCATCTCCCCAGCAGTAGTCAGCGCAGCCTTAGTCAGGGAAGAAGATAGGGTACAGAAGCCTGTATAATACATTAGTAGGGCATTCCGAGGCGCGGAAGAAAGGTACCCCCCGATGGAGAAGCTCGCTTTCACGTTAGTGACTGCAGTTTGAAAACTCAAGCCATACTTCTAGGCGCACACAGTGGTAGTCTTAAAGGACAAACCTTTGCGGGGGGGGGGGGGGGGGGGGGCAATGAATAGACCTGAAGCAGCTGGACGAATGGCGCTGTGGGCAATTGAATTGAGTGAGTTCAACATACAGTATTGCTTGCGAACGGCCATAAAAGGACAGGTTGTCACTGATTTCATCGTAGAATTTACCAACACAGAGGACTAGGGGGCAGACACGCAGTCACAATGGAGCATCCACACAGACGGATCGTCCAATAAATGGGCAGGCGAAGCTGGTATAATGCTCCACTCTCCAGAGGGAGACAAGATCGAATGCATGATCTGACTCGAATTCCCTACAACAAACAACGAAGCGGAGTACGAGGCCCTAATAGCAGGACTCGATCTAGCCAAAGCAGCAGGAGCTACAAATGTGATCGTGTGTTGCGATTCTTAGGTGGTCGCAAGCTAAGTAAACGGTGACTATGAATGCAAAGGCAAACGTATGAAGAAGTACCTAGAGCAGGTAAAGGATTAGGTGAACGACCTCTAAGCAAAGTTTGTTCAAATCTCTAGGAAGGAGAACGAGCCAGCAGACCGACTCGCTTAGGCTGCATCAGCAGAGCTTATGATCACCCCTAGTCAGGTACTGTCCTTCGTTCAAATCTCACCACTAATAGATAGCATCAGTGTGCAGGAGATAGGTTCCGAAGACTATTGGACGACACCAATAACCTTCTACCTGAAGGACGGCGTGCTGCCAGACGGCAAGGAGGCTGCTAGAAAATTGAAGGTTCAAGCTACCCGCTTCGTTCTGATTAAAGATGTTCTATATAAGAGGAGCTTCTCCCGATCGTACCTAAGGTGCCTCATCCCCGACGAGGCAGACTATGTCATGAGAGAAGTCTATGAAGAAGTTTGCAGAAACCATTCTGGATCACGGTTGTTAGTGCACAAACTAATCAGGGCGGGATACTACTGGCCAACCATGCAGAAGGATGCCCATGCATATGTCAAAGCTTGTAACAAGTGTCAAAGATTTAGCAACCTCATCAGGCAACCAACAGAGGAGCTTACCCTAATGACGGCCCCATGGCCGTTCGCTCAATGGGGTTTGGATATCATAGACCCCTTCCCAACAATAGTTGGATAGTTAAAGTTCCTAGTAGTCGGTATAGACTACTTCACCAAGTGAGTAGAAGCTAAAGCCCTAGCTACCATCACGAAGAAGAATGTGCGAAACTTCATATGAAAGAGCATCATTTGCAGATACGGTATACCTAGAGTGCTGGTCTAAGACAACGAGAAGCAATTCGACAACAACGCATTCAGAGACTTTTGCTCTCAGCTAAGAATCAAGAACCACTACTCATCACCTGCCCACCCTCAGGCCAATGGACAAATTGAGGTCACAAACCGATCCTTGCTCAAAATCATGAAGACTCGACTCGATGGGGCAAAGGGTATATGGCCGGACGAACTACCAAGTGTCTTATGGGTGTACAGGACAACGGCTAGGATGCTTACAGGAGAGACACCATTTCGACTAGCGTATGGTAGTGAGGCGGTCATCCTGACTGAAGTAGGACTTACAAGCTACAGAGTGGGAAATCATGACGGAGGTAGGAATGACAAAGCTATGCGCCTACAACTGGATCTGCTAGACGAGGTCAGAGCAACGGCCGAGCAAAGCCTAGCACAGTACCAGGACCTCATGGCCAAACACTATAACTCCAGAGTTAGGCACCGAGACTTCTAGATTGGAGATTTGGTCTTAAGAAAGGTAATAGGTGCCACAAAAGATGCCTCCCAAGGGAAGCTAGGACCAAATTGGGAGAGGCTGTACAGAATCGCGTCGTGGTACAAGAAGGGAACTTACCACCTGTAAACATTGGATGGACAAAGGCTGCGCCACCCATGGAACATAGAGCACCTGAAGAAGTACTACCAGTAGACAACAACATGGACAATAATAATACTCCTCATTTCCAGCGTATTGTTTTCTAGTTAAATTTTTATTATCTACAGTTTCTTTTAAGTCTGAAGGACAGGTTTTTATCTTTTAAGAACAATTTTTACATGCATATTTACCATAATAAGAGGAGTTATTCAGAAATGTCGTGTATCTACATTTCTCTATATTCACTATAAAGTCCATACAGTGGACAGGTTCATCCCAAAGGGGGTGATTTGAAAATATGAAGTCCAAAGTGGACAGGCTCACCCCAAAAGGGATGATTGAAATATTGATTCCAAAATGAACGGGTTCATCCCAAAAGGATGATTTGAAAATATTAAGTCCACATAGTGGACGGGTTCACCCTAAGGGGTGATTGAAGATTAAGTCCATAAATGGACGGGTTCACTTAAAAGTGAGCTGAAAATCAGTCCATAAGTAGACAGGTTCATCCCGCAAGGGGTGATTTGAAAATATGAAGTCCAAAGTGGACGGACTCACTTAAATATTGAGTCCAAAATGGATGGGTTCATCCCAAAGGGATAATTTGAAAATATTAAGTGCACATAGTGGACGGGCTCACCCTAAGGGGTGATTGAAGATTAAGTCCATAAATGGATGGGTTCACTTAAAGGTGAGTTGAAAATCAGTCCATAAGTGGACGGGTTTATCCTGCAAAGGGTGATTTGAAAATATTAAGTCCACACAGTGGATGAGTTCACCCTAAGGGGTGATTAAAGATTAAGTCCATAGGTGGATGGGTTCACTAAAAGGTGAGCTGAAAATTAGTCTATAAGTGGACGGGTTCATCCTAAAAGGTGGTCAAAGATTATAAAGTCCACAATGGCTGGGTTCATCCTAAGGGGTAATTAAAGATAATATGAAGTCCAGGGCTCACACCAAAGGATAAGCACAAACTGTAGCCCTTAAATGAATGGTTTATTCTCACGGGATGAGTCAAAATTATAAATCCACAAAATGGACGGATTTGTCCAAGAGGATTATCAAAAAGCCCTGATAAGACGAGCCCACCCTAACGGGTAACATAAATATTGTAAAGTTCACAAGTAAATAGGTGGACGGGTGTATTAAATTCTCAAATAAATAGTTGGAAACAGAAAGCAACATATGAATGAACAAATATAAGCGATGGATAAATAAAAATAATTAATAAAGAGCCCACAAAAAGGCAAATGTTGTTACATCTTGAGCCAATGGAAGAAAATGAGTACAGTTCTCTCAAAAAAATCAAAAGCTAGAAATTTACAAGCAAAAATCTATGACTGGACGGCAGGGGTATCTTCGGCCTTCTCCTCTACGATTTGATCCCCTTCAAGGTGACGGGCAGCATCCTCCACAGATTTTTCCTAGTCAACTTGAACAGCACCCCCGTCACCTTAAGGGTCGGGGTTGGTCTCATCAGCGAAGAGCTTGTCGGTTTCTTCGGAGTAGACAAGCTGGGTAGGAGTCTGAGCTTGGGCTTCGATAGAGACATGAGAAAGATCTAGGTCAGGTAAGGAGGCTTTGACCTGATGGAAGTAGTCGTCAAAACCGTTAGCGAAGGAGCCACCAAGCTCCTTCAGGAGGGCGTCGGAGTCACGGTACTCTCGCACCGCATCCTCCTTAGCCTGACGGAGGTGAAACTTTGCTTCCAAGATCTCCGCCTCCTTATCCTTGAGAATCCTCGTCAGCGCCTCAACTTGTGCCTCCGACTTCTTCAAAAGCTACTTTGTATAATCAAGCTTGGTCACTTAAACGTCCTTCCAGGCCGTCAGCTCCCTCAATTTTGTATCTCTCCTCCACCTTCTCCCTCAAACGGGTGATCACCGTCTCGTGGGACGTACATCAGTCCATGAGACCTTTCATCATGACGACCCCCTACAGGAATCAAAAAATAAATGTTAGAACAAGACGACTGAACGGTTTTAGACCCCTTAAAACAACCAGATTGGTTAGCCTAGATTAATTAGCCAAGTTGTTACTTAGTCAAATTATGCAATTCTAGGTTAAAGCAATGAAATAATCATATCAAACAAATAAAGCAGTGGAATAATAAAAAACACAATGATATGATCACCCAGGAAACCACACGGTAAAAACCTGGAGAGGATTTGACCTAGCTATCCTCAAGGTAAACCTGAATCCACTATGCCAAAGAATCGAAGTTCATACAAAAGGACTACAAGCTCCCCGCTCGACTTCCTAATGCTACCCACCAGTAGAACTTACTGACACGACCACGTGCAAGCTCCGAATCCACGGACTCCTTTTTTGGACTCTTCAATCAAGTACAAGCACCCACGCTTGATATTCTTTAAGCTTCAATGGTAGCAACCAAGTTGATCATCAAGATGTAGACAATATCTCTACCTTGAAAAACCTAAGCTTTGTGTAAAGGAAAGCTCCTTTAGATCTCACAAGAGATTTACACAAAACCGCAATGTATGAGTAACAATACAACTGGAGCAACTCTCAAAACGTGGCTAGGGTTTTTCTTTATATACCTAGGGTAAAAACAGAAAACCCAAAACGTTTAATGAGTTAGGGCTGAGCTGGAATATTCTGCAGAAAAACATTCTGCCTGTGATTCGATCGATCGAGCCTTTCCTTCGATCGATTGAGCCAGGCCGAAATGCACCAATGCATCTGCAGCCACTCGATTCCAACTTTACATGAAAGACCCAACTTTGAGCAAGCCTAAACAAGACTAAATAACTTGTTTTGATCATGGTTTGCCAACAATACAAATTAGAGTTCTAAATACATAAAATCCTAAATCTTTAGAACCTAACAAACTCCCCATTTGGCAATCCATGACAAAACACAAACTAAAAGCTCAAAATTTTACAATTAAAAAGCCATTTACAAAATAATGCTCATAAAATCAAAATTCAATCCTAACTACTATCTATCGGTTGCAAGTATAGACAGCAGCTCAATTGAATCAACCTGTATATTCCTGAAATACTCAACAAACGCATAAACGTATGTGTGATAGAAAATAGTATATAAATAGGTATAACATTCTTGTATGATTCACACAACACATAATAAAGAAATATATCAATGAATAACTCATAGAATATAAATCAATAAACAGTGAATCCAAAGAAACAAGAATCAAATCAAAAATCATGTATATCAATCAATGTTATTCCCCCTAACATGAATATCCCAAAAATGATATACAAAGTGAAGCGCCTAAATACAATCTACTCCACAAAATAAACAAAATCTCCCTAACTACAAAAATCTCCTCTACAAACTCTACTCCCCCTTTTTGTGACGGAATGCCAAAGGGCAATCACAAGCCATCATCAAAAGGAGGTGGTGATGGCGAACGCAAATGCGTTAGATCAGCTCGCAAAGCTCGGATCTCATCAAAAAGGTCCACCAAAAGCTGACCATGAACCGCCTGAACGGTCATGACAGTCTCCAAGGTACGACGGATATCAGAGTCATCCGATGGAGGTGGAGGAACAACAGCAGGAGCAGCAGCATCAGGATCAGGAACAGCCTCACCAGCAGGACCTGTAGAAGAAGAGGGAGGAGGTGCGGACCCAGAAGGCTCAGACCTAGGGTGTTTAGAGCCAGCTCGAAGGTGAGCAGCCCTCTGTCTAAGAAAAGACGCACCTAAGGGACCGATGACATGCACAGGCTCCAAGGAAGGGAAATCCTCTAAACCTAAATAAAGAAGAATCCTATGGATAAAAATAGGATGAACAAGTGCATGAGCAGAAGATGAACTCCTATACACTTCGTTCAGAGAATGAAGGAAGAAGTGGGGAAAACTAATAGGAGCATCAGTGATCAGAGCGTACAAAAATACACACCGCTCGAGAGGAATGGTGTGAAGATGAGAAATGGGCCAGATGGAGTGACAAGCTATCCTAAAGAAAAGATAGTGAAGCTCAGTAAGCTCAGCAGTAGTGATCCGAGGATCAGAACCCCACTGGATAGAAGACCCAGTGATGTAAGACATAACATCACTCAGAACGGGAGACTCATCATAGGGATAGACAGGGTGCTGTACCAAAGGTACCCCTAGAGCATCAGCCACTACCTTAGGAGTAATGGAGTACTCTACGCCTCGTATCCAACTCTTGACTAAAGTGTTGGAATCATAGATGCGGATAGAGATGTTCGAGTAGAACTCTCTAATCAAGGTAGCAGGTGGAGGAGGATCAGAAATATCCACCAAGGGTAACTAGCCCCGACGCTCTAAATTTGCCCTAATGGCAGGATCAAGCTCATCTAGAGTGACAGAACGCTCAGACCAAATTTTCCTCTTAAGGTTCAACCTACCATAAATCTCTTGATTTTTCTCACTGGGAAATTTCTCACGATCAAAGGAAGGAGGGGATGGGGAAGAGGCGGTGACAGACTTACGAGCTCTAGTTTTCCTAGGCATGATGCTAAGGAAAGGACAGAGACACAGAGAAAACCCAAAAAAAAAAAAAAACCAAGGGCAGACTGCAAGTCAGCACAAAAAAAAATATATATAGAGTAAAAATCTATATGATGCATGAACAGTTAAAATGACATGATGCATGTACTAATGCAGTAAACAAGTGTCAAAATTAAGTTCAATTGCACAAAATTGGCTTGAGCATAGAGTTTCTAACAAAAACCCCAAAAATTTGAAAACCACTTGAAAAATTTTGAAGTACATGGATAAATTGAGCCTTACAAAACATTACACATAGATTATAACGCCCAATTACATCCAATCAACAAGCCAATTTCATCAATTACAACTCAATTTAACAAAATCCCCAATTCGGAACTAGAACATAAACCCTAGAATTTCAATTTCTCACAAAAGCCAAAATTGATCAAATTAAACTATTTCAATCAAGCTTATAACATGTCCCCATCAAAACCCCTTGATAAATTGCACAAGATTTTGCTTGAAAAATAAAAAATCCCAAAATAGAGAGGTCCGAAAATTTTGAGTGAAAATGCATGAACAATGCAAATAAACTCAAAAAGGAGGGGCAAAAGAGTCTTACCGGCTTGAGGAAAGAGAATTCTTGCAAAAAATTTAGAGGAAAACGACAAGAAATCACTGTAGATCCGTGCCAACTCGGAGAGAGAAGAAAAGTTTGAAAAAAAAAACTTTTGAAAAGTCATTTGAATCAGTCCAAGAAACTGTTCTTAAAAAGCTGATTCACGATTTTCGATTGATCGAAAATTACTTTCAATCGATCGAATCACTCCGAAATTTTATAAAAGAAATTTTAAAAATTTCGATCGATCGAAAATCAGACTGGATCGATCGAATCAGATAGCGGATCACAGTATTTTTCAGAAAAATTCCAGTTTTGAAAATCTCAAACCAATTTTTGAAAAAACAACTTCTCAAAGCATTAAAATCAATGAACCACAATGCATGAGTATGAGATGAAATGGAATGATTTTTCAAAAACCCAAATTTGTAATCCCAGTTTCTCCAAAGAAAGTTTCAGCCAGTTCTTCTTTCAATTTCTCAGGCAAACTAATGTTTTGCATAAATCTCAAGATATTTTCAAACTTGGTTGGTCAGACCACAAACACACACAATAACATGTTCAGTGTTTAGCTAAGAGTAACTCGTGTAGTGTGTGCAAACTAGCAAAAACTTGAGAAACATGTAAGGTGATATGTGTATAGCAATCAATCACAAAGTCTACAAAATTCATCACATAGAATTTTAAAAGAGACTATCACCTAAAGAGTTACATCATATAACTCCCACATCTCCTAGAACATAAACTTGCAATCATGTAAGTTTCTTGTATTTAGCCTCTTAATTTTGTGAATTGGCATCAAGCCTAATAGTACACACCAGTTTTAATTAAGTGAATTGGCATCAAGCCTAATAGTACACACCAATTTTAAGCATTAAGCATTTAAGCCGAGGCTACACCTTATGTTCTTTTTGTGCATGTGCTACACTTTCTTGAGCACAAAATCTTATAATATGCACTAAGGTGTTCATGATTGGCTAGTGAACAGTGGTGAGATGGTTATTTATGCCTTTCTCAAAAGGATCAAGTCCAACAGTCAAAAACATGTGACTTTAAGATTAAGACAAAGTGATAAACACCATAAACATCTTTCTCACACAACATGCACTACAAAGTTTCAACTAGTCAAGTGCAATAAATAAGCTCATCAAAGCTAAACAAGGTACATAAAGACATGTTATGTGAAAGTAAATTGTGTCTTCATGCACAGTTTGGAGGATTTTCCAAGCAGTGTGAGCAACCTCAACGTTTGAGATCCTCTTAAATTCCTCCACAGAAACAACATTGAAGATGGCATTCATAGCTTTGCTATTGAAGCTTGCTGCTTCTTTTTCAGAAGTTTGCCACTCACTCACAGGAGTAGTGGGCTTCTGCCATCCGTATTCAACGGAATTCCACACTCTCTCATCAATAGATTTCAGGAATGCTTTCATCCTTACTTTCCAATAAGCATAGTTGTTCCCATCAAAGTGAGGAGGAACAACAAGAGAGTATCCATGCTCCATGACAACAGGGGTCAAGGATCAGCTTAGAGATCAAAAAATCTCTAACAAGAGAGCTACCTGCTCTGATACCACTTGAACGGTTTTAGACCCTTTAAAACAACCAGATTGGTTAGCCTAGATTAATTAGCCAAGTTGTTACTTAGTCAAATTATGCAATTCTAGGTTAAAGCAATGAAATAATCATATCAAACAAATAAAGCAGTGGAATAATAAAAGACACAATGATATGATCACCCAGGAAACCACACGGTAAAAACCTGGGGAGGATTTGACCTAGCTATCCTCAAGGTAAACCTGAATCCACTATGCGAAAGAATCGAAGTTCATACAAAAGGACTACAAGCTCCCCGCTTGACTTCCTAATGCTACCCACCAGTAGAACTTACTGACATGACCACGTTCAAGTTCCGAATCCACGGACTCCTTCTTTCTTGGACTTTTCAATCAAGTACAAGCACCCACGCTTGATATTCTTTAAGCTTCAATGGTAGTAACCAAGTTGATCATCAAGATGTAGACAATATCTCTACCTTGAAAAACCTAAGCTTTGTGTAAAGGAAAGCTCCTCTAGATCTCACAAGAGATTTACACAAAACCGCAATGTATGAGCAACAATACAACTGGAGCAACTCTCAAAACGTGGCTAGGGTTTTTCTTTATATACCTAGGGTAAAAACAGAAAACCCAATATGTTTAATGAGTTAGGGCTGAGCTGGAATATTCTGCAGAAAAACAGTCTGCTTGAGATTCGATCGATCGAGCCTTTCCTTCGATCGATCGAGCCAGGCCGAAATGCACCAATGCATCTGCAGCCACTCGATTCCAACTTTACATGAAAGACCCAACTTTGAGCAAGCCTAAACAAGACTAAATAACCTGTTTTGATCTTGGTTTGCCAACAATACAAATTAGAGTTCTAAATATATAAAATCCTAAATCTTTAGAACCTAACAGGAATTAAAAACCGTCTCGTGGGACGTACATCAGTCCATGAGACCTTTCATCATGACGACCCCCTACAAGAATCAAAAAATAAATGTTAGAACAAGACGACAATAGGAATGGACGAAAGAAAAGGGACGGATAAACATACCTGTACCAAATTGAAGAGGCCCGTCTCCCCCATGGCCTCATGGGCATGATTGCCTAAGTCTTTATAGTCATCGTCCTGGATGATGGACGACAACTGCTTGAGCATATACAATGAGTCCTCACGGAGGAGGACGGGGTGCTTCTCTGTGACAGGGTCATCACCCGTCATCAGGCCTTTCCCCTTCCCTAGACCAGGTTTAGGGGGTAGCTTAGTAGCGGTCTCAACGATGGGCTCCGTCGTCACCTTGGGCTTCTTGGGAAGACAGTCCACCTTATTTGACAGCTTCCTCTTGGCGAATGGGTTAGACTGACCCGTCGCCTTAAAAGGTAAACTCCCCTCCTGCTTTTTCCTAGCAGCAATTTGCTGCTTGATGTAAGCTCTCTTCCTACTCTCCTCCATTTCTGCATACAGATGGATGGATAAAAAGGTATATAACTTAGAAGCGAAGAAAGAAGTCAAAGTATTGGGCAACAGACTTACGTTTGCGAACTTGTTTGTCGTATCGAAGGGCAGCTTTAGTTGGTTCAGGACCATCGTAATACCAATGCAGAGTGTCCAAGGTAACGAGCTTAGTCCACGACCTCTCGAACAGCTTAGTAGTTGTAAAAATTTTCTCCAAGAAGCTCCACTCCTAAAGTGTGACTTCTGGACGATCTTGAGCTGTAAAAGGAAACGGTTAGAATAACAAATGAAGTAAGCACAAATAAAAACTTAATACAGACGGATGCATACCGGACGGGGGCATAATACCCCATGTTTTGTCCACGGGCATGTACTCTTGATCTCTAGGATGACACATCCATTCGTCACCCTGGATAAAGAAATAGCGACTCTTCCAATTCCTATCGGAGTTGGGGGTGTCACTCACAAGCCTTAGTAACGGGCTCCTTGGCACGAAACTGTACATGCCTTTTGACTGAGTGATTTCTGTTGGACGGTAACAGTGGAAAAAATCTTCCATCGTCAACCTGCGCGCCCCATCAATCATCACCTTGTATAAAACTTCCACGCTTAGGAAAACCCTCCAGGCATTCGAGGAGATTAGAGTGACGACCAACCCTAAGTATTGAAGAAGACGACGGTGAAGGGCAGTCAATGGGAATCTGAGTCTTGCCTTCAGCATTTACTTGTACACCCTAACGTCATCATTGCCTCTATAGTAACACTTCTCGGACTTGTAGGGTGGACGGTTGGGTATGTGGACAGGTATTTGATACTTCTCCCTAAGCGTATCAAAATGTGTTTGTTTGATGGAAGAAATGAAATCGTTGACCGTCCACAATGGAATCATGATGAACTCCCTAAATCCATCAGGATCTATGACGGATTGAGTGAGGGGTTCAGCACCAACTTGACCATTATTGGAGTCACTCTCTGACCTATCCATGTCCAAAACCCTCATCCCTTGTGGAAAGTGAGGTGGCAGATAGATTCCTTTCATCACTAGAGGTGCCGGGGTCGTCCTGACCTGACGGAAACACCTCATCGTAGCCTGCTCCTTCGCAGACACATGATTCCTCACTCGACGCACTAGACATGTCACTTACATGTGACGAATAAACCTTAAGACTCTGACGGCTTCACATAGACGACAGTGTACAAAATTTAAATAAGTAGCAATAGAATTCAATAAAAATTACTTACCAGTTGAAGATTGTGAGGATGTGGCTGAAGGTCCTGCCAAGTAGACGGAAGGCAAAGCAAATGATGTGGACAGAGGGCAGAGTTAACAAGGTAGATGGAAGCGCTTCGATTGAAAGTTCGTTTCAAAAAGTAAATATGAGAAGGAAGGAAGCGTGTATATATAGAGATAACGGCACGGAAGACGAAGGGACGCTTTGGTTTGAGTGAATAACCACTAAAAACATGCCACATGCCCCTACAACATTTATTACCTTAGGTTAGCCTGGCAAGCTACACATGCTTCTTAGGAGATGGGCTTAATCGTCACTCCACGAGTCCGTCTAGGTAGATGATGGACGAATAGGCCACATGACGGATTAACTCCTCTCCATAGTGGATGGATTGTCCCTCTATATGGACGATCCTAGGTTCTTGGGCCCAAGGCTAACGAATACCAAAGCCGTGTGGCACTCGCTCAACGTGGGTAAACCCCAAATGAAAATGTCTTGCGCACCACGATTAACCCTAATTAAGGTAATCCCCACATGGAAAGAATCCCACAATATACGCACGTTTTATGAGGATCTTCCCCACAAGGAAACGCCTTCCTCGCCAAGAAACAAAGGTTGGTTCCACTACACTACTATAAAACCCAAAGCCCTCAGAAATCAAGGTACGCATAATTCCCCCCAGCTCTGGCACTCTAGAGTTGTGAGAAGCTTTCTAACTTAACTTTCGGAGGGTCTTTGGCCGATACCACACTGGTACTCTCCTAAGGTCTTCTTGTTCTGTGTTGTGCAGGTGTTGTCTTGAGCACATGAGGACTGTTTGACTTACTGACGATTTTCGGCATCATCAGTATTCATATAATTTTTTTTGAGAAGGTATTCATATAAATTTTTTTTTTTTAGAAACAAGTTTTTTTTTTTTTTTTTGAAACAAGTATTTATATATACATACATACATATATATATATATATATATATATATATAATAACTAATAACCGAAACGTTTGACTTTTCGTTGACCGCTCCTTATTCCGCCACATGGCTACATAAATTAATGCCACATTTGCTTTAAAACACTAAAAAATTGTGCCTTTTCGGTGGTTTGCTTATTTAGTTTCGCTAACTCCTAACATTTGGCATATGGTACATATTTAAACCCAAAAAAAAAAAAAAAAAACTGCAAGAAAGAGAAGTAAAAACTACTTAGACACAACGTTATAGAAAGTAAAAACTATTATTTTGGGTGTAGAGACACAACGTTTTGGCTTAAGGGTGGTTATAAATTTTGGGTGTTTCATTATTTACTCCTTTCCACAATCCACTATTTTTTGTTCTAATCTTACACAACCGCAGCCTCTCTCTGTGTCTTTCTAAACATATTCAAAATCTCAAACAAGCACCAATCACTCCAATCCTATTCAAATCCTCATACAGCCACCGTCTCTCTCCAAGTCTCTCTCAAATCTCTATGTCTCTGCAATTTAAGGTCAGTTAAGTAACAATTTGAAGTTAGAGTTCCAAATTTCATCAAAGTAAAGATTCTAATTTGTTTTTAAATTGTCTAAGATTAGGATTTGCTATCAACTACGGATTTAAACGATGTTGGCTTCGTTGAACCTGGGGAAATCCAATAGAAGATTAAATTCTATGTGGGCTTCCTCTCTTGGCGTTTTAAAGAATAGTTAGTGATGTTTTTATTTTAATTTTAGGTTTTCCCCCTTACCTGTTCTCTTTATTTGGAGTAAATTTGTGGTTTCTTTAAAAAACCAAAAGAGCCTTACATTATTATTGTTCATTGAGAGCGTCAATAAGGGATAGAGAGAGTCAAAGAGGGAGAGAAAAATTTGAGGAACTTTATAATCAGACCAGAACTACTCTGAAAACATTACCGATAAGTTTTTAATTTTGTTCTATAGTTTTGGCTGTTAAGTATGATTTAGGGTTACATTTGGGAGTGTTTCTTTTGAATGATTAGCATAGATTGATGGGTTTGGAACCGGTAGTTGAGTTTGCTAATTTCAATTATTGGCCGCATTGCTTTCTCTCATATTTTAGCAAATTCAATCAAAACTATGTCTCCTAACCGTATCCTTTTGCAAGAATGCAACCAAGTATGTTGTTCATAAATCACTATTGTTTATTACGCTGTTTACTTTTTGTTTTCTTCTTTCCTTTTTCTGTTTTTCCCCCCCTCTGCGAGAACAAACCCAGTGAAGGTTATGGACAAAAAACAGAGTACCCTTGACGCTACTGCTATTGGTAATTCTTTTCTTCACAATCATGCTATTGTTTTCTGTTTTTAATTTTTAATTTTTATAGTAACAAACATTTATAACTAAGGCATTGAAATATTTTGTGCACACCATGTGTTTAAGAAAATGCCTTGCTTACTCTTGTTTGTAGCCACTTTATGGTTTGTGCATCTTGGTTTTAATTGCTACTGGTTATTGACTACTTTTTGTTATGTATCAATCATAAGTTATGATGATATGAAAAATATTCTGTTTGTACCCAACGACCGGAAAAAAATATGTTTGGCCAAGTCATTGCTGTCTACATTAAAGGATGAAGACACTCTTAGATGTTAGTTTTGCTAAATAGCCAATGTACTTAATCAGTAAATTTGATTTCAATTACCAGATTTTCAATTGATATAGAAATAATGGAAGGATGGATTGTTGTTCTTTTCAAATTTTTTTATAATAAAAGCCTTATGGTCAAAGCGCAATTTGTCAACGTTACTTTAAACTTTCAAGCATTCAAATTTAGATAGGTGCTTGGTAGAACTTTGTTTCTAAGGTATTCAATTCAATGCATTGAACTAGGGGTGTCTAGACCCGACCCACACCCGCCGGACCGACCAAACCGTCCAATCTCCACCCGATTTCAGCCCGAACCGACGCTCCTGTCAGTCAGTTACGGGTTTCCGCGCCCAAGACCCGACGCCGGCGAGTCGAGTGGTGGTTTGCTTCTCCAAAACCCGAGCCACCTGACCCGACCGATGTTCTATACAAATCCGGCCAACTCCAGCAAGATCAAGCTTAGATTCCAGGAGATCTGGCGAGATCTCGACCGTATTTGGCAAGATTGAGCTTAGATTCGAGGAGATCCGGTGATATCGAGCTTAGATTCGAGGAGATCCAGTGATATCGAGCTTAGATTCGAGTAGATCCGGCAAGGTCAAACTTAGATTCGAGGAGATCCGGCCAAGTCCCAGTAATTTTTAGCCAAAAAATGTAGAATCCGGCGAATATTTCTAGAATCCGGCGAGTTTTTCTAGGTTTCGGCGACTTTTTCTTTTTTTTTTAGATTTTGATACTTTCTTTATTTTAGCAACCCGCCCGACCCGACCGACGTTCACCCTCACCTGAAACCGACTCGACCGATTTTTCCGGCGGGTTGAGTCCGGGTTCCTCCACCCTCCACCCGACGCCAGCAGGTAGAGTCCGAGTTGGGTCCAAAACCGACCCGGCTCAACCCGTGGACAGCCTTACATTGAACAGTCTTTTTTCTTCTTTTCTTTTTCCAAATAATGCAATAACTTGGTATTCATACTGATATTTTCAATGCTTCGTTCTTTGCTTTCTTTTTATTTTGAAAAAGTTTTTCCTGGGCTGAATGAGCTGTCTACTCTATTAAGGTTACAACAGAGACATTATATAGCACTTACATCCATTCAAATGCCTACGTAAAGCTTTACATCCACTCAAACACCTAAGATAGAGTAAATTTGTGGTTTGGTAAAAGTACTTGCAGCATACAATGAGAATTACTATAGTTCACAATCAAATGAGTTTTACTATAGTTCACAAATGAGTTTCTTTTGGAACATGTGACTCCTCCTGCCAATGGTTTGAAGCCATGTCATATCTGTAATGCATTAAAGATAGAAAACAAATGGCTGTTCCAAAGCAGATCAAATGAACATGAATGGATTTGGGTGAACATGGCTTATGAACCTAATTAATAGTTTAAATTTTAAAATTAAAATGTTTTAAAAAAACTTATTTTGCAGGTCCTCTCATTTTTGGATAAAGAGCTACATACTTTTTGAGGGAAAGAGCTACATACTTAACTGTGTCAACTCCAAGTTTGTTAACAATTAACTTACAGTTTATGATCTACTATTTCTACAAGGTACTTGAAGAGTTTGACCTGCCTATGCAAATAGCAAACCTTATTGGGACAACATTTGTCTTCCAATTGGAACTCAATGACTATAACCTCAAACAGGGATGGGAGATCTACACTGTGAAGAAACTTTTTGATCCTGTTGTACAGATTGACAATTCAGTTAAACTTGATCAAATAACTGATGTGAGTACTTTTATATTAAATTTAAATAAAAAAAATAGATATTTTTAATGTTACTTATTCATATCATAATACAATTTACACCATCTTCTTTTGACAGTATTATATGAGTGATGCTACAAATGATTCTATCAACAACTTACCAAGTGAAGAAGATGCTAATACTACAAATGTTGCAAGTGATGTACAACTCACACGTATTGCAGATCGACAAAAGAGGAAGAGGAAACAAAGAGTCCTTTAATCTATTGAAGCTTATGTTAAAAATTATTTAAACTTTTCTTACAATAATGTAATCACCATTAGAAGGTGTTCTGTTTTCTGTTGAGAATACATAGCTAACCTTACAAACTAGGAGGCGAAGGAATAGTTGGTGATATGTGTATATTTAAATTCAGAATGTTGTTTGCGATAAAGGAGTGTATACTTTACTACTAATACATGTATTGCACTATTTGTCTGATATTATGATTTAGTGCAAATCACAAACCCCATGTAGCTATAGGTATCATGACAATGTACAACAATGAAGATGACAATGGGAGAGATATTTTCCAAAGATTATATTGAAATTTTATTGTTTAATAGATTGTGCAGATTTTTTTTCGACCCAATTCTTTTTATGTAAATAATTATATTAGAGGGTACATATATTAGAGGGTACTTGTGTCTGTTTTGTATTCTATATTTGATTGAATTGTAGTTTAGATGAGTCTTTGGGTTTGGAACAGCATATGGAGTTCATACATAACCCATTTTGGTCCTTAATTGTATTGTAGAAAAATTTATTGCAGGGAGATAATTGGAGTCAAAATAATTATGCTGCTACTGCAATTCTTATAATTCTTTTCAATTAGAGTATGAAATTTCATACTGGAAAATTTCATTTATTGTTGGTTTTGTTATCAACCTGTTCTATTGCCAGGCATACAAAAAACACACTTTAAAGCTTCTTCTTTTTTTTTTTCAATTTATTGGAAATATTGATTGAGTAGTTCTTCAAATTTGTGTTTCATACATTTTATGGATAGTTGAGAATATTTAAGATTTAATTCTTCATTTTATTTTAAACTTAAGTTTGATTTCTATTTTTCATTAAGTAATTTAATGTTTCATCTTTATACAAAATAGTTTTCCCGTGCATTGCACGGGTTAGCGACTAGTATATATATATATATATATTTTTTTTTTTTTTTTGAGAAACAAGTATTTATATAATTAAATACACAACTTAAATATCACAAAATATAATAAAGTTTAAAACCTAAACGAACTTCCTTATATCCATCATAACATGATGGGACAACATATCTCATTAGCCTCAAATCTAGCCTCAACATCATAAACAGCTGCTCTTTTGCCATTCAATTGAATAGATGCCATTTCTTCTTCAAAATCCAACTCCCTTACGCCCATGAACTGCATAAAAATGACAAAAAACAAACAAGGTTAATGTTTCATACTTAAAATATTAAACCAAAGAAAAAATGAAAAATTGTTATACCGTGTTGCCGATCCAGCCATTTCCAAAAACAAAATCTAAGGGCTCGAGGCCCATACATTTGAATCGCATAAGGGGTACAAAGCGCTTTGCATCACTGTCTTCTTCTGTATAAGGACGGCCATAACCGCTCAACATTATGATATTCCCTTTTCCATGACAAAATTCACACTGCATCGAACAAATATTTAGTAAATAAAAAAGGCTAAAAAAATGTGGTCAGGATATTGACATAATATATGACCAAGTGACCAACCAACTAACCTTATGAATCGTTATAACATAGTTCATGCTTAATTTAAGGCATAGATTTTGGGTGCTGATCTTTCCGCAGTTGTTGTTGCATCTTGTCTATAGAAAAACAACGAAGAGTTGCTTCATAAAATCTTTAAAAATATATATATATAAAATACAAAATATATATATATATATATATATATGTACATATGTGTGTGTGATACCTTGAAAAAATATGAGAATTCTTTCCCTTGGGCTTCAACTCACTCACTTCGTCCAAAGTGGCTTTGATTTGTAAAGTAAAAATTATGGACGGGGCAAACTCCATTTCAAAAAATAGATAGGTTAGAGTTGTTTTTAGATTTTGGCTTTAGGGTATGAGGAGGGGATTTGGGCAAGAGTGTCCATCATATAATGTTTATAATCATCATATCATTTACATGCTTCCATGTAAATGTTATGACAAAATCATAAAAATCCTGTTGAATTTATGTGTATGTACGTATTAGTTTGATATAATTCTCTCATATTAATGAAAATAGGTTTAATCCGTAATTTTCATTAATAGTGTTTTTCGTTTTGCTGGTTGTTGTTATACGAAATCCATGAAGGTTTGTTCACAATCATATTATTTTCATTTTTATTTTTGCTAGCTTGTTTATGATAATATCATTCACATGCTTTCATGGTAAGTATAATATGCATGAGTAAATCATAAAAATGTAATTTTTTAGCTAGGTTTGTTTATCATGAAAGCATAGTTTATCATGTCATTTAGACGCTTTCATGATAAACTATGCTTTCATGAAAGCATAGTTTATCGTGCGCGCGCGTGTGGAGAATAAGCTCGAAAGTCTGAGTACTACTTACTGGATATATTGCACTTGTTTTTTAACCTAGCTTTGATATTTTTAGCTAATATATATATTTGAGCATTTTACCAATCAAAATTATATGTTCATATTTTTTTGGTCAAACAAGTTTGAGTTCATTCACAGACTACTTTGATTAACTAATTCTTTTCCCATATATAGTAAAACCATAACTAAAATTTTTTACATCTTCACAAATCGATGAATTTGACCACGAATGGCCTATTTACATTATCAATAATTTGCAAATACAAATTTGATATTAAATGAACCTAATGAAAATTTTGCAAAATCCATTCTCAATTCTATATAAGTATAGTTTTGGACAAATATGCATATAAAAATATAATATTATAATATATAGTTAAATTGAGTATACATGTTCACGAACATCATTATGTTTAAAATTGACTTATTTAATAGTCAAGCTTAACCTTGTGCTTGAATTTGGCTTATTTTCTAAACAAATGAGTATGAACAAATTTTTAAACAACTGGATTCATTTACAATCCTAGCCAAGAGCCTTCAAGTAGCACCTCCCCATCTTTCTAATGAAGATATCCAGAGTTGAAATCTAGCTCCAACTATCTAATTATGAAAAAATAAATACGTAGTTCATACTACAATTGTATAAACTTTAATGAGCAAACCATGCAACTAATTAATAATTCCATTAACTTATCCAATCAATACTGGAATATTGAAATTAAATCATCTAAGAACTAGAAATATAAAATTAATTAATTATTGAAATAATAATCATATTTAAATTAGTACATCCATCTAAAAATATGAGTTTTTTTTTTTTAATAATTTCAAAAATCTAGCGGTGGAAGAAAACTTAAAGAGTAAAATATTGTTTTTGTCCTAAAATTTTTTCAAAATGTTGGTTTCATCCCTAAATTAAAAAAAAAAAAAAAAAAATTCAACACTAAACTTTTGCAAACGATCTATTTTATTTCTAATTAATGTCCATTAGTTTACATCCTATGTGGCCTAATAGAATATTGATGCAATAAACCATTTCATCAAACTTAGACCAAACCATTTCAATTATTGATTACATGTGGAAATAACATTATCAAAGACCAAATTACACCCTAGTGTCTTAGAACCAAAATCCTCAATTTGGCTGAGTTAGGGTTGAGAGCACAGAAACCTTAACCTGTTAACACCAATCAGCCCCATCTCTCTCAGTTGAAACTCGAATCCATTGGGGTTTTATTGCTGGAGCTGTGATTCTACTTGCTGCACTAGCATATTTTGTGTGAGTTATGCTAAGGCATAACAATCTCGATAGTCTATTGAAGCCTAATTCTTGGTTCCCGAAGTCGTATAATGTATTAGCTTCATAGAAAGAGAGAGAGAATCAGATTGGCAATTTGGAAATGATGGTCAAGAAATGTGTAAAAGATTGTACTGATTGATGGTAAAGAACTTGTTGTATATGTCGATACCGTATTTTGTTTGACCTCGATTAATGCGTCAAAATAATGCTTTAAAACTAAAAAAAAGAAAAAAAAAAGAAGAAAGAGGTTGAAAACCATGATTTTTAAAGCCAAAAAGTTGGGAAAATTTGCAATAGACGAATTTACCCTAATTGGATGGCAGACCAAAAATCCAAAGCCAATTTTGCCATTTCTAGAAAAAATTAGACCAAAAACCCTAATCGAGGATGGTAAAAAAATTGATCTTTTGATCCAACCGTCCAATGAGGATAAATTTTGTAGGTCATATTTTGCCCTTCAAAAAGATATTTTACGGGCCAAAATCGAAGGTAAAATGGATGAGATATTAACAAAATACCGAAATCCTAATAAAATGTTTCACTATTTTTAGGTCAAAAAGAGTTATTTCTAGGCTATTTTCACGCAAAAATTGTACTTCCAACTGAGCAGCAATTTGAGCAATCTACCTGAACAAGATTGAAATATGATGTCTTGACTACTTCTCATAAAAAGGGCTTGACAATAACTACCACGGATTGAGAGAAATGAATTTTTTTAAGAAAAATGTTGCAGAATTTCCTACACTGCGTCACCTTCCTTCCAGAAGCGATATCTCGACAACCGTAACTCCAAATCGAGTAAGGTTAGAACCTATAGAAATCAAACATCCAATATTTCCAGGGATACCAAATTCAAAGAAATTGGAGATTATAAAGGCCTCCAAATAGTAGCACAAAAATTGAACTGAAACCGAGAAAAAGATGAAATAGGACAACTTGGGGAGAAAGCATGAGACACTATGTGGGGAGTTGTGCAACACACCCCATATAGCCGCATGGTGACATGTGTCTATGTGGGGGTGTTTGTCCACTTGGTCCCTTCATTACTATATATACCCGTCCCTTTTTTCGGAAAAGACAAAAAAAAAATTACAAAATTTCTATAGGGTAGGAAATTCTCTCTTCTCTGTCTCTCTCTCTAGTTTTTCATTAGGAAACCTTTCTCAAAATTTCCAGCCACTCCCTCTTCTCATAAAAAATAAAAATAAATAAATAAATAAAAACCCTTGGGGTAAGTGGGTAAGTTGTAAGTAATGGGTTAGCTTCTTTATAGCTATACCCATTTTCCCTTTTTTCCTTTCTCTCGTAACATCATAACATTTCACATATAAAATGCCTCTTTTATTTATTTTTCTCTTTATATTCTTGCACTTTAATTCCTTGATCTATCTTTTATATTCCTTGCTCTATTTATCTTTTGCTCTTTACATATTGTTCTAGTTGTATAATGCTCTTTTGCTTCATTTGCTTGTTGGATATATATATATATATATATGTTCTTATGGGTTACTCTTAAATGGGTTTCATAACCTTTTCCTTAGACCCTATGTGAGAAGTACTCCTAGGAGAGTGGTTACTCATCAAGTCTAGATTTAGGAGAAACAGTCTATTGTTTTATTTGTTGTTTTATATACTAGTTCTTCTATTGCTCTTTTTATTTGCTCATATATCTATTTACTTGTTCATCTAGTGCTTCATATAGCTCTTTTGTTGGTTGCCTAATAAGGTTGCCAAATCTCTGACATTTGTCGCAAGCCTTGACATATGCATGGGCATCCTTCTGCATGGTTGGCCAATAGTATCCTGCCCTGATTAGCTTATGTACCAACAAGCGCGATCCCAAGTGATTCCCGTAAATTCCCTCCTGAACTTCTCTCATAACATAGTCTGCTTCTTCGAGGCCGAGAAACCTTAGGTAGGGCCGAGAGAAACCTCTTTTGTAAAGAACGTCTTTGATTAGGACAAAGCAGGCAGCTTGGACCTTTAATTTTCTGGCGGCCTCCTTCCCTTCCAGCAGCACGCCCTCCTTCAGGTAAGAGGCTATTGGTGTTGTCCAATGGTTCTTGGATCCTACCTCCTGCACACTGACGCTATCTATTAATGGTGAAATCTGAACGAAGGACATTACATGACTAGGGATGACCATATGTTCTATTGATGCAGCTTTAGCGAGTCAGTCGGCGTGCTCATTCTCCTCCCTCGGGATTTGAATGAACTTTGCTCGGATATTGTTGATTCGGTCCTTCACCTGTTTCAAGTATTTCTTCATCCGTTCATTCCTACAATCGTATTCTCCGTTAACCTGACTTATCACCACTTAGGAATCATAATAAAGGACTAGATTTTTAGCTTCCGTGGCCTTGGTGAGGTCCAGTCCTACCACTAAGGCTTCATATTCTGCTTTATTATTGATCGTAGGGAAATCCAGATGGACCATGCATTCGATCTTATCCCCTTCAGGGCTATGGAGTATCACACCAGCTCCGTCTGCTTGTTTATTGGAGGATCCGTTTGTGTGGATGCTCCATTGTGGGACCTCTTCTGCCCCCTGTCCTTCTATGTTGGTGAACTCTGCAATGAAGTCGGTGATCACTTGTCCTTTAATGGCAGTGCGGGGGCGATATTGTATATCGAACTCACTCAATTCAATTGCCCATTACGCCATTCGTCTGGCAGCTTCAGGATTACTCATGGCTCGCCTTAGGGGTTTGTCCGTTAGGACAATCACTGTGTGAGCTTGGAAATAGGGCTTGAGCTTGTGGGCCGCAGTGACCAAAGCGAATGCGAGCTTCTCCATCAGTGGGTATCTTTCTTCTGTGCCTCGAAGTGCACAACTCGTATAGTACACGGGTTTCTGTACCTTTCCTTCTTCCCTAACTAACGCTGCACTGACGGCCGTTGATGATACTGCTAAGTAGAGGAACAGTTCCTCCCCTAGCTGGGAAGGACTCAACAACAGAGGAGATGAGAGGTAGGTCTTCAGGTCCTCAAATGCCTGCTAGCATTCAGCCGTCCATTCAAAGTATTTCTTTAGTGTGCAGAAGAAAGGCAAACATTTGTCTATTGCTCTTGACACGAACCTGTTCAGTGCTGCTATTTTGTCATTGAGGCTTTGTACTTCTTTCACATTCCTTGGAGGTGCCATTTTTATTATCGCCTGGATTTTGTCTGGGTTGGTCTCGATGCCCCTTTGAGACACCATGAATCACAGGAACTTTCCTGCCGTTACTCCGAAAGCGCACTTGGCCGGATTAAGCTTCATGTTATAGGAGCGAAGGGTGTCGAATGTTTCTCTGAGATCTTCCAAGTGGTCTTCCTCCCTTTGGCTTTTCAACAACATGTCGTCAACATAGACTTGGACATTTTTCCCAATTTGCTGTGAGAACATCTTGTTCATGAGTCTCTGGTACGTCGCACCCGCATTTTTGAGGCCGAATGGCATTACTTTATAGCAGAAGAGGCCTTGGCTAGTGACAAACGAAGTCTTCTCTTGATCTGCTTCGTCCATTCTGATATGGCTGTAGCTCGAAAAAGCATCCATAAAGCTTAACAATTGGTGTTGAGCCGTAGAGTCCACTAGGATATCGACCCGCGGGAGGGGATAACTGTCCTTAGGGCAGGCCTTGTTGAGGTCCGTGAAATCTACACACATCTTCCACTTTCCATTGGTCTTCTTGACCATTACCACGTTGGCCAGCCAATCGGGGTAGTAGACCTCCCTAATGAAGTTCGTCTCTTGCAACTTGCGGACTTCTTCCGCTATAGCTTGGTCTCGTTCTAGGGTGAACACTTGCTTCTTCTGACGGACGGGTGGAAAGGTGGGCGACACATTCAGTCTATGCACCATAATGAAGGGGTCTATCCCCAGCATGTCTTCATGACTCCAAGCGAATACGTCCGGGTTATGCCTAAGGAAAGTTGCCAGCGCTTGGCAAACTGTTGGGTTGGCTAAGGTACCAATCCTCGTTGTTCGATCATTTCTGGAGTCATCGAGGTGTATCTCTTCGAGCTCTTCCATGGGTTCTGTGGTCGTCCGATGTTCTTTTATGTTCATGGCCTGGAGGTGGTCATCCATCTCCATTATTGCTATGTAGCATTCACGCGCAGCCACCTAGTTTCCGCGCAGCTCCTCTACCCCATAATCCGTAGGGAACTTGATCATCAAGTGGTAGGTTGAGGTTATAGCCTTCCATAAGTTGAGGGTAGGCTGCCCTATGATGGCGTTGTAAGCAAATGAGTAGTTAACCACAAGGAAGGTTACGTCCTTAGTGATCTATTTGTTGGTTAAATCTGGTTTTTTATCTCATACAAAACACACAGCGGAAGCAACAAACAAGGATTTATTTCATTCATGATTGATAACTTGCACTATATAAATTTCAGAATTTAAGAACAAGATAGCGTACCTTGATGCGGTGAAATTCAAAACAAAAGATTATAAGTACTTGAGAACACTTTTAATCTTCACTCCAATTCCACTTTACGCCCAAGAAGTGTGGTCTCTCAATCAGTTTTCAAGGGAGAATAATTGAGTGGCTTCACTCGCACATACACACCACTTCACAATGGAGTCTCTCTTTTTATTTTATTTTTTCTTATGAAAAAATTCTGTATGTTTCTCCCTTTTATAACTAACTGATTATCTAATTGGGTTGGCTTATTGGGCCTTTCTAATTGGGCTTTAGTGTGTGGCTTGGAGTGGGACCAAAAGGGACCAATAAGACACTAGCTCCAATGGGCCTTGGACTTTTCTGTCAACTCTTGACAAGTCCAAAGTTACCATTAATTATTTTTAATACCACTATATAAATATAAGTGCACTCTAGGCCTTATTAATTAATTATATCCCAAGACTTTATTATTTATGCACCCCTTCATAAAATATTCATAGTAATACAAAGTCATGAATGTAGACTGCCACTTTGTAAATTACTACATCTTAATCCTTGAGTACCGGGTTTAATCTTTTTAAGTTATTCGTTATATATTTATGAAATCCAATTTCATAAATATATACTTTAGTAATTTCTTACCAAAATGGTTAGGCCTAACTCTCTGAATAACTAAACCCATTAAATTTATCTCAAGGGAATATTTTAAATCTCTATTAAGAGACTATGAATTCCATCTTGAGAATATATGTTCCATCAACACGAAATGTGGCTGCCCAACATACTGAGGTTTTTGACCGTTACTTTAGATCTCACTCCTGATATATCAAAGCAACCTACACTTCATGATTAGGTCCATTATTCTCTCAGGATTAAGAGTTCATACAAATATAAGTCGTGAGATTTATTATTCAATTGACAGTCGTTAGGAGAATAATAAATCTCACAGCGGTCCAGTTCAATATGTCTTAACTCTTAAAACATATTAACACATCAACTAGAAGTCTCCACTTCCATGATCAAGACAAATCATCTTAGTTGATATGTTATAGTCTTCGCAGATGAAATGCCCAATTTCATCACCGACTATGAACTAAAATTCTGAGTTTACAAAGAACTTGTGACTTATATCTTCTGTGACTAAATCACATAAATCACATACTATGCATATCATGGACTAAATGATAATGTCCGAATATTCATGTTACCATTATTTTAGGTAATAATAAAACAACTTTATTAATTACAATATTAAGTCATACATCATGTCATATATAATGTCATACATAATATCATACATAACATCATACAATAGGATTTAAGGGCACTAATCCCAACACTATTAGGGGTAGTCGCCCACCGTTATAGATAATGTGATTGCACCAAAAGGGAAAACACGTGTTCCTTCGAATTCAACTAGCGGAGCGTTCGTTGGAATCAATCGTTCTCTATCAATCCTTATCTGTTGGAATGCTGGGTAGTAGAGGATGTCAGCCGAGCTGCCATTGTCGACTAGAATTTGGTGCATATTGTAATCTCCTACTCATATGCTAACTACGAGCACATTGTTATATGGGTGGTGAAGATGCCGGGCATCTTCTTCCAAGAACCCGATGACAGGATTGTCCATCCGTGCCATCTTTAGTATGGAGCCTATTAGTTGGACGTTCTGTACCATCCTTAAGTAAGTTTTCCTAGCCTTTTTGGACGACCCAGTGGCCGTTGTGCCCCCTACAATCATTCTGATGTCCTCTATGGGCGGCTTGGAACACTTATTCTCCCGTTGGGGAGCCTGCTTCTGTGGTTGATCCGTCATTTCCTTACTGACGAACCTCTGCAGCTTTCCTTGCCGAATAAGGGCTTCGATTTGTTGCTTCAGGTTGTAACAGTCAGATGTGTTATGGCCGTGATCGCGATGGAATCGGCAATATTTATCCCTAGACTTATTAGGATCTCCTTTCAACTTGCCGGGAAAGGTCAAGGTTCCTTCGTCCTTAATCTGTATTAGGACTTGATCAATCGAGGCAGTCAGCGGGGTGAAACTCGTGAACTTCCCAGTGTGGGGTTTCAAGCGCCTATCCTTCTGTTGTTCTCCGATCCTTGCCTTCTTTGGTCCCTTGTCTTGCCGTATATCCTCTTGTCTCTCTTTCTTCTTGGGCCTCTCTTCTCGGGCCAACAATGCATTTTCTGCGTTCATGTACTTGGTTGCCCTGTACAACACATCTGACATAGTTTTGGGGTCGTTCTTGTATAAGGAGAACAGGAACTTACCCTTTCGTAGTCCGTTCGTGAAGGCGGCCACGAGTATCTTATCGTTAGCTTCATCGATCGAGAGAGCTTCTTTGTTAAAGCGGGTGATGTAGGATCTCAGTGTCTCATCCTCTCGCTGCTTAATGTTCATTAGGCACGTAGTGGACTTCTTGTACCTGTGTCCACCGATGAAGTGTGAGGCAAACTGGGCGCTTAACTCCTTGAAGTTACTGATGGAGTTGGGTGTCAACCTACTAAACCAGATCCTCGCGGATCCTTTTAGCGTGGTGGGGAAGGCTCTACACATGATCTCATCTGGTATCCCCTATAAGTGCATTAGGGTTTGGAAAGACTCTAGGTAATCTAAGGGGTCCTTGGATCCATCGTAGTTTTCCACCTACGGCATACGAAACTTCAGTGGGAGGGGGAATGAAGTGACGGACGCTGTGAATGGTGAGTCCATATAATGGACTAGGTCATTGAGGTAGCTAGACACCCGTCCTCTTGAGGGCGTTCATCATAAGATCCACCCACTCCTTCATCATCTGCATCTTGGTGACTATGTGAGATGGGACCATATCCGTAATGGAGGGCCGGCTTGTGTCTTGTTGTTCCTGCCTACTTGGCGTATTACTTCCTTCCGGCCCTTCATGGTTCCTTCGCTCAACGTTGGTGCCCTCTTGGTCTTCCTCTTAGGTATCCATCACCACATTCCTCTGGCACAACTATTCCTCTAGGTCATGATTCTGTTTGGTGAGACGTTCCACTACTGGTGTAAGAGTTTGGATTTACCTTTCCAAGGCAGTAGGTCGCGTCGCCTTGATTGTTGGTGGTGGTTACCATCGATTGAGTGAGTACCATGCAACATTTTTGTCCGGGAGGTGATGTTATGGCCTACAAATTGCAGATTCCCACAAACGACGCCAACTAATGATGCTGTGAAATCACTAGTAAGCCACACGGTCCTCGCACGCTCAAAACAATTCCTGCACAACAAGAAGGGAAAAACCCTAGGAGAGTACCAGTGTGGTACCAGCCAAAGACGCTCCGAAGGTTAAGTCAGAAAACCTTTTTTACAACTCTAGAGTGCCAGAGCTGGGGTGAGTTATGCGTACCTATTTTCTGAAGATCTTTGGGTTTTTATAGTAGTGTAGAGCCAAACTCCCTTGCTTGCGTAACAAGTCTTTTCCTTATAGGGAATATCTCCATTAATGTGCGTATATTCCAGAATCCTCCTTATGTTAGAATTCTATTCATATTGGGACTCTATGGACTAGGGTTAATCGTGAGACGCAAGTCATTTTCATTTAGGGTTTCTCTGAGACCACATAAAGACCAGTTGAGCGCCATGTGGCCCTTGGATCTGTCCACCCTATGTCCGTTCACATAGGATCCATTCACTATTAGCCCATTTGTCTAGTATTGTCAAGTCCATGTAAGGAGATCCATCGCCTCCAATTTTCTTCCTCTTCAAAAATCTTTTTGTCATCTTTTACGAAACTATGAGTTGAAACTTCTTCTTGAAAATTGAATAAAACCATAAAAGCCTTTTTTTATAAATGATTTTTGAAAACCCTATCTTCAATCCATCCATTTTAAAAACAAAGAAAAATGCTTTTCCAATCTTACTTCTTTAAAATCAACACTTTTTCTTCACTTTTTTTCAAGGAAAAAAATCATTTTTATAAAAAATCCAAACAAAAAAGAAAGAAAACCTTTTTTAAAGTCTTTTACTAAAAAATATGTAAACTTTGTTTTTTTTTTCAAACAATCTTTTTCTCAAAATATTTGTGCATCTTCATTTAGGTAAGTTTTAAATTCTTTATGCATGGTTGTTTTGAATCTTCTTTTCTTAGAATTGCATCTTTAGAGGTTTGTGCCTATGGTTCAATTTTATTGAACCAATAGGCACCAATCAAGCTAACATGTTCCACTCCCCCTTTCTTGGCATTAATGTTCTTTCTATTGTGTTTTTGCATGATAAATGAGAAAAACATGGTGAATGACAATAAGGTGCTATCTTTTTTACTCTCCCTCTTTTATTTTTACGTTGTAAACATTCATATGCTAAATATATAGTATATAAATATTCACATGCTAAATATGTAGTAATAAATATTCACATGATATTGTATATATTATTTCTTGCAATGTGATAAAATGCCCCTCACATGCTATGTATAAATAAACTCCACATGCCTTGTTTGTAAATAATTATTTGAAATAAATATTCACATACTATGTTATAAATAAATAAATACTCACATGTGTGTGTGTGTGTGTGTACAAAACTTTTTCAAAAATCAAAATGCCAAGTATCTAATTTTTTCACCAAAAAGATAACATAAGAAATAAATTAAAATGGGGCACTATCCTTTGGATATGTAGTGTGGAGTGCCTAACACCTTCTCTACACATAACCAACTTTCGAGTCTAAAATATTTGGTTTAAGGCTTTTGGTTTACCATAATTAATAAACCCTTAAAATTAGTTTAGTTAATTAGGTAACTTAAAAAGAATTAGACAAATAAGTGACCAATCACACCTAATACAAAACCAATGGTTAGTGGCAACTCCTAAAATAGAAATAATAAAAGAGACTCATACACACACACACTCCACCCTAGAAACACATGCACACAAAAAGTCATGACACTTAAGATCCAATGTGCGATAAACCAAGAGAAATAGGAGAAGAAGCTCTAAACAAACTCTTTTTTTTTTTTTTCCTTTTTCTATTGTCCCTGTTTTTTTTTTTTTTTTTTTTTTTTTTTGGGGTGGCGTCCACAGTATAGCACATTTAGATATTAGATTCGGGTGACCAAAAAAATTTGGCAAAGCTAAGGTGGTTACATTGAGCTTTGTGTGGCATTAAATTGCATTGGGTGTTGCTTGGTGGTCATATGGATTGGGGTTTTTGTGTTCACAGCCCTAACTCAGCCAAATTGGGGGTTTTGGTCCTATTGGGAGACATCAAGGAGTAATTTGGTCTTGAACAATATTATTGTCAGGTGTGACTAGTAATTGCATGCCATGTGTTTAGCTTATTTAAAAATAAGATAGTTTGGTCCAAGTTAGAATAGATAATGCTAAAAAAAATCACATTAGCATTTCGTTAAGCCACGTAAAATCTAAATTTACTAATATTGACAAAATGACATAAAGTATAGCATTTGCAAAAGTTCAAGGATGAATTTTTATTTATTTATTTATTTATTTTAAGTTTAGGGACGAAATCCAACTTTTGGTAAAAGTTATTGACAAATTATTTTTGCCAATTTTTTTTTAAAAAAAAAAGCCATAACATCAAAGCTACCACATTTATTATAAAAGGTAATTATTTAGGTTGATTTTCAAAGAGGCTAATAAATGGTTCCATCAACTTAATTGGGTTCAAAATAAAAGAAAGTCAAGCTCATAACTTACTTTAGTATTAAATAAAGGCTAGTGGGGCAAGGCAAATAAGAACATGCAATGAAAACTGAAAACACTGTAGCAAAATAATTTTTAAATGTGTGAATAGTGCCGTGGGACCCATTTTTAATGAAAAAGTAGTTACGAAATTTGTGGGACCCATGAACAGTGCACAGAAAAAAGTCAAAACATGCGGTTGAAAAAAAAAAAAAAAAAAAAGGAAACGCAAACGCAAATGCGTATCCAAACCCCACCTAAAGCTCAAAATAAAGACGAGGAATAGAACAAATTGTACAAATAAATGTCTCTGAGGGAGGCTAAAATCCCCAAGGACTACTCTTAAGTTACTGATGGCTCTTTTGGTTTCTGGTAATTTTGAGCCGTGACCATGAGTTTAATAGGGAAGTGAAATTGGTTTGGCTTAGAGCATCTCCAACAGTCAATGCATAGACAAAATATAGAGAAGATTTGACACTGTTCATGCTCCAGCAGCTTCTCTATATCCGAAAATTTTTTTTGCTAATGAACAGTAGCCCATCAAGTCTGATGGGCTACTATTCATTAGCAATCGAATTTCTTGGATTAAAAAATTATACTAGCTACTTTATTATATCAATTCTTTCTCTCTCCTCCGGATTTCTTTTTTTCTCTCATCCTCTCCGTTTCTCATATAATCCAAACACAAAACACAAAACACAAAACAAAATCCAATTCTTAAAATAAAGTTGAATCTCAGAACAAGCAACTATGGGAAAAAAATGGAAAAGAAAAGAAAAAAAAAGAACAAGCCGATCTGACTCTGTTTCTCTCATAATCCAAACAGAAAACACAAAACAAAATTCAATTCTTATAAAATAAAGTTGAATCAGAACAAGCAAATATGAAAAAAAAAAAAAAAAAAAAAAAAAAAAAAAGAAAAGAAAAGAAAAAAACAAGCCGATCTGACCCAACCACCGGAGGCGGACGTGGTAGTGCTACATGGTGAACGCCGATCTCCACCGGCTTTGTCCTTTCGGCGACCTCGATTTCCACCGACGGACATGGCAGTCTCTCTCTCTCTCTCTCTCTCTCTGATGTGAAGAGAAATGATGTTGTTGGAAGGTTCTTGATGAGGAGAAAAAGAAATAAAAGAAGGGGATAGAGGACACGTGTGTGGAGGAGAATGAAATGAAAGAATAAAAAATAATATAAAAAATAAAAAATCCTAATTGAGAAATTCTACCACAATATTTTCACAATAAATTTTAAGTAACAGATTGTTATTAGTTAATATTGGCGAGAAAAAAAATAATTTCAGTGATGAGTTCAAATTAGAACTAGTAACAACTTTTCACATAAATTTTGTTGTGAAAATATTGCGTAAAATGTTGTGGATGTATCACTTCTTATTTAAAAATATAGTTGTTAAAAAAAGAATAAATGATAATAAAAAAAGAATAAAGAATGAATGAAGAAATAATATTTAAATGAGATAAAGAATGGGATAGAGAATCTATTAGAAGTGTATTTGAAAAAGTGGATAGGTAAAAGCTAAATGTCACTGTTCATTCTTCAAACAGTACAAAAATTTGGAGAAGCTGCTAGAGATGCTCTTAGTGTAGATTTTGGGTATTGTTTTGTGATCAGTAGAGGTTGTGTGCTAATTTTTCTTGAAGAATGTCAGCCTAATGATGTTGCTGAATATGGGGAATTACACCGATTAGTATTTGGTGAAACCAACTTGAAATAGGGAGTGAAACAAGTAAAGAGCGTGAAATGAGAAATTAGTAGCCGAGGTTCATTTCTTAGTTTTTACTTAGGTGTGAGACACTTATGGGCTCATGAAAATGCGTGTGCTCCAAGCTTACATGTTTTTTTAGGGATTGAAAGTTTATCGAAATTCTCTCTCAAGCCCTCCAAACCACATCTCTATAAAATCCTCAGAAGAGATCACTCCAAGAGGGCTTAGACCACTTGGGAATTGGGATGATAATGAGATAGAATAGAAAAGAGCCTACTCTTGCTTGAATTGTTTTGTTGGCTTGGCCTCTACACAAGCCTTTGCAAAAAATTGGTACTCAATAGCCTTCTTAATTAGAGTTTGGTTTCTATGCATCCATATGATTCAAAGGGTGGTGAAGAGGATTTGAAAAATATGCATATGGTCCTCAGTATGGGGCTGCCTATTCAATAAAAATCATCACTATTTTTGGAATATTTAATAATTGAGGATGGGGGATTTAAATCTTTGATGTTTCAACTAGAAATAATAGAATATATCAATTGAGTTACAAGACTTTTTGCAACGATTGATCACCACTATTGAATATGTTGTTGTGCAAATGTGGTTTTGAGGCTAAGATCATATCCTAACCATATAGGATATAGCTCTTGAGAAAGGGAATTTGAAAAAAAAAATCTGGTCAAGAGTTTCCTAATCTTCAAGGCAAATGGAACACTGAGATGGAGTAGGGATGCCTATTTGAATAAGGGCAACTTTGATTGGTGAACTTGATGTAACAACTTCCATACAAAAGTGAGAATCTTTGAAGTCAATTTAACCCTAACTTCTTTTGGAATAGTAGGTTGCCTATCATTTTTATTTCTGGTTTCCTAGTGAACTTCGTTGTGTACAAATATTTAATCAATGACTGACTTCACGCAATCAACCTTTTTGATTGTTGAAGATGTTGGTGTAGGTGTCGTTGCAGCAAACATGTACTCAATGGTGAACTAGAAGTAGTTCTGTACAAAACCCTAGGCGCAAGGTCGCAAGAACATCTCAAGCATGCGTGTTTTTTTCTCTATGATGATGGCTTTTAAAAACATGCTTGAATAAATTTGGAAATCCTGGTGCACAAATTCCCAAGCCAGCAAGTCATCATGGGCCAAAACTGAAAAATGGAACCAATGGGCCCGAAGCTTGATCATTCATGAGGAGTCGAGCTTTAATGAAGCTCGAATAATCGCATGGTATTGAGGCTGGAGTCGAGGCAACCGTTCTTCCATGCTCTTGAGCAATTGTCTTGTATTTTCAAAGTACTCTTTCAATACAACTCTAGCACTAAAAATTAAGGACTCAATTCCATCAAAAATGCATTTTGATTCAGATTTGCCAACACATACAAATTTTGACCCTCACAATGTTAAGTCTTAAGTACTTCCCTGATTTTGGACCAATTTTACACCTAACCCTACGGATTTGGTTTGATGGGTTACAGGTGTGTTGGGTGAAGAAAGAAGCTCAGATTTATTGTAGTTTATACATTGACCTGAGAAATTACAATACCAGTCAAGTCTAAAACACCAGGACAAATAGTGCTAGTTGCTAACATTAGAACATCTAGAAACATTCGCTAAATGTCAGAAAAGTTATATTTCAAAATATTTGTACATCTAGAATATTCATCTAGACTGAAAAAGAACACAAATTATGATGCATTCAACAATGTTCTACAAGACAAGCCAGAAGTCACAGGCCATGAGTGCATCTCCAAATTTTTATTCAAAGAAAGATATTTGCTCGATCAGTTTTTTTTGTCCACTGACATTTGAAGCAATGCCACCAGAAAGGAATTGGAAGCCCTCCAAGCTTTCTGTGTTCTCGTGAAAATATTTCTCTAGACTTTCTTCATCTGCCTTTTGAGTTTCTTCGTCTGCAGACATCCTAAAGTTCTCAATCATTACGGACTTTAGGCAATGCCTCCAACATGGAATTGGAAGGAATTTGCAGCAACTAGGCTTCTTCCCTTCAAGAATAGGCTTTTATAGGAGAACTGAAATAAAGCAAAGCAATAGTAACACTATCAAAATACTAAAAATTTAAAAGACTAAGCGGAGTTGAATTAGTCTACTTTAGGGGGAAATTGAAAAAAGCCAAATTATGATAGTTGTGACAATTATTGGGAAATTATTTTTAATAAATACACTGGTATAGAACTACCATGATTATAAATTTTTGCATTTACTACCAGGAACTAACAAATTATTTCCATATTAGATGTATAGGACATAGACAAACTTCCAAGAAAATAAGGAAAATAATAAAAATCTCACAACCTTCTTTGCCTTAGATATAAGCTAGTATTATTTTTCTCCGGCCAACAAAACAAAATTTATTACAATAAAGGAAATATAGGAGCTATATTAGACTAAGATCAGATCATGTAAAGAAATTTCCTCATAACTGTTATTTCTGGAAAAAACAAAAGAATGTAGTTCCTTTTTTCTTTCATATATGAAATGATTTCTTCTAGCAGTGCATCTAAGCTTACCTAATAAGCTCCTATAGTTGTTTGTTTGTTTGTTTTTTTTTTTTTTTTTTTTTTTTTTCTAAGTACTTTTTCGCTTGCCAAAATCCAGCAGGTTTCTAGTGTTTATGATAATTCACCATCATTTTTTCTCTCTATATATACTTCCTATAGAAGATTTAGCTAAGTGTGAAACATCTGAAGAATCTTTCTCAGCTGCAAAGGAGGCAAAGTAACTTATACGTAGCAACAAGAAGATTAAGCGGAAAGTTGGTAACCCCTCCCTCCTCTTGACCAACAGAGGTGTTAATCACAAGTTTGATAAAAAAAATAAAAAAATAAATAAAAAATGGAGTAATAAATGCCCTTTTTTCTCTTGGCATATGCTATTCTACATTGTACAAAACACTAACAAATGATCCAGCTAAGAGATCTGATTCAGCTATTTAGCAAGGAGAAGATCAGGGAAACTTTACTTCTAAGTCCTCTCTTTCTTCATCAGCAGAGGCGGTGATACTAAACCACACCCAATTAAGGGGTGTTCTGAGTACTATGCCTCTGCAAGGGCCATGGCAACAGAAGAAGCTATAGCTCTTACTAAGCCAAGCTGTAGCTGTTGAAGATATGACAAAGAATTTGTGACCAAAGGCAGATATTATACTTGAATGGAGGAACCATTCCCTAATGCTTTTTTTTATTGGTAAGTTACACACACACAATAGATCTTTAGCCCAAGACCTCACCTTCTGCCTAAAACTTATAATAAACCGAGGTGGTACCAATTGACCTATAGCTTATTGGCCCCTTAATGCTATATTATCTACGCCATGATATTCTCAGCTTTACACTTTAATTTGTCCAAATTCCATCATTCCCTGTCTAGACCACCTTTTACATGTGTTTTTTTTACCCATGCATACTTAAACGATTCATAATTCCTGTTAAATATATATTATTATTAACGTGATGTGTTATATCATGTTGTATATGCTAGAGTGGATGCGGAAGGGGAAGCATAGAATAGGAACATCAAGAACACGAGGGTTACGTGGTTCAGCCTTGTCGGCCTACATCCACGGAGGAATCCCTTAAGGGCTACATCTTTATTGTATAAAAGTGTAGTACAATAACCTGTGTTACAATGAACCCTAACATGAGTATATATAGGCGACTAAACCCTAGACTATTAGTACAAGCAGGAATGGGCTTGGGCCTATTACATTGGGCTAATATGTCTAATATATATCTCTAACACCCTCCCTCAAACTCAAGGCGGAAGCTTGATGAAGGCTTGAGGTTGGATAAGCATGAGAAGATCACTTGGAGATGCCTTGAAAAATGCCTTTGAAGAAACCACAATAAAGAATATGCCAATTGACCAATTTTGAAGTTTCAAATGAAGAAACATAGTCCAAAATCGGAATCTACGTGAAAAACTGAGCAAGATAGGCCCTTTCAAAAATTTTGACTTTGGTTAAAGGCCAACGCAAAAGTCAAAGTCAACGGATCCTGTCAAAGTCAACGGTCAGTGCTCACGGGTTAGATCCAGGTAGTTTGGGTCTGGTTGGTCCTGTCAATGGTCAGTTAGGTGACATGGTGCTGACGAGTCGACACTGCTGACATGGTTAGCTGACGTGGCTTAGGGCGTATGTGGCATGCTGATGTGGAATGATGACATCATCTAATGAAATTAGCATAAGCTCTTCAGCAGGTGGAAGGCGCGTGACGGAGCGTACCGGCACGTGGTAGCGAGACAGATACCCAGGCGGCGCGTGTAGGTGCGTGTGACGTCGTTTGATTACCAAATTCTCAAGCCCAGTAGATCGGGGGACGACAAGGCCGTCTTGGTGGCGCATGTGGCTGAGATCCGAGCTGGGAGTCAAGAAACTTCGACAGCGCGTGTGAGTTTTACAGGAGCCGTTGTCCGCACGTGATGGCACGTGCGACTGCCATTGGAGGTTAGGTTTCTGGGTTTTGGTCGCGATATGCCATGGAGCACGTCTGTTTTGTTGGTTTCGTCAGGCGAAGGCTTGATGTGCACAGATCCAATAGGGAGAGGCACGGATTGCTAAGGCTTAAAGATCTGGACACAGCAGTTAGCCATGGTGGCTACGAGATGCCATGGAGTCTAGATCCGGCAGACAAGCATGTGTGACTTCTGATGGTGGTGTGCATGTGAGAATCTTCTTTACTTGCTAGAGATGTTTGTTTGATGCCAAGAACGAAGTTTGGCTCTGATACCATGTTAAATATATATTATTATTAACGTGATGTGTTATATCATGTTGTATATGCTAGAGTGGATGTGGAAGGGGAAGCATAGAATAGGAACATCAAGAACACGAGGGTTACGTGGTTCAGCCTTGTCGACCTACATCCACAAAGGAATCCCTTAAGGGCTACATCTTTATTGTATAAGAGTGTAGTACAATAACCTGTGTTACAATGAACCCTAACATGAGTATATATAGGCAACTAAACTCTAGACTACTAGTACAAGCAGGAATGGGCTTGGGCCTATTACATTAGGCTAATATGTCTAATATATATCTCTAACAATTCCTACCCCACCCCCCAAGTAAGCAAAAATTAAAAAAGAAAAAGGGAAAAGAAAGAAGAAACTACTTAAACTGCCTTTCATACGGTTTCTTTTACTCATCCATTCTTAAAACAATTCATAATTTCTATCTCACCACCCCCAAAATAAAGAAAAAGAAAAAGAAACACTTGTGAAATGTAATCTTTACCTGTTTTTTTAAAACATGTTTTTTATCATTTAGTTCTGCATGTATAAAAATCTGTCCACATTGTGTTGAACTATGGTTTTTCTATTTTGTCTTTTCAAAATAGATTTCTAATTTATCTGAACACATTGTGTTGAACTATGGTTTTTAGCCTGAATGTGCAAATAAATATGAATCAATATGTTGTTCAAGAGTGCCTCTGTAGCTTGGAACATATGCTTTCAAAATATATAGGATCATGGACAAAGTAAAAAAAAAAAAAAACATTTTTTGCATTATGCCATGAAACTCTGTCCTTAGAATCCTTTAAACTTCTGTGAAAAAACCATATTTTGTTGCGAGAGAAGTGCAACTCAAACTTAAAGATTGATTTAAGAACAAATCAGAAACATGTTAATTCAACGAAAACCTGAAAGAAGTTTCAACACATTTTTTATTGGCTTTAGTATATCTATGCTATAAGAGTCTGTATTGTAGGCTCATTTTGACTCTCTTTGTTTTTTGGCCTCTTGTTTTATTCTTGTTAGTGTATAGCTTAGACTAGATTAGCCCATTGGGCTTAGCCTAGTATACTGTACTTATAGTTTACTCATATTACTTGTACTGCACACATACCTAGCCTATATAAGGCTCTCTATTGTATATTATTATTTACACAGAATATACAAACTATTCAATCTTTCTCTCTCACTTTATATTCTTAACATGGTATCAGAGCCAATGCTCTGACTTTCTGGCACCTGTGGTCTTCTCCGGCGTCTTTCCGCTGCCCTTGCCTTCGTCTAGTGCCCATTGTTAGAAGCAAGTTACCGCCGTCAGACCCACAGCACCAAAACTCTTGGATCCAGTCTTTCTATCCATCAACCTGCCAAACTGAGAGCACAGATTGACAGATCGCACAATTCCGAGAAAAACCTAAACTGAATCAACTTCATCTGGGATTGCACACGCCACCAGAAGGTTCGGTCTCGCAATAACAATCGCCCACGCACCTACACGGGCCACCGCCCAATCTCACGCACTCTCACGCGCCGTCACGCGCCCCACGCACCATTCACTGCCGCGTCACCACGTCAACCCTAGTGACATCAGCATCCGTTGACCTTGCCACCGTCGTTGACCTTGACCGCCGCTGTTGACTGAGGTCAAAATTTTTCAATGGGGCCTGTCTTGCTTAGTTTTTTGTGTAGATTCTGTTTCTGGGTTTAGTTTCTTCATTTGAGGTTCCTAAATCCATCTTTTTGGTCATTTTCTTCATTATGGCTCAACAAAACGAATGAGATATCATACGTCCTATCACCATTATGTTGGATGGTCCTACTAGCTATCATGCATGGTCTCAAAATATGATTGTCTTTCTCAAGGGTCGTAAACTGTGGAGATATGTGACTGGTTCAATTCCTAAGCCAGTACCAAAACCTACATCCAAAGCCACAGTTGCTAAAGATGCCTCCAAGACTGCTGTTGCAGTGGATGATTATGAAGAACGCCTAGAGGAATGGGAGAGTATTCAGAGTAAGATCTTGTCTTGATCTATCAATACTTCTATTCCTTCCATTCATAATCTTCTTCCTCATCTTGAGACTACTGAGGCTACTTGGAAATTTCTAGCCAATCACTATAATTGCACTAATGATTCAAGCCTGGAGTTCCACATCAAATCAAAGCTTTATCAAATGCGCCAAGAGACAGATCAGTCTATTTCTGATTTTTATTCTCAGACTTCTACTATATGGGAACAACTTTCTGTTACAGATCCTCCACTAATGTGTTCTAAGGACATTGAGTTTTTTGTCAAATATCAGAATCGCCGTAAATTTATACACTTCATGATGGGTTTACGTGAGGATTTTGAGTCTACTAGGGCTTCTCTACTTAGCTGGTCTCCTACTCCTTCTCTTAATGCTGTAGTCAAGGAGCTCATTTCTGAGGAGAACCGTTGGCCTACTCATCACATGTCATCATCTGATCATGTATTGGCTACACCATCTCCACAACCTCCCATTGTTGCATTCACTACTCCTCCACGAATAGACTCTAAGCATCCCACCTCTTAGTCTTCCAAAGGTACTTGCTGTGAGTTTTGACATGCCAAAGGCCATGACATCTCAGTTTGTCGCAAACTGCAAAAATTTAAGCAAGAACAAAATAAAGCTTCTCTTCCTCAGGCTGCTGCTGTACGTCCTTCAGATCCATCGATTCCTACAGGTCCATCTTTGGCTTCCTCACTTACTACGACTAATATTGAGGCAGTAATTCAATAGGTTTTATCCCGAACTTCCACTACCCTTTCTGTCACCTCAGGTAAACAACCTTGGTTTTTTGATACTGCAAGTTGTAACCATATGACTCCTGATGAATCCCAATTTTTTGATAAGGCACCCTTAGAACACCCCATCACCATTTACACTGTTGATGGAACTCCTATGCCTGTTAGTCATATAGGAACAATCTCCTCTCCTTGTTTATCCCTTAGTAACACTTTTCATATCCCAAAGTTATCACTCAATTTGCTTTCTGTTGGTCAACTTTGTGAACTAGGCATAAATCTTCTATTTACTAATCATGATGTAGATGTGCAGGATCCCCAGATAGGTCAAGTGCTTGGGACAGGCCGTAATGTTGGTCACATGTTTGAGGTTCATAACTTGAAGATTCCTTCACAAGTTGTTTCTACAGCTACTACCACTGCCACCCCCCTCACCTGATTTATGGCATGCTCGTCTTGGTCATCCATCCTTATCTCATCTTCAGTTGTTAGCTTCTCAAGGTCATTTAGCTTCAGTTCAGTTTCAAAAATTTGATCGTACTTCTTGTTATTTTGGAAAAAAAACAAAATTTCCCTTTAATAATAGTGACTCCTTTTCTTCTACACCTTTTGATCTTATACATTCTAATATTTGGGGTCCTGCACCGGTTCTCACTGATGGGGGATCTAGATATTTTGTCATATTTGTGGATGATTTTTCTCGATATACTTGGATTTATCTACTTCACCATAGGTCTGAACTTGTATCTATTTACCAAACATTTCATAAAATGATTGAAACACAATTCAATCGCACCGTCAAAGTCTTTCGATCAAATAATGTTCAAGAATATAATGATAAATCTTTCCTATCCTTTTTAGACAATCATGGTACCCTTCCTCAGTGGTCTTGTCTTGACACCTCTCAACAAAATGGTCGTGTAAAGCGAAAACAACGTCACATTCTTGATATTATCCACACCCTTCTCATTTCTGACTCTCTTCCTGAGTGCTTTTGGGGTGAGGCAGCACTCACTGCTGTGTACACCATTAATCATATTCCTTCACCAACTACACACAACAAATCACCATTCGAGCTTCTCTATGGTCAAACCCCTAACTATTCCTTTCTTCAGGTTTTTTGTAACGACAGAGCCCCCACAGTCCCCCGCTGCCGTGTGCACATACTTCAACCCGGACTCGAACCAGGTTTTCACAAGCTTCTGGGCTAAAAGCTTGTGCACACGTTAGGGGTTGCCTGTCACTTATAAGCTCAGGCTTTGGTCGCTCACTTTGTGATGTGGGATCAGGACTTTTGGGCTTAGATCCCCTCACCCTACCACACCTTCAAGAGGAGAGCCGACCTCGGCTCTGATACCAATTGTAACGACAGAGCCCCCACAGTCCCCCGCTGCCATGTGCACATACTTCAACAGGTTCTTCAGGGCCCATCGCCCCTTCACCCATTTTCACCAAGCCCCTGGGCACTTCGGAGCTTGTGCACACGTTAGGGGTTGCTTGTCACTTATAAGCCCAGGCTTTGGTCGCTCACTTTGCGATGTGGGATCAGGACTTTTGGGCTTAGATCCCCTCACCCTACCACACCTTCAAGAGGAGAGCCGACCTCGGCTCTGATACCAATTCTAAGCCCAAAAGTCCTGATCCCACATCGCAAAGTGAGCGACCAAAGCCTGGGCTTATAAGTGACAGGCAACCCCTAACGTGTGCACAAGCTTTTAGCCCAGAAGCTTGTGAAAACCTGGTTCGAGTCCAGGTTGAAGTATGTGCACACGGCAGCGGGGGACTGTGGGGGCTCTGTCGTTACAATTGGTATCAGAGCCGAGGTCGGCTCTCCTCTTGAAGGTGTGGTAGGGTGAGGGGATCTAAGCCCAAAAGTCCTGATCCCACATCGCAAAGTAAGCGACCAAAGCCTGGGCTTATAAGTGACAGGCAACCCCTAACGTGTGCACAAGCTTTTAGCCCAGAAGCTTGTGAAAACCTGGTTCGAGTCCGGGTTGAAGTATGTGCACACGACAGCGGGGGACTGTGGGGGCTCTGTTGTTACATTTTTGGTTGTGCTTGCTTTGTCTCTCTTCCTCCTCATGAATGAACAAAGCTCCAGCCTTGCTCGTCTCTGTTGTTTCCTTGGTTATAGTGTATCTCAAAAGGGGTTTCGTTGCTATGATCCCATTTCTCATTGCCTTCTTGTCTCCTGTCATGTTGAGTTTTGGAAACATCGTCATTTCATGTCTTCAACAGTTTCCTACGTCCTCTTCCTCAAAGTCTCCCATTTTTACTAATCTTTTCCTCCCTCTCTATCCTGAACTTGTGGAGGACTCTTTGACATTGGCTGCCTCTCCAAACGACTCATCTCCAGTTCTATCCCCAGCATATGACCCACCTGTCTTGGATCAGGTGGCACCACCCTCTTTTGAGTCTCCTGTTGGTCCTGAACTTCGTCATTCCACCCGAGTAAGCATTCCTCCCCCTAGCATTTGCTCCTGTTGTTCGCCTTAAATTTGTTAGATGTCTCATGGCTGTGGTTGCTTATCAAATGGATGTCAAGAATGCTTTCCTTAATGGAGACCTCCAAGAAGAAGTGTACATGCAACCACCCCCTGGCTATCCACACTCAGGCAGTCAAGTTTGTCGCCTTCGCCATGCTCTTTATGGCCTCAAGCAGGCTCTTCGAGCTTGGTTTGAAAAGTTTAGCTCAGTTATTGCTCAGCAGGGTTTCACTTCGAGTCCTCATGACACTGCTCTCTTTGTCCGAAGATCCTCTGTTGGTATTACTCTTATTCTTCTTTATGTTGATGATATGATTATTACTGGAGATGATTTTGTAGGTATCCGCTCTCTTTAGCACTTCCTTAGTCAGCATTCTGAGGTGAAAGATCTGGGCAATCTCAATTATTTTCTTGGGCTTGAGGTTACTACATCCTCTGATGGATACTATCTTTCCCTAGCTAAATATGCTTATGATCTTCTCTTTAAAGCCGGTATCACTGACAACAAGACTGTTTCCACTCCTTTGGAATACAATACAAAGCTCACACCCTTGGTTGGTGAACCTATATCTAATCCTACTCGCTGTCGTCAGTTGGTTAGTAATCTGATCTATCTCACTGTTCCTCATCTAGATATTTCACATGCCGTGGGTATGGTTAGTAAGTTCATGGATGCCCCTCGTTTTGTCCACTATGCTGTCGTTCTTCAGATTCTCCGATATGTCAAGGGCACACTTTATCATGATCTCCACTACTCCTCTCGGTCTTTTCTTGAGTTTCATGCTTATTCAGATGAGGACTGGGCAGGTGATCCGACTAATCGATGCTCTATCACAGGTTTCTATTTTCTGTTGGGTACTTCTCTTGTCTCGTGACGTAGCAAGAAGCAAGATGTGGTTTCCCATTCTAGTATTGAGGCTGAGTATCGTGCCCTTGTCGACACCACCTGCAAGCTTGTCTGGCTTCGCTGGCTCTTGACTAACATGGATGCTCCACAGCCCACTGCCACTCCTCTTTATTGTGACAATCGTAGTGCTATCTACATTGCTCATAATGATGTCTTCTAGGAACGCACCAAACACATTGAGATCGACTGCCACATCACTCGCCGGCATCTCAAGAAAGGCAATCTCAAGTTGTTCTCCATCTCATCTGCTGACCAGCCTGCTAATATCTTCACCAAGACTCACCCGCCTGGTTGTCTTCAAGATCTTATATACAAACTCCAGCTAGCTTCCTTCTTGCCACCTCGAGTTTGAGGGGAGGATGTTAGTGTATAGCTTAAACTAGATTAGGCCATTGGGCTTAGCCTAATATACTATACTTGTAGTTTACTCATATTACTTGTACTGGACACATACTTAGCCTATATAAAACTCTTTATTGTATATTATTATTTACACAGAATATACAGACTATTCAGTCTTTCTCTCACACTTTATATTCTTAACAATTCTTAATGTATATACTTGCATATTTTTTAATCTCTACAAATATTGTATTCTCAAAACCTTAGACTTAATTTTTCCATTTCTTCTTTCAATATAAATAAATATAAGTTTTTTGTATATTGAGCAAAAAATTTCAGATAAAACACGTTTATCACAATTGATTGCACCAAAAAACGTCACTAATAGATTATAAACATCTATAGGATCCATCACACCGAAAGTAACCTTACTCGGCATGAGAAGCAGAAAGTTTAACATAAATTATTATATGTTAATTAAGAGATTTGTTATAAGAATCAAAACACTATCTTGCATCCTCACATGTCACAATATGCAACAAGATTCTAAATTTAGGAAATGAATGTTTGGTATACCTTGAAATTCAACCAGGGTTCCATGTTGATCCTATGCCGTATGATTAGAATCTCTGGAAGAGGAGAAATCCAGAGCAAGCTACCCACAAGTTCAACGATTTCTTGTCCAGTACGTAGATGTAATTTTTTTTTAAAAACCTAGCAAATAATTTAATCACAATATTTACACTAACAAAAAAAAAAACAAATATTCCCAATATGTTGTAATAACATAATTAATCACAATATTTGGTACTAAATATTCCCAATAATTAATCACAATATTAATTTTTTTTTAAACTTAGCAAATTATTTAATCACAATATACACTAACAAAAAACAAAAAAAAAAAACAAATATTCCCAATATGTTGTAATAACATTAATCACAATATTTAGTACTAAATATTCCCAATAATTACTCATAATATTAATTAAAAAAAAAAACTAACAAATAATCACAATTGTTGGGATATTAGGCCTGGAAGTCCATTATACATTTGTACATTGGGCCTATGGCCCAAGCCAAGGATCAGGACTAGTCCGAGGAGAAAGAATCTCGATCATTAGAGACCGTGTTAACGAATAAAAGAGTTTGTTTTGGCCATAAAAACTCAGCGAGACAAGCCGAGGATAAATGTCTCCTTGGAAGAGAACCTCCTAGAAAGTTCTGTCGGTATGAATAGACATTGTGGAGACATTAGACCGAGAGAAGGCTTCAGATATCTTAGAAAGAAAACTGTCACCACTGCATTTAATATTCTGCAACTACTTTCCTAGCTGCATTAATATGGAGAATACTCCTGAATAGTACAAAGTTGGCTGCCCCAAGGCCTACATAACCAGAGAGGGTGTCTGATAGGACAAGCACTCAAGTAGTAATGCAGGTGATCAACAAGTGTAAAATAAAGATGTTTTAGAAGGAGCTATATAAGGAGAGATGTCCTTCATAGAAGGGGGATCGAAAATCATAAGGAAAAATACTATAGCATTCAGGAATCAAACTTGTAACCAAATTTGAGGATAATAAACAAGAACAGTTCATCTTGGATCTTGCCGAGGACTGTTTTTTCTTCAATATAATCCTACTTTTTTCATTCTCCTACTTGAATCTATTCCAATATTTGCTTGATAAACTATAGCCCAGTTTTTCAACCCATTTCTCTATAAATTTATTGTTTTGGACTTCTTGGGTTTAAGTCCTTTCACGTAGTGGATTCACTGCCCAAATTAGGTCCTCACAATTGGCGCCGTCTGTGGGAAAGACTGGTGTTTCAGTAATTCCGACTTTCAACAATGGTAGGTTCAGGTCCACATCAGGCGGAATCTATGGGGTCTCAGCGCCAGGATCACTTCCGCGATCTTGAGCAGCAACGAGACCGAGAGGGAATTGTACATACTACCCATACTAGTAGAAGCCAAGCTAAGGGTAAAAGCCACGTCTCTCAGGAAGAAAATGCCAGAAATATGCAGAAGGAGATTGATCACTTAAGGAGAAGCTTGCGCCATGAACGACGTAGGCGAGCCTCACCAGATCCTAACTTCTCTTCTAATGGTGAGAAAGATTTCAGCTACAGACACAGATCGAGAACTCCCCCTAGTAAGACTTTCTCGTATGATGAGGACTATCATTATGAGCGTAGAGATAGAAAGTCATCCTCGGACGGCCTAAAAAACGATGCTATGAGTAGAGCACTGAACCAGATTGCAAAGTCTTCTTTTTCATGTTGGATTGAAAGAGGGAAACTCCCTCAGCAATTTTCCCAACCCACGTTCACCATATACAATGGGAGAATAGACCCTGTGAAGCATGTTAGTCACTTTAATCAAAGGATGGCAGTACATTCCAAGAATGAGCCTTTAATGTGCAAGGTATTCCCATCCAATTTGGGGCCGGTGGCGATGAGATGGTTTGATAGTTTAAGGGTAGGTTCCATTGATTCTTTCAAGGAGCTTACTCAAGCATTTGGATCTAGATTCGTCATGTGTAGAAGGGCTCCTCGGCCTTTGTCTTCTTTGTTGTCTTTGTCCATGAGAGAAGGAGAGACTCTGAAGACATATTCAGACAGATACTAGGAGATGTTCAACGAGATAGATGGTGATTTCGACGACGTGGCAATTAGCACTTTTAAGCTCGGCCTACCAGCTGAGCATGGCTTAAGGAAGTCTTTGACAAGGAAATCTGTTTTGAATATATGTCAACTCATGGATCGGATTAATAAATACAAAAAGGTTGAAGAGGACCAGCAGCAAGATAGGGGCAAGGGCAAGGCTATCCCTTAGGAAATAAGGGATTTCAAGTCGGACTGCTACAACAATAATAGGCCCCGGAGAGATTTTGCTAGGCAATCTTCACCTTCAGCTCCTCAAGTCGTAAACACTGTGTTTAAAGAGCCGGTGCATCAAGTTTTAGAGAAAATCAAGAATGAGCCATACTTCAAATGACCAAACAAGATGAGTGGAGATCCCTTAAGACGCAATCAGAGCCTCCATTGTCAGTACCACTAAGAGCGAGGACATACCACCGAGGATTGCCGGACGCTATGGAGTCACTTGGAGCAATTGGTCAAGAAAGGGAAATTACAGCATCTCCTGTATCAAATGGGTAGGGTGAATGCATCTCCTGTATCAAATGGGTAGGCCTTGGCTTCACACTCTAGGGGCTGTTTCTTCGACCCTGCATCAAAAAGTGAAGTATCCATCTGGAGATCGGATTGAAGAATTGGTAGGGCACCAATCCTTGGCTCGGTAGTGCCTTGTGTCTGCCATCTCACATCAGTCAGCAGTTGAGTCTTCGGCCTCGGTAAATGAAGGTTTATAGCAGTCAAAGTCTACAGTCCTATCTGATAAAGGGCTGGCCGAGGATGCCAAATATGAAAATCTAGAAAAATTTATCATAGGGGATGATTCGGAGAAGTTTTTCCAAGTTGGAATTCAGCTACCCCCTCAGGAAAAAGAAGAATTGGTGGGATTCCTTAAGAAGAATGTTGATGTGTTCGCCTGGGATGTCTACGAAGCTCCGGGGGTGGATTCAAACTTCATCTGCCACCATTTGAATGTCAATCCAACTGTCACCCCAAAGAAGCAACCCCCTCGGCGTTCGTCCAAGGAACATTCTGATGTTATCAAGGATGAGGTGACAAAACTTAAACGAGCTGGGGCTATTAAAGTGGTCTTTTACCCTGAATAGTTGGCTAACACAGTGGTAGTAAAAAAGAAGAATAGAAAATGACGCATATGTGTAGACTTCACGGACTTGAATAAAGCCTGCCCAAAGGACCCTTTCCCTATGCCTCGGATGAGCTTCCAGCTGGTGGATACAACTGTAAGCCATCCTCGGATGAGCTTTCTGGATGCCTTCCAAGGGTATCATCAGATACCTTTAGCTTCCGATGACCAGGAAAAGACCGCTTTTGTCACCCCTACTGGAAATTACCATTATAAGGTGATGCCTTTTGGTTTGAAAAATGCCTGCCCAAAGGACCCTTTCCCTATGCCTCGGATGAGCTTCCAATTAGTGGATACAACTGTAAGCCATCCTCGGATGCGCTTTCTAGATGCCTTCCAAGGGTATCATCAGATACCTTTAGCTTCCGATGACCAGGAAAAGACCGCTTTTGTCACCCCTACTGGAAATTACCATTATAAGGTGATGCCTTTTGGTTTGAATAAAGCCTGCCCAAAGGACCCTTTCCCTATGCCTCGGATGAGCTTCCAGCTGGTGGATACAACTGTAAGCCATCCTCGGATGAGCTTTCTGGATGCCTTCCAAGGGTATCATCAGATACCTTTAGCTTCCGATGACCGGAAAAGACCGTTTTTGTCACCCCTACTGGAAATTACCATTATAAGGTGATGCCTTTTGGTTTGAAAAATGCAGGGGCTACCTATCAAAGGATGATGACCAGGATATTTGAGCCTCAACTAGGAAAAAACATGGAAATCTATATTGATGATATGATGGTTAAAAGCAGAGTAAGGTCCGACCACGTTAATGATCTCAGAAATACTTTTGATACCTTAAGGAAGCATAAGCTACGGCTTAATGCTTCCAAATGTTCATTTGGAGTAGGATTAGGGAAATTCTTAGGTTACATGGTTACTCACCGTGGAATTGAAGTCAACCATGACCAGATTAAGGCAATTAACAACCTGCAACCACCTCGAAATCCCAAGGAAGTTCAGAGGCTTATAGGAATGACTGCTACCCTAAACCGATTCATCTCTCGGTCAGCTGACAGATGTAGACCTTTCTTTCAGTTATTAAACAAGTGGAAGAGGTTTGAATGGACCGAGGAATGTGCCCTGGCTTTTCAGCGGTTGAAAGAATATCTGTCTCGGCCTCCCATTATGTCCAGACCTGAGGTAGATGAGGTGTTGTTTGCCTACATCGCAGTGGCCTCCCATGCGGTGAGTCTGGTGCTAATACGTGTTGATCATAGTGTACAAAGGTCAGTTTACTACGTGAGTAAGTCATTGCATGATGCCGAGGTTCATTACTTACCATTAGAGAGGGCTATTTTAGCTGTAGTGCATGCTACACGTAAACTTCCCCACTATTTTCAGTCGCACACAGTTATTGTCCTAACCCAACTCCCGCTTAAATCTCTACTACGGAGTGCTGATTACACAGGAAGAATTGCTAAGTAGGGTACGATTTTAGGGGCTTTTGACATCAAGTACATGCTATGCACCTCTGTCAAGGGTCAGGTTCTTGTCAACCTGGTTGCTGAGTTTGTTGAATCCTTGGAAGAAGAAAAGATAGAAGAACAAAACATGGATGGAAAATCGGTTGGAATGATTTCTGTACAGGAACTTGCACCCTGGAAAGTCTATATTGATGGGGTAGCGAACCGTAAGGTGTCTGGAGTGGGGCTAGTCTTGATCCTCAGAGAGTATTACGATTGAAAAATTCTTAAGATTGGGATTCTTGGCTACAAATAATGAAGCTGAATATGAAGCCCTGCTGGAAGGGATGATTATAGTACAAAAAATGGGTGGAAAGGCAGTAGAATTGATCTCTGATTCAAGGTTGGTCGTTGGCCAAGTCCAAAGGGAGTTGGAAGCCAGAGATCCTAGAATGCAAGGGTATTTAAACCAGGTTAGACATTTACAATCTAAATTTAAATCTTTCAATTTATCACAAGTCCCTAGAAGTAAAAATACACATGCGAATTCTCTTACTACATTGGCAACCTCCTCGGCACAAAGTCTACCTCGGGTAATTCTCGTAGAAGACTTATGTAGACCTATCGAGGCAGAAAAAACCGTAGCTTATGTTCATCAAATAAGGGCGGCTCCTATTTGGATGGACCCTATTGTTTTGTTCCTTAAGGAGGACGTTTTGCCAGAAGATAAGTTCGAAGCTGACAAAGTAGGATGAAAAGCTCCTCGGTTCTGGTTGTCCGAGGATCAAAAGTTGTATAAAAGGTCTTTTACTGGCCCATATTTGCTGTGTGTACATTCGGAAGCAGTTGAGATAATTCTGGAAGAATTGCATGAGGGAATTTGTGGAAGCCATACGGGAGGAAGGTCTTTATCACATAGGGCTATTATGCAAGGCTATTGGTGGCTGAGGATGCAGAAAGAAGCAGAAGACTGTGTAAAGAAGTGTGACCAGTGTTAGAGGTTTGCCCCAAACATTCACCAGCCTGGTGGAGTCCTTAATCCTCTCTCCAGTCCTTGACCTTTTGCTCAGTGAGGCTTGGATATTGTTGGCCCTTTACCTAAAGCAGTAGGGAATAAGAGATATTTACTGGTCAGCACAGATTACTTTACCAAATGGGTCAAAGCTGAACCACTGGCCAATATTAGGGACATGGATGCCAAACAGTTTATTTGGAAAAACATCGTAACTAGTTTTGGAGTCCCTCGCACCCTCATCTCGGACAATGGTTTGCAATTTGATAGTAAGGCCTTTAGGAGATATTGCTGCGACCTAGGTATAACAAATAAATATTCCACCCCAGCATATCCATAGGGGAATGGGCAAGCTAAAGCTGTCAATAAAGTCATAGTAAGTAGACTCAAAAAGAGGCTGGATGATGCAAAAGGGAAATGGGTTGAAGAACTGTCACACGTCCTATGGACTTTCCGGACCATGCCTCGAAGATCCACAAGAGAGGCGCCTTTTTCAATGACGTATGGGGCCAAGGTTGTTATTCCTTTGGAAAACGAATTTCCCACCCTAAGAATAAGTTCATTCACTCCAAGCAGCAACGATGAGTTATTGGAGAAAAGTTTAGATTTAATCGAAGAACGAAGAAAAAACGTTATGGTCCAATTGGCATATTATCAACACAAACTCAAGTAAGGGTATGATGCTAACGTAAAGCTAAGGCCGCTAACAGTGGGAGATTTGGTTTTAAGAAAGGTTGTAAGAGCTGCCAAGAACCCAGCATAGGGGAAGTTAGGACCCAACTGGGATGGCCCATATCGTATAACGTCAATGGTTGGAATACGCGCGTATTATCTTGAAGACCTAGAGGAAAGAGTTGTACCTCGTCCCTAGAATGTAAATAATCTTAGAAGATATTATTATTAATACAAGTTTTTCTTTGCCTTCTTTGGGCTTGTTATAGTACTTATCTGTCGACTTTACCATTATTTTAAATATCAAACAGAACCTTGGTCATGTCTAGCTCCTCGGACCACATACCTTGAAAAAATTGATATCTTTTAACTAATTTTTTAAGTGTTAAACGGAACCTAAGCTATGCCTAGTTCCTCGAACCATCTGTTTTGGGAAAATTAACACGTTATGATATCTGTAAGAGTATCAAACAGAACTTTGGTCACGCCTGACTCCTCGAACCACATACCTTGAGAAAATTGATATCTTTCAATTATTTTTCTAAGTGTTAAGCAGAACCTCAGCTATGTCTGGTTCCTCGGACCATCTGCTTTAGAAAAATTAATACAATATAGCATTATTCTAAGTATCAAACAGAACCTTGGTCATGCCTAGCTCCTTATACCACATACCTTGGGAAAATTGATATCTTTTAATTAATTTTCTAAGTGTTAAACAGAACCTAAGCTATGCCTGGTTTCTTGAACCATTTGCTTTGGAAAAATTAACACGTTATGACATCTGTAAGAGTATCAAATAGAACCTTGGTCATGCCTGGCTCCTCGGACCACATACCTTGGGAAAATTGATATCTTTTAATTAATTTTTTAAGCGTTCAACAAAAACTAAGTCATATCAAGTTCCTCGGACCATAAAATTTAGTGGAAATTAATACACTATGGCATATATTGAAGTGTTGGTCAGACATTAGCCCAAGCATTAAAAAGAAGCAAACTCCTGATTCCCTTCTTGGGTCACATGGTTTGTTATCACCCAATAAAGATGTAAACTAAAGTCCATGAGCATCACTTAAAGCATTTTAGGGTGCCCTGGACTTGGCTGTTGTTTGATCAACGCTTGAATATTTTTCTTAAGGTTAGAAAACTTGTTAAAGTTGGTAAATCCAAGGTATGTATTGACAATACTGTGAATCTAATAGTATTGATCTACTCTGATTCTCAATTAAAAATATGTGAAAATTGTATTTTCCCTTATGTAAGCAACCTTGCACTATTATAGCATAGGGCTATGTTCAATCGAGGAATAATCAAAATGAAAAATTGCCTAAGTGAAGAAAATAACTCGTATAAATTTGGGAAAGTAAAGTGCATATTTCATTAAAACATGTCTTAAAGAAGGGAAGTTACACTACAGAAATTACAATTACATTATAAAAATAAGGATTCATCGTTTCAACTTTATCTGAAGCCCAGCTTTGGAGGTCTTGTCAGCTTGATTAGCTGCTTCAGTAGGAGTTACCTTCTCTTTCTCTTTAGGATCTTCCTTGGCAGGCATGGTGACTGAAGCTAAGACCATTTCAAAGCTTTGGGAAGCTACCCCACCTTGTGGAATTTCTATATTTTTATCTGAGGCCCTACCCAGATCGGAGGAGGTTTCCTTGGGAGTTTCAGATTCTTTTACTTGCTCCTGTTAATTAGGAAGAGGAGGATCTTGAGGCTATGTCTCTCCAATAGGGTCAGCAACTGTAGAGGCTGCTTCACCTTGAGTGGAAGGAAGGTCCGAGGCTCGTATAACTAGAGGGTAGTAAATTTTTTCTGGTTTTCTCAGTTCAAAAGAAGCCTCAACCCCAGCTTGGTTGAGGGCTTCATACCAAGTCTGAGCGCAGTAGGTTCGACACACTGCTGGGATCTCCACCCTAAGGGTTTTCTCGGTCTCAGCCACTCCGATGTCATAACCATGCTGCTCAGCCCCATCCCTAGCCTTCTCGGCCTCCCTTCTTGCTTTCTCAACCTCATCTTTGGCTTTCTCAGCTTGATCTATCTGCTTTTGGACTTCAGCTAACTTCTTCTGAAGGGTCACTATTTGCTCTTTAGAAGAAGCCAACTGTTCATTGGCATCACGCAAGAGCAGCCTTTGATCCTCAACCTGCTTTTGAGCACCCTCCAGAGCTGAGTCAACACTCCTTCTTGCATATTCCTCCTCTTTCAATTTCTTCCTCAAATCCTTGTTGGATTGGTCAGCGATATTAAATGACTCCACAGTTGCCACACGCCTAGACCTTTCATCGTCCAGCTGCTAGTAGCAAGAGTTGGTTATCTCCTCGACCCTAAAAGTAGCTTGGACAGCCTAAAAGAAAAGGGTAGTCACCTTTTGAGGTTAAAAAAAAAAAAGGCTGCATACCATGCCCAGATATCTTTTAAGGTTAAGGAAAACCTTTGCCCTCCTGATAGATCGCAGCTCGGCCATATCAGTGGGGAGTAGTAAAGCCTTCTCCAAAGCCGAGGCCACATGGCATCTAGTGCCTCCATGGAAATCCCTGATGGATGCATTATCCTTCAAGGGCTCACCATTGATCATTGGGGTTAGAAGCTAGGCTTGAGGCTCGGGTGGCTGACTGTCTCTCCTCTCTGAGTCCCTCTGCCCTGCTTGTCCAGTTTTTCGCTGCTTTACAGCACGTTGGGTCTCTTCTTCAAGCGAAGGGCGAGATCTCCCAGCCTTAACTACATCCTTACCCTTCTGCTCTCTCTTTCTCTTTGGGTCAATAGGTTCAACCTTAGGTGGCAAAGATTGCTGAGGAGGAGGAAGAGGAAGTTTAGGAGAGGGAGGAGGAAGTTTAGGCTGAACTGATCCCCCAGGTGCATCCTTCCCAGGCTGGGACTCTATTAATTCCAGTAAACTTTTCTTAGACTTCCTTTGGATGCCTATCTCGTCCAAAGTGCTTAGGCCTACTTGTTGTTGATCGTCAAAATTAGCTGATGTACTCTCGGGGGATAAAGGTCAGTTGAATACCTCAAATTCTTCCTGGGAGTCTATTAAATTTACAATCTCCTCTAGTTCTTCTTCTTCCTCTTCTTCTTCTTCCTCTCCTTTCTTAACAATGGGATGGGATGAGGATGCTCCTACCGAAGGGATGCCACAAAGAGTGGCTGAGTAAAAGGTGTCCCCTTTGAGATTGGAACACCCTCGGGAACGATGAATCCTTCAAAGGCCACACTAATGCGGGGAAGACGAGGATCCTTGGCTTTTATTACACACTTGGGAGCTTGGAATCCACGGGAAATAGGTGTGTACCCAAGGATTATGTGTACTGCTCGTAATTGACCGTTGGCCTCATTGACAAACACCTTGGACTGTAGAATTTTGTCTAGACTCTCTCTATTAGCTAAGTTGAGCTGAGGTCTAGTAGAACGTCTATCTAAAAAATCATTAAAATGGAAGGAAAATTTGTCAAAAGCAGAGATAGTGTGAAATAAAAGGGAAATGTAAGCCAAGGTGAATAAATTTATGACTAGACCCCCACCTGGTGTTCCCTCTTTAGTCGGACAGGGTAGGCCATCATGCCATTCCCCAGAAAAGATTAAAAAATCCTCATTTAACCCCTTGTTTGATGTAGGGAGGCATTGGATTAGTCTTACTTCGGGATACCTTGATTTAAGGTAGTATCCCTGCCCCTTCAAATGATGTAGGTTATATACCCAGTTGATATCATGGTGTGTCAATCTCAGGTTCATTTTCTCATTTAGGGCTTCTATACTCCCTAACATTCTGAACATGTTTGGGGCGCATTGTGTGGGGGATAATCTAAAGAACCTAAGGTAGTTCCTTGTAACATTACCCATGGGGATGGTCATTCCTCCCTCTATTAAGGCGATTATTAGGATGACCACCTCTCCCTTTTTCCTATCATCTGCCCACTCCCCTTAGGCAGCGTATCTCATACCCACTGTTGGTGGGATCCTGTACTTAGCTCTAAATCTCTCTCTATCCTCCTTGGATTCAACTAAACACTTGAACCTACCCATTTTCTAAGAAGTTTTGAAGAGAAATCAACAAGTTTGAAACGAAAAATAGAGCCGAGAAGAAAAAAGTGTGATGAAAAGAGAATATATGGAAAGAAACAAAACTAAGGGGGTTCGAGGAAACTTACAGGTTTGAAAAGAAGGTCCTCAGACAAATTTTTGGTATTTGTAGATGCACGAGGAAGTGAGAGAGAGTGACAAATTCAGTGTATGAGCTTTATAATGGCCCAGAAGTTACAAGCGGGAAAATTCCCGCTCGTAACCCCAGGAAATTCTCCACCATTAGATTTGTATCGTGCCATTGAACGTAGGGGACAAAAGCGCTGTAAAAATTTAATGAGGGCATGCTCAAGACATCAAAGTGTCAGAAGCTTGCCTTGAGCAAGTAAAAAGACATTTGGGAGTTCGTATAGGCAGGGTGTAACCATACATAGGATGGGCTGAGGAAATCAAAATCCTTCTTTCCTCCCGAGGAGTCGAAAAGCAAGATTTTGAGGGGCTATTGTAGGGATATTAGGCCTGGAAGTCCATTATACATTTGTACATTGGGCCTATGGCCTAAGCCGAGGATCAGGACTAGTTCGAGGAGAAAGAATCTCCATCATTAGAGACCGTGTTAACGAATAAAAGAGTTGGTTTTGGCCATAAAAGCTCAGCGAGACAAGCCGAGGATAAACGTCTCCTTGGAAGAGAACCTCTTAGAAAGTTTTGTCAGTATGAATAGACATTGTGAAGATATTAGACCGAGAGAAGGCTTCAGATATCTTAGGAAGAAAACTGTCACCACCGCATTTAATGTTTTGCAGCTACTTTCCTAGCTGCATTAATGTAGAGAAGACCCCTGAACAGTACAAAGTTGGTTGTCCCAAGGCCTACACAATCAAAGAGGGTGTCTAATAGGACAAGCACTCAAGTGGTAATGTAGGTGATCAACAAGTGTAAGATCAAGATGCTTTAGAAGGAGCTATATAAGGAGAGAGGTCCTTCATAGAAGGGGGATCGAAAATCATAAGGAAAAACACTATAGCATTCAGGAATCAAACTTGTAACCAAATTTGAGGATAATAAACAAGAACAGTTCACCTCGGATCTTGTCGAGGACTGTTTTTTCTTCAATATAACCCTACTTTTTTTCATTCTCCTACTTGAATCTATTCCAATGTTTGCTTAATAAACTATAGCCCAATTTTTCAATCCATTTCTCTATAAATTTATTATTTTGGGCTTCTTGGGTTTAAGTCCTTTCACGTAGTGGATTCACTGCCTAAATCAGGTCCTCACAACAATATACTAACAAATAAACTAATCACAATATACTAACAAATAAATTAATCACAATATTTACACTAACAAAAAAAACAAAAATTTTCCTAATATGTTCTAATTTTTTCTTTTAAAAAAAACCTAGCAAATAACCACAATATTAACTAAGAAAAAATATTCCCAATATTGTAAAAACATTACTTGTGAGAGAGTGTTGTTAAGATGAGTATTGTGTGAGAGATGAGGAAAATTGTGAGTGAGTGAAGAAGAGTGGGTGTGAGCTGAAGAGACTAAGTGAGACAGGTAAAGGGGTAAAAAGGTCCTAGTTGAGACCCACATGCGACACGTGGAGGGGTGGTGGCCACTCATGAAAATTGAGTTGATTTCCATTAATAGAAATCAAGTCTAAATTACTTGAGTTATATATCCACGTGGCCAAAAGAGCGTGAAAAGTAGTGGTGGGACCGACAAGGAACTCGAGTCCAGTGGATTCGATTTCCATACCTGAAACTCGACTCCAGTAGACTCGATTTCAATGCCAATTCTATGTGGACAGTCCACCTCAGATGCTGGCGCAATGGAAAATCAAGTACATAATACTCGATTTATAGTCCAAAATCGACCCTAACATGCTTGAATTGTTAGATAGCAAAATTGTCTCAAAAGTTTGCTAACTAACAAAATAGTTTGCTTTTTATAGTTATTTTTAAAAAAAATGCCCATAAAATTGCCAAAAAAAAGAAAAAGAAAAAAGAAAAAAAAGAGGACAATTGTGGCAATATACAAATACACACCCGAATAAAAACACCCTCTACTCGATTTATAAATTTGTTGCCCAGTGATTCTTCACACACAGATACATACAGATTACACAGAGAGAGAGAGATCAGAGATGGGTGACAACCTCTTCGAAGGCTTGCCTCCTCCTTCCCAACAAAAACCACATCCAGAAGAAGAAGATAAAAAACAACAACGACACAACACTGCTACTACTTCTTCTTCGCCAGTTCCGCCTCCGATTCCAGTCCTCAAGAGCGCACTCAAGCGCCCCAAACCCAAACCCACCGAGCCATTCCCAGAACCAGAAGGTTACTATTCTTTCTTTCCCCACTTTGTTATTTGGAACTGCTTTGCCTTTTGTTTTCAAAACCCAATTTTGGGGTGTTTAGTTCAGCTCTTTAAAAGCAACTAATTTACATTTTGGCAAATGGGTTTCATGATTTTCAATTTTGGGTGTTAAGTTCATCTCTCTGAAAGCAACAAAAATCACTTTTTGGAATATGGGTTTCATGAGTTTCAACTTGTCTTTGCTTTTTTCATTGTTGTATTTGTCTTATTTTACTTCCATATTTTGTTTGGTTGCTGAGAAAGCCAAAAAAGAAGAAGAAGAAGAAGAAGAAGAAGAAGAGTGTTTTGGGGTCTTAACATTGAAGATTGAATTGAATATCTTGATTCTTTTTCTTGTGTTACTTTTTCGCATTAACTCAAATAGGAGTACGGGTCTGTGAGAGATTTTTGTCTGGGTTGATGTTCCAGCATGATGCTTGTATATGGACTTTAAGATGATATGCTTTCTGTCGAAGGTTTTGTTGAATTTGAATGACTATGGAGAATGTTTGGTTAGGAAGAAATTGCAGGAAAAGAAAGTAAAAGGATTTTTAAGCTTTGAATTTTTCGTTGTATTTGGAATGCATAAGGTACTCAATTGAGCAATGCAAACTATAGTCCTGCTTAGATGAAGTGTACTAGAATAGCAAGACAATACAAGAAATCAAAGCATAGAACCCAAGATGTTGCTACTTTTGCACCTACATGTTCTTAGTGACAAAATAGATATGTAGAATGTCTCATTTTTATGGATTTTGAATTTGTACCATATATAAACTCTGTTTATCTTCTTGTTTGTGTCTCTTATGAAATATTAGTCTCTTGAAATGAAGCTGACATGTTCATTGTAATTCGCAGCCACTGCACCTGAAAAACGCTTGAGGTTCAAAACCACAACTGATGCCTCAGAGAAGCAAATTATAGAGGCCATGCAAAAAATAGCTTTGCATATCAATAACCCCACAAAGTTTGGTAAGGCTTCAAAGTTGGCCATCCAGCTGATTCAAGCGGGAAGTGTGAAGCCAGGAACTAGTGATCACTTCTTTGCCTTACTAGAAGCTGCAATGTCTTCATCCACTTCTTGTACAGATCCTTCAGTGCGAGCAGATTATCATGCATTGTTCTCAGCTGCTCAAGATGTCACCGAAGTAAGATTCTGGTCTTTTTGCATACATGAGTTTATTTTTCTGTTAGTTATCACTTATCAATCTTTTGTTAAGAAGAAAACATCTTCCTTATCAATTGTCTAAACTTATGTATTGATTGTAGTGTCTCAGTAAGAAGCAAAAGAATCAACTAACTACATGGATGATCATGGTGGTGGATGCAAATGATTTATACACTGATGACAGCTTTGTGGTATGAACTTTACTTGTGCTCCCTTATAGTCATTATATTGGCTGATTCATTTATTTTACAATTTTCTTCATATTTTGAGTTAATGAGAAGCATATTAAGGTATGCAACAAGTTATGTCAAGAATTTAGTATGTCTCAGTTGATGTACCAGCATAATTTTTGTTATCAAAGTCAAATACAGTGCTCTTATCCATTTACAGAATGGGAATATGTACATTGTCAATTTGTGCAAGAGTATTTTCCCTTGAACGTCTATGTTGCTTTAATTTCTTGGCAGTTTTAGAAGAATGAAGAAATCTTTGTTTGAATGGGTTGGATATAGAAATCTGATTTAAAATTGTATTTGTAACATCAATTAAGAGCATTTTTTTTAATCTTATTTAATGAGTTTGTGGTGACATTGATATTGATATGTTACATGTACGAAAAAAGCGATGAGTGGGTACATAACATTAATATGCATGAAATTAAGTCAGGCTGTTTAAGTGCTTTTCTTTTTGGTGTAAATGAAGATAGAAGAAAATGAGCTCCGTTGGAGACTAGGGGTTTGGTTTTCTTGTGAAGTAGGAAAAGAACTTAAATAAGGTTAAAATCTTTAAAGATATCAAATGTAGCCCTTGTATTTCTTTAATTCCAGTCCATACTGCCATTAGGTCATCTTGGCAGTGTTTTCTACAAGGCAATGAAACTTTAATTTCTTTCAGATTATTGACATTGTTTGCCTTTTATGATGAGTATTGATAATATATATTTTTTATATTGTACGTGTTGCATCTGCTGTTTTGTGTCATGTCATTATCACTACCAAATTTAAGGTTATCAATTATATATGTTGTTTTCTATGTCATACCCTAGTTAATATAACCATAAAATGAACAAAAATTTAATAAAAAACAAAAGATAAAAAAGGAAAACTATTCCATAGATGTTCTTTGAAAAAAAATACTATTTATGTCCTTTGGCTTTAAGGCATAGTGGAGTTGAAATTATTTTTCCTCTATGGAATGATGTTTATATGATATAACAGTATGTTTATTTGTTGCTTGCTTTCTGCCAGGGATAATTTGGCTACCAATCAAGTAGCAAAATTTGAAAATCTCAATTTTGTTTCAGCTAAGTCCTTATTTCTTAGATCTTTGTATGATTGGATGAAGGCCTTAGGCAGTGTTGGTCCACTTCGTATTTTTTAGAATTCATACTTAGCTTGCCACATATATGAGTTTTCTTTTGTCAAATGGAAATTATCAGGTATTGTTTGTGGGAGTTGATGTAGGTCTCGCTTGGAATTGGATACTATATGTATTGATCTTTTGAACTTTAGATTGTAATTTTTTAAGAGTTCTTGTATATATCCTGTGTACTTAACATTCTCCCCTTACTAATAAAAATAATTCTTGAAGTATGATACTACTTCTACATTGCATTAATGTAAATTTATCTAAATAATTTGCAGTTACCAAAATAAATTCTTTTTTGAAATTCTTGTTTTTAGATCTGGCTCATGTAGACATTGAGTCAATGGAAATCTATCTCTCTCGTTTGAGATTACACTATCTAAACACATGACATGGCTGTGGGTTCAGGTAGTATGGGGTGTCTTGTGATGTAAAGCTTTTAAAATTCTGGAGGTAGAAGACGGCATGATGGCACTGTACTTAGGTGTACATAAACCCATCTGGCAAGCTTGCTGAGATGCTAACATAGAAAGACAAATACAAAATTACATGATTGATTTCAAAAACAATGTAGTTAAACAACATGATGAGTTTATGTTATGTATTGTTCGAATAATGATTATTTATTATATCCTAATAACTGAAATTTTTGGGATGAGTGGTAATTTATCATGGTATCAAACCAGGTAGTTCTGAGCTTGAGACTGGTCTTTAATCTACCTCCTATTTAAAAATCCAATGTATTGAGCTCCACTTATAAAGGGGAAGTCTGGGTCCACACATGAAGACGAATGTTAGAATAATGATTAAATTTATCATTTTCTAACATTTTAAGCTTTTGGAATAGGTCTAATTTCCTCCTCAAATTAGTGTCTTGACATTTAGGTTTGGCTAAAAAATCTTGCATGAAATTTGCTAATAGCAAAGTGTGGAAAGATAATATTACAAAAAATTGTTGAATATAATAATCTCATTTAGCTGTATGTTTAACATTGAAAAAAACAAATTTATATGAACAATAAAATTAGGGATAAGCTATTATTATTTCATGCATCTAACTTTGCTAGCTTTTCAATCATTTCATTTTGGCTATCATTGATTAGATAAGGATGATCTCAAAGCATGACGAGTTAGTAAAAGTACATAACATACTGCACAGTTATGATTTTAGGGACAAATTGGAGAATTCTACGTCATTTTAATGACGAAATTGCTACTTTTGAAGCTCTAGGGATGGTATTGGTAAATTGGCCAAACTTTAAGGACCAAATATGGTGTTTGCCTTTTTTTTTTCTTTCTTCCCCCTGGAAAAAAGTTTTTGTCGCCTTAGCTTTGTCACATGCATAATTTTCTTTTTCTTTTCCTCTTTTTTTTAGCCAAAGATGAATGCAAGATTACATCTGGCTAGGTCTGCGGGGTCCTTTTGCATACACGTGCTTTCTTACACACACACTTCTACACATTTGCATCTGTGAGGAACCTAATAGGTTTTAGATGTTGCATCTCATTTGTTTGGACAAGGAGCTTTTAGCTAATTAATGTGAGGGCCAGATTACGTGCTGTCTTTGGAATGGTCAAAGATCAACTGTTAGGATTGGCATGAAAGTAACCTATTGACAACAGAAGAATTAACCCCAGTGCAAATTGATAATGGTATTTTACCATATGCTTCTTTCTTCAGTCAATCTTGATTGATTTTGCATTGTATATAAAGTCTTATATGTATTGGAATTAACCATGCTTAATTATTTGAAAACACTACGATGCTCCAAAAATTATTATGCAATAGCTTAGTTTCATTGACAGCTGGTTTGGGAGGAAGGAAATGAATGGAATGGGAAGGAATGAAAAGAATAATTTTAGAATATTCTTTCCTTTCTTTGTTTGAGAGTTTTAATGGAGGGAATGGAAAGTCCATTTTCTTGTTTGGGAGTTTAACTTGGAGGGAATAAAATGGGTAAGAGAGAACACTTATTCCTCTCTATTTCCTCAAAACCTCAAATTTTCATTTCTCCCAATTTTGGGAGGAATTGGAGGGAAAGGAATTAGATTTAATGAATTTTTTACTAAAATTTCCAAAATACCCTTATATATTTAGCCCTTTATTTTAAAATAGGGGTCTAATAGTAATATTGTCATAAAATAATTTCATTCATTTCCCTCTATGTTACTTCTAAACAAGGTTACTTACCTTCCATTCATTTCCATTCTTTTATTTTAAAACATTCAAACAAAGTTACTTAATTCTATTTCATTCCTTTCCCTTAAATACATGTTACTACCAAACAAAGCCTGAGTTATCAGTCTTCTAAACAAGATGGGTTTAAGAACTCTTCCTATTCCTTTTAGCCCTTGGTCTTGGCCCAGCAGGTAAGGGGTGGGGTCTTATAGGGTTAGGTCCTAGGTTTGAATGTTACCAGAGCATTCCTTTCCCCCCCAAATAGTCCATATAGAGGCTATAGTAGTGCAGTTCCAGATTCAACTATGAATATTGGTACCATCCTTTTTGCAGTTCCATGGCTGATCTCAAGCTTCTTTTTTTCAGAACCTTACTTGATTGGTTCTGTGGAGAAACCACCCTTTTTCTTCTATTTTGGATTTACTTGATTTTTGTAATGTTCATTTTTGATTTCTTCACCCCTGTATACTCCCTGTGTACTTGTTTGTCTTTCTTTTTGATATCAATGAATCTTTATTACTTATAAAAAAAAAAATATATTGGTACCAGAAACTGTGAGAGAGGAGCAAGAAGGAAATTGTAGTCCAAGGTACAATTCAAACAATCCATTCCAAAGGAGAATAATTATATAAGATGAAAGAAATGGAGACAGATAAATTTTTATCAGTTTATATATCAAAGAAAAAATGAATAAATAATTAATCTGTTGTCAATCTCATGGCTGTTTTGCACATTTTGATTGGTTGTGTGTGGAGCTTGATCTACTGTACACCTTACCATGTGCCGTATGGGCAATTTGTAACCCCAGTAATATTTGAATAAGACTATACTAAATATATATTACTAGATTCTTACATTGGATAATTTTATGCTTTGAAGTCGCCTTTTGGCAAATCGTTGTTGTACATGTTGTAATGAGGAATCTGTGGATCACCTTCTTATTTTTTGTTCGTTAGCTCATTCTTTGTGGGTGCATATGCTTCATCTATTTGGGATTCATTGGGTCATGCCAAGTTCTGTTGCTAACTTATTATTTTGTTGGCAACAATGGCTTGGGAAACATAATTCCGATATTGGAATTTGGTTTCAAGCTATTTGATGTGGATTATTTGGACAAAACATAATTGGCGTTCTTTCAAGGATACTGAGAAATCTTTGGCTTAGTTGATAGATTGGTGCCAGTGGACTCTCTTAGATTGGTCTCAGTGTTGGGGGTCTCTTGGACTGTTCTTCTCTTAATGATTTTCTATTTTCTCTTAGCATAGCTTTTTGAGTCCTTTGTTTCTCTATTTTTTGAGTTGTTTTTTGTTCATTATCATGAACACCATGTATTCTTTCTTCTATTTCTTTTTTAATAATATTACTTTCTTGCCTAACTTATCAAAAAATAATAATAATAACATTACTTTCTTGCCTAACTTATCAAAAAAAAAAAAAAAAATTACTTTCTTTCCTATCAAAAAAAAAATCCTTGTAACATGGGAAGCACGGACGCGGCAAAATGGCCGCTGCACCTGCGTCCGACGCGGCGACGCGAGAGGGACGCCGCTGACCGCTCGACGAACCGCGTCCAGTTTTTTTTTCGTGTCCGGACGCGCGCCGATTCAGATCGTATCGGCCGAATATGGTGTATTTTGGCCGGAAAAAGAAAATTGGCCGGTAAAAGAAAAAAAAAAAAAAAAAAAAAAAACTTAAACCGAAAATACCGGTGGATATTGATACAAGATAGCCGCTGTCGCCGGCACAATTTCATCGGCCTTAACCCCTTTCTTCTTCTTCTTCTTCTTCTTCGTTGCTTCTTCGTCTTCTTCTTCCTTGTTTTTCGCAAAGCCCAGCTTTCTGTTTCTTTTTATTTGTTAAGTTTTGTTAAATGCCTTTCAGCCTTTGGCCCTTTGTTAACAAACACGTGAGCCACCACATCCTCCCTTTATTTTGTTTTTTGTGCCTCTCTGACCAAACATGTGAGCCACATCTTCCTTTTTTTTTTCTTTCTTTCTTTTTTTTTTAACGGGAAGCTACACCTAATTTATTACCTGCCACATATATGATATATCCTTTATTTTGTGACTAAATACATGAGCCACTAAGCCCCCATCTTTTTTTTTTTATTATTTATTTATGAGAAGCCTCATCTATTTTAATAGTTCTATCAATAATTCAAGTTTCAAAAACTTTTGTGCACTTATTACTATCTATTTATTTTTTATTATTATTATATGAGTTTTCTATTATTATATAAAAAAGCATGCTTAGCAATATATAAATAAAAATATTTTTAATAATTTTTTAATCGCCGCACCCGAGTCCGTAAACGCACCCATGCTTCATAGCTTGTAACTCCTTTTATTATCTTCATTGTAGAAGATGTAGAAGCTCCATTGATAATTTGGGCGAATCACATAAATCTGGTGTTCTTGTGTCTATGCTTTGATCCTTTTTTTCCCCGATCTTGGTTTTTCGCATCTCACAGATCTTTGGTTTCATGTTTCCTCATTCCTTTTATTGGTAAGTTACACATGCACCAAGTGGTTTTTGAAGTTTGAACCATGATCTCACCCTCTATCCTCTCTTGTGGGAAGAGGAAATTCCCTGAGTTTGTCACTAGTTGTCTTGCACATGATGAATGTGTGTTTAAGTAAAAGATTATTTTCTCCTCGTTGTAGAATTTCATAAATGCTAGTCTTCTTCAGTTATGTTACACTGGGTAAAAGTTTTGGCTTAAAGAGAAGCTTAGATTATTCAAGTGGCTGACTAATACAGTACTCAGGATACTAGATTTTGTGCTGGATTGACAAATACCTAGATGAGAGTGCTGATAAGGATATATACATCTCCCTTAAAAAGTTTCATAAGTTTACTCTGAGGAATATCATAGGTAGATCACTAGATGTTTGTAAGGAAAGAGCAATTAAGGCATGTTGACAATTTACCCTCAAGTTAAGATTTTACTAGGATCACAATAATTCTGAAATATGGTGAAAATGGACATATGAAAATGAACAGGGATGTCACCTCCATTAAAATAAGGGCAAAACACAGTTTAGATTCTTTCTGTGTGATGCTTTTTTTTCTTTTTTCTTTTTGTGTGTAGACTTTCTGTTTGATGCTAAATATTCATGTTAGTTATATTCTGATCCAAGGCTATAAATCTTGGAGTCGGAGGAACTTTCAAATTTCAAAGATAGCATTTGATTATAATGTTGACTTCTATTGAAAGTCAGAAGAGGCTGCCTCAACGTAGGAAATTATAGACAAGGATTTTAATTCTGTGATCCGATTTTTAGACTTGTTTTGTCTTCTACTCTGATTAGGAAACTGATTAGTGTTCTTTGATTCATTATACTTGTCATTATCATGGTACATCATTGCCTAAGATCTTTTTTGCAGTTCTATGATATGAATTTATGTATGAAAATCCATAAGAAAACGTTGTAAAATCAGTAATAACTGTAATTAAATAAATAAACATAAGCACATTTTTTTGTTCAGCTTAAATTTATTCTCTTCAGATAATTGTATCTAGATTTTTATTTTATTTTTGTCTGAATGTAATACACTTATTTCTAATAGATTGAAAGCTCATGTCCACATGAATTTTTTTTTTTTAATAGAAAAATTATGTTGTATGGGAAATCATTTTGGTTTCCATTTTAGTATGAGTTTGCCAATTACTTTTAGACAACCTAGAGACAGTGGCTTCAATTGGTTAAGTGGTTTTTGGGACTTGAATTTATCTTTGTTCCTGCCACGGGCCTTGAGCTTAACTGACACCTCATGGTCTTTCCAACGGAGATGTTTAGGATTCAAATTGCCCGTCATCCCCTATTTTTACTACCAAATATTTCTCTGTTCTTGTGAGTGCAGCGGAATGTTTTACTTGTAAGCCGTGATGAAGAATGTTCTATTTACTTCCTGGTTGTCATCCAATTGATGATGACGTATAGGCATATAGGCATTGAATTTTGTTATGGTGTGTTTTTAATGCTGCTTGGATGATGTAGATCTTGATTTTTGATGCATCATGTTTTTATTTTGATCTTTTCATATATGAAATTCAAAGTACAATTTGTGCTTATCATATTTTAGTTTTGGGGTATAGCTTGGCCCAAGGATTGATAATGACGGACATGTTATAGTACTTCATTTGTGGTAGTCCTGAACTACCAACATATGTTTCGTATCTTTTTTTAACCATGGCTGACTATTCATTTTGTCCATATAGTTTTCAAAAACAGCTGGACGGATTAAAGAAGCCGTATCTAATCTCCCTGTTGCTACTGAGGATGATGACAGAGATGAAGTGGCAGCTCTGCAAGATGAAACAGAATCGACAGATGAAGATGGTGCAATGAAGCAGGATGTATTATTTGGTGTTCCGGCTGAAGAACATTTGAAAGAGTCTGATCCATTTGGGCTCGATGCTATGCTTTCTACTGTAGTTAAAAAAGGTTTCATTAAGGGAAAGAAAGATGCAACAGCCAAGATCAATGAGGAAGTAGAAGAGAATAAAAGATTCATCAAGTCACAAAGGGAGGCCTTGATTACATGTCTTGAGATTGCTGCTCGACGATATAAGACTCCGTGGTAATAGTCTATGCCTACTTACAAGGAAATGTTTCTCGAGTTTCTTAAATGCTCATGCTTTGTGCCTTCTCCATTGTATTTTTATAAACTTTTTATCCTAAGAGTTAAGTTTTTTCTTTTGTAGGTGCCAAACTGTTATAGACATCTTAGTTAAGCATGCATTTGATAATGTAGCAAGGTTCACAACTCGACAAAGGGATGCCATAGAGAAACTTTGGGCTTCTATACGAGAACAACAAACTCGTAGGAAGCAAGGGAAATCTGTAAATGGGAAACTTGATGTTAATGGATTTGAATGGCTTCAGCAAAAATATTCTACTGAAAAGATCAGCATTCGGCATTCTGTTGGAGGTAGTGGAGATCGTCGTGCCCAGCAGTGGCTTGGTTAAAACTTTGTATATCATCATGTAGGATGCCAACAAACCCTCTTAACCCCTCAACCAGAAAATGGGGGGAAAAAGATCATTGAGAATCTATTTGTTCGAATGTAAATTGCATTTTCTTAATTGATATGCTAAGATATCATTTAGAAGTCTCCACTTCCATAATTAAGGTAAATAATCTTAATATCTTCACAGATGAGATGCCCACATTCACCACTAACTTGTTATTTTAGTTAATTTCGGAACTTCAATGATATTTGTGAAATTTTCATTTTCTTTATATATAAATTTTAAATATTACATGGTGCACGCAAAGTAATAGTGGACATAAAACTTGTACATGATAAACAAGCTACACACATGGATACATCTTTGCATTTAGGCAAAACCCATATGAGTAGTCTCAATTGAGGATCTTGTCATAAATTCAATTATGATTATAAATATATACAACCACTCTTTATAACCTGTAGAGAATTGAAAAATGATAAAGCAACATTAACAGTTTGTAAAAATGTTGTAAAATAATTTTGTTTGTAACATTACTCTAGATATGCATATGCAATTATGATCATACATCTCATTTTGTGCAATAACAGTGGGGACCGAACTCATTTTTTGCACATTTTCCAGTGAGATAGAAGTGTGACTTCGTATTTCCATTATAAGAGATAGAAGTGTGACTTCGTATTTCCATTATAGAAGTGTATCTTCCTGCATCTCACATGACAAGTTTTGTCATCGCTGCATGTCAAAGCCAAATCACTTTCATATCGTTCTCTATGTTCAGATCCTTCACTAAAGCAGAAACAGAAGCCATTTGACGAACCTTTATTCACACATGTTGCAAAGATTAGTTTCACCTTTGGGTACGTTTTCTTGCATTTATTAACACAGATAAAGTCCTTATTGCATGTCATTCTCATACTTTTTAGTTCAGGAAGAAAAAACTCTATAGGTTTTCTATTACGAAAAAAACTCTATAGATTTTAGTGGTTGTGATCTAAGTACTTTTTGTTCTTCACTAAAGCAGAAACAGAAGGAATTCGAGAAATCTTGTCTCACACACGTTGCAAAGATAAGTTACTCATCGGGATTAGTTGCCTTGCATCTCTCCATACAGACTGAATGCCTTTTGCATTTCTTTGTCAAATCATGTAGTTTAGCCTTAGGAATTGGAAGTCCTATCATACAAAGAGATATTGAAGAGCAAAAATTAAAAATAAAATATAAAAGAAATGTTGAAACTTTATGTTTGTCAAAGTCTTCACCATTCTTTACCTCCTTTATTTATTTATTTATTTTTTATTTATTTATTTTTTTTAAATATTGGTTTGAGTCATTGGAGGTTGGGTTTCTATGTAATGACAATTTTCTTTTGCCCAAGCGTTATATCATGAGTTTGAGTATGGAATCAACCTCTTTTAAAATTTAGGGTAAGATTACATGTGAATCACCTTTCTTAGACCTTAACAAAAAAAAGTCTTGTACATTGGGTGTGATCTATTTTATGCATTAAGTCATTAGAAAATGCCTCATAAATGTTAAAAGTGCAGGAGTGAGTGTGTTTCAAACACTTAACCTTTGCTTTGTATCCCACATTTGTTAGGAACAAACCTTGTTATAAGTTTATAAGCCTTTGCATATCTTAAGTGGTAAGTTGGAATACACTGGGCTAAGTGTGGGCTTGGGCTTGGGTCTGTTATATCTCTCTTAGGCCTTATTCCTTTCCCTTTCTTTTCCTTTTAGCCCAATTCAGTTCAGCCCGTTGGGTCATTAATGTGCTGCTCGCTGGGCATGCACAGTAACCGTTGGAACTTGGAACAGCCCAAGTCCTTTGCTTAGTTGGCTTATAAAACCCTACAACTCACACTATTCACATAAGTCATTCATCATCTTCCCTAGCCGTCTCCCTCCTTTGTTTGCTCTAGTTTTTCTGCACAAAAATTTTAGCTTCAATTTTTTAGTTAATTTTATGAAAAGGCAAGGTTGTTCTTAGTTCTTCTTGCTTGGGTGTGCATCCAACTTGAAGAATTTGCTATAGTCTAATCCTAGAGGATTGTTCGGCCAGGAAAGCCATTCGCACCGAGTACTACTCCGGGTGGCACGAATCAGCCTTTAAAGACAACGCATTTTACGTGATTCTATAGTTTGTGAGATCTTTCTAACTTTATCTATTTATTTTTGTCATTGCTAATTTTTTAGGGGTTGTATTGTTGAATCAAAACTTCTTTATTTAGCCATATTTTCCTAAAAAAGTACTAGTTCCAAATGTCAAACAATGCTAGATGTAGAAGATACCACAATAGTAAATTTGCAATGCTCGATGTAGTAGGTGCCAAAGGAATAAGTATGAGGAGATGTGTCATAACAACTAAACCAATACAATAAGAAAATAAATGATCTTGTTCATATTTAATATAATGATGTACCTTTAAATTTGGTAGAATACATTCATTTCTAATAAATAAAAATGACAACAATGGCATAGAGAACAATGGCCTCCAATAGGTCTTATGCTCATACTAAGATTATTGTACAAGAAATTATAAAAATAAAAAATAAATAAATAATAAAAAATTGAAAACAACCTAACCATTGTGCATTACCATGTACAATATTCTACTCCTTTATTTTGTGGAATCCATGACCAAATAGTGGAATTGAAATTTACTCACCTGTGCTTAAAAGGAAAGTGAACACAAAATAGACATCAAACAAACATGCATTTAAGAGTCTTAGTCATATTTTCCTCCCTCCTAATAACTAGGATTGATAAGGGGGTATTTATAGTAAAAGTGACTACATTTCACTCTTTTTTTATTATTATTATTATTATTATTATTCACTTGACTTTAGACTCATCCTAGAGTTAGGCATGATCAAACGGTCAAATGTTTAGTCAAATCTTGGTCAAAGGAGTTTGAGAGATGCATTTGAGTATAATAAAATGGAAATTGTGGTTGTTTTAATTTTTAAGTTTTGGTTTTTAATTTTTAATTTTTGGTTGATCAGTTTAATCAAACTTGGCCAACAAACATAAAGCTTGTGCATACATCATCCAATAGAGAAAAATTAATTTAATTATTATGATTTCCCAAATTTCTAAATGAAAAATGAAAAATGAAAAATGCAATTTTTATAATTTTCAAAGCTCAAACTAAAATTTTTTTTTCTCTCCTAAATCAAAGAAGGACAAAATATGGTATCGACACATATAAAATTTGAATACCTGAATCAAATTTCTACATAATTTTCTGAACTGTTGTTTTCTCTACTATGATGGTATTATTTGATGGCATTGGGTGGCATACATCCTTAGATTGTGTTGGAGAGAGAACTTTTTAGGAAGATTCCAATTGAGTAGTTAATAAAACATATTATTAGGACACCACTAAAACCAAAATGTTAAGTCTGTGAATTTGGATCCAACTATGTTATATTAGTCACTTACTCTTCTCATTATTATTCAATGTGAGATTTCACTTATATGTATATGCCAAACAAATTGGGGTTTGAATATAACAAAATGATGCCCCAAAAAATATTATTCACATGAAATAATGAATTTTTTAATAAAAACTGATTTGTATTAGCACAATGGCGCAACTTGATTAATCATATTTTTGACCATTTGATAACATGCTAATTTATTTTGAACCATAACATGTTTTTACATGCCAAAATCCGAGTTTCCATGATTATGTGAATAAGTTTATATTTCAATTCAAAATCCCCTTTTCCCATTTTTATAACTATCGAATTATCAAAAAAGAAAAAAGAAAAAAGATTGAAGTCTTGCATAATTTACATATGTAAGTGGTTTAATTTCTTTTTTATATTTAAAAAAAAAAAAAAAAACAAGTATTGGTTTACTTAAGCCACAAGAATTATAAAAAATGGCTTAACTCTCATCCAATTTTCCATCCAAATGAAAAACTCTTACCTAAGATGAAATTTGTTCCGTACCAGCATAGTATTGGTGGAGTAGAATATATACCAATCAAGACGAAATTTGTTTCGTGGAATTGCCCAACGAAACAGTATAACCCCAAAGGTAACTCTAAGTGTTAAAAAAAAATAAAAATAAAAAAATAAAAAAGCTAACTTTGAGGTTATTATATTCTGGACTTGTACGGACAACAAAGTGTGTACTCCAAAGATAACTCTAAGGGTCAAAAATATAAAATAAAACTAACACAGAGAGCTAGGCTATTGCATGTATGACTTGTATTTACTGGTGTGTGTGGGTTCTAGTTAACTCAACTGTTAAATCTTTGATGATTGTATAAGAAATCTAGAGTTCAATACCCGCTTACACCAAAATTTGATTGGTGTCTTGGTCTGATGATAAAGAGTTATCATTAGGAGAAGACGCCATATGTTGTAACTCTCTAAAAAATATATATATTTACTAGTATGTACCCGTATATATGCACGGGTATAATTATAAATAATCATAATTGTATGGTTCAAATTATAATTTTTTTCAAAAGAGATTCAAATTATACACAGTATTAACTTATACTTTCTTTAAACCATACATTTTAAAAATATATAATGGTTTCTCATTATATATATGTATGTATGTATGTATGAATGTATATATATCTATACCTAAAAACCTACAAAATGTCTACGCATTAGTCTCAACAAATTACCAAAAAAATTTAATATTGAGTTTTACTTCGCCAGAATGAGCTCTTCTCTCTCTCTCTCTCAATTTTTCATGTTATGTTCTCTCATACAATTTTTGACATGTATTGATAAAGATATTTGCTCTCCATCATGATTTGTGGTTTTGATATTTTGATAATAATTTTATGACAGATGAACACTAACATTTCTTGGAACCATAAAACTTGTTCACTTTTTAACAATTTGACTAGGAGTAATGAGAATATATAACAAAAAGGTACATTATTTTTACAACAATTGAGTTGTAGCTAAGGTCAATTAAAATAAAATATTATATTCAAATTCACCACTTAAAAATATTTAGCCTTTTTCTGTATTTTTAGATTTTCTATTTCACTAATATATAAATATAGTAAAAAATAGTGTATTGAGTCTGATGCTTGTACATACAAAACATCCTAACTAAACTAGAAAAATCAAAATTTTTTGAGTTAGTTTACCTAAAAATTTGAGGAGACTTTTGTGAATACTATAAGTTAATACTGTGTATAAGTACATAGTATCTAAGTACTAAAAGATAAACCATAACATCAAACAAAAATAAATAAATAAATAAACATCTTACAAGAAAACAACAATGTGTCAATATCTATGTGTCTCCCTCTATTAATATATCTCCTCCTATGCATGTGCACTGAAGTCCAAAAATTTCTCCCATTTTTTGTCATGAATGACAAAAGGATCAAGAAGAATAAGAACAAATACCAATTGGGGAATGAATGTATGAACAAACTTACGAGAAATGCAAAGTATGGGTGCATACAGACAATGTTTAAATAAGCACAAGTAAGCATGCAAGACACATGGACAAAATGAGAAAATTGGCATAAACCAATTTCTATGAAAACTCATCGGAGTTCAAATGACGATGAAAATTTCTTTGGACATTTCACCGAACACATGGCGTGCACTCATATGTGAACACTCAAAGAGTGATGGATCGCCTCAAAAAGTTGCTAGAAATACATGATAATTATGCCTTAGGGGCCAAAAACCACTCAATTACATCAAATCTCAATCAAGCAAAGCAAAAGGATTGATAGAAAAAAAAATTTTGCTCAAAAACTCCAATATTCCAAATTTTGAATTTCAACTCTCTAAAATGAAACTCATGAAGCGTTTGAATTTTTGGTCTAACTAGTGAATTGTTGAACTGGTCATGGTTCAGCTGAATCAAGGGATGCCATTTTTTAACCAAAAATTCCAAAGAAAGGAGAGATGAGGGTTTTAACTTTTAAATTTTAACCTCTGACCCCCAACTCTTGCAAACTTTTTTTTTTCTTTTTTTCTTTTTTGAGAAACAAACTAACTATTAAACACACACACACACACACACACACACACACACACACACACACACTTAATTACACTCTTTGACCAAGCTAAAACACATTACTTAACCCAAAGTATCAACTCTTGCAAACTAAATGACAAGCACGCTAACCATTAGGTAGCTGTTATTGTTATGTCTTCTCTTGATTTTATATTATATATTTATTTTTCTTTTAGACATTAATAGTTTTTATTTTTGCTATTTCTTCTCTCTCTATTTTCTTGGATTAAAAGATAGAAAATCTCGCAATCTATTATTATTTGTTAAATTTGAAAGTATTTCAAGAATTATGTTTTTATATGTGAATGTGAAATTTATCAATTTATGTTGAAAATGGTTTTATTTTAAATTTGTAAGATTAGTAAAGAAAATGGTTTTATGAACCTAATTTATGTTTTTTTACTAACTTTTGCTAATTTTTACAAATTTATTACCTTTATTTGTTTTTTTAAGTCATTATAAAATCACAGTTCGACCTTATTTATAAGCCTTGAACCCCCCCCTTTTTGATTCTTTGAACTGTTTGTTTTTTAAAGCATTACTTGTAGGTTCATTTCCTTGTACCCGTGTTATCATTTATTCAAGTATTCAAGTATATTGATGCAATATTTAGTTTTTTTGTTTTGTTTATTGAAGTTTTAGAATAATCATTTAGGTTTGAATCCTTTACATTTCCTACAATTTACTTTACTTTGAGATGATTTTCTTTGGATTAATTTACTATGCATTAGTTACTTCGAGATAACTTAGGAAAATTAGGTTCATAACTTAGTCATTTAGGAACTTTGACAATTAGGATTTTCTCATTCTGATAATCTCATGTTAACTCATGCATTTCTAAACAAGTCCTATTAAGTTAAAAATTTCTAAACCCTATGTCTTTGTTTTCGAAGTTAGATATTCACTTCAAGTAACTTGAAAGCATATCAAGGGACCAAGGTTAATTAAAAATTGATTTTTACTCAAACACGCTCACATTGTAAGTAATTTATGGTCACCAAGGGATTTCCTTCATAATTTGGTCTACCTTCACAATTGAAATTTTTTATTATTATTTTTTTCTGATCAAAACTCTGCTCATCTCAATATTCCAAAAATCTAAATTATATAAACACAAATGGATTTTCAATTTACAGTATCTTGGATTTGTCAAAAAAAGAAAAGAAAAAAAAAAGAAAAGAAAAAACACTCAATAAGGACAAGGTCCCCAGTTGGCTTTTAATTTCATGATACAATCCTAGGAGGGAGGCCAAGTTAGATGAGATCCTTGATGTCACACGATAGATCTCAATGCCTTCCTTTGATTGGGGTCCCAATTGTTCATCGTATGCAAAAACGAACCAAGATAAACTTTATTCATGTGACCAATGTGGCTCTTTATAGGAAATGAATTTGATTTAAAAAATTTGTGGAATATTAATTTGAATTTTTAAGAAAGAATATTTGAATTAAATTTGTAACTTTTTTATTCAACTTTTTGCAAACATGGCTATTTTGTAGATGTCACTTGTTCATTGAGTTGTAACACCCGCAAGGGTGCTGATATGGTAGAACTGTTGCGATAGATACTTTCATGTTTTGGACAATTTTTTTTTCCTCTTAAATTGGTTTTGAAGAATTAGTGGCAAAACATGAACATTTGCAATCTTTGCATGGGTTCCAATTGCAAGAACACTTTGAGGAGATTCGAATTAGTAATTCATATAACATATAGGGACCAAGAGAGTAAATTTCGTGTCATTTTGGTTTGGCCAAAGAAATGAAATATTTTGATACCGGTGTACCATTTTGAGGTTAGATATATGAATAGTGATATAAGTTTTACGACATTGAGCTAACAAACTAGTGTGTTACCAATCACAAAGTGAGAATTCAAATATTTATTTTATGAGGTGGTTGAAGCCTACCAATCATATTCATTGCTATATCAGTTTGTAAACATTATGTAGTAAAACTTGTAGTACCTTTATCATTTTCCTATACAAAGATTTATTTATTTTTATATTTATCTAAATATAATCTAAATTGCACTTATTTTATAAGCCTAAGTATTATCCTAAGTACATTAACACAATGTAATCATTTTATTATATCGGCTGAAACATCAAAACTACCCCAAATACCCAAAAAATCTACAATATGGCCAGTACAACAAGGCACAATTCTACATTTTGTCTAGTACATTTTTAAAAAATACTGGTATCAGTTTAATGACCGATATGGTATATATCACTAGTAGGGCTGGTATTGACTTTCTTGATAGGAACACCATTGAATCCAAAAGTTTAAATTTATGAGTTTAGCCTAATTATGTTCTACTAACAACTCATATCTTTTATTTTTTATTATTATTTTTTTTTTTTTGGAGAAAAAACAACTCATTATCTAATATGAAACTTCACTATTTAACCAACTACACCACTTACATGTGAATATTATAACACACCTTTAGCAGTAACACATCACATTAACATCAAATAAGGTCTATCATAAGCTAATAGTATACAAATTCATAAATAAGGTATATCATGACTATTGACCAACCATACCACTTACATATGAATATGACTCCAACTATAATAGTGTCACAATTGGTGAAAATTAGTCCATCGTAGGTTAATAGTTTACAAATTCATGGTTACAAATACGGAAGGAGTACTAAGTAGTCTAGAATTACAACAAAGTTATATAGTGTAACAATCACATAGGTTTCGAAAATAAATAATATATTGTAACAATCATAGGTTTCAAAAATAAATAAATCACGTAAAGACAACACTCAGAAATAAAACAATCAACAAAAGGGAAGATCCATCTTCTTTTGAGTTGCTCCCTAGTCATCATTCTCCATCACATTGTGTGTCCCCAACTTCACTAGTAGTTTCTCTCTCCAAGTCATCATTAGCATCATGTTCACCCTCCTCACCGTCACTAGCATCAGTCTACAATAAAAGTATTTCGAAATTAAAAAAAAAAAGAAAAAGAAAAAAAGATACAAAGTAATCCAAAACCAACATGATATGAAAGAGCACGATGTTAACATATTGTGAACAATGTTCCGATCTCATCCACCAAATATGCAGATCAACTAATACCAAAAGCGACAAAATAAACAATCACAAAAACCAATGTCAGCACTATTCAAATTAGATTTCTCACATTGCCCACCACTGTAAGATACTACATTTTAAATAACAACAATAATTACAACACCAATATGGGAGTTTATCTTTTTTTTTTTTTTTTAATTACATAATTTGGAAGCAGTTGCGGCTCCATAATTATTTTCTAGGAGTTAATAAGAAACATAAATGATACAAAATCTAAAACAAAAGAGAACTTGAATATATCACATTGCCAAAAAAAAAAAAAAGGGTTTTACAATTGCCTTTTATGAGGTTTCATATTTTGAAACCATTGTATAATATTTTTATTATTAATATATCCTACAGTTACATCTTTTCCATTGTACATAACCAAAAAAACATTCATCCATTAATCTCCCATTTAATTGATTTATTTCAAATTTGCTAAGATCTAAATGGGTTTTTTCTAAGGTTTTTTAATTAACAAATTTCTACTTTCTTTGTTGACTTATTAATTTTTATTTTACTTTTCCAAATTTTAGTTCAAATTGGTTTGTTATTGAGTTTTATTATTTCATTTTTTAAAGGCCAAGATATTGATAACATGATCATATTCAAATTTATTTTAGTTGGACTTAAAAAATATTTAAGGACATGGTGTTCAAAATTTTATTTTAGAGGGTCAAAAAAATTAAAACAAAATTATATAATATATATATATATATATATATATATATATTGCCAATTCAGGGGGTTGAAATCATGGACCCTTGGGCTTCAAGTGGAGCCCGCACTGTTTGAAAGAGATGAATAGATGAAACTTTTATAGGGGCCATAGGGGTAAGCTTTATACCGATTTAAAATGAATACTCGGACTAATATTGTTACTAAGATGCTTATAAATTAAAAGGCTCTCTAAAGGCCCAAATAATTGTGTGTTTTTGTTTGTTTGTTTGTTTGTGTGTGTGTGTGTGTGTGTTAAGTAATTTGAAGAAGGCAATGTGCATGAATGAAGGCCCACATTTGTGTTTTAATGTGGGTGCAATTGAATGACATCTGCTTGAATAGAAAATTTTGATGCTTTTTAGTTAGAGTAATGTTAATGAATGTTCTTAGAGTATTGGTTAATAATCCATTTAAAGAAAGTTTTTATAGGAAAAAATAAAAAGTAATTAATGTTTTGACAATTTATTTCATTTTTCATAAAAATTGTGTCAAAATTTTTCTAAAATGAATTATTAATCAATGTCTTTAAAGCACTCGTTAGTATGACCATTTTAATTAAAGGCAACCTAAATACTAATAGTTAATAACTTTATATATTTTGAATTCAGCTAGCTGAGATATCATCATGATGACACATGCCAGTGGAAGTAAATTAATTTGCAGCCACTTAACAATTTTTTTTTTTAATAACCTCAATGACTTGGTAACGCACCTTTTCAGCGAACTTTTGGTCGCAAGTCTCCAATTTAGCTTCCCAATACTCTTTTTTTGTACTGTTAAGATCAAAATATCCATCCCCCTTCTTTTTGAACTTATACTCACTTTCTATCTCAATGCGTGTTAGCTATGGCGTGCTTAAGACTCCACTACAGAAAATTTTCAATTTAGGAATTAGGACAGTACTCAATGTATACATTATCCAATGATGGGAATTTGATGGTGCGATTCCCCAAATGGAAGGCTGTGAGACTCGGCAAGTTAAATAATTGCAAAGATGTCAAATTATTGAAAGCGATCTCATCTCCTGCCTCTGCTTCACTTCCCTCATTTGCAACTATTTCTCTCATTCTTTTGCGTTGAAAAATTCTAATCTCTTGGAGTTGCACGAGAGTTCTGGCTATTGAGGGAGTTAATAAACTAATCAATTCATCACTTCTGTCTGCAACCAAAGTTTGTAAGTAGTGGAAAGATGTGGATGAGAATGGCACAATATTCTTTAATCTGCGAAAATCTGATACTCCTTCTCTTGCAATTGGAGCCTCTACATTTGGAAACATAGTTGATTTATCACCGTTTCCCCTCCAAGTCAGCTCTTTTAGGTTGCAACAGAATTCTGCTGACGGTCCGCCACATGTCTCATTCATGGCATCATACAATTCCAATTTTACCAAGTTAGGGAATTTATCCTGGGAAAACGCCAAATTAATGAACAAATTAAGGAAATAATGAGTTTAATATCCTCTAAAACAAGTTTGGGATTATATTATATTGCAACAAATTTGAACAGGTACTAGATGTATCTAAATCATCTAGACATCTAAATCCATGGCATGCACTAATTTAAATTGAATAAATTCAAGGGATATGGTTCCTAACAAGCTCACTCAAGCTCAGAAAAAGTAACAGCACATTAATTAAAAAATAAAAAAGAATGAAATAGCCCAAGCAACATAGATAAAAGGACCGATTCAAGGAAAATATTTAATACTTTGCAGCTCATGGTTTAAAATGTGATGCAAAATTGATGTCCAATTAGAAAATTTCAATATCAAAGCTAGAGATAAGCAATAAAACATTAAATTAAATACTAAACTAATTGAACCAAGTTTTGTTCAATTTAAATTAGGACAAGACAAATACGATCTAGCATATCAAAAATAATAACCAAGGAAAAAAAATGAAAAATATTTGAATAGCTAACCAATGCACATTGGTTCAACCATCATGTCATTTAGAACTAACCATGAAAAATTGGGGAAAACAACGCACTCACATCCTATTTGATTTGAGCAATTAAATCAATAGTACTTTGAAGTAAAGACCTAAACATGAATTTGCCAACATAATTACATCTTGTTTAAAATGTGTAAATTTTAAACACTACTAAAATATAATCAATAAATTTATTATATATATAATATTCTTTTTATTAATCACATTCATTACCACATTAGTTTACAAACCTTTTGTAGTTAAATTGATTACTATTTTTAACCTTTTCCACAACTAAACATAGGTTCTTTCCATTCGGCCAATGAGATACCTTATTTAGTGAATATCAATCTTTTATCTTTCTTCATCTAGTTAGGGACAAGGGCCAAGAGGGCATTCCCATCCACCACCCCCCCGGTCCTTCCCCAAGTGAATATCAATATTTTATCTTTCTTCATCTAGTTAGGGACTAGGGCCAAGAGGGCATTGCAACACACACCACCACCACCCCCCCCCCCCCCCCCCCCGGCGGGTCCTTCCCGAAGATGCAGAATTTTTTTAATGTATATACTAGGAACTAATTCAAATTGGGCTCAAGGAATAAAACTTGACCCCCTTCCCTCCAAAATCTTGTCCCCCTTCCCCTTTCAGATTAGTGCAAACAACTCCACAAATTAGCAAAAACAACATTACAAATCAATCCAAACAACCACCTATTAGCCCTAACAACCATAGTACACAAATCTCAACCCAAAAAATTATCAAAAACTTATTACAAAAAATGATAACCAATGACTAGTTGAACCACCATTTTCTCTAAAACCATAACCACTACCTTTCTTTTATTTTATAAAGAAATGAAATTACGCTCAAATAAAAAAAATTCTGTCATGTCATTGTTGCATGAGACTATCCATCGCACATAGGCTTAAGGGACACTACATAATTTTGCCATTATTGAGGTGGAAAGTGAATTTGGCTTCAATGGTGTCTAGAACAGAAAATTAGAGGTCACACAGGATAGAATTCTTTTAAATTAAGAGATGCAAATTTAAAGAACTTAGTGAGATGTTAAACAGCATATATATACTGATATAAAAAAAGTAAAGATATTTGAAAGGGAATCTGATGACCAATTATTGTTGATTGGCTTGTAGCCTGAATGACACCATCCCCACTTCCTTTATATTTCAATTCCCATGTCGCAGGTTCAAACACGCCCACCCTTTCCCTTCCCAACAAAAGCAAAAATTTGAAAGAATGATCATAAATAACTAGAAGTATTAAATGGAAGAAGAAGGAGACAAAGAATAATCATAAAGAGAAAATTCTTATTAGAGCTAATACCTAAACTGTCTTTTAATAAACTCATAACTGCATATCTAATTAACTATTTTGTGTAATCAATATTTAACCATTCAACTAAAAACCAATTCTAATTATTTATACTTTCAGTTTTTTTTTTTTTTTTTTTTTTTTTTTTTTTTTTTTTTTTTTTTTTTTGTGGCCATGTAATTACACTTTTGGTTAACATTAGTTAATTGCACAGAAAAATATGTACTTGAGCTTTGAACTCTAACAAAGGAGTATTAATTGATATCTACTTACCATCATTCTTAATAACAAAAAAAGAGTGGGGTGATTTGAACCCTTATCGTCATTGTTAGAGACATCAACAAGTGACAATTGAATTGTAGCAAATTTGCAAGGCTCTTTTCCACTTATTATCATTCTAATCTTATTCATATTGAAATTTAGAAGTGATGAAGAAAATGGGAAAGTTAACCATTCTAATTTTTAACTTAATAGAAATAGTAGACATAATTTTGGATGTCAACATATACAAAAAAAAAAAAAAAAAAAAATGTACATGTGGGAATGAGAAGAAGAACAGTCTAAATGTTTTAGTTCATTTGGCAAGCGACAAAAAGTCAATTTTCTGAACATTTCGAACCTATTTTGATGGCCCACACACGTGAATAAAAATAAATAAACTTTTCCCAATGTTTTTTATACTACTTTTTAAAGCAAATAAGAAATCATCAAAATGCATCTAAATTCACTCATAACCAAATTATAAGGCTTGCATTATTAAATAGGAAAATTTCAAATTTTAAAATAAATTTGAAATTTGCATGGTTAGTTTTGTGATGATTGTTTTTTTTTATCATTATGTCAAGACACTCACGAATTTCTTCTTGGTCTAAGCAAAATTGAAAACTAGTTTGTAAGTAAAACTTTTTTTTTTTTTTTTTAAGAAACAAATTGAACTTAATAGATGTTCAATATTTCCATAAGTCCAATGACTAAAAAGCATATATTTCAAGAAAAGTGAAAATTAACATTACAGTAGATATGGTCCTTAATCCCCATAAAAATTTAAGCATATGAGTAAACAAATTTCAGGGAAAAAAAAATTACTCTAACCAAAAATGTTTAATCTATTATGCACAAAAAAAATTATAAATAACTGAAAATTTTAACAAAATATATTGTCAAAATAAAACTCTCTCGTGAGTAAGCATTAGGTAACCAACTCATATTAATTTGGTAATTATTTTCAGACAAGTAAAATTTAATAGCTTCTCTATATCAAACATAAATAATAATAAAGTCCAAATTAGTTTTCTTTTAAGTTTTTATTATAAATAGAGAATCCTTTAGGATGCAAGCACAGGAGGACTATAGTGCTTGGCTTGACCATGTTGAATATAGACAGGTGGATGACCTTTTTGGGAATGGAGAAGGTTAAGGTTTTTAGAAACAGCAATTTCCTGGAGAGTGCCAATATCTCGAGGTTCAGGGCTTCTAAGAAACTTAAACTTAACAGGTTGACCAAAAGGGTGGGCAGTGATTCCTTTACTATCTGTGGTGAAAGGGTACAACAGACACATAAAGGGATTTCCTAAGATCACTCTATCTGTCATGTTTTTTACAAGGACAAATGTGGTTTTGAAACATGTGTTGTCCTGACACACATGAGCTTTGGGTATTTTGAATTCAATCTGCATCTTACCTCCACTTGCAGAAGTTAACCTTTCCTTGGTCTTTCTGAAGTACTTAGAGGGAATGATTCCTTCTTGGATGCAGTTAAGATCAGCGCCTGAATCTATTAAGGCAATGACCTCAAATTCAAAATCTCTGCTTATGACAATCCTGACTTTGGAGTGCCACTTCTGGAAGTTAATCCTACTGATGGTTACCAAGAACTTGTCATTAGATGGGACAGGGTCTTGAACCATATCTGCAGTTGGGTTAACTGTTTCTTCAACTTCATCATCTGAAGGGTTCTGTAATGAGGTTTCTCTCTCATTGCCTTGATGAGAAGTACTTTCCAGATTCTTTAATCTTTGATCAAGGAAGTTGTGATCAACCCTAAGGATGGTTAGTTCCTGCTTAAGGGTCCTAACTTCAGACTTAGTTTCCTTGATTTCCTTTTGAAGGTCATTGACTGTAACGTCCTTCTTGGATTTGGTAAATCTCTTGTAGATTTGTTCCAAATCAACTTTGGGTTCAAGAAGCTTAGGCTTAGGTTCACTGGGTTCCCTTACTAAGGTTCTCTTGAATTCTGTAAGCTTATGGGCTTTGATGACTGGGTCTTCGATCTGTTCAATGAGATCTAAGAGGAGTTCTTCCTGCTTGGAAAGGACATTGAGGGTTTTATTCCTACAACAACTATCCATGCAAGGTATGGGTTCGTCTGGGCCACTAGAGGTGCTAGAAGAAGCTCTAGAGGTTTCAGAGGATGACTGGTAAATCTGACGAATCTCACTGCTAGAAATCTCACTATCTGAGTGGTTGAGTTCTAGGAGCTTAAAGATTTCATCCTTACTGGTTTGGTCATTGATGAGGGTATTGATAAGGGTTTTGGCCTTAGCAGTACATTCTTTTCTGAAATGACCTTTCTTTCCACAGTTAAAGCATTGTCCTGATGCTTTGGGTATGAACTTGCCTGTGGATTTGGACTTTCCTTTCTTATAGAAGTCATCTTTGCTATACTTTTGCCTTCTATAATACTTGGCTTTGGTTCTCTTCCTATGGCCATGTTCAGAGGGTTCCTTGCCTCTGTACTTGGATTTCTTCTTAGGAAGGATGGAGGGTAAGCCATACTGTGTACAGAAGTTTCCTACTTCGTACTTGGCTTTTCCTTTGCTGGCTTTGCTCTGGATTTTGAGATCTCTGCACATCTTCATTCCTTCACTTCGAATGGTGCTAGAGATGTCTCCATAGGTTAGGTTATCATAATCTATGACACCTAAGGGGTTACACAAGGTTTCCTTAACCTTTTCTCCAAAAAGGGTAGGTAAACCATTGATGAACTTCTCCTTCCAAAATGGAGAGTTGCAATCACTTCTGTGCATGACTCGGGTAGTAAACACATCTTCGTACCACCTAAATTCACCAAGGGTTTTACACCTAAGGTTACTCAATTGGTCGTAAATCCTAGATGTGATGTTGCTAGGTTTTCCTACGAAGTGTTTCATGATCGTGTAGACCAGGGTATTGACTCCGTCAGGGGTACCTTTTCCTAGGATGGTGTCAAAGATGGGTAATCCTTCCTCATCTTTCAAGACAGCATGCTTAATGTCTTCTCTAGACTCAACTGTCAGGCAATTGTTCCACCATTGGAGGAGTTTACCTGTGAATCCTAAGGAAATGAGATCTATGACTTCAGTATGGGGATGCCCTTCACTGAGGTAGTTATTGGCTACCATAGTCATATGCTGGAGTTTGTTTAGGATTTCCTGTTCAGACAAACCATCTATGTTCCACTCATAGAGTTTACCTGAAGAGACAGAGAACTGGTTACTAACATTCCTTTCCTCATACTGGAGGTCCGGAGGGGTAGGTCTGGGATACCAATTCCTGGTTAAGCTAGTAGGGGTTACCTGTGGATGGGTAAGCCTTTTCACTTCTAAGTTTCTAAACTGGTTTTCTAGATGTTCTATCTCCTTTTCATTGTCTGAGGAGGTTCTGCTAGAACTACTAGAGGCTGTATGGACGTCTAGAACAACTAATCTGTTGGTCTGAGGACGGGGATCAACACTGGTTGAAGTACTAACTGGTGGAGGGGTGATAGGTTCCTTCTTCACGAGTTCTTCAAGCTTTTGGTTGACTATTTCTAAGGCTGTTTGGTCCTTAGTTCTAAGGCTGGGTTGCTTAGTTGTGGGGAGCTTGACTAAAGGTTTTTCTAGGGATCTGACAGGTTTGCTAGGGCTTCCTGGATGGGGAACGACCTTGCAGTCTACCTTATCTTCTATCCTATCAAGCTGTTTTCCTATAACACCTAAACACTGGTTGGTGTAGTTGTTTTGCTCTATGACCTTCTTCACTACCGTTTCTTCTGAAGTGGTAGGGGTTTTGAAGGGAGAGGCAACTAGATCTGTTCCACGATGGTTGAAGACTATGGCTTCCTGGGGTGGATGGTGAGATCTAACAACTTCTGAGGATTTGGGTTTGCCACTAGCATCTTTACTAGGGGGCTTTGTCCAATTGGTTTTGGTGAGTACACAAGACTTCTTGTGCCACTCAAAATGGTTCTCAAAGTATTCAAAGAAAGGGACATTACTGGATATCTCTTTCATGAATGTTTGCCAATTTTTGAGAACTTCTTTCTTTTGTTCAAGGGTATGGTTGGCTCTATAGGCTTCTCTTTTGAGGCTGTTTTCTTCAGACTCAAACTCTTTGCCTAGGGAATCCATATCAGGAGTGAACTCTTTCCTGATAACCATAAGTTGATTATCAATTCCAGATTCCTGCTGGAAAGGATCTTGGGGTTCTTGTTGGTAGGGATTTACCATATCACTACCTGTTGGTGATTGAGGTTTTTGACTTTTTTCTTCCTCATCAACAACTGAATCTTGTCTGGCTGTGTAGCAGGGTGTGCTAACCTGAGATCTGGTCTGGACACCTTGGAGCTCTAGATCTAAGTCTCTTCTGGACTTGGGAAAGGGTGCTAGAGGTCTGGATGTACTACACTGGGATGCAGGTCTATCTCTTAAGGCGATAGGGAACTGCGGGAGGCTTTGGTGTAGATCAACTGGTGATCTAAACCTGTGGTCATCATATCCTGATGGGGAGTATGAAGGTGATCCTAAAGGAGGTCTGAATCTAGAGTGGTCAAAACTTAATCTAACCGATCCATCGGCCAACTGTTGGACAAAGTCTAGATCAGGGTTCCTTGTAGGGTGTTGGATCTGATGAGTGAAATTCTCATTCTCAATCATCCAATCTGTGGGGAAAGTAACCTGTGACCATTTCAGGGTCTTTGGAACCTGAATGTTAGATCTAGTGTCTGTGGTCTGGATCAGGGTAGTTTCTCCTTTTACTCTTTTATCAAGTGCTTGAACATTGAAGTTCGTTCTCATGCACTTATAATAAACTCTGTATATCAAGGCCAACTGTCTGACTCCGGGTAACACTAGGGTACCATGGGTCTTGATATTGAGGGTAAGGGTTTTCATAACATGTGGGTCTTCAAAAGCCACTGAGAAATTGGGAAAGCAGTCAAAATGGACAGGACCATTACTAAGACTGGTTTCAATGGTTCCTAAGAGGCTGTCATTAAATCTTATATGACGGGTATCTCTAAGGGCCATAAGGACAGAAGCATTTAGTCCTTCTCTGATTAAAGGTTTGATTCCAACCTGGACTAAACCTATGTGGATGAAATGATAATCATCCTTCTTGTGTGTTAACAGGGTTGCTTCAGGTAACAAGTAGCACGTTTCGTACTCCTTGTTGATACTGTAAACCTGTTCTATGGTTCGAACATGGTAACTGGTTTTAAAAGCATTCTTAAGGGTCCAAGAAGATTTGTAAATCTTGTTTGTGGGAACCTTAGGGATGTTCCAATCTCCTAACTTTAAATCTAAATCTGATAACTCGTAATCTTCAGAATGGATTACTCCATCTAGGGGTGTGCTCGGTTCGGTTTCGGTCGGTTTGTATAGGTATGGCCAACCGAAACCGAATATTTCGGTTTGTGAAATTCTCAACCGAAACCGACCGAAATGGCTGGAAAACCATCGGTTTCGGTGTATATCGGTTTCAGTCGGTTTCGGTCGGTTTTCGATTTTGCAAAGAGAGGGTTATTGGGATTTTCACATATAAAAAACAAAGTGATAGAGCAACCGAGAGAGCAGAGAAAGAAAATTTTCCAACAATATTTGTTCAACAATTTACAGTATTACATACAGATTCCAACAAAAAATTGAAAATATTTTGAATTAGCAAAAGGTTCTTTACCGTTGTTGAGCATGGCCATGGTCCAAGCCTCCATCTCTCAAGCCCTTACCCTCTATCTCCGATCTCAATCTGCAGCGAGCGAGGCCCAGAGGCGACGGCGCACCACGAGGCTCTAGAGCGTCTGAAAGCCCTTCGTCAGGGCAGATCCCGCCGATCGGAGTCCGGCGCCGGCGTAGAGTTCCAAATCAAGCTGGAGAAACCGATTTACGACACCGTCGGAGAGGACGAGTACGATGCACTCGTGGCCAAGCGGCGAGAGGAGGCTAGGGATTTTATTGTCGACGACGACGGCCTCGGCTACGGCGACGAGGGCGAGGAAGAGGACTGGTCCAAGTCCAACGTCCCTTTATCGTCCGATGAGTCGGACGGCGAACCGGAGAGGCCGAAGCGAAAGAAGGCAGAGAAGAAGGAGCCACAGCCGAGAAAACCCTCCGCTTCTTCTGCTTCTTTATCGGCCGCCGCAGCTATGATGGGGAAACAGAGGCTCTCGTCAATGTTCACATCGTCAGTGTTCAAAAAGGGCAAGGACGAGAAGGCGAAAGGGTTTTCGGGTTGTGATAGTATTGTTGATGATGCGATTGCAGAGTTTGCATCAGATGAGAATGATAGAGAGAGACAGAGAAAAAATTGAGAGAAATAAATGGGGGAAGGGGCGGCTGAAGAAAGAAAAGGGAAGAAGAATATTCAGGGGTATTTATGTATTTATGCTACTATTAGGGTTTTAAAAAATTAAGTAGAAAAAAATATCCACGTCCTGCGCGAAGGCTCGATCCTGGGATCAGGTAGCTAAACCATAAGGAGCATACCATTAAGTCACTGAGCAGTTATGTTTTAATAATACATAAATATATATATATTCGGTTAGTTCGGTTCGGTTTCGGGTGAAAAAATCCAACACCGAAACCGAAACCGAAAATTTCGGTTTTTAAAAAATGAAACCGAAACCGAACCAAACCGAAACCGAACCGAAAATTTGACAACGGTTCGGTCGGTTTTGGCCGGTTTGTTCGGTTCGTCGGTTTTTTGCACACCCCTAACTCCATCTGACTGGGGAATCTCAGGGGGGGATGTACTGGATGACCTAATACTAGTGGAAGAGTTACTTCTAAACAACTTCTTCATAATTCTGGATTAAAAGCCTAATTGAAAAATCACAACCTAATTTTCACTAACCTCAAACTTCTGGATCTATCCTTAGATCTGAAACAGGGGTACAAAAAGACAAATGCCTAATCTCGTGCAACTCAATCTCCTACTGCCACGATCCTTACACTGAGATAACTCCCTTTCGCTCACGCCCTACCGTCGGGACTTATTGTTTGATGCGGGACACACACTCAGCCTGGGATACATGGGTCTTACTGGGTTGACAACGGCACAGATCACGGTCTTACGTATCTCAACAGTACTTCTGAAACAAACTGGACGGATAAAAACAGAAACAAGAAGAAGCAGAAAACTGGGAAACAACTGATCAAATTAGAGGAATAATCACAGGATTATAAACAGGTAGATAAAGAAGGAGACACTGTCTACCATTCATAGACATACCAGAAAAACACATAGAGATAACAGTACATGATAAAGAAATAATAGAGGTAGAACACAACAAATGGAAATGGGAGAGTTATCAGGAAATAGATGTAAAATAAAATATAACAACTGAGAGAGAACATTTAAAGTAATGATAATAATGCAAAAATAATGGATAACTATGGCGGTAGAACCAGCCAACTTGATTAATACATAAAATGAACTGTAACTTACAACCGACCGGCCAAACTTGGCTCTGATACCAAAAGGTTCCAAAGACCCTGAAATGGTCACAGGTTACTTTCCCCACAGATTGGATGATTGAGAATGAGAATTTCACTCATCAGATCCAACACCCTACAAGGAACCCTGATCTAGACTTTGTCCAACAGTTGGCCGATGGATCGGTTAGATTAAGTTTTGACCACTCTAGATTCAGACCTCCTTTAGGATCACCTTCATACTCCCCATCAGGATATGATGACCACAGGTTTAGATCACCAGTTGATCTACACCAAAGCCTCCCGCAGTTCCCTATCGCCTTAAGAGATAGACCTGCATCCCAGTGTAGTACATCCAGACCTCTAGCACCCTTTCCCAAGTCCAGAAGAGACTTAGATCTAGAGCTCCAAGGTGTCCAGACCAGATCTCAGGTTAGCACACCCTGCTACACAGCCAGACAAGATTCAGTTGTTGATGAGGAAGAAAAAAGTCAAAAACCTCAATCACCAACAGGTGGTGATATGGTAAATCCCTACCAACAAGAACCCCAAGATCCTTTCCAGCAGGAATCTGGAATTGATAATCAACTTATGGTTATCAGGAAAGAGTTCACTCCTGATATGGATTCCCTAGGCAAAGAGTTTGAGTCTGAAGAAAACAGCCTCAAAAGAGAAGCCTATAGAGCCAACCATACCCTTGAACAAAAGAAAGAAGTTCTCAAAAATTGGCAAACATTCATGAAAGAGATATCCAGTAATGTCCCTTTCTTTGAATACTTTGAGAACCATTTTGAGTGGCACAAGAAGTCTTGTGTACTCACCAAAACCAATTGGACAAAGCCCCCTAGTAAAGATGCTAGTGGCAAACCCAAATCCTCAGAAGTTGTTAGATCTCACCATCCACCCCAGGAAGCCATAGTCTTCAACCATCGTGGAACAGATCTAGTTGCCTCTCCCTTCAAAACCCCTACCACTTCAGAAGAAACGGTAGTGAAGAAGGTCATAGAGCAAAACAACTACACCAACCAGTGTTTAGGTGTTATAGGAAAACAGCTTGATAGGATAGAAGATAAGGTAGACTGCAAGGTCGTTCCCCATCCAGGAAGCCCTAGCAAACCTGTCAGATCCCTAGAAAAACCTTTAGTCAAGCTCCCCACAACTAAGCAACCCAGCCTTAGAACTAAGGACCAAACAGCCTTAGAAATAGTCAACCAAAAGCTTGAAGAACTCGTGAAGAAGGAACCTATCACCCCTCCACCAGTTAGTACTTCAACCAGTGTTGATCCCCGTCCTCAGACCAACAGATTAGTTGTTCTAGACGTCCATACAGCCTCTAGTAGTTCTAGCAGAACCTCCTCAGACAATGAAAAGGAGATAGAACATCTAGAAAACCAGTTTAGAAACTTAGAAGTGAAAAGGCTTACCCATCCACAGGTAACCCCTACTAGCTTAACCAGGAATTGGTATCCCAGACCTACCCCTCCGGACCTCCAGTATGAGGAAAGGAATGTTAGTAACCAGTTCTCTGTCTCTTCAGGTAAACTCTATGAGTGGAACATAGATGGTTTGTCTGAACAGGAAATCCTAAACAAACTCCAGCATATGACTATGGTAGCCAATAACTACCTCAGTGAAGGGCATCCCCATACTGAAGTCATAGATCTCATTTCCTTAGGATTCACAGGTAAACTCCTCCAATGGTGGAACAATTGCCTGACAGTTGAGTCTAGAGAAGACATTAAGCATGCTGTCTTGAAAGATGAGGAAGGACTACCCATCTTTGACACCATCCTAGGAAAAGGTACCCCTGACGGAGTCAATACCCTGGTCTACACGATCATGAAACACTTCGTAGGAAAACCTAGCAACATCACATCTAGGATTTACGACCAATTGAGTAACCTTAGGTGTAAAACCCTTGGTGAATTTAGGTGGTACGAAGATGTGTTTACTACCCGAGTCATGCACAGAAGTGATTGCAACTCTCCATTTTGGAAGGAGAAGTTCATCAATGGTTTACCTACCCTTTTTGGAGAAAAGGTTAAGGAAACCTTGTGTAACCCCTTAGGTGTCATAGATTATGATAACCTAACCTATGGAGACATCTCTAGCACCATTCGAAGTGAAGGAATGAAGATGTGCAGAGATCTCAAAATCCAGAGCAAAGCCAGCAAAGGAAAAGCCAAGTACGAAGTAGGAAACTTCTGTACACAGTATGGCTTACCCTCCATCCTTCCTAAGAAGAAATCCAAGTACAGAGGCAAGGAACCCTCTGAACATGGCCTTAGGAAGAGAACCAAAGCCAAGTATTATAGAAGGCAAAAGTATAGCAAAGATAACTTCTATAAGAAAGGAAAGTCCAAATCCACAGGCAAGTTCATACCTAAAGCATCAGGACAATGCTTTAACTGTGGAAAGAAAGGTCATTTCAGAAAAGAGTGTACTGCTAAGGCCAAAACCCTTATCAATACCCTCATCAATGACCAAACCAGTAAGGATGAAATCTTTAAGCTCCTAGAACTCAACCACTCAGATAGTGAGATTTCTAGCAGTGAGATTCGTCAGATTTACCAGTCATCCTCTGAAACCTCTAGAGCTTCTTCTAGCACCTCTAGTGGCCCAGACGAACCCATACCTTGCATGGATAGTTGTTGTAGGAATAAAACCCTCAATGTCCTTTCCAAGCAGGAAGAACTCCTCTTAGATCTCATTGAACAGATCGAAGACCCAGTCATCAAAGCCCATAAGCTTACAGAATTCAAGAGAACCTTAGTAAGGGAACCCAGTGAACCTAAGCCTAAGCTTCTTGAACCCAAAGTTGATTTGGAACAAATCTACAAGAGATTTACCAAATCTAAGAAGGACGTTACAGTCAATGACCTTCAAAAGGAAATCAAGGAAACTAAGTCTGAAGTTAGGACCCTTAAGCAGGAACTAACCATCCTTAGGGTTGATCACAACTTCCTTGATCAAAGATTAAAGAATCTGGAAAGTACTTCTCATCAAGGCAATGAGAGAGAAACCTCATTACAGAACCCTTCAGATGATGAAGTTGAAGAAACAGTTAACCCGACTGCAGATATGGTTCAAATTCAAGACCCTGTCCCATCCAATGACAAGTTCTTGGTAACCATCAGTAGGATTAACTTCCAGAAGTGGCACTCCAAAGTCAGGATTGTCATAAGCAAAGATTTTGAATTTGAGGTCATTGCCTTAATAGATTCAGGCGCTGATCTTAACTGCATCCAAGAAGGAATCATTCCCTCTAAGTACTTCAGAAAGACCAAAGAAAGGTTAACTTCTGCAAGTGGAGGAAAGATGCAGATTGAATTCAAAATTCCAAAAGCACATGTGTGTCAGGACAACACATGCTTCAAAACCACATTTGTCCTAGTGAAAAACATGTCAGATAGAGTGATTTTAGGAAATCCCTTTATGTGTCTGTTGTACCCTTTCACCACGGATAGTGAAGGAATCACTACCCATCCTTTTGGTCAACCTGTTAAGTTTAAGTTTCTTAGAAGCCCTGAACCTCGAGATATTGGCACTCTCCAGGAAATTGCTGTTTCTAAAAACCTTAACCTTCTCCATTCCCAAAAAGGTCATCCACCTGTCTATATTCAACATGGTCAAGCCAAGCACTATAGTCCTCCTGTGCTTGCATCCTATAATTCTATTGGCCCAAAAATCCCAATCAATTCCATTGGCCCAATTCAATCACCAAAAGATATTTGCTCCATAACATATCATGCATCAAAAAGAAATAATTTTGAAAACATACAAATTCATGATATTTGTCATTCGCAGGAAATTGAGCAAAAATCTTATCCCACTATAATGTGGCGAAAGTTGACTTCTTCAGCAGAGAAGAGGAACAAGGGGAAAGCACCCGCAAAGGGCTATCCTCAAGACAAAAGGCTTCCAGCGGAACAACCTTTTGTAAAGCATGAAGGTGAATCCTCAAAAAACCAAAGAGGATCAACATCCCTTCAGGACTATGTCCCTGCAAAAGTGACATACTCCAGTGGTGATTTAGCTATTATCTTGCAGGAAGTTTTATCTGATAAATACCAATGGAAGAACGGTGCATTTATTGATTTACCCTTTTCCATCAAATTTATCCTTGACAACCTTCAAGCTGCATGGACCCTAAACAGATATAGCCTTTTCCAAAGAACCCTCAAAGCCCTAGAAATCCACCTAGTCAATCTTGAGGCTTCCAATGAATCCATTACTAGTCAACTCTCTGGCAAAGAGGATATCCATTCTAAGGATAAAACGACTATCATGGGCACTGATTATGCTCGGTTTAGGCTTAAGGCTCAAACCAGCTTAAAAAGCGCCGTTGCCAACTTGCCTCCAGAAATACAAGCTAATATTCTGGTATGCAAGGAGATACATGAATCCTTTGGACAGTGGCATGAACATTTCAGGATTTTGGTCACCACCCACTTTCCCGTCTTTGGGGAAACTGATAGTGATGTTGATACAGAAGTTGAACGTGCCCTTGCACAGTCCTTATGGGACCACTACTTTGGAAGCAGTCAAAGAGTCTATGAAAAACGACATCCTTTTCCAGGCCTCATAATTAATTATGAAGATGATGCTTACGGAACAGATGATGAAGAAAGGGACTCAAGCTGGCTTTCCAGGATGTTTGAATATGGGTTTGTTAGACTCATCAAGCTAACTCACCATGACCAAATCATCCAGTTCCCACAGATCATACAACAAGTTGTCAGAAAGATCAGAAGTCCTTTTGTATCCATTAGATGTTGGAGCACTCTTCCCCAATGGGACGGATACAACTGGATGGCTGTCACCCCATCTAAACACCTTGTTCTTATCAACGGTTATACCCACCAAGGCCCCTGGTTTGAAGGAGATTCTTATTTATCCTTTGAAGAACCCCTCAACCTTGCAGATTGCTGGCATAACTATTTTAATAATGAAATCCTTACTATTGCTCAAGAATTATGGGCTAATTATCATTTTGTTGGTACCACTGGTAATATACACACACACATATATATATAAGTAAAGTTGAGAGAAAATTCAATTAAATTTCAAATTAGAATTCAATTAGAGTCTAATTTTGCGCTCATGTCCCATCTAATTTAAAATTTAAAATTTTTGTGTCAAGTGAGTTAATTTAGTGTAAAAATTGGATTTCAATTAGAGTTTAATTTTGCGTCAAATGTCTCATCTAATTTAAGTTTTTTAATTTTTGTGCCAAATGAGTTAATTTAGTGTAAAAAATAAGGAGTCCAATAGAAATAAACTATAAAAAACCTAATCATATATTTAACTTTATATATAAAATTAGACGAAAAGAGCCTTTTTTTTTTTTGTATAACTAAAAACAATTTAAATTTATAAGTCATTTATGTAATATACCATAACTATGTACATTCCATTACTAGCTAGGTAATTTATATATATATATATATATATATATTAACAATGGACATATTTTTTGTAATATTTCTATTCAGATATTTTATATGCGAAGATATTGAACGTAACAAACTGTAATTGAACTGAACGATCCCATGCACTCATCCCTATTCAATTTGTGAGATTCTATTTGACCAATTTATTATTTTATTTTGTGTCTTATTTAGTAGAATTTCATAGACAATAATTGTGAATTGATATTGTAGTATATGTAGTATCCAATAGTGATTTTCAAAATTATATATGTAATAGCAATGTAATAAGAAACTTGGCATAACTAATATCATGAAAATTGAAAGGAAAAACTAGTTTAGTGCCTCCAAATATCCTATCGAAGTATGTTTTATATGTTTAATAACCTAAACTAACATCAATAGCACCACTACAATTCATCATTCCTATGCTTATTACATACTGGTTTTATTAATTGAGGGGCATCTCAATTTTCAAGACTGCCAAAATTTTCTGCTTTGATCGCAATTCACATATAATAAATCTATTTGAGGGAGAATTCTTAAAAAAGTATGTGCAGCTTGAATGCAACCACTGGGGCCTGACCTCTACCTACTCCACCCACATATTATCCAACACTCACATATAATCCAATGAGTATATATATATATATATATATATTAACAAAATGTAAAGACATGCAAGGGAAGTTGTTACCTTTTCGATGAAAAAGAGACGTTGTTGAATAAGATTAGCACGATGGGCCAGCCCATTTGTTTCTTGAACGCTTGGCTTATTGGAACCAAATATTTTCAGTTTGCCACATATGAAAATCAGCAAGTAATTCAATAACGGCCACTCTGAAATGTGCTTTCCCGGATAAAAACTCTTGAGTTCAGGCAACTTTTTAAGTTTTAGCGTGGTTAATTGTGGGAATACAAACAAAGTGGTTGTCTCTATTTCTTCTTCTTTTGCTACGATTTCCTCCACCGTTGCACAATCCCCTATCTCTAGCTTCTCAAGTTGCATAAGAGCCTTTGCCACAGATGTTGGAAAAACACTTTTTAGACTAGAACAATCATAAATTTCTATGGTACGTAATTTTGCAAAGGTGATTATTCCTTGAGGATCCATACTCTACACATGCTTCATTTTTTCTAGATTTGTTAATTTTAAGGATATAAGTTCAGCGGCTGCTATATCACGTGATTCTTCAACATCATTTGTCCCTTGGATTTCAAATACCTCTTCTAAGGAGTCGCAATCATATATCTTCAATTCTTTTAGATTCTGGAGCGTTCTCAACATATTTGGCGGAACAATATTTGTAAAATTTGTGCGACCTGAAACGGTCATTGTTTCTAGTTTGCAAAAGCAATCTGAAATGAGTTGATTGGACCAAATCATCTTCATGCTATCCATGCCTTCTATTTTCAATTCCTTCAAGTTCGGAAAGACAACCTACAAATAAAACTTAATTAAATTATATTCTAAAGACCACGATTTAAATTAATTAACTATTATAAGGAAGAATTAAGAAGGAAGAAGAGTAATAATTCCTTTTCATTTAAGAGGTATTGTGTGGCAATACTTAGTATCATTTCTTCAAGCTTTTTCTCAATGGTCATGTCCGTACTAAAAGAATTGCTGATGAAATTTAGATTATGATAATGCTTATAAGGATGAAAATTCAATTTAATTTCCAAACTGGATTCTCTCTCTATATGCATAACAAATAGAACTCAAATTCGACAACAGTATATTGAGAACATTTTAAATTAATATGCACAATTTTTGGAAAAATGTTTCCTTCCAAGCTGTAGTAGAAAATAAAAAAGACAATTCTAGTATTAGTATTATACTAAATTTAAACAATTTTCACCAATTTAAAAATTATTTTTTATAGGAATTTAAACACTATCAAACTTGTTAACAGTAATTAAACCTTTTTCATTATATAATGTATTTATTTTTAATAAATATAAAAGTTTGATCTATTTTTAAGAAATATAAAACTTTGATCTCATAAAAAAAAAGTTTGACAAAGTTTGAAACTATTTTAAGATAAAATTATTCTATTCTTTACTTACAAATCCTCTGTCCCACACATAATTGGAAAGTAAAAGTTCAAATTCTATAAAATTATGAAACAAATTTTATACTTTAACTACATTTACTTGTGATTACAACTTAAAAATATTATGTATTTTATTTTTTTTAAATAAGATCCTCCATACAAAAGAGGAGAGCATATACATATTCCAAATGCAAATTTTGGAATATAATATTTTTTAGAAAATTTGGCAAGTGTAAAAAGTATATTAGGATGTATCAAAGTCACAATATAATAGATAGATAATCAATTTAAAATACAGAATACATAAACTAATTATATAAGTATGTTCTTCTAAAAACCATTTTATATAAGTATGTTCCATTTGTGATTTATCTCGATTAGAAAATTTGGTTATTCTTCTGTAAAACTCTTGTTCATTGACCTTTTCTTGTAATATTTTACAATGCTGCCTACGTTAGTTGCTAGATTTCCTATTGGACCTTTTTTTTTATGCTACTCATTAAATATTTAAAGTGGCCATCAGTGTTTGTTCTAAAAAAAAAGTGGCCATCAGTGCTAAGGGGAAGAAAACTAAAAAAAATAAAAGAAAAGAATAAAACAGCAGTGACCATTATATTATATTACTGGCATATAAATTGATAAGTATTAGTGAAAATACACACCACCAAATAAATAAATAAATAAGTGTCCAATTTTGAATTAAACCAATATCTAGAGACTAAAAGTGAGAAACTTCAAAAAAATACATGAATTATAATATATCCAAATTACTTTGTATGTTTCTATAACTAATATTGTGTGGAACAAGCCCATCTAAAAAAACAGTTAATAGTAAGGTGCCAATCCGCTAGGCAAATTCATTGCACCCTAATCTATAATAAGGCATCAGATTGCTTCAGATGAACTAAAGTTTGGTGCAATATAAAAATCAAGTAATTAATGTTCATATTGGCGTCGAATCAAATGTGGTTCGGTCAAACACCTTTATTTTTCATCAAAAAAAAACAAACAGATAAATGAGACAAATATAAAAAAGATTATATATTGACAAAAAAGCAAAAACAATACTTCTGATCATTTGGTGCAATTTTCAAAAAGAAAATGTGTCTTGATATCAACAATATGTAGTCTAATCTTTTTTATTTATTTTTTTAGGTTGTGGAAGATTTGTCAACATTTAAAGAGTAAAATTTAAAATTAAATGTTAAACATACCTTCCCGTTGAAAAGTACAAGAGAATCAACAACAGAAATGAAGCCCTTTAACTTGAATAAATTCCTTAATTTTAGAGAATGGAGATTTGCAAACATAATGATGTCGTCACTATTGATCTCAATTTCTTCTTCTTTTTCCATCGCAACTATTGCACTCATTATCTCACAATCTTCTATATTCATTTCCTACAGGTGTGAAAAGCATCCAACCATAGATGAGGAGAAGAAAATTTCCAACTTACAACAGTCCCTCACTTTTACCACTCTCAAGTTACAAAAAGACTGCTTTGGAAGTCGTGTGTAGCATATCCGTTCCAAATTGTTCACATTCCATAGGGTAATTGACTCCAAACTAGGAAAGATAGAATCAAGAACCCCCGTAGACTTGATAATATACTGAATCTCATTATTGTCTTGGACTTTGAAATGCTTCAAACCTTGAAAACCTTGCAAATCTAATTCGTAAAGAATATTTTTGACACCCTTCATTTCACCCAAAATGAGAGTTTCACATTTCCTAAATAATACTTTATACCCACAGTCCGATTGAAAGCTTATATTGAGCTTTAAAATTCGTGAAGTTTCCGAAGTTTCAACCTTGATCCCAGCACTGCCTATGGCTATTCTATAGCTTTCCAACATTTCGAAAACCATGGCGTTTGGTAGAATCTTTGCATTCTCAATACATACATGTAACGTGGTCAAGTGAGATAAATAGTCCAACTCTGAGACCATTGCATTAATTCTTTCGCTTTGTGCTTCAACCTCCCATTCAACATTATCTGGCAAATATAATTCTTCTAACATCTTCAGATTAGATAACACATTGGGTGGAATAAATTTAAGTCGGAAACATTTTCCCAAATCTAGTAACTGAAGGTGAGTCAGCTGCCCTATCTCTTTTGGTAACCGTTTAGTATAGGAGAGTGAAAGGCTAAGAGCTTTCAAATTCTTCAGTTCTCCAATTATGATTGCATTCTGTACCTCACTGTCTAAACACAATGTTTGAAGGTTTTCAAGGGACGAAAGTGATGAAGGAAGTACTCCAAACCAGCTTCTAGATAACTTCAACACTTTGAGATTGTTAGGAACCCAATTGTATGGGAGTGCGTGTGATGCTGTTGGTCAGTGCAGGTGGTGCTGCATAAGAGTACATGTGGTGCTGCATAAGGGGGGGCTACAGAGTGTGCCTTTGCTGATGATGTGGGGGGCGTGAGTTGCTGATGCAGCATGCGTGCTTAGCTGATTAAGGGAGGGCTTCCAGTGCAGCTGTGTGTGTGTGGCATTGTATATCTGTGTATCTATATTGTTGGATGTGACACGTGTAAGGGTGATGTGGCAAAGATATGTGTGTGTTAGCTGATGTAGGAGTTAGTTAGATTGATTAGCTGTCAAGGTTGTTACAAGGTAGTTACACAGTTAAGCTTTGGAGGGAAGGGCTATGGGTATATAATTGGGATAACTGATTGTAAGGATTCATTGAACCATTTTGTTAATTGAATACTTCGTTCTTTCTGTTCCTTCTCTCTATCTCTAAACTCTATTCTCTCTATCCATGTTCATGGAGGCCTAGTTGTCCTTGAATTCAACTACTATATACTCTATTCTTAACATTTGGTATCAGAGCAAGACCTTCCTCAGCCATGGCTGAAACACGTTCAACTTTTGCTGCGACTCAGGAGGCTCTAGCTTCATTGAGGACTGCAAGTGATCATCATGGTAAAGAAATTCAAGAAATGCGTATTATCCAAGAAGTGCATACACGCACTATGAACGAAATGAATCAACAATTAGCAATTCTGGTACAGAGGCGTAATGGTTCTGACCAAGGTGGATTGCCTCAGTCTCCAACATATGGTGAACACCAGGAATGCTAGTTCATCAAAAATGGCTTTGGCTCGTCCTGTGAGATTGGAATTTCCAAGGTTCTTTGGAGAAGACCCTGCGGGTTGGGTTTACAAAGTCAACCAATACTTCAAGTATTACAACACACCTGTTGCACAGAAATTGATGCTAGCCTTGTTTCATATGGATGGTGAGGCTCTAATCTGGTTCCAAGATAGTGAAGAGGTAGGTCTTTTTGTGGATTGGGAATCATTGATTCAAGCGTTGCACATTAGATTTGGGGCCACAGCCTATGACGATCCCATGGAAACACTGACTAGGCTGAGACAGACTGCTTCAGTGTCCTTGTATAAAGCCCAATTTGAGGTGTTGTCTAATAGGATTAAAGGTTTATCTGCTAATCACAAGTTAAGCTACTACTTAAGTGGTTTAAGAGATGAAATAAGGCTGCCAGTGAGAATGCTTAGTCCTAAATCATTGAATGAGGCTTTTGGTTTGGCAAAGATTCAAGAAGAGTATAATTGGAGTTGCAAGAAGTTTGCCAAAGCTCAAGGGGGTCAGGGTAAGCCTTACATTTTGGGAGCTCCTCCAAAAATTCCTTCTCTATTGGAGACTAAACCAAGGCTGCCCATCAAGAGGATTTCTTCTGCTCAAATGGAAGAGAGGAAGAAGAAAGGATTGTGTTATAATTGTGATGAGAAGTGGGCCCCTGGCCATAAGTGCAAGAATGCCATGCTATTTTTGTTGGATTGTGTAGAGTTAGCTCAGGAAAATACCAATTATGGGGTTCACATCACGGAATTGGAGGAGAATGGCTTTGCAAATCAGGTTGGACAAGATTAGGGAGATGCTGAGATTACTCTTTATGCTTTGAGTGGCACCCTTACTTCAGGTTCTATGAGGGTCATGGGACGGATTAAGCATAAGTCCTTTGTCACTCTTATTGATTCAGGGAGTACTCACAACTTTATTGATGCTACATTGGTGTCACATCTGCACATGAATGTTGATGCTTCTCAAGTTCTGGAGGTCAAGGTTGCCAATGGTGATGTAATCAAGACTCAAGGTGTTTGTGAGGAGGTACCAATTTGGTTACAACGGCATGAGTTTGTGGTACATTTGCACGTGTTGCTAATGGGGGGGAGGGGGTGTGATTTGGTTTTAGGGACTTAATGGTTGGGTACCTTGGGAGTAATTCAGTGGGATTTCAAGATGCTTACAATGAGCTTTGGTTATAACCACAGACAGGTTCTGTTACAAGGGTTGAGGAGTACAAGGTCTCAATTGCAGGATGGGGATACCTTTTTGAGACAATCTGTCAAGAAAGGGCTGGTTTTTCACATTGCATTCCAGCCTCCATTGTTAACTGCAGAGGGCACAGATTAGTTACCTGAAGAAGTAGCTGCTTTGTTAGAAGAGTTCAAATCAGTTTTTGCTACACCAGAGGGGCTGCCACCCTTAAGGGATCATGAACACTAAATCACCTTGAAGGAGGGAGCCCAAGCTATCTGTCAGAGGCCTTACAGGTACCCTTATTACCAAAAAAATGAAATTGAGAAGATTGTTAAGGATTTACTATCTATTGGTTTGATTAGAAATAGTAGCAGCCCTTTTGCTTCACCAGTTCTCTTAGTTAGGAAAGCAGATGGTTCATGGAGAATGTGCATTAACTATAGGGCCTTAAATCAAGAAACCATTAAAGATAAATACCCCATACCTGTTATAGATGAACTATTGGATGAGTTGTTTGGTGCAGCTGTCTTTTCAAAATTGGATTTAAGGTCCGGGTACCATCAAATTAGAATGAGGGAGGAGGATATTCCTAAAACTGCCTTTAGGACTCATGAAGGCCATTATGAGTTTTTAGTAATGCCATTTGGCTTAACCAATGCACCTTCCACCTTCCAATCCCTCATGAATTCCATTAAGCCTTACTTAAGAAGATTTGTGTTAGTATTTTTTGATGACATCTTGGTATATAGTAAGAATGTGAGTGATCATGTGCATCATCTTCATGTGGTCTTGGAAGTTTTGGTGAAACACCAATTGTATGCCAAATAATCAAAGTGTGTGTTTGCTTGTAAGGAAGTGGAGTATCTAGCACACCTGATTTCTGGTGATGGGGTTAGGACAGACCCAAGGAAGACTGCTGCTATGCAGCAATGGCCAATTCCTAGAGATATGAAGGCTTTAAGGGGATTTTTGGGGCTGACAGGTTATTACAGGAAGTTTGTCAAGGGGTATGGACAAATTGTTGCACCTCTAACAGCTCTATTGAGGAAGGATTCATTTAATTGGAACCCTGAGGCTTCTCAAGCCTTCCAACTCCTTAAGGATGCAATGTCTAACCCTCATGTTTTGGCCTTACCTGATTTCACTAAGGCATTTGTGGTGGAATGTGATGCATCTGGTACAGGTGTTGGGGTTGTCCTAATGCAAATCAAAGACCAATTGCTTACCACAACCAAGCCTTGAAGGGAAAAAGCCTTGCCCTTTCAACATATGAGAAGGAGTTGCTGGCCTTGGTAGTGGCAGTGAAGAAATGGAGACCCTATCTCCTTGGCAGACCTTTTGTGATTAAAACAGACCATCAAAGCCTTAAATACTTGCTTGAACAGAAAATTGGGACCCCTGCTCAGCAAAAATGGATAACTAAGCTCCTTAGCTATGCATTTTTAGTAGAATATAAACATGGGAAAGAGAATTTGGTGGTAGATGCACTTTCAAGAAAAGAAGTTGTTAAGGATGGAGAGTTGGAGGGTGTTAAGGTGGGAACCCTTTGTATTATTTCCTTTCCCACTCCCACTTGGTTGGATGAACTCAAGCAGACTTACACATCTGATGATGCAACTCAGAAAATACTTTTGGCTATTCAGTCCGGAAGTGACATTCCAACTGGGTATACTATGTCTAATGACTTGTTGTTTTACAAAGGAAGGCTGTTTTTAGGTAGTTCAGCTCAGGAATTGAAGGCTCAGGTGTTGCAACAGGTACATGCCAGCCCTTTGGCGGTCATTCTGGCTATTTAAAGTCCTTTCAGAGGCTTAAAAAGGATTTCTACTAGACTGGTATGGTAGGAGACTTGAAGCAGTTTATGAGAGAATGTGATACATGCCAAAGGTTGAAGAGTGAGACTTGCTTACCTGCTTGCTTGTTGCAGCCATTGGCTATACCTGATAGGCCTTGGTTAGACATTAGCATGGATTTTGTGGAGGGGTTGCCTAATTCTCAACAGAAGTCAGTGGTTTTTGTGGTGGTGGATAGGTTCACCAAGTATGTGCATTTTATTCCCCTTGGCTCATCCTTACACTGCTGCTAAGGTTGCCCAAGTGTTCATGCAGTCTGTTTTCAGGTTACATGGTATGCAATCTACAATTGTGAGTAATAGAGACCCAGTGTTCACTTCCAAATTCTGGTCAGAATTGATGAAACTACAGGGTACTAAATTAGCTATGTCTTCCTCATATCATCCTCAATATGATAGGCAGACTGAAGTGGTAAACAAAAGTCTAGAGCACTACCTGAGAGCTTTTGTTGCTGACAGACCTCTCTCTTGGGTAGATTGGCTGCCCATGGCTAAGTTTTGGTTCAATACTAACTTCCATACTTCCATTAAGCTCACTCCATTTGAGGCACTTTATGGCTATCCTCCTCCTAAGGTTGTGGAGTATGTGCCAGGTGTGACAAGGGTTGCAGCTGTGGATTCCTATTTGCAGGATAGGCAGCAACTCTTCTCTTTGTTGAAGCACAATTTAAATGTAGCTCAAGAGAGAATGAAGTGGCTTGCTGATAAAAAGAGGGTGGATAGGTCCTTTGAGATAGGGGATTGGGTTTATCTCAGGCTTCAACCATACAAGCAAGCCTTAGTGCAGTCCAGAAAATTTGGGAAGCTTGCTCCTCGTTTTTATGGTCCTTTCCAAATTGTGCAAAAGGTTGGTCAGGTTTCTTACAAGCTTGATTTGCCTAAAGGGTCCCAAATTCATCCTGTGTTCCATGTCTCAAATTTCAAAGCCAAATTGGGTAACACTGTGATTCCTAGACCTGCTTTACCAGCTGTGTCTGCAGAGCAGATCTTTGCTCCTGAGCCTATGGTTGTTTTGGATACTAGAACTCATCAATTAAGGAGCAGACTCATAACTCAGGTCCTGGTACAGTGGCAGGATGAGAGCAAGGATGATGCTACTTGGGAAAGTTCGTTTGAATTGTAGCAGAAGTTTCCACACCTTGTGGGCAAGGTGTTTTAAAGGAGGCGCAATTGTTAGGAACCCAATTGTATGTGAGTGCGTGTGATGCTGTTGGTCAATGCAGGTGGTGCTGCATAAGAGTACATGTGGTGTTGCATAAGGGGGGGCTATAGTGTGCCTATGCTGATGATGTGGGGGGCGTGAGTTGCTGATGCAGCATGCGTGCTTAGCTGATTAAGGGAGGGCTTCCAGTGCAGCTGTGTGTGTGTGGCATTGTATATCTGTATATCTGTATTGTTGGATGTGAGACGTGTAAGGGTGATGTGGCAAAGATATGTGTGTGTTAGCTGATGTAGGAGTTAGTTAGATTGATTAGCTGTCAAGGTAGTTACACAGTTAAGCTTTGGAGGGAAGGGCTATGGGTATATAATTGGGATAACTGATTGTAAGGATTCATTGAACCATTTTGTTAATTGAATACTTCCTTCTTTCTGTTCCTTCTCTCTATCTCTAAACTCTATTCTCTCTATCCATGTTCATGGAGGCCTAGTTGTCCTTGAATTCAACTACTATATACTCTGTTCTTAACAGAGATCTTTTAACCCTTCAAAAAATGAATCTGGAATACGGAAACCAACTTTTTGCCTGAACAACAAAAGTAACTCAAGCTTTGAACATTCAAACTGATTAGGAAGCTCTAAATCATTATTAATGTAAGGCAACGAAATTGCAACTGTATCTTTACGTTTAGACCGAGTTTGCAATTCATTAACAGTTCTTATAGTAAACATATGCCTTTCTTCAGCTGCAATATTAATGACGACGTCACGAATTACATCATGCATTTTGACTGTTCCATTATAATTACCATCCAACAAGAAGCTAGAACCTTTGAGTCTTTCAACCAATGAGTGCACACTACATCTCGCACTCTCTATTGTATCCACGTTATCAAACAAGCCCAAACCCACTCCATATCTCAACAGGTCTTTTACTTCAATATCGTAATCCTCTCCATGTAGACTAGAAAGCAACAATAATGACTTTGCTTCATTACTTTTTAAAATCTCATAACTCATCTTTACACTTTTGTACACCACCTCATTCATTCCCTCGATCTCTCTTGGGCTAGACATCTTCAACTGATTGAGGAAATCTTTCCAAATACGTAGGTTTTTTCTGATTTTTTAATGCATTTGCAACTGTTGTAATGGTAATTGGTAATCCAGCACATTCTTTGACAATTTGAAGCATAGTTGGTTGGATATCAGAGGTTTTAGCTAAATCACGGACTATCTTCTCAAACAAGTTTCTCGCTTCATCGTTTAAGAAAACTTTGACTTCGAACTGCTTTTGGGTATCCATATCATTGCATACTACATTATAAAATCTGGACGTCAACAATAACTTGCACCCCTTATTATCATCTCCAAAGGAAAAAATCCCAAGAGCTTCCAAGTCCAGGTACTTCCAAATGTCATCCAAAACTATAAGGACCCTATTCTCTTGTTTCAATCGCTTGCGTAGTTGATCTCTTCTTGCTAGTTCACTCTCCTTCTCAAGTTTTAGATCTAATTGCTCCGCAATTTCCGTTTGAATTTTTTTTCAAGTCTGGATCATTGGATACAACTAAAAAAAGGTCCTTGTCAAACAACTTGCCTTTCTCAGCTTGTTTTAGAACTTCTTTGACTAGCATGGTTTTCCCAACACCTCCCACACCGTGAATTCCAATCCTAGTGATATTAGGATCTTTTAGTACCTCTAGAACTCCAGTTATTGTTGGCTTTCTTGATTCAAAGGCCTCATACCCTTTATTTGATGTCACGGTCTCTACCACTTGTGTGGACTCGTGTTAGCCAACACGATCGCTATTGATCTTTAATATCTCGTCCTTCAAATTCTTGGCTTCCAATGCTGCCTTGTCTGCCCTCTTGCTCACTTGATAACGGGACATCAAATTAGGACACCATCCATTGCAGTACGTCATCTTTGCTGGTCTATCATCTTCAAGGATTATCCTGGCCATTGCTACTATGTCATCAGATTGGGTAAGCCGTCTCTGAACGTCAGCCTTAATTTTCATTAGATTCCTTATAGCAGTATCAACATCACGTTGTACACTATCTCTGGCCTCCCCCAGCTCCTTAACTTGGGTATTGAGATTATCAACGTTACTTTTGTAGTGAATCAGATTGCCCAACTGACGTCCAAGTGCAGCAAGTACGCAATTGAGAATTTTCTCCCCGACTTTGTCTAGAAAATTCATTCTCACAACTGGCGGCTGTCTAGGAAGGGAAAGAAATCAATAACACACCTCTCTTCGGGTTTTCTACGTGGATGGTGGACCGTGATGCATAATGAGAATTCTGAAAAAGGGAAAGCATATATATCAAAATAATAATATAACAAAACAAAAACCAATTAATTATTATTATTATTATTTTTTTTTTTTTTTGAATCTATAAAATTCGTTTTATATTTTAGCAATCTTCTGGAGTTCATGGAATGTGGCAGGTTATGGTAAACTAGTGAATCCATCTATTTATTGATTGAGTGGCACACTTTTTCATTTGATAATTTATTATTTCCACGTTATCCACTTTTTACCAATGTTATGAATACCGTTTCGGTGCCCGTTTCAGTTTGTCTATTGGAAAGAAATATTTCGGTATCGGCCTATTTCGGTTACCGTTTCAGGATTTATCATTATATATATATATATATATATAGTAATTAATATAAAAATATTTATTATTCATTTCTATTATTAAGCCAAATGTTATAAATTAATGAATTGAATATAGTTTTTTAAAAGAAAATCATAATATTAAAGTGATTTTTTTTTTTTTTGAGAAGATATAAAGTGATTGGGTTAATTATAAAAAAAAAAAAAAATCAAGTTTGGGGTTTTTTTTGGTAAATAAACAAACATAGTGGGATACTTTATAAACCATGAAGCTTCCTAGAAGCTTCCTTTCAACTTAAACTCCACTCACCATCTGCCAGGTGCATCATTGAGTACTCTCTACTCCTATTCCTCATTTCAAAATCTTATCACTTATATTTCATTCCTCACTTTGTGTCTGAGAAAGTTTAGAGATGCAGCAGTAGAGCAGGTTGCAAAACTGAGGAAGACCAATTTCAAACGGGTTACTTCAGCCAAAAACTTGAGCTTTTGTTCTCTTCTTCTTCTTCTTCTTATCTTTTTTTTTTTTTTTTTTTTTCTCTGAAATGACTTGGTAGCAGATCTGATCTGAAGTTCACGTTTATGGTGAAGGAATTAAAAAAAAAGAGGCTAATTTCATTCCGGCCGAAACTTCAATTTCGGCCGGAATTCATAGAAATATCCCAAAATGGCCGAAATTGACCGGAATGACCCGAAATTTAATCCGAGGTGGAATAGGGGGTTTCTCGTTCCGGTTTGCATACCGGAATGGTATTTTCATGTTGTTCCGGCCGAAACAGAACGGAATTAATAACAATGCTTTTTACATGTGAGTTGTTACTTTTATGGACTTTTATGGACATGCTCATGGTTGTCAAATTGAGCATCTTTTTTTGAATTGGTATAAGATTTTTATCAAAATAGTATATAATGGAGTAAATCATATGAACATTCTGTTAAATTGGAAAACAAAATTTATGAAAACACATTTTTTGTCATAGACGTAGGATAATGAAGTAATGTCTCATTTCATAATTGTTAAGGTATTAATTTCTTATAGGTGAAAATAAAATATCATACTAAAACCAACCATAACTAAAAATAAAGATATTGTGAAAAAGAAAGTGTTATATCCACAATATTTTTCACAACAATTTCATAACAAAAGTGTGAATACATAAAGCTATAGTAGTAGCTACATTTTTTTTTTTTTTTTGTTCAATTTGCACTATTCACTGGCATTTTTTTCAGTAATATCGACTAGTCAACTTTTTTCTTTTCTTTTTTGGTATTACTGTTAGCTAACACAACAAATTGTCACAATATTTTCACAATTATTGAAATGTTAATTTCTTATAAGTCAAAATAAAATATTATACTAAAACTAACCACAACTAAAAATAAAAATATTGTTATATTAACACAACAAATTTTATAATATTTTCACAATTATTGAGATGTCAACTTCTTATAAGCCGAAATAAAATAATAGAATATGAGACTGACCAGCCATAACTGAAAATAAATATTTTGTGAAAATGTTGTAAGTAAATGTGTAAAAGCTACTGTAGTAGCTATAGTACTTTTTTTTATTTATTCAAAATGTACTATTCATCACTTCATTAGCCCTCTTTTTTTTTTCTTTTCTTTTTTTCAATCATCGGTTTTTGCTCTTTTTTTAAATATTTATATGAGTTAGCATATATATTGTTATACTGATACAACAAATTTCATAATACACAATTATTGAGGTGTCTATTTTTTATAGGTTAAAATAAAATAGTAAAATATGAGACTCTGATCAACCACAACTAAAAATAAATCTTTTGTGAAAATGTTGTAACACTTGTTGTTATCATAATTTTTGAGATCTCAAATTCTTATAGATCAAACAAAAAATTACTAAGTCCACAACATTTTCACATTAATTTCACTACAAATTATAGGTGGTAAACTACTATTGATAGATAAAAAAGTGATATCAATCATTAGTCCATTTTAAAATTAGTAACAACTTGCCATTAAGAATTTGTTTTGAAAATATTATGGAGATAGCATTTTTATAAAAATAATAATAATATATCAAACCAAAATTTACCATGACTAAAAATAAAGGTATTGAGAAAATATTGTGACATTTTGTTGTCTTCCTAGACTTCTCTTTTAGTTTAGTCAAATTTGGTGCACAAAAATTCACTGTTTCACGCACAATTTTCTTCTATTGGTTTTTTTTTTTTTTTTTAAATGCATAGTTTAAAGTGGTTGTCCCAAATAAAAATCAATAATAATTTACCATCTAGGATTTATTGTGAAAATGTTATGGATATAACATAACTCTAAAATAAAATTATAAAATATCATACTAGGGCCCACCATAGCTAAAATAAAGGTATTGAGAAAATATCATGACATTTATTGTATTCCTAATTTTTTTTTTTTTAGCCAATTTGTTGAGCCAAAATTTATTGTTTTATAGACAACTTTCTTGGGTTTTTTTAACACATTATTTAAAGTAAAAAACACATAATTTTACTAGCAGAAAAAAAATTTTATTGAAAAAAGTTAATTTCCCCCTTTTATGTTTGGAGTAGTTTCATCCCTAACTTTAAAGTTGAATAATTTCCTCATTTATATTTTGTACACAAACATATAGTCCATGCTTTTACTCTTTTAGTTAAATCCTAACAAAATTTTATAATTACTGGAATATTCCATTATGCAATATCAAAAATGTGTCACTAAATTTTAATATTCTAAAAATTTTCTTTGTGTATTTTGAGTTTTATGTGTTAGTCATACTTAAAAAGTAAAAATGGTGATTTATAGTATTTTATTTGTTACCTACAAAACACTAATTTATTAGAAGTTTAAATCCTCTAGATTAATAATTTTATATAATAGAAACTTCAATGACATATGTCTTTTGTTATTTTATTCTTTTTTTATTTCTTTTATTTCTTATAAAGGTGTTCATTAAAAATTAAGTTAAGCGTCGTAGTTAGGCTCCTAAAATAAAATGATAAAGAAGGAAGTATAAATAAAAAACAGTTAATAGTAAGGTGCCAATCCACTAGTCTCTAGGTTATGTAAGCGTCCAGCTCTTTCTTTTCTTTTCCTTTTTCAAGAGAAATGGAGCAAAAGAAAAACCAAACTGAAGAACAACTCTCAATTGAAATTAAGATGAAGCTTTTAAAAAAAAATAATAAATATACAAGATGAAAAGGTTTTTTTCTTTTTGTGGGAATTATATAAGATGAAAAGTTGTAAGTACGAAAAATCTGACTTTTTTAATATATTTTTTTAAGAAGTAGAGAAAAATAAAATGATAGGACGAAAACACAAAAACTGCAACAATATCTTAATTCATATTGTTTTCTTTGAACAAGTATCGCTTTTGTCAAATTTTGCTTCGATAAATTGCTTTTACTTGGAAACTGTGTTTGTTGTCTTCTAATATATGCCCTTGAATTATTTCACATTCTTCCAAAGTGGTAGGGGCCACATTTCGATTGATTGATGTCTTTTTTTGTCAGTCATAATTTCCCATGTGCTATTGTCTGATAATGTTACTTCTTTTTTGAATTATTTCACATTTTTCCAAAGTGGTAGGGGCCACATCTTGATTGATTGAATTGCTCATAGTCAGTCACTCAGCAATAGTAAGGGTGCGTTTGTTTTGGGTGAAAATGATTTCAGGAAATCATTTTCCGTAAAATAGGTTGTTTGGTTGGCTTGGAAAATAGCATTTTTCGAAAATTAATTTCCTTTGACCGTGTAAATCTTTACTTTGACTCGGAAATCGTTTTACGTTTTTATTTTCCCTTCAAACAATTTCTGGAAAACGCAACAGAAAGGGAGAGCAAGAGAAAGAAGAGAGAACGCAGAGAGGGAGAGCGAGAGAAAGAAGAGAGAACGCAGAGAGAACTCGGTCCAGATCGCCGGCGAACTTTGATCAAGCTCCAGATCGCTCCAAGCTCCAGATCGACTCCAAGCAACGAGCTCTAGATCGACACTAGATCGCCTCCCAGCTCGATCGAACCCATCGCCTTCACCTCGCCTTCACCCAGACCCAGACCCACGAGCACGACGAACCCCAGACCCACGAGCAACAGCACGAGCAACCCATCGCCTTCACCCAGACCCATCGCCTCCTCGAGCTCGCCGATCCACGAACCAGACCCGTCGCCTTTGACCGCCGACCCTTCGCCTCCACGCTCTCTCTTCCTCGATCTCTCGGTTTTTTTTTTTTTTAATTTGATTGTTGTTGTTGTTTTTTTTTTTGATGAACTGATTGTTGTTGTTGTTGTTATCGGAATTTCTGCCGGAATTTGTTGTTGAATGGGTTGTGATGTTGAAATTTTTTGTAATAAAATTTGTTTGGATGCTAAGAAAATGTGAAAAAAATTGTAGGAAAATAGCATTTTCCTAATAGAACCAAACACATGAAAATATTTTCCACAACAATTTTCATAATACAACCAAACACTTGAAAATATTTTCCTTTTCCGGAAAATAACATTTCCGAAAAATAGGTATTTTCCGGAAAATATTTTACAAGAACCAAACGGACCCTAAATTGGATCTTGTGAATGTGAATCTATAGCCTAGCCGGAGGGCATGCTTCGGTTTTACTTTACTTATTCCTTGGAGAATTTTTGGTAAAATTCTGATTGAATATTTGATCTTTCAATTAAAAATTGAGATTGTTGCCTTGGGAAGTTGTTGGCTGTTGAATAAAATTGACTATTCTAGCAATTTTGAATGTATCCCACCATTTTACCATGAACTTCTCTTGAGACTAATATTTAATGGTGAATTTGGAATGATTACATAACTCCAATGGGGAATTCGTGGGAGAGTAAAGTTCAAATAAAATTTGAAAAGAGATGGGAGATTTTTGTAAATTGATGATAGATTAAATGAACCAGAGGCCCACTTTTGAAAAGCCTCATTAAATGATCACTTAGATGTGAGACACTTATGGGCTTATAAAAATGCGTGTGCTCCAAGCTCACATGTTTTTTTAGGGATTGAAAGTTTATCGAAATTCTCTCTCAAATCCTCCAAACCACATCTCTATAAAATCCTCAAAAGAGGTCACTCCAAGAGGGCTTAGACCACTTGGGATAATAATGAGATAGAATAGAAAAGAGCCTAATCTTGCTTGGATTGTTTTGTTGACTTGGCCTCTACACGAGCCTTTGCAAAAAAATTGGTACTCAATAGCCTTCTTAGATAGTTTGGTTTCTATGCATCCATATGATTCAAAGGGTGGTGAAGAGGATTTGAAAAATATGTATATGGTCCTCAGTATGGGGCTGCCTATTCAATAAAAAATCATCACTATTTTTGGAATATTTAATAATTGCGGATGGGGGATTTGAATCTTTGATGTTTCAACTGGATATAATAGAATATGTCAATTGAGTTACTAGACTCTTGGCAACGATTGATCACCACTGTTGAATATGTTGTTGTGCAAATGTGGTTTTGAGGCTAAGATCATATCCTAACCATATAGCTCTTGAGAAAGGGAATTTGAGAAAAAAATCTGGTCAAGAGTTTCCTAATCTTCAAGGCAAAAGGAACACTGAGATGGAGTAGAGATGCCTATTTGAATGAGGGCAACTTTGATTGGTGTACTTCATGTTACAACTTCCATACAAAAGTGAGAATCTTTGAAGTCAATTTAACCCTGGTTTCTTTTGGAATAGTAGGTTGCCTATCATTTTTATTTCTGGTTTCCTAGTGAACTTCATTGTGTACAAATATTTAATCCATGACTGACTTCACACAATCAACCTTTTTGATTGCTGAAGATGTTGGTGTAGGTGTCGTTGCAGCAAACATGCACTCAATGGTGAACTGCAGGTAGTCCTATACAAAACCGTAGGTGCACAAGGTTGCAACAACTTCTCAAGTATGCGTGTGTTTTTTTTCTCTATGATGATGGCTTTAAAAATATGCTTTAATAACTTTGGGAATCTTGGTGCACAAATTCCCAAGCTAGCAAGTCATCATGGGCCAAAACCAAAAAACAGAACCAATTGGCCCGAAGCTTGATCGATCGTGAGGAGTTGAGCTTTAATGAAACTCAAACAATCGCATGGTATTGAGGCGGGAGTCGAGGCAACCGTTCTTCCATGCTCTTGAGCAATTTTCTTGTATTTTCAAAGTACTCTTTCAATACAACTCTAGACACTAAAAATTAAGGACAATTCCATCAAAAATGCATTTTGATTCAGATTTGCCAACACATACAAATTTTGACCCTCACAATGTTGAGTCTTAAGTACTTCCCTGGTTTTGGACCAATTTCACACCTAACCCTACGGATTTGGTTTGATGGGTTACAGGTGTGTTGGGTGAAGAAAGGAGCTCAGATTTATTGTAGTTTATACATTGACCTGAGAAATTACAATAGCAGTCAAGACTTAAACACCAGGACAAATAGTGCTAGTTGCTAACATTAGAACATCTAGGAACATTCGCTAAATGTCAGAAAAGTAATATTTCAAAATATTTGTACATCTAGAATATTCATCTAGACTGAAAAAGAACACAAATTATGATGTATTCAGCAATGTTCTACAATACAAGTCAGAAGTCACAGGCCATGAGTGCATTTCCAAATTTTTATTCAAAGAAATATATTTGCTCAATTTTTTTGTCCACTGACATTTGAAGCAATGTCACCAGAAAGGAATTGGAAGCTCTCCAAGCTTTCTGTGTTCTCGTGAAAATATTCCTCTAGACTTTCTTCATCTGCCTTCTGAGTTTCTTCTTCTGCAGACATACTAAAGTTCTCAATCATTACGGACTTTAGGCAATGCCTCCAACATGGAATTGGAAGGAATTTGCAACAACTAGGCTTCTCCCCTCAAGAATAGGCTTTTCATAGGAGAACTGAAATAAAGCAAAGCAGTAGTAACACTATCAGAATACTAAAAATTTAAAAGACTAAGCAGAGTTGAATTAGTCTACTTTAGGGGGAAATTGAATAAAAAAATGTCAAATTATGATAGTTGTGACAATTATTGGGAAATTATTTTTAATAAATACACTGGTATAGAACTACCATGATTGTAAATTTTAGCATTTACTACTAGGACATAGACAAACTTCCAAGAAAATTAGGAAAATAATAAAAATCTCACAACCTTCTTTGCCCTAGATATAAGCTAGTATTATTTTTCTCCGGCCAACAAAACTAAATTTATTACAATAAAGGAAATATAGGAGCTATATTAGACTAAGATCATGTAAATAAATTTCTTCATAACTGTTTTTTTTTTTTTTTTTAAGTACTTTTTCGCTTGCCAAAATCCAGCAGCTTTCTAGTGTTTATGATAATTCACAATCATTTTTTCTCTCTATATATACCTCCTATAGGAGATTTAGCTAGGTGTGAAACATCTGAAGAATCTTTCTCAGCTGCAAAGGAGGTAAAGTAACTTATACGTAGCAACAAGAAGATTAAGCAGAAAGTTGGTAACTCCTCTCTCCTCTTGACCAACAGAGGTGTTAATCACAAGTTTGAAAATACAAAAAATAAAATTTTTTTGGAGTAATAAATGTCCTTTTTTCTCTTGGCATATGCTATTCTACACTCTGTACAAAACACTAACAAATGATCCAGCTAGGGCATCTGATTCAGCTCTTTAGCAAGGAGAAGATCAGGAAAACTTCACTTCTAAGTCCTCTCTTTCTTCATCAACAGGGGCGGTGATACTAAACCACACCCAATTAAGGGGTGTTCAAAGTACTATGCCTCTGCAAGAGCCATGGCAACAGAAGGAGCTATAGCTCTTACTAAGCCAAGCTGTAGCTGTTGAAGATATGACAAAGAATTTGTGACCAAAGGCAGATATTATACTTGAATGGAGGAACCATTCCCTAATGCTTTTTTTGATTGGTAAGTTACACGCACACGATGGATCTTTAGCCCAAGACCTCAGCTTCTGCCAAAACTTATAATAAACCGTGGTGGTACCAATTGACCTATATCTTATTGGCCCCTTAATGCTTTATTATCTATGCCATGATATTCTCAGCTTTACACTCTAATTTGTCCAAATTCCATCATTCCCTATCTAAACCGCCTTTTACTTGTGTTTTTCTTACCTATGCATACTTAAACAATTCATAATTCCTACCCTAAGTAAGCAAAAATTAAAAAAGAAAAGGGAAAAGAAAGAAGAAACAACTTAAACTGCCTTTTATGCGGTTTATTTTACTCATCCATTCTTAAAACAATTCATAATTTCTATCCCACCACCCCCAAAATAAAGAAAAAGAAAAAGAAACACTTGTGGGATGTAATCTTTACCTGTTTTTTTAAAACATGTTTTTTATCATTTAGTTTTGCATGTATAAAATCTGTTCACAACTACTACTATATTTTTCTATTATGTCTTATCGAAACAGATTTCTAATTTATCCGAACACATTGTGCTGAACTATGGTTTTTAGCCTGAATGTACAAATAAATATGAATCAATATGTTGTTAAAGAGTGCCTCTGTAGCTTGGAACATATGCTTTCAAAATATATAGGATTAAGGACAAAGTAAAAAAAAAAAAACATTTTTTGCATTATGCCATGAAACTCTGTCCTTAGAATCCTTTAAAAATCTGTGAAAAAACCATATTTTGTTGTGAGAGAAGTGCAACTCAAACTTAAAGATTGATTTAAGAACAAATCAGAAACATGTTAATTCAATGAAAATCTGAAAGAAGTTTCAACACATTTTTTATTGGCTTTAGTATATATATGCTATAATAGTCTGTTTTGTAGGCTCATTTTGACTCTCTTTGTTTTTTGGCCTTATGTTTTATTCTTAATGTAAATACATGCATATTTTTTAATCTCTACAAATATTGTATACTCAAAACCTTAAACTTAATTTTTCCATTTCTTCTTTCAATATAAATAAATTTAAGGTTTTGTATATTGAGCAAAAATTTTCAGATAAAACACGTTCATAACAATTGATTACACCAAAAAACTTCACTAATAGATTATAAACATCTATAGGATCCATCACACCAAAAGTAACCTTACTCAGCATGAGAAGCAGAAAGTTTAACATAAATTATTATATGTTAAGAGATTCTTTTTAAGAATCAAAACACTATCTGGCATCCTCAAATGTCACAATATGCAACAAGATTCTAAATTTAGGAAATGAATGTTTGATATACCTTGAAAGTCATCCAGGGTTCCATGTTGGTCCTATGCCAACTGATTAGAATCTCTGGAAGAGGAGAAATCCAGAGCAAGCTATCCGCAAGTTCAACGATTTCTTGTCCAGTACGTGGATGTGATGTTTCTACCTTCAATTGCTTGACATTATATGATGGGGATGGTAGGGAATCTCTCAATTTCTTCGGTATAACCAAATCCTTTAAAAAAAATTCCAATTACAGCTATATAACATATGTGAATAAATGATGTACAAAAATGATGAAGAGAAGAGAAAATATATCAGATGAAAGAAAGCAAAAATACCTTGGCTGAGGTACTTGTCAAAGTCAATTGTTTGGATTTACCCAGCTTTGTCAGAAATTCAATCTTTTCAACATTCCAAGGAGCAATGTCCAGTGGTGGCTTTAGCATCTGGTAGGTAACTTCCGACAGAAGCCAAAGCATTTGACGAGAAGGGTATTACATTACGTCCACAATATTGGAATTTACACAAGTTAGGAGTGTCAATGTCGACTTCAATTAGACTGCCCCAATGCATTAAGTACAATGTCTTAAGACTATGACTTGAAATCTTAAGTCTTTCCAGCATACAACTATATGTGCTCAAGTACTCAATTAGTGGAAGCTAGAGAAAAATGATTGTGTAACCACTTGTCTGTTATGTTTGGTGCACTTAATGTTAGCATCCTCAGATTATTACAAGAGAGCAGATTGATCTCACATTGTTTAGTCTGAGATATAACCACACGACAAAGATTTGATGCTTCCAACTCAACTCTCTCAAGATCATCATTGAGTTCCACCTCAATCGACTTAGCTTTAATAAGACCGGAGAACTTTATACTTTTCAATCCATGGCACTTCAAAAATTTCATGTCTTCTATCACAGGACTCCCAGCAACTAGTTTTTGAATAGTTTTATCATCTGCATCAACGTAAGATAAAGACAGTTTTTTCAAAAAGGGCAAGTTTATATCACGACAGTTTGTATCCAACTTACACTGCCTTAAAATCAACACAGTTATGGATTTTGCAACCAAAACGCTCTGAGGTAAGTCATAATATCCTGCTGCAAAATGAAGGCTCAACTTCTTGACATCACTCTTAACCACATAGTTTATCCAAGCGTCAACACGAGAATTCAAACTCCGTTTGTCCAAGCCGTGAGAAAGTATAAATTCCCTTATAGTTAGCCTCTGCTTATGACGGCTTTCTAAAGATTTTTCCACAATCCTGTAACTTTCTCTGAATATCCAGATTTTTCTTGTCGTCTGTAGAACCAAACAAGATTGTGTTAAATCCCAAGACTGGAACTGCAGTCCATACATGTTTCCGTCTCTTAGAAAGTACAGAGGATTGAACAACTTCGTTGATGGAAAGGTAAGACAGAATATGTTGTTGAAGATGGTCTGGCAATTCAGATATCCTGTCCGCAGCTATGTAGTTCTTGTGATCCATAAAATGGAAACCTTCCTTCGTATCAACAAAGAATACAAGGTTTATATTATAAACGCATTGTGTGTTTTCTATGAGTCAGTAAACAAGTACTGTACCACACAGGAGATGAGACATACGCCAAATAGAATTGTGAGAACCGACTGGCCGGGTACCACACACTTTGTGAATACAAGGTTTATATTATAAACGCATTGTGTGTTTTCTATGAGTCAGTAAACACTAAACAAGTACTGTACCACACAGGAGATGAGACATACACCAAATAGAATTGTGAGAACCGACTGGCCGGAACCACACACTTTGTCACCCACATGAATTTTAATAAAGAATAGCTGATTTTTCATGTTCTATTGGTGTTTTCTAACCTAAATCCAACCCAACCCAATCCAATTATTATGGGTAAATCTCAACTCACCCAATTATTCAATTATCAAAATTACCAAAATACCATTAAAGTAAAAACACCAACACTTTCTTGGATCCCCTTTTCCAGGCAAAATTTGTCAAACAGTGCAATTTTCAAAATTTTTAAGCCGGATAGCATGCATTCAATGTTCATGTTCCAGCCAAAGTCGAGTTTGTCAAATCAACTTTTAAAAACAGTCTAACTAACTAAATAAGTTTGAACGTGTAATATCCGGCTTAAAAATTTTGAAAATTGCACTGTTTGGCAAATTTTACCCCTTTTTCACTATCTTTAGTCTCCACTCCACTTTCCCGGGAAAAAGAAAAAACAAAGAAAAAACTTTTCTTGGATCTAAAATTTCTTTGTCTTTCTCTTCCATTGCCTCCCCACTTCAATTCTGACCAAAAAACTCTCATGTCTGCTCTCTCTTTCTCTCTCTCTCTGTTTGATTTCCGAGAAACTTTCATTTCATTCATTTTCCCTCTCTAACTTTCCCGAGAAAATTCCAATCTGGTGCTTCCCTCTCTCTCTCTCTCTCTCTCTCTCTCTCTCTAGAGATTGAATGGCGGGGATGTTGGGATCGGAGCGCGGAGTGTTCTCTGCGTTGGATTTAGAGTGTTTGGAGAGAGATCAAAAATTAACAAACTCAAAAAGAGAGCAAAAATGAAAGCAAAGAAGAGAAACCTTAGTAGTCAACTTGCAGTCTCCCTTCTTCCACTTCCACTCCTCACATACCGATCGCTTTCACGCAGCCTCCTCAGCACAGCCAACATGAGCCTGATGGCGAGGTTAGCGACGTCTTCGGTCGACACGTCGGGGGTGTACGTGACCCTAATCCCCTTCTCCCTGCACTTCGCGAAGTCGATCTTGTCCACTTCGACACTGAAGCTCGACTCGATCTCCAGCCTCGACAATGCCTTGATCAACTCGGCATCGGCGTAAGCGGAGGCGTTTCCGACAACGGCGCAGATTGAATTGGTGTGCTCGTTGATGAACTGCCGCTTTTGCGGGGCAGTCCAGAGCTTGAAGAGGTTGTAGCGCCTCTAGAGCTCTTGCTCCAAGTATGAGTTCATCGGGATGAGCATGAGTACTCCAATGGATTCCATGAGTTCTAGATGAGAGTTAGAGAGAGAGAGAGAGAGAGAGAAGTGTTTGGAGGCCGAGGAAATGAACGACAATGAAAATTCTGAAACACTGAAATGTTTAAGGTTTTTTTTTTTTTTTTTTTTTTTTTTTTTTTTTTTTTTTTATCCGAGTTGAATTTGAATATATTATTTTTTGACTAAATAAGCCTCAATGGGTTTTTAGTTAAAACCTAATAGTTATTAGGTTGATGCTTATTTAATCTAATTAATAATTTGGTGAGTTTGGGTTTAATTAGAGTGAGTGAATTTAGGTAAACATATAGATTTGGGTTTAATTAGAGTGGGTGAATTTAGATAGACAAATGAGTTTAGCTTACTTACAAAACTAATGGTGTTAAACTAAACTGATGCTCTAATAATAATTTGTCACATTGTGATAATCTCTGTTTTAACAATAATAATAATAATAATAATAATAATTTTAAAAAAAAATGAACACAGAGGAAATCTTGGCCAAATAGGAATAGGATATTAGTATTCGTGCACAGCAAATAAAATAGTTTTTGGTAAGGGTATTGTTTGCGAAAAGCCTTGCAGCTTGGGGTGTTTACAAAACCACTCGGACTACACTTAAACCTACCAAAACCACTCGTAAAAATGATGTAACCACACTGCACTCACACACACATATATATTATTTTATGTTAAATATATATTATATGAACTATGCCTTCAAGTTTGATTAAATATATATTATATATTAAAACTGTACAACACCAATTAATGTATAAGTTTTATTTTATATTTAATATAGATTTTATAAATATTTAACATATATTAAATAGATATTTAGCATATATTAAATATATTTGTTACATATATTTAGTATATATTTGTGATATATATAAAAACAAACCAAACCCCACCACACTGCACAATCAAAGACCACACTGTACCACACGGTGACTGATCTATTAAAGTGCGGTGTGGTGAGGGTTTTAGGAAAACCACACCATGTGGTGCGGTGCTAAATATGGCGGAAAACCACATCGATCAGCATGTGAACACCTCTTAATTGTAGCTTAATTGGTTGATACTTCATGATATTTTGAAGAAAATATATAAGGTTCAAATCGTCTCTCCTCATTGTAACTATTGAATTTATCGACACAAAAAAGAAAGATTACTTAAGAAAAAAGATTACATCACTATAGTCAATGGGATCGGATGTAGAAGATGTAGAAGCTTTAACAACCCTTCGAGTTATAGAATTTGTGGTGCATATTTTTTGTCGAAAGTGTGCTAAAGCATACTTGTACCTTGACAAAGTGAGAAAAAAATGAGGTTTTAAAAGGTTGTACATAAAAACTAAAAACTAAGCAATCAAGCTCAAGCCAAACAAACTTGTATGAGGTGACAAGGAACAAAGTGAGGTTATTATGTGATATTTCTTTCTCTCATGTCCATAGGAACAATGTTATGTCCACAACATTTTTACTAAAAATTTTAAGTGACATGTTGTTACTAGTGGACAAAAAAATAATTCCAATAGTAAGTTCAAATTAGAACTAGTAACAATTATCACCTAAGATTTGTTATAAAAGTATTATGAATGTAGCACTTCTCAAAAAAATTTAGTAGCTCACTGTTTAGCTCAACATATTAGGAATATATATATATATATATATAGAGAGAGAGAGAGAGAGAGAGAGAGAGAGAGAGAGAGAGAGAGAGAGAGAGAGAGAGAGAGAGTATTAATATTTGAATAAAGGATGGAAGGAATATTTATGGTTGGAAGATATTCTACCTTTTGTGAATAGTTTTTATATTGCTAAAATTAAATTTATTTTCCCCCAAAATAAAAAGAGTGTTATGATAAATTAAATGTTGGATTGCATTATGTCAGAGGTTAATAACTAATTCATGGTATAAATTTAATAATAAAAAGGGCTACAATTCTCTCTCTCTCTCTCTCTCTCTCTAAAAAAAAAAAAGAAGAAAGCTATGTTTCAAGTACTTTAAAAAACAATCTTGATTACCACTGCATTGCCTTGGTGCGATGATCACTCCACAAATATAAATACTTGTAGTGTGTGAGGATAAAGGTCAGGGTGAGCTTTACACACATATACACTTAGATTAGTGATAAGTGTAATTTTTACATGATTTTTATTATCTTCATATTTATTAAAATTGTTAGTTTTCCTTTATTTCTTTTGATTTGATTTTATTTATATTTATATTTATCTATTCATTTGTGCTTTGAAGGATTGGGAAGATTTCAGATTAATCCACATCTTGTGGATGTAAATCGGTTGACTTGAAGACCCAATTAAATTTAAGTCCAATTCGGATTAGGATTCCAGCCCGCACATCAGTTAGTATTTTTGGCATAATTTTCGGTTCAGATGTTCAATCGAGATGATTCAAGTTGGGCTGGAAAGTTAACTTAAAGAGCTACAACTTTGTAGTTTACCAAGAGCCCGAATTCTGACGTTAAATGGGCCAAAATCATCGGTTAAGTGAAGCCTAAAAATCTGAGATTTTTTCAAAACGAGAATTCAACTTGTAATAGGATTCCTTGACCTATTTAAAGGTTGTTTAGGGCAAATTCAAGGGGGACCGCATTAAAGAATATTTTTTGGGAGTCTTTCTGAGGAGGAGGATCTGAGGACAAAGGCGAGAGCTTCATGTTGATCAACCAATTCAGATGAAAAACATAAGTTTTATATGTTTTCTTTTCAATTTTATTATGAACTAAATTTTATTTTCTAGAGTAGTGATGTAGTCTAGCAATGAACACACAATTTATATTATGAGTTATTTTATTTTTAATATTTCCATGATTGAGTGTTTAATTCTTATTCTTAATGCTTACTATTTTTTTTTACAAATTATTGTTTGATCAATTGAATTACAATGAGACCGAGAGGTGATTTGTTATTTTAGTTCTAGAATTAAAACCATTAGTTGAGCGAAAGTAGAGATGCTTTACCACGATTAGTGTGATTTTTCAGAAAATTCAAAGTACGTAATGAGTCCCTAGTTAATTAAATTCGCATAGAGATATGGAATTGTTAGCTGAAGATATTTTTGATATTATTCGAGAGAAGATATTGAATAGTTAAGGAATTTTTAATCATCAATGGGAGATTATTAGAATTTAATAATTAGGAAGAATAAATTGTGTGAGATTTGTTAGGTGAAATCAACTGCTCTAGATTCATTCTTATCATATTTTTACACTGTTAGATTTTTACGCTTTGTTAATTCTTTTTATTTTTAGATTTATTTTTATTAAATAGTTTAATTTAATTTAGATAGTAGAACGTTCCATTTATTTTTGATTTTCCAAATAGTAATTAATTTAGTGAATTTCGGTATTCAATAACATAGTTAATCCTTGTGGGTTCGACATTCGTTTTCTAAAAACACTTTACTACTTATTACGATTCTGTGCGCTTACAGATTATTTTACGCGAACAATTAGATTAAAGTAGAATTTCTATCTTGTATATAAAATATATATATATATATATATATCTTGATTATTAAACTAATATTTTAAAAAATATTAGATTGTCAGTTTCTTTAAGATCTTCTTCTCTCTCATCTTATGCGTGTTAACATACTTAGTATTTAAAAAAAAAAATTAAATATTATTAGTACCATAAAAAAAATATTGTTATCCTATCAAAAAAATAATAATAATGTTAACCAAAAAAAGTATGTCCTTATTTTAAAATTTTATTAAAAAAATTAATTTAAAAAACAGTCTTAATTAATAAAAACAATTTGTAAAAATAATATTATTATTTAGAAAAAAAAAAAAAAAGAATAGAAAAAAAATGAGGCCGGTGGCCCGATTGTGGATACATCAAATTGCCCCGAATAAAAATACCCTTTCTACTCGATTTGTAAATTTGTTGCCCAGTGATTTTACACACAGATACATACGGATTACAGAGACACACAGAGAGAAAGACAGAGACGGAGAGATCAGAGATGGGTGACAACAGCAACAACGACACAACACTACTACTACTTCTTCTTCTTCTTTTTCTTCGCCAGTTCCGCCTCCGATTCTAGTCCTCAAGAGCGCACTCAAGCGCCCAAACCCAAACCCACTGAGCCATTCCCAGAACCAGAAGGTTACTATACTTTCTTTCACCATTTTGTTATTTGGAAAGCCAAAAAAGAAGAAGAAGAAGAAGAGTGTTTTGGGGTCTTAACATTGAAGATTGAATCGAATATCTTGATTCTTTTTCTTGTGTTGCTTTTTTGCATTAACTCAATAGGTGTACGGGTCTGTGAGAGAATTTGAGTTTGTTTGTCTGGGTTGATGTTCCAGCATGATGCTTGTATATGGACTTTAAGATGATATACTTTCTGTCGAAGGTTTTGTTGAATTTGAATGACTATAGAGAATGTTTGGTTAGTAAGAAATTGCAGGAAAAGAAAGTAAAAGGATTTTTAAGCTTTGAGTTTTTCGTTGTATGTGGAATGCATAATGTACTTAATTGAGCAATGCAAACTACAGTCCTGCTTAGATGAAGTGTACTAGAATAACAAGACAATACAAGAAATCAAAGCATAGAACCCAAGATGTTGCTACTTTTGCACCTACATGTTCTTAGTGACAAAATAGATCTGTAGAATGTCTCATTTTTTTGGATTTTGAATTTGTGCCATATATAAACTCTGTTTATCTTCTTGTTTGTGTCTCTTATGAAATATTAGTCTCTTGAAATGAAGTTTACATGTTCATTGTAATTCGCAGCTGCTGCACCTGAAAAACGCTTGAGGTTCAAAACCACAACTGATGCCTCAGAGAAGCAAATTATAGAGGCCATGCAAAAAATAGCTTCACATGTCAAGAACCCCACAAAGTTTGGTAAGGCTTCAAAGTTGGCCATCCAGCTGATTCAAGCGGGAAGTGGGAAGCCAGGAACTAGTGATCACTTCTTTGCCATACTAGAAGCTGCAATGTCTTCGTCCACTTCTTGTACAGATCCTTCAGTGCGAGCAAATTATCATGCATTGTTCTCAGCCGCACAAGATGTCACAGTAGTAAGATTCTGGTCTTTTTGCATACATGAGTTTATTTTTCTCTAAGTTATCAATCTTTTGTTAAGAAGAAAACATCTTCCTTATCAATTGTCTAAACTTATGTATTGTAGTGTCTCAGTAAGAAGCAAAAGAATCAACTAACTACATGGATGATCATGGTGGTGGATGCAAATGATTTATACACTGATGACAGCTTTGTGGTATGAACTTTACTTGTGCTACCTTTTAGTCATTCTATTGGCTGATTCATTTATTTAACAATTTTATTCATATTTTGAGTTAATGAGAAGCATATTAAGGTATGCAACAAGTTATGTCAAGAATTTATTATGTCTTAGTTGATGTACCAGCATTTTTGTTATCAAAGTCAAATACAGTGCTCTTATCCATTTACAGAATGGGAATATGTACATTGTCAATTTGTGCGTGAGTATTTTTCCCTTGAACGTCTATGTTGCTTTAATTTTTCGGTAGTTTTAGAAGAATGAAGAAATCTTTGTTGAATGGGTTGGATATAGAAATCTGATTTAAAATTGTATTTGTAACATCAATTAAGAGCATTTGTTTATCTTATTTAATGAGATTGTGGTGACATTGATATTGATATGTGAAGAGGCTGAATTTGGGCTAGAGATGGGCCTAACGGTTATCAACTGTGGGCCGATAGAGGATGGATCCATTATCTGCCGAATCTATGAAAATGAGTCCAGTATGAAGTATCAGCAGGTCCGAGGCCCGTGAGGAAGGCAAAAAGGCCCTTGGTATGTGATACTTGCGAGACACTTCATAAAGTCCGAAGACAAACAGAATTCTAGTACAAAAAGGATTCTACAGGATGTTCCCTATATGGAAAAGACTTCTGCGCCAAGGGTGAGACATCGACTTCCTACTACTATAAAAGCCCTAATATCTTCATAAATCAAGGTACGCATGATTTACCCTCTCTAGCACTCTAGAGTTGTGAGAATATTTCTGATTTAACCTTCGGAGAATATTTGGTCGGCACCACACTGGTGCTCTCTGCTAGGTTTCTTTCTTTGTACTGTGCAGGTTCACATTCAAGCACGTAGGTATCGTGTGGCTCACTGGTGAATTTCTCGGCATCATCAATTGGCGCCGTCTGTGGGAAACTTAGTTGAGATTCATAAGCCATACTATCGTTTCTCCGACTAAAGGGTTGCATGGTACTCACTCGCTCGATGGTAACTACTAACGATGTTCAAGGAGATGAACCACCCACGACTGCCCTCGAGAGACAAGTTCAGACTCTTAGTGCCGCCGTGGAACGTCTCATCAAACAAAACCATGACTTAGAAGAACAGCTGCGTCAGAAGAATACGGCACCGAATAACCAACAAGAAGATCAGGAAGGGACCAGCGCTCCAAGGAAAAATCAGGGGAAACCTGAAGGCAGCCACGCCCCAAGCAAACCAGAGAGGCAAAACTTGAGCATGCCATCCCTCACGGATGCGACTCCACCACATATTATAGCAGAGATGCAGGCAATGAAGGAACAGATGGAGGTTATGATGAACGCGCTTAAGGGGTGAGTTTCCAGTGATCTTAACGATCTAGTCAACCGCATTGACTCGCCTTTTACTGCAGCCGTGAACTCCTTCACTTTACCCTACAAATTTTGCATGCCGCATATAGACAGCTATGACGGAGTGAAGGACCCTCTGGACCATCTAGAAACTTTCAAAACCCTAATGCACCTTCAGGGGGTAGCAGACGAGATCATGTGCAGGGCCTTCCCCACCACGCTCAAAGGCCCCGCAAGGGTATGGTTCAGCTGACTGACGCCAAACTCCATCAGCACCTTCAAGGAGCTGAGCTCTCAATTCACTACGCACTTCATTGGAGGGCACAGGTATAAAAAGTCCACAGCCTGCATGATGAGTATAAAGCAATGGGAGGACGAGACGCTGAGGACCTATATAACGTGCTTTAATAAAGAAGCGCTCTCAATAGATGAAGCCGATGACAAAATACTGGTGGCGGCTTTCACGAATGGGTTGCGAAAGGGCAAGTTTCTATTCTCTTTATACATGAACGATCCTAAGACCATGTCATAAGTACTCTACAGGGCAACCAAATACATGAACGCTGAAAACGCATTGTAGGCCCGAGATGAAAAACCAAGGAAAAGGGAGCGGTAGGAAGACGAACGACGGGACCAAAGGTCGAAGAGGCCCAGAACGGGAGACCGAAGGGATGAGCGGCGCTCTAGGCCACCAGGGGGGAGGTTCACGAACTTCACCCTGTTGACTACTCCGATTGAACAAGTCCTAATGCAAATCAAGGACGAAGGTGTCCTAACCTTCCCAAGAAAACTGAAAGGAGATCCTAGCAAAAGGTCACGAGACAAATATTGCCGTTTCCACCGCGATCAAGGTCACGATATAACAGATTTCTATGACTTGAAGGAACAGATAGAGGCCCTTATTAGACAGGGGAAATTACAAAAGTTCGTCAGAAAGGAGAGGACGGATCAGCCACCTCAAGAGCAACAGCCCCGAAGGGATAACGAGCGACCTAGACCCCCAATCGGAGACATAAGGAAGATTGTAGGGGGAATATCAACCACTGGGTCGTCCAAGAAGGCCCGAAAGACTTACCTCCGAATGATCCACAACGTCTAGCTAACAGGTTCAGCAGAAAAGATAGCGTGGAGAGATAGCCCAATTATCGAATTCTTAGAGGAAGACGCACGACGTCTTCACCACCCATATGACGACGCATTGGTGGTCACTCTACGGGTGGGAGAGTACAACATGCACAGAGTGTTGGTGGACAACGGTAGCTCAGCGGACATTCTCTATTATCCCGCGTTCCAACAAATGAAAATTGACAAGGAACGGCTAACACCAACAAACGCTCCGTTGGTTGGCTTCGGAGGAACAAGAGTGTTTCCACTAGGTGTTGTCACACTTTTGGTGACGGTGGGGGATTACCCCCAACAGATCACATAAGATGTGACGTTCGTTGTGGTCGACTGTTCATCCACATACAACACTATCATCAGACGACCTACCCTCAATGCATGGAAGGCGGCAACATCAACCTACCACCTGATGATCAAATTCCCTACAGAGTACAGGATTGGTGAATTACGAGGGAGCCAGGTGGCCACCCGTGAGTGCTACGTTGCCATGCTGGAGATGGAGGACCAGTAACAAACCATGTGCATAGAGGACACACGGATGACAGCAGAGCCGGTGGAGGAACTAGAAGAAATAACCTTTGATGAATCAAAACCTGAACGGACTACCAGAGTGGGGACAATGCCTAGCCAGACAATCCGTCAAGCCCTAATAGGATTCCTCAGAATGAATCAGGATGTGTTCGCCTGGAGCCACGAAGACATGCCAAGAATCGAAAGCTCGGTCATAGCTCACAGGTTGAACGTAAATCCATCATTCTCGCCAGTCCGACAGAAAAGCCGAGTGTTCGCACAGGAACGAGACAAGGCAATAGCGGAAGAGGTGAAGAAGCTGCTAGAAGCAAACTTCATTCGGGAAGTCTACTACCCCGACTGGCTAGCAAACGTAGTGATGGTCAAAAAAGCTAACGGAAAATGGCGAATGTACGTCGATTTCACGGACCTCAACAAAGTATGCCCAAAGGACAGTTACCCACTACCCCGGATAGATACCTTGGTTGACTCAACAGCCAGACACTAGCTCCTAAGCTTCATGGATGCCTTCTCGGGCTATAATCAAATTAAAATAGATGAAGCTGATCAGGAGAAAACCTCTTTTGTCACTAGCCAAGGGCTTTTTTGTTACAAAGTGATGCCGTTTGGACTCAAGAACGCAGGTGCAATATACCAGAGATTGATGAACAAAATGTTCGCGCACCAGATCGACAGGAAATTGCAAATTTATGTCGACGACATGCTTGTGAAGAGCCAACTTGAAGATGATCACCTCAAGGACCTCCAGGAGACTTTCGACACTCTCCGCTCGTATAATATGAAGCTTAATCCAACCAAGTGTGTGTTTGGGGTAACGGCAGGAAAGTTCTTGGGATTCATGGTATCCCACAGAGGGATAAAGGTTAATCCAGAAAATATTCGGGCCATCATGGAGTTGGAACCACCGAAGACGATCAAAGACGTGCAAAGACTGAACGGCAAAATTGCTGCCCTGAACAGGTTTGTCTCGAAAGCAACGGACAAATGTCTACCATTCTTCAGAATACTAAGAAAATCAGTCGAGTGGACGGAAGAATGCCAGAAGGCCTTTGAAGAATTAAAGAGGTACCTCACATCCCTGCCATTGCTCAGCCCCTCCAGACCAGGAGAAGAACTCTACCTCTACTTAACTGTTTTAAAAGCGGCGGTCAGCGCGGCATTAGTAAGAGAGGAAGACGGATCTCAAAAACTCGTCTACTTTACAAGTCGGGCGTTTTGAGGAGTAGAAGAAAGGTATCCACCAATAGAGAAGTTGGCCTTCGCATTGGTAACAGCGGCCAGAAAACTAAAGCCGTATTTCCAAGCCCATACTATAATAGTCCTGACGAACCAACCCCTGAGAAGAGCCTTGGGAAGCCCCGAGGCAGCCGGACGGATGGCTTTGTGGGCAATTGAGATGAGTGAATTTGACATACAATATTGCCCGCGAACTGCAATTAAAGGGCAAGCCGTGGCCGACTTCATTGCCGAATTCGCACAATTGGAGGATGAGGGGAAGAAGGTAGCCGCACAGTGGAGCATCCACATGGACGGGTCGTCAAACAAAAAGGCAGGAGGAGTTGGTGTTGTCATCCAAACCCTAGAAGGGGATAAAATCGAGTGCATGATCCGACTCGACTTCCCCACGACCAACAACGAGGCCGAATATGAAGCACTGGTAGCGGGACTAGACCTCGTAAGAGCAGCAGGTGCTAAAAACGTAGTCGTACACTACGACTCCCAAGTCGTAATGCGTCACATCAACGGAGGCTACGAGTGCAAGAGTGAGAGGATGAAGAAGTACCTAGAGGAAGTTAAGAATTGGGTTGGCAACCTCGAAGTAAGATTCGTCCAACCCAAGGGAAGCAAAGGAGTGCGCCGATCGTCTGGTAAAAGCAGCCTCGGCAGAACTTATGCTCGTTCCCGAACGGGTATTATCATTCGTACAACTCTCCTCGCTTATTGATGACGGAACAAACATACAAGAAGTCAGTTCTGCGGACAATTGGACTACGCCATTGATGGCGTACCTAAGATCAGGCACTCTGCCAGATGGGAAAGACGTAGCTAGGAAACTAAAAGTACGAGCCTCACGGTTTGTGCTGATCAAAGATATCTTATACAAAAGAGGATTCTCCTAACCGTACCTAAGATGTTTGAGCAGCGAGGAAGCTGACTACGTGATGAGAGAGGTTCACAAAGGTATTTGTAGAAACCACTCAGGGGCGCGATTCTTAGTGCACAAATTGATCCGAGCAGGGTACTATTGGCCTTCAATGCAAAAAGATGCGCAAGCTTACGTCAAAAATTGCAACAAATGTCAGAGGTTCAGTAATCTGATCTGGCAACCAACCGAGGAACTGACACCCATGACGGCCTCTTGGCCCTTTGCCCAATGGGGATTAGACATCATGGGCCCCTTCCCGACAGCGGTAAGGCAGCTAAAATTTTTGGTAGTAGGTATCGACTACTTCACCAAGTGGATGGAAGCAGAGGCCCTAGCCACTATCACGAAGAAGAACGTTCGAAGCTTTGTGTGGAGGAATATTATCTGCAGGTACGGGATACCAAGAGTGCTTGTCTCCGACAATGGAAAACAATTCGACAACCATGCATTTAGGGACTTCTGTTCGGAGCTGGGTATCAAGAATCATTACTCTTCGCCCGCGCACCCACAGGCCAACGGACAAGTCAAGGTCACGAACCGGTCCTTGCTCAAAATAATTAAGACTCGGCTCGAGGGGGCAAAGGGCATCTGGCCTGACGAACTACCAAGCGTCTTATGGGCATATCGTACTACAATAAGAACACCTACCGGAGAAACGCCGTTTAGGCTGGCATATGGAAGCGATGCTGTCATCCCTGCGGAGGTAGGGCTTACAAGCTATCGGCTGGAGAACTACAACAAGGATAAGAATGAAGAGGCCATGCGGCTTCAGCTAGACTTGGTAGATGAGGTTCGGGCTACAGTGGAGCAAAGGATGGCACGATATCAGAACCTCATGGAAAAATACTACTACTCCAATGTCAGACATAGAGACTTCCAGGTCGGAGATCTTATGCTACGGAAGGTAATGGGAGCTGTTAGAGATCTTTCGCAAGGAAAACTCGGCCCCAACTGGGAAGGACCATACAGGATCTCATCTTGGCAAAGGAAAGGGACCTACCACCTCGAAACTCCGGACGAACAGAAGCTGCAACACCCATGGAACACGGAGTACCTACGAAGATACTACCAGTAGAGACGACATGAAGAGCATCGATGCTCCCCCAACTTCCAGTTTATTACTTGGTTTTTAGTAGCTTTTACTTCAAACAATTTTTTCTCCATTCTTTAGTTTTTACTTCAAACAATTCTACAAGTGCCTTTTTAAGCCCAAAGGGGCAGGTACCTTTTTCTTCTGCATGGTTTTCTTTCAATAACAGAAGTATTCAGACACTACTATGTTTCCTACTTAATCAAACTAAGTCCATAAAATGGACGGATCAAACGAAATAGGATGAAAGATTCCAAGTCCCCAAGATGGACGGATCAAACTAAGTCCACAAGATAGACGGATCAGCCCAACGAGATGAAAAATTCAAAGTCCACAAGATGGACGGACCATCCGAAAAGGATGAAAAATTCCAAAGTCCACAAGATGGACAGATTAAACTACGTCCAAAAGATGGACGGATCATCCCAAGAGGATGAAAATCCCAAGTCCCATATTGGACGGATAAAACTTAGTCCACAAGTTGGACGGATCATCCCAAGAGGATGAAAATCCCAAGTCCCATATAGGACGAATAAAACTTAGTCCACAAGTTGGACGAATCATCCCAAGAGGATGAAAATCCCAAGTCCCATAGAGGACGGATAAAACTCAGTATGGACGGATCATCCCAAAGGATGGTCTTTTTCACGACTTTCCGCAAAGCGGACGGATCAGCCCAAAAGGAGGATCTTTTTTACGAAATCCGCAAAGTAGACGGATACGACTTTAATTCAACAAAGTGGACGGGTAAACCTAAAAGAGTAATAATACTTTCCGCGAAATCACTTTAGACGGATAAAAAATTATTATGTAAACAAAACAGATGGATCCTACAAAATCCATAAGTAAACAGGATTATACAAAATTCCACAAAGTGAACGGTTATTACTTTGTCCAAAAATGGACGGATATTATGTCCTTAAAATGGACAGTCCTTGTAAACTTCCTAGTCCCTAACACGGACGGATACAAGACAAGGTCCCCTTGACATACTTGTCCCACCATGGTAATAAATTGGCAAAATCACATCCAGAGGACAACACCTGTCTAAGCCCGTCCATGTGAACGGTGTCATTCGAAAAGCAAACTTTAAAGTAATGTGAACGGATGAATTCCACCCAACGGAGTATGTCAAACCACTTTATAAATTAAAAAGAGCGAAGTTAAACGGAGTACATACCCAAAAATAAAAAGTGTTTACAAAAGATGGAAACATGACGGAGTCATGAATTGTTCTCCAAATATCCTTACAGAAGCATAAGAAATAAATAAAATTAAAATTATCCTACGACGGGGGCTTCCTTCTCTTCACTACGACGGGATTGACCATCTTTGGGATCACTTTCAACCACAACCTGGTCGAGAGGGGCATCGGGGGGAGCTTTCTCGTCAAAGATCTCGTCTGTATCTTCAGATTGAGCAGGTTGGACGGACGTTTGCTCCGCAGCGTTGATATTGAAAAACGACAAGTCCAACTGAGGATGTAGAGCCTTCACTTGACGGATGGCCTCGTCAAAGCCGTCGGCATATGAAACTCCTAATTCGGATAGGAGGGCGGCAGAATCACGGTACTCTAGCACAACAACTTCCTTGGCCTAACGGAGTGCTTCTTCTTTCTTTTCAACAACCTTCTTCAATTGCTCCGTCACCTCAAGATACTGATCCCGTGCTTCCTCGGCCATCTTGAGCTTCCTATCTTGGATCACCTTCCAGGCCCGAACCTCAGTCAGCTCGTTCTCCGTCACCTTTGCCTTCTCTCGTATGCGGCCCAAAGTCGTCTCATGGTTTAAGCACCGTCCAAATAGACCCTTCACCATGACCATGGCCTAATCAATGGAAATGAATTAGTCTCAGGCAAAGGCAAATGAATAGACAGATGAAGAATAGGCGGACAAAGTTACCTGGGCAATGCTAAACAGCCTTGTCTCACCCATCGCTTTCGTCGAGTGATTACCCAGGTCCTCATAGTCCTCAGAGGTCATGATGGACGAGAGTTGTTCCAAGGCGTACTTAGGGTCGTCTCGAATAAGGGTGGGTGGCTTCTTCTCGCTTAGAGACGGACCCTTCATGAGGCCCTTACCAGCCCCATATTTGGCTGGGTTAACGGCCTCAGCACCCTCCGCCATAAGTCCCACGACGGGTTCCAAAGGAATCTTGGGCTTCTTGGGAGGATGGTCTCCTTTGGCGAGTTGCTTCCTCTTTGCTGATGGATTGATTGTACCCGTCTCCTTGGGATCAGCGTCACCCGTCCCCCTGTTCTTGGCAGCATTTGCCTTGATAATCGACCTTCTTTTTGCATCGTCCATTTCTGCAAAGACGAATGGACGAAGTTAATTTCTTTAAGTATAACAATAATGAGTCAAACACATTTTGGAATGACGGACTTACGTTAACGGATCCTTTTTTCGTACTTAATTGCTGGTTTTGATGGCTCAAGACCATCACAATACCAATGGATTGTGTTGAGGTTGACCAACTTTGACCAGGTCCTTTCCTCCGGCGTGGTTTTGTTAAAAATCTTCTCCAAAAAACTGTACTCCTCAAGGTTAACTTGTGGACGCCGTCGCACTACAAAGAAGAGGACGGTTAAAACCTATTAAACTGAACGGATATGGAAATCTTTAAATATTGGGACGGATACGTACCAGCTTGAGGCAGTATGCCCCAAGTAGTGTCGACGGGCATGTGATCCGTCTCCCCTGGATGACACATCCACTCATCACCCTCTAAGAAAAAATAACGACTGTTCCAGTCTTTGTTGGAGTCTGGAGTTTCATATATTACCTTTAATAACAGACTCCTAGCTACAAAACTATATATACCCCTAGATTTGTCGATTTCATCTGGACGATAGCAATGAAGGAACTCTCTCACCGTCAACCTCCTTGATCCGTCTGACCAAGCACCGTACAGGACCTCCATTGCTATGAAGACCCTCCAGGCATTGGGGGATATTTGGTTGACAGATAGACCCAGATACTTAAATAGCTCACGATGAAGCGAACTCAGTGGAAATCTGAGGCCTGCCTTCAATATTTACTCGTACACTCCAAGGCCTTGTACGCCTTCATAGTAGCATTTCTTTGATGGATAGGGCAGACGAATGGGAATGTTATCTGGAATCTGGTAGTTAGCCCTAAGTGTTTTGAAGTGAGTCTCCTTGATAGTGGATGTAAAATCATTCACCGTCCACTCTTTAAGCATAATGAACTCCCTTGGTCCACTAGCTCCTATGACGGATCCTATTTGTTCCTCGCCATCAGAACCTTCCACCGGTTCATCTAACTCCATATCCTCATTTGTTGAGGACGGAGAAGAGGTGGACGTACTCCTCTCTTCGCTTGGACTCTCTTGGTCTTTGTGACCTGACGGGTATACCTCCTCATAATCTGCCCCGTCACGGACAATCGACTGATTACTTAACGCACTAGACATTACCTACAAGTGACGACAGAACCTAAGACTCTGACGGGTCTAAGAATGGATAACAGAAGTAAAGTTTTGAACTATAAAAGTAATACGACGGTAGAAATATATGAAAGAGTGTACTTACCAGTTAATACGTGAACGGAGGAAAGTTGATGGTGACGGACACTACACTTGTACGGTGTATTCTGACAAAGATGACGGATCGCGCTCTGACAATTAAGTTTTTAATGAAAGTGGGAAAATGAGAGTCGAAGGTTTGATATTTATAGGGAAGGTGCACGGAAGACGAAGCGACGCTTCGATCCCATACAATGACCTCTAGAAGAGTGACGCGTGTCATGAACCATTAATGCTTTCCAGTTCTTGTCAGCAGCACGAATTACTGACGGTGTATCTTAGCGCCGTCAACCTTAACGACTTGGAGCCGACAACCCACAGGCCTCTCAACCGTCACCCCCGTTAATAAATACCGTCACCCCATTTTTCCCTCCACTAAAGTATGATGGACCCATAGGGTAAAGGGGGCAACTGAAGAGGCTAAATTTGGGCTAGAGATGGGCCTGACGGTTATCAACTGTGGGCCGATAGAGGACAGGCCCATTATCTGCCGGATCTATGAAAATGAGTCCGGTATGAAGTATCAGCAGGTCCGAGGCCCGTGAGGAAGGCAGAAAGGCCCTTGGTATGTGATACTTGCGACACACTTCATAAAGTCCGAAGACAAATAGAATTCTAGTACAAAAAGGATTCTACAAGATGTCCCTATATGGAAAAGACTTCCGCGCCAAGGGTGAGACATCGACTTCCTACTACTATAAAAGCCCCAATACCCTCATAAATCAAGGTACGCATGATTTACCCTCTCTAGCACTCTAGAATTGTGAGAATATTTCTGATTTAACCTTCAGAGGGTATTTGGCCGGCACCACACCGGTGCTCTCTGCTAGGTTTCTTTCTTTGTACTGTGCAGGTTTACATTCTAGCGCGTAGGTATCGTGTGGCTCACTGATGAATTTCTCGCCATCATCAATATGTTACATGTACAAAAAAAGCAATGAGTGGGTACATAACATTAATATGCGTGAAGTTAAGTCAGGCTGTTTAAGTGCTTTTCTTTTTGGTGTAAATGAAGATAGAAGAAAATGAGCTCTTTTGGAGACTAGGGGTTTGGTTTTCTTGTGAAGCAGGAAAAGAACTAAAATAAGGTTAAAATCTTTAAAGATATCAAATGTAGCCCTCGTATTTCTTTAATTCCAGTCCATACAGCCTTTAGGTCATCTTGGCAGTGTTTTCTACAAGGCAATGAAACTTTAATTTCTTTCAGATTATTGACATTGTTTGCCTTTTATGATGAGTATTGATAATATATATTTTTTATATTGTACGTGTTGCATCTGCTGTTTTGTGTCATGTCATTATATACTACCAAATTTAAGGTTTTCAATTATATATGTTGTTTTCTATGTCATACCCTAGTTAATATAACCATAAAATGAACAAAAAATTAATATATAAAAAAAAAAAAAAAAAAACTATTTCTTAGATGTTCTTTGAAAAAAAAAAATACTATTTATGTCCTTTTTGGCTTTAAGGCATAGTGGAGTTGAAATTATTTTTCCTCTATGGAATGACATTTATATGATATAACAGTATGTTTATTTGTTGCTTGCTTTCTGCCAGGGATAATTTGTCTACCAATCAAGTAGCAAAATTTGAAAATCTCAATTTTGTTTCAGCTAAGTCCTTATTTCTTAGATCTTTGAATGATTGGATGAAGGCCTTAGGCAGTGTTGGTCCACTTCATATGTTTTAGAATTCATACTTAGCTTGCCACATATTTGAGTTTTCTTTTGTCAAATGGAAATTCTCAGGTATTGTTTGTGGTAGGTGACAGAGGTCTCGCTTGGAATTGGATACTATTTGTATTGATCTTTCGAACTTTAGATTGTAATTTCTTAAGAGTTCTTCTATATATCCTGTGTACTTAACATTCTCCTCTTACTAATAAAAATTATTCTTTATTTATGATACTACTTCTATAATGCATTTATGTAAATGTATCTAAATAATTTGCAGTTACCAAAATAAATTCTTTTTTGAAATTCTTGTTTTTAGATCTGGCTCATGTAAACATTGAGTCAATGGGAATCTATCTCTCTCGTTTGAGATTACACTATCTAAACACATGACATGGCTGTGGGTTCAGGTAGCATGGGGTGTCTTGTGATGTAAAGCTTTTAAAATTCTGGAGGTAGAAGACGGCATGATGGCACTGTACTTAGGTGTACATAAACCCATCTGTCAAGATTGCTGAGATGCTAACATAGAAAGACAAATGCAAAACTACATGATTGATTTCAAAAACAATGTAGTTAAACAACATGATGAGTTTATGTTATGTATTGTTCGAATAATGATTATTTATTATATCCTAATAACTGAAATTTTTGGGATAAGTGGTAGTTTATCATGGTATCAAAGCAGGTAGTTCTGACCTTGAGACTAGTCTCTAATCTACCTCCTATTTAAAAATCCAATGAATTGAGCTCCACTTAGAAAGGGGAAGTCTGGGTCCACACGTGAAGACGAGTGTTAGAATAATGATTAAATTTATCACTTTCTAACATTTTAAGCTTTTGGAATAGGTCTAATTTCCTCCTCAAATTAGTGTCTTCACATTTTGGTTTGGCTAAAAAATCTTGCATGAAATTGGTTAATAGCAAAGCCTGGAAAGATAACATTACAAGAAATTGTTGAATATAATAATCTCATTTAGCTGTATGTTTAACGTCGAAAAAAACCAAATTGGTAGCTTTGCATCTAACTTTGCTAGCTTTTCAATCATTTCATTTTTGGCTATCATTGATTAGATAAGGATGATCTCAAAGCATGACGAGTTAGTAAAAGTACATAACATACTGTACACTTATGATTTTAGGGACAAAATTGGAGAAATCTACGTCATTTTAATGAAGAAATTGCTACTTTTGAAGCTCTAGGGATGGATCGGTAAATTGGCCAAACTTTAAGGACCAAATATGGTGTTTGCCTTTTTCTTTTTTTTTCCTTCCCCCTGGAGAAAGTTTTTGTCGCCTTTGCTTTGTCACATGCATAATTTTCTATTTCTTATAATTTTTTTTAGCCAAAGATGAATGTGAGATTACATCTGGCTAGGTCTGCAGGGTCCTTTTGCATACACATGCTTTCTTACACACATACTTCTACACACTTGCATATGTGAGGAATTTAATAGGTTTTAGATGTTGCACCTCATTTGTTTGGACAAGGAGCTTTTAGCTAATTAATGTGAGGGCCATATTAGGTGCTATGTCTTTGGAATGGTCAAAGATCAACTGTTAGGATTGGCATGAAAGTAACCTATTGATGACAGAAGAATTAACCACAGCGCAAATTGATAATAGTATTTTACCCTGCTTCTTTCTTGAGTCAATCTTGATTGATTTTGCATTGTATATTAAGTCTTATTTGTTTTGGAATTAACCATGCTTAATTATTTTAAAACACAATGATGCTCCAAAAATTATTATTTAATAGCTTAGTTTCATTGACAGCTGGTTTGGGAGGAAGGAATGAAAAGAATAATTTTAGAATATTCTTTCATTTCTTTGTTTGAGAGTTTTAATGGAGGGAATGGAAAGTCCATATCCTTGTTTGAGAGTTTAAGTTGGAGGGAATAGAATGGATAAGAGGGAACACTTATTCTTCTCTATTCCTTCAAAACCTCAAATTTTCATTCCTCCTAAAATTGGGAGGAATTGGGGGGAAATGAATTAGATTTGATGAATTTTTTTACTAGAATTTCCAAAATACCCCTATATATTTAGCCCTTTATTTTAAAATAGGGGTCTAATAATAATATTGTTATAAAATGATTCCATTCCTTTCTATCTATGTTGCTCCCAAACAAGGTTATTTACCTTCCATTCCTTTATTTTAAAACATACAAATAAAGTTACTTAATTCTATTCCATTCTTTTCCCTTAGTTAAATACATTTTACTCCCAAACAAAGCCTGAGTTATCAGTCTTCTAAACAAGTTAAGAACTCTTCCTATTCCTTTTAGCCCTTGGTCTTGGCCCAGCTAGTAAGGGGTGGGGTCTTATAGGGTTAGGTCCTAGGTTTGAATGTTACCAGTCAAAAGAAATAGGCATTCCTTTCCCCCCAAATAGTCCATATAGAGGCTATAGTAGTGCAGTTCCAGATTCAGCTATGAATATTGGTCAAACAATCCTTTCCAAAGGAGAATAAATATAGAAGATGAAAGAAATGGAGACAGATAAATTTTTATCAGTTTATATATCAAAGAAAAAATGAATAAATAATCACATTTTGATTGGTTGTGTGTGGAGCTTGATCTACTATACACCTTACCATGTGCCGCATGGACAATTTGCAACCCTAGTAATATTTGAATAAGACTGTACTAAATATATATTACCAGATTCTTACATTGAATAATCTTATGCTTCAAGGTCGCCCATTGGCAAATCATTGTTGTACATGTTGTAATGAGGAATCTGTGGATCACCTTCTTATTTTTTGTTTGCTAGCTCATTCTCTATGGGTGCATATGCTTCGACTATTTGGGATTCACTGGGTCATGCCAGGTTCTGCTGCTAGCTTATTATTTTGTTGGCAACAATGGCTTGGGAAACATAATTTCGATATTTAGAATTTGGTTTCAGACAGTCTGATGTGAATTATTTGGACAAAACATAATCGGCATTCTTTCAAGGATACTGAGAGATCTTTGGCTCAGTTGATAGATTGGTGCCAGTGGACTCTCTTAGATTGGTCTCGGTGTTGGGGTCTCTTGGACTGTTCTTCTCTTAATGATTTTCTGTTGTCTCTTAGCATAGCTTTTTGAGTCCTTTGTTTCTCTATTTTTTGTGTTGTTTTCTGTTCATTATCGTGAACACCCTATGTTCTTTCTTCTATTTCTTTTTTAATAATATTACTTTCTTTCCTAACTTGTCAAACATATATATATATATATATATATATATATTACTTTCTTGCCTATCAAAAAAAAAAAATCCTTGTAACTCCTTTTATTATCTTCATTGTAGAAGATGCAAAAGCTCCATTGATAATTTGGGTGAATCTCATAAATCTGGTGTTCTTTTGTCTATGCTTTGATCCTTTTTTTCCCCGATCTTGGTTTTTCGCATCTCACAGATCTTTGGTTTCATGTTTCCTCATTCTTTTTATTGGTAAGTTACACATGCACCAAGTGGTTTTTGAAGTTTGAACCACGATCTCACCCTCTATCCCCTCTGATAGGCCACAAACTGAATGACCCCTTGTGATAAAATCAATTAATTAATTAGCCAAGTTATTAATTAATCAATTTAACATGCAATTGCGTGAAAGCACAAACAAATCACCAAATACTAAATATGCAGCGGAAAAATAAATAACATGGTGATTTGTTTACGAATGGGGAAAACCCTAACGGCAAAAACCCCACCGGGTGATTTTCAGGTCACCACTCCCGAAACTCCACTATTATCAAATCAAGCGGTTACAAGTAAAGGAATCCCAAGTACCTTGCCAACCTACAGTTGAACCCTTACCCCAATACCCAATTGGACTTGATCTGTAGTGACAATTTCCACCTTTGATGCACAGCTCCCAAGTACGTGACTAACCAATGCGCGGATCCCAGTACGTGACTTCAAACACCAACTTGAGAAGGAGAGGTTGGCTGCAAAGTTCTTCAGTTCATCATACACGATGAAGATCAGGAAGATGCTTGGTTACAAAACCCTATGGTGCACATACACAGCAACTTCTAGAGAGAAGATGAACTAGGTTAAGAACTTCATCTTTTGATCACAATTTGCTTGAACAAGGATTGCTCAATGCTTTTGCAACTTGTGTACCACTTGACGGCTCTTAAAACAATCCTTTTATATGTTTAGGGTTAGAAGAAAAGAAGGCCCAAAACCATATTCACGGATCCCAAGAAAATCAAATCAGAAAAGCTGATTTTATAAATCTCGACAGATAGCAGGTGTCGAGGTAGCTATCGAGCAGGTGTCGAGATTTAATGAAATTGCACATCAGCTTGCTTTTTCTTGGAGAGACTTGATGACTTCAACACTTGTTCTTGAAACCTTGTTTCTTGAAGTATTAAAAACACCTAGAACTACCCAATTACAAGTAGAGTGCGTTTTGTCAAAAGGATTAGCCAATTTACATAAACAAGTGACATATGTTCTTAACAAGTGAACACACATATGTCCTAACAATCTCCCCCTTTGGCAATCTGTGACAAAACCACAACAAACAAATGAACATATGAGAGAAGTCATAAATCACTCAACTCATATTCACTTGTTGAATACAATAAAATCTATCCTAACACAAACTCTTGAAAAACTTTGCAAGAAAAGAGTTTATGGCAAGTAGACTTTGACAACCTGTATTTCTGAAACACTTTAAACAAAACTCATCAAGGTATCTTGTGTGAAACAGAAATACATAGATTGCATACAAGTATAAAGAACATGTATATAAAGATAGAGAAGAAACAACACATGAAGAGAGAGGTGAAAGAAACATACATCCACATATAAAGAGAATAAGTACAATGTATTTAAAACTGGTCAAAAGACCTCATATACAAGATCAATGTATATATAAAGAATAGAAAAGAAAAGATACATCAAAGCCTCACTACATCCCTTAACAAATATCAACACTCCCCCTATCAACATGTCCTATACTAACTCTCCCCCTAAGATGACTACTCTCATAAACCCAAAAGTACTCCCCCTTTTTGTCACGAGTGATAAAGGGTAGAGTGTCATGTAGACATCTCATCAGTAGAGCTAGCATCCCCATCATCCCCATCATCCTCATCCTCATCATCCTCATCATCCTCAGAATCTGAAGCTGCTGGAGTAGGTGGTGAAGGAGAGGAAGCTTCAGAACGCAGAGGGTTCCGAGCAGGAGTGAATTTACGTTTGGGTGCCATAGATACTACTAACGTGAAAGAATGAGAAAGAGATAGAGAGGGAGACAATCAGAAAAGTCCCAATATAGTTCAAATATATTAAATATGTTGAACAATAAGTAGGTATGCATGGGAATGCATGAGCATGTGACATGCAAAGGAAAAACATCATGGGCTCAGCCCAATCCAGTCCTAGCAGCACACAAACATAGAGCACACATCTAAATGCATGTAAATATCATTATAATGCATATGAAATGCAATGTATGACATTTTGAAATCATTTAAGTACAAACCCAAAACAAAATTTGAAGAAAAACTCATCAATTTTGAAAAACCCCAAAAATTTCAAAAAATTCCCAAAACCTAGGTTTCAAAACATGAAATGCATGAAAAAGGAAGGGAAAAGTGATCTTACCAAGTGATTGAAGCAAGGAATGGTCAAGATCCAAGTGGGTTGGAGGATTTGAGTGAGAAAATCAAGTTTAGGAGATGAAAAGCCACGGACAGATCGAGAGAGATCGAGAGAAATGAGATCAGAATCGCGACAGGTCTTTAAATAGGCACCTTAGTAATTCTCGACAGCTGAGGTGTCGAGAGGTATCGAGGAAGCTGTCGAGGAAGGTATCGAGGAAAAAACCTTCGACAGATGAAGGTATCGAGATGCAAGACCAAATTCAGATTCAAGAATCTCAATCGATCGACCAGGTATCGAGAAGCTATCGAGAAAACAGAGACTTTCTCGATCGATCCAGAAGGTGTCGAGACAGATGTCGAGATTGCGATTAGAAAAGGCTTGAGAAACTCGACAGATGACCAGGTATCGAGGAGGTGTCGAGGAGGTGTCGAGCCATCAATGAAAAGTAGTTTTTCGAGAAGTGAAAAACACAAACATGAATGCAATCCAACATACATCTCAACCAATGATCCTCTCAACATAAAAAGCTCTCAAAATCATCTCTCAACAAGAATTTTAAGCACATAAATCCTCAGAAACACACACACACACTAAACAAGTCTAACCAATTTTATGTTTCAAAAACAAGTTAAGACAATTTAATGAGCATACATTAGCATATGTAAACACTTGTGATGGCCAAATCACATTGTACCTGCACATGTATCAAGAGTAGCAAAGAATATTGCGTGTTGTGTGTGAAAAACATCGCAAGATTGCATATGTGTATACGTGTTATGACAATCTGAGATATGAGTAAATAACTTTAACTCACACACAATCATAATTGTTTAATGGGGACTATCACCTTTGAGGTACATCCTATAACTCTCACATCTCCTAGAAAACACGCTTGCAATCATATTTAAAGCATTTTAATCTTTTAGCTTTATGTTTTCTTTGCATATTTTCTTTTGAGCATATCATGCATGGGCATAAAAAGAGAAAAAAGAAATACCAAAAATGTTAAGCATAGACATTGCACTTTTGCTACGCCGAAGCATACGGATGTCTTTGACACTGCACTTTTGCTATGCCGAAGCATACAGGTGTCTATGACACTGCACTTTTGCTATGCCGACGCATACATGTGTCATATTATGATTGGCGGGCAACAGTGGTGAGATGGTCATTTATGCATTTCTCTTAGGATTTTCTAGTCCTACCCGTCAAAAAGAGTGATATGAATGTTAAGTTTAAGAGATAACTTAATCTTACTCATCACAAACAAGAGCCACAAAGCGCACTTTAGAGATGCTGATCTAAGCTACAAGTGATACAAAGTTTAGAAAACTTTGTTTCATTGGCCATCCAAGGTACACAAATACCAAAGTACACATAACACACTGTTTTTGTATTTTTCAATTTTTCAAATTTTTTTTTAATTTTTATATCAAAAACAAAATAAAAAAAACTGAAAATAAACAAACAAAAACATGTTATCAAAGCAAAGCAAAAACTAGACTGACTCAGCAGAAAAGAAAAACACACAAGCAATGCAACAAACAAGAAAAACAAGAAGGGAGAAGAAAGTGATGAAATCACTTAGAGTTCTTTTTCTTCCACACCTTGGAAGAACCTTTCCTTTGATTGAATCCTTGAACAGGCGGTGAGGGGGAAGAATTTAAGCCGTTCAAGTTCAAAAGGAACATGAGGGCTTTCAGAAGATCTCCAAGAGGAGCAAGAGAGGATTGAAGCTGATTTTGGCTTCCAGATGCTATCATGCCATTGCTCTGTTGAGTGGCTAACCACTTATAGCAATTAGGTCGAGTATGACCGGCAGCTCCACAATAATGACAGAGATGCTGCTTCTTTTGTTTAGGCTTTTGAGAGTTAGCCTTTTTAGCCCTAGGGTTTTTAGCAGTATTCTTATCTAGCTTAAGGGGTGCTCCTAAGATAGATTTTCCCTTGTCTAAGTTCTCACTAGCTAATTTAGTTTTAACATCAATGTTTTCAATATCGGTGTTATTAGCAGAAGGAACAAAAACAGTATTGCTAGTAGAAGCAGTATTAGAGAAAGAAATACCATACCCCAAACCAGTTCGATCCGAAGCAGATTTCTGATTGCTAAGCATCTCATCAAGCTTTGCACTTGAAGTCCTCTCCAGTTGAGCTCTGACTTGAAATAGCTCCGCTTCAAGCTTCTTGGTCTTCTCAACCAAAAAGTTGTTCTCAAATCTCAGTGCTCCAATAGTTTGATTCACCTCATCAAACTTCGTGGACAACTCTTCACGATCGAGTTCCACATCACTGAGCTTCTTGGTGGCCAGCCTATATAATTTCTCATGCTTTTCAGAGAGCTTGTAAAGCTTCTCATAGGCTGAATGGATATCATCTTGGTCATCCATCTTCTCAAATTTGGACTCCACCAATTCTTCTTCTTCATCCACTTCTTCAACAATCCCTTCAGTAGGATTGACTGTGGCAGTGAAGACATTTAAGATTCTGTCATCCTCATTATTGGAATCATCTTCAAGCTCAGTGTCACTTAGGGTTACAGCAAGGCCCTTGCTTTTCCTAATGCTCTTCAGATATGTAGGACACTCATGTTTCATGTGTCCGGACCCATGACACCCAAAGCACTTTGGTCCTGCGGGAACAGTATACTGACCGCCCTCCTTAGCATCCTTCTTCCCTTTGTCTTGGCTTTTAAACTGAGAAGAACTAAACTGTTTGCGGTCCTTGTCGAAGCTCCTTCCATTGGCATTCTTCATAAACTTTTTGAACTGCCGAGTAATGTAGGACTTCATCTTGGAATCTTCATCATCAGAAGACTCATCTGTATCACTGCTCTTCGCCTTCAAGGCCATGCTTTTGCCTTTACTTGACTTGCCAATCCTAGATAACCCTATCTCATAGGTCTGCAAGTTTCCAACCAGCTCAGTCAAAGGAATTTTGTCTATATCCTTTGATTCCTCAATTGCCGTAATCTTGGCATGAAATCTCTCAGGTAGAGATCTAAGCACCTTCCTTACAATCTTGGGTTCAGGGATGGTTTCCCCAAGATTGAAGGCTGAGTTCACTATGTCCTTGAGCTTGGCATAGAACTCATCGAACGACTCATCCTCCTCCATCTTAATTTCTTCAAAGCTTGTAGTAAGCCTCTGAAACTTTGAATCTTTGACAGCCTTTGTTCCTTTATAGGTTGTCTAGAGGATGGTCCAAGCCTCCTTAGCAGTTTCAGTTGAGGATATCTTCTTGAATTCCTCATTGGTGACTGCACTAAAAAGGGCATTTAGTGCTCTGCTGTTGAAGTTAGCCGCCTTGATCTTAGCATCATCCCAATCGGCCGGTTCTTCTTTTGGCTTAGTCCAGCCAATCTCTACAGCTTGCCACACATTCTCATCTAAAGACTGCAAGAAAGCTTTCATGCGTACTTTCCAGTATGCATAGTTAGTGCCATCAAATAAAGGAGGTATGATTAAAGATTGTCCTCTATCCATGACAAACAGGGGTCAATGGATCAACACAGCAAAGATTAAACCTAATCAGAGTGTGTCTGCTCTAATACCACTTGATAGGCTACAAACTGAATGACCCCTTATGATAAAATCAATTAATTAATTAGCCAAGTTATTAATTAATCAATTTAACATGCAATTGCGTGGAAGCACAAACAAATCACCAAATACTAAATATGCAGCGGAAAAATAAATAACACGGTGATTTGTTTATGAATGAGAAAAATCCTAACAACAAAAACCCCACCGGGTGATTTTCAGGTCACCACTCCCGAAACTCCACTATTATCAAATCAAGCGGCTACAAGTAAAGGAATCTCAAGTACCTTACCAACCTACAGTTGAACCCTTACCCGAATACCCAATTGGACTTGATCTGTAGTGACAATTTCCACCTTTGATGCACGGCTCCCAAGTACGTGACTAACCAATGCGCGAATCCTAGTACGCGACTTCAAACACCAACTTGAGAAGGAGAGGTTGGCTGCAAAGTTCTTCAATTCATCATACACAATGAAGATCATGAAGATGCTTGGTTACAAAACCCTATGGTGCACATACACAGCAACTTCTAGAGAGAAGATGAACTAGGTTAAGAACTTCTTCTTTTGATCACAATTTGCTTGAACAAGGATTGCTCAATGCTTTTGCAACTTGTGTACCACTTGACGGCTCTTAAAACAATCCTTTTATATGTTTAGGGTTAGAAGAAAAGAATGCCCAAAACCATATTCACAGATCCCAAGAAAATCAAATCAGAAAAGCTGATTTTATAAATCTCGACAGATAGCAGGTGTTGAGGTAGCTATCGAGCAGGTGTCGAGATTTAATGAAATTGCACATCAGCTTGTTTTTTCTTGGACAAGCTTGATGACTTCAACACTTGTTCTTGAAACCTTGTTTCTTGAAGTATTAAAAACACCTAGAACTACCCAATTACAAGTAGAGTGCGTTTTGTCAAAAGGATTAGCCAATTTACATAAACAAGTGACATATGTTCTTAACAAGTGAACACACATATGTCCTAACAATCTCCCCCTTTGGCAATCCGTGACAAAACCACAACAAACAAATGAACATATGAGAGAAGTCATAAATCACTCAACTCATATTCACTTGTTGAATACAATAAAATCTATCCTAACACAAACTCTTGAAAAACTTTGCAAGAAGAGAGTTTATGGCAAGTAGACTTTGACAACCTGTATTTCTGAAACACTTTAAACAAAACTCATCAAGGCATCTTGTGTTAAACAGAAATACATAGATTGCATACAAGTATAAAGAACATGTGTATAAAGATAGAGAAGAAACAACACATGAAGAGAGAGGTGAAAGAAACATACATCCACATATAGGCATATAGGCATCGAGTTTTGTTATGGTGTGTTTCTAATGCTGCTTGGATGATGTAGATCTTGATTTTTGATGCATCATGTTTTTATTTTTATCTTTTCATATAGGAAATTCAAAGTACAATTTGTGCATCTTATCATATCTTAGTTTTGGGGAATAGCTTGGCCCAAGGATTGATAATGATGGACATGTTATAGTAGTACTTCATTTGTGGTAGTCCTGAACTGCCAACATATGTTTCATTTTTTTTTTTAACCATGGCTGACTATTCGTTTTGTCCATATTGTTTTCAAAAACAGCTGGACGGATTAAAGAAGCCATAGCTAATCTCCCTATCGCAACTGAGGATGATAACAGAGATGAAGCGGCAGCTCTGCAAGATGAAACAGAATCGACAGATGAAGATGGTGCAATGAAGCAGTATGTATTAGTTGGTGTTCCAGCTGAAGAACATTTGGAAGAGTCCGATCCATTTGGGCTCGACGCTATGCTTTCTACTGTAGTTAAAAAAGGTTTCATTAAGGGAAAGAAAGATGCAACAACCAAGATCAATGTGGAAGTAGAAGAGAATAAAAGATTCATCAAGTCACAAAGGGAGGCCTTGATTACATGTCTTGAGATTGCTGCTCGAAGATATAAGACTCCGTGGTAATAGTCAATGCCTACTTACGAGGAAATGTTTCTCGAGTTTCTTAAATGCTCATGCTTTGTGGCGCCTTCTCCAATGTATTTTTTATGAATTTTTTATCCTAAGAGTTAAGTTTTTTCCTTTTGTAGGTGCCAAACAGTTATAGACATCTTAGTTAAGCACGCATTTGATAACGTAGCATGTCAAGAATTGAAGCAGCAGCAACAGTTAGACTCAGAGCAGAAGACAGACTTGGAACAAGAAGGCAACGACCTGTAGTTTTATATAATTCACACTGTATAAACGGAAGGTAGTTTTAGCTCTATTGTATATACCTTTTAGTGTTGCACGTGAGAAAAGCACGTGAGTTTTTAGTATAGTGTTAAGTGAGTTAGTTAATCAGTTAAGAGTTTGTTAGTCTGTTAAGTTACCAACTGATACTCTGTTTTGTATATAAAGAGCACAGCTGTGTAATCAAATGATTAAGTGAATAAGAATTTCATTTTTCAACAATTCTCATATGGTATCAGAGCATTCTCTCAAGCACTAGAGTTTCGTTCTAGAAAAATCCCCAAAATTTCTAGGGTTTCAGTCTTGAGAGCTTGGAGGTGCTTCAATGGCGTCCACAGTTTCTGCATCAGATTCTCCTTCTACTTCAATTGAACGTGATCCAGCATTGGTAGAGGATATCCGTAATCCTTTGTATCTTCATCATGCTGAAAGTCCTGGAGCTATGCTCGTATCAGAGGTCTTGATTGGTGAAAATTACCATGCTTGGGTTCAATCTATGAAGAAGGCATTGATTGCAAAAAATAAGTTTGGCTTCGTTGATGGCTCAATCGCTTTATCTTCCCCACTGATCAAAACACCAGCCGCGGTTGATGCTTGGATTCGTTGTGACAACATGGTTGGTTCATGGTTGATGAAAGCTGTTTCACCTCAGATCAGAGTGAGCATTACTTACAGAGACACGGCATTAGAGATTTGGAATGATCTCAGAGATACACATTCCCAAGGTAATGGACCTAGGGTTTTTGAGTTGCAGAAAGATATTGCATCAATCAATCAAGGTGATTCTTCAATCACTACTTATTTCACTCAATTGAAGCTGTATTGGGATCAATTAAAGAATTTCAGGCCTGTCCTAACTTGTTCTTGTGGGAAATGCACTTGCAATCTTTCACAAAGAATTGAGAATGTTCATCTTCAAGATTCTGTAATGCAATTTTTAATGGGACTCAATGATTCATATTCTCAAATTAAAGGGCAGATTCTGTTAATGGAACCACTTCCATCCATTAACAAAGCTTACTCTTTGTTGATCCAAGAAGAAAGGCAGAGGCGTGTGGGAGTTTCTAATACTTACATTGAGCCAACTGCTCTTGCTGTGAAAGGTTACAATGCTAATTCTTTCTTTTCTGGGGGTAAGAATTCTAAAGGCAAGGATAGGCCTATCTGTAATCATTGTGGAAAGCTTGGTCATATTGCGGAGAAGTGCTTCAAACTACATGGATTCCCTCCTGGTTTCAAGCCCAAAGGAAAGGCTTCAATGGTGAATCAAGTGGGTGTTCAAGAAGATCTTGCAGAGCACAATCAGTCAGTCACTGATGCTAACCAATTTCCTTTTACTAAGGAGCAATGTCAACAGTTCTTGGCTATGTTGGGCAATCAAATGCAAGCTGCTCAATTTAACATGGGAAATAAGGAGGTCCATATGGCTGGTAATGTCATCAAGACTCCTCCAGAATCTCACGCAGCACACCAACAAAGTGTTCCTCAGTCTAGCAATGTTCTTAATATGTCAGGTATGACCCTTTTTGAAGGCATTAATTTGAGGCATTCTGTTTTTTCTGCTCAAGTAGTGAATAGGACAGCTTTTAATGGAGATACTTGGGTTATTGATACTGGGGCAACTAATCACATTGTGCATTCTGTTCATTTGTTCACTAATTTTACTGCCATTAGCACTAATGTTGAGCTTCCAAATGGTGAAACAGCTATGGTAACCCATATAGGTTCTATTTCTCTTTCACCTACTTTAGTTCTTCAAAATGTCCTTTGTGTTCCTTCTTTCTCCTTTAACCTTTTGTCAGTCAGTCAAATTACCAAATCTTCTTCCTATTGCCTTATCTTCTTAGCAAATCTTTGTTTCATACAGGACCTTATTTGCTGGAGGACGATTGGTGTGGGTGAAGTTCATGATGGGTTATATTTGCTGCAGCAAAACCCTTCAGATGCTTGTACCTCTCCAATCAACTCTGGTTCATCCTTTCAGTCTCTCTTCAATTCTGTTTTCAAGTCTTTTTTAAATAAATCACAATCTCATGTACTCAATACTGTTGTATCTTCTTCCTTATGGCATCTCAGATTAGGACATCCCTCTGATGCTAAACTTTCTTCCTTAAAGAATGTAATTTCTGATGTTGTTTGTACTTTTAATAAAGATTGTGAGATTTGTCCACTTGCAAAACACAAAAGACTGCCTTTTCCTTTTTTTAATCACATTTCAGAATTACCTTTTGACATTGTGCACTGTGATATTTGGGGTCCATATTCAGTTCCTACTGTTGATGGCCACAAATATTTCCTTACTATTGTTGATGATTGTACTCTGTCAACTTGGGTTTATCTCATGAAATCCAAGTCTGATACTAGGACCCTTTTACAATCCTTTTATTTCATGATAAAAACTCAGTTCAATAAATCTATTAAGGTTTTTAGAACAGATAATGGTCTTGAGTTTCAAATGACTGATTTCTTTAAGTGTCATGGTATCATACACCAACATAGTTGTGTTGCCACTCCACAACAAAATTCTGTTGTAGAGAGGAAACATCAACATATTTTGTGTGTTGCAAGGGCTTTGAGAATTCAGTCTAATGTTCCTATTGCCTATTGGGGTGACTGTATTCTCACAGCAGTGCATCTCATTAATAGGCTTCCATCCCCTCTTCTTCATCATAAAACCCCTTTTGAGTTGCTTTATGGTAAGATACCTGATTATCATTCTCTTAGGGTGTTTGGCTGTCTCTGTTTTGCATCCACATTGGTTCATAACAGGTCTAAATTTGATCCTAGAGCGATAAAATGTGTTTTCTTGGGTTATCCTTTTGCTGTTAAAGGTTACAAATTACTTGATTTACATTCTAAAAGGATTTTTGTTTCGAGGGATGTCACTTTTCATGAATCTATTTTTCCTTTTCACTCTATTCCATCTTCAACTTTGTCCTCTCCCTCTGATCCTTTATCTCAGATTTGTACTCCTGATGCCCCTCCTTTACCTATTGATGATCCTAAGGTTCCCTCTCTTACTGTTAGTCCGGATTCTCAAATTCTTGAAGATCATTTTTCTGATCTTCCAGAAGAATTGTCCATATATCTACCTAATGATATTGTTGATGATGCTGTTTTACAACCTGATCATATCCCTTCAGCCTTACCTACTGCTTCTATTCCCTCTATTCGAAGGTCTACTAGAGTGTCTCATCCTCCTCCATATCTCCAATCCTACAAATGCAATACAATCTCCACTAGGTATCCTATCTCTAACTTTGTCTCTTCTCAACATTTGTCACCTAGTTATTCTCACTTTTGCAATAGCATTTCTGCCCTTAAGGAACCTCAATTCTATCATCAAGCTGTTGGTGATCCTAACTGGGAAGCTGCTATGGCAGCTGAAATTGATGCTTTAGAACAGAATCATACATGGTCTGTGGTTTCTTTGCCACCAAATAAGAGGGCTGTTGGCTGTAAGTGGGTCTTTAAAATTAAATACAAGGCTGATGGTAGCATAGAGAGGTACAAGGCACGGCTGGTTGCCAAGGGTTATACCCAACAAGAGGGCTTGGACTACACTGAAACTTTCTCCCCTGTGGCTAAAATGGTCACTGTCAAACTGTTTTTGGCATTAGCTGCTGTGCAAGGTTGGGGTCTTCACCAATTAGATGTTAATAATGCTTTTCTAAATGGTGATCTTCATGAAGAAGTCTACATGTCTCTTCCTCCTGGTTTGCACAGCAAGGGGGAGTTGGATAGCAAGGGGGAGTCCAAGGAGTCAAAAGGGGAATTAGTTTGTAAGTTGCATAAATCATTGTATGGTCTTAAGCAAGCTTCAAGACAATGGTTTTCAAAGTTTTCAAACACCATATTGCAGCATGGTTTTGTTCAATCCAAAGCAGATTACTCTTTATTCATTAAGAAGGATGGCAAATTGTTCATTGCTCTTCTAGTTTATGTTGATGATATTCTAATTGGTAGTAATGATCCTAAGGCTGTGGAAGATCTTAAGGTGTATCTAGACAAGCATTTCAAACTAAAGGATTTGGGTAGTTTGAAGTATTTTTTGGGTTTGGAGGTTGCAAGATCACAAAAGGGAATTTCTTTGTGTCAAAGAAAATATGCTCTTGAGATTGTTCATGATGCTGGAATGCTTGGTTGTAAACCAGCTAGAACTCCCATGGAAGCTACTCTAAAGTTGAGCAAAGATGATGGTGAGTTACTACATGATGCTGGAATGTATAGAAGGCTGATAGGTAGGCTGCTGTTTTTAACAATCACTCGGCCAGACATTACCTACTCTGTGCACAGGTTAAGTCAATACATGTCTAAGCCTAGAAAGCCTCATTTGAAGGCAGCATATAGAGTCATTCAGTACATTAAAGGCACGGCAGGTCAAGGGTTGTTTTTTCCATCAAACTCTTCATTGCACATAAAGGCCTTTGCAGATGCAGATTGGGCAGCTTGCCCAGATTCCAGAAGGTCCATTACAGGTTTTTGTGTTTTTCTAGGTGGCTCATTAGTCTCTTGGAAGTCTAAGAAACAAAATACAGTCTCTAGATCTACTGCAGAGGCTGAGTACAGATCAATGGCTGTAGCTGTGTGTGAAGTGACCTGGATTTTATACTTGTTGAAGGATCTAAATGTAGAGCATGACAAGGCTGCTTTGTTATTCAGTGACAGTGAGGCAGCAATTCACATAGGGTCTAATCCTGTGTTCCATGAGCGCACAAAACATATTGAAATAGACTGTCACATTGTGAGAGACAAAGTGCAAGATGGAGTTATAAGGTTGATGAATATTAGGAGTCATTCTCAATTGGCAGATTTATTGACAAAAGCCTTGAATTTAAGTCAGTTTACTGTCTTAATTGGCAAGATGGGAATACTGAATATTCACTCCAGTGGTGTCCATCTTGAGGGGGAGTGTCAAGAATTGAAGCAGCAGCAACAGTTAGACTCAGAGCAGAAGACAGACTTGGAACAAGAAGGCAACGACCTGTAGTTTTATATAATTCACACTGTATAAACGGAAGGTAGTTTTAGCTCTATTGTATATACCTTTTAGTGTTGCACGTGAGAAGAGCACGTGAGTTTTTAGTATAGTGTTAAGTGAGTTAGTTAATCAGTTAAGAGTTTGTTAGTCTGTTAAGTTACCAACTGATACTCTGTTTTGTATATAAAGAGCACAGCTGTGTAATCAAATGATTAAGTGAATAAGAATTTCATTTTTCAACAATTCTCATATAGCGAGGTTCACAACTCGACAAAGGGATGCCATAGAGAAACTCTGGGCTTCTATACGAGAACAACAAACTCGTAGGAAGCAAGGGATTTCTGTAAATGGGAAACTTGATGTTAATGGATTTGAATGGCTTCAGCAAAAATATTCTACTGAAAAGATCAGCATTCGGCATTCTGTTGGAGGTAGTGGAGATCGTCGTGCCCAGCAGTGGCTTGGTTAAAACTGTGTATATCACCATGTAGGATGTCAACCCCTCAACTAGAAAATGGGGGGAAAAAGATCATCAAGAATCTATTTGTTCGAATGTAAATTGCATTTTCTTAATTGATACGCTAAGATATCATTTAGAAGTCTCCACTTTCATGATTAAAGTAAATAATCTTAATTGATATGCTATAATATTCACAGATGAGATGCCCACATTCACCACTAACTTGTTATTTAGTTAATTCTGGAACTTCGATGATATTTGTGAAATTTTCATTTTCTTTATATATGAAATTTAAATATTACATGGTGCAGGCAAAGTACTAGTGGACATAAAACTTGTTGTACATGATAAACAAGCTACACACATGGATACGTCTTTACATTTAGGCCAAATCCATATGAGTAGTCTCAATTGAGGATCTTGTCACAAATTCAATTATGATTATAAATATATATAACCACTCTTTATAACCTATAGAGAATTGAAAAATGTTAAAGTCACATCAGCAATTTGTAAAAATGTTATAAAATAATTTGTGTTTGTGACATTACTCTAGATTTACATATGCAATTATGATAACACATCTCATTTTGTGCAATAACAGTGGGGACCGAACTCACTTTTTGCACATTTTCCAGTGAGATAGAAGTGTGGCTTCGTACTTCCATTACAGTAGTGTATCTTCCCGCATCTCACATGACAAGTTTTGTGATTGCTGCATGTCAAAGCCAAATCACTTTCATATCATTCTCTAAGTATTTGTTCAGATCCTTCACTAAAGCAGAAACAGAAGCCATTTGACGAACCTTTATTCACACATGTTGCAAAGATTAGTTTCACCTTTGGGTACGTTTTCTTGCATTTATTAACATAGATAAAGTACTTATTGCATGTCATTCTCATACTTCTTATTTCAGGAAGAAAAAACTCTATAGGTTTTCTATTACGAAAAAACTCTGTAGATTTTAGTGGTTGTGGTCTAAGTACTTTTTGTTCTTCACTAAAGCAAAAACAGAAGGAATCCGAGTAATGTTGTCTCACACACGTTGCAAAGTTAAGTATCTCATTGGGATAAATCGCCTTGCATCTCTCCATACAGATTGAATGCCTTTTGCATTTCTTTGTCAAATCACGTAGTTTAGCCTTAGGAATTGGAAGTCCTATCATACAAAGAGATATTGAAGAGCAAAAATTAAAAATAAAGTATAATAGAAATGTTGAAACTTTATGATTGTCTCCCCCCACCACCACCACACAAAAAAAAGTCTTCACCATGCTTTACCCCCCCTTTTTTTTTAATTTTATTTTAAAATATTGGTTTGAGTCATTGGAGGTTGGGTTTCTATGTAATGACAATTTTCTTTTGTCCAAGTGTTATATCATGAGTTTGAGTATGGAATCAACCTCTCTTAAAATTTAGGGTAAGACTACATGTTAATCACCTTTCTTAGACCTTAACAAAAAAAAGTCTTGTACATTGGGTGTGATCTATTTTATGCATTAAGTCATTAGAAAACGCCTCATAAATGTTAAAAGTGTTGGAGTGAGTGTGTTTCAAATACTTAACATTTGCTTTGTGTCCCACATTTTTTAGGAATAAACCTTGTTATAAGTTTATAAGCTTTTGCATATCGCAAGTGGTAAGTTGGAATACAATGGGCTAGGTGTTGGCTTAGGCTTGGGTCTATTATATCTTTCTTGGGCCTCATTCCTTTCCCTTTATTTTCCTTTAGCCCAATTCAATTCAGCCCATTGGAGGCATTTAATGTGCTGCCCGTTGGGCATGCACAGTAACCGTTGGAACAGCCCAAGTCCTTTGCTTAGTTGGCTTATAAAACCCTACAACTCACACTATTCACATAAGTCATTCTTCATCTTCTCTAGCCGTCTCCCTCGTCTGTTTACTCTAGTTTTTCTGCACATAAATTTTAGCTTCAATTTTTTTTGGTTAATTTTAAGAAAAGGCAAGTAAGGTTGTTCTTAGTTCTTCTTACTTGGGTGTGCGTCCAACTTGAAGAATTTGCTATAGTCTAATCCTAGAGGATTGTTCGGCCAAGAGAGCCATTCACATTGAGTACTACTCCGTGTGGCACGAATCAATCTTTAAAGACAATGCATTTTGTGTGATTCTATAGTTTGTGAGATCTTTCTAACTTTATCTATTTATTTTTGTCATTGCTAATTTTTTTGGGGTTGTATTGTTGAATCAAAACTTGTTTATTTAGCCATATTTTCCTAAAAAAGTACTAGCTCCAAATGTCAAACAATGCTAGATGCAGAAGATACCACAATAGTAAATGTGCAATGCTCGATGTAGTAGGTAGTAGGTGCCAAAGGAATAAGTATGAGTAGATGTGTTATAACAACTGAACGGTTTTAGACCACTTAAAACAACCAGATTGGTTAGCCTAGTTAATTAGCCAAGTTGTTACTTAGTCAAATTAAGCAATTCTAGGTTAAAGCAATCAAATAATCATATCAAACATATAAAGCAGTGGAATAATAAATAACACAAGATATGATCACCCACGAAACTACACGGTAAAAACCTAGAGAGGATTTGACCCACCGATCCTCAAGGCAAACCTGAATTCACTATGAAAGAATCGAAATTCATACAGAAGGACTAGAAGCTCCCCGCTTGACTTCCTAATGCTACCCACCAGTAGAACTTACTGACACGACCACGTGCAAGCTCCGAATCCACGGACTCCTTCTTTCTTGAATTCTTCAATCAACTACAAGCACCCACTCTTGATATTCTTTAAGCTTCAATGGTAGCAACCGAGTTGATCATCAAGATGTTGAAGTAATCTCTATCTCGAAAACCCTAAGCTTTGTGTAAAGGAAAGCTCCTCTAGATCTCACAAGAGATTTACACAAAACCGCAATGTATGAGCAACAATACAACTGGAGCAACTCTAAAAACGTGGCTAGGGTTTTTCTTTATATACCTAGGGTAAAAATAGAAAACCCAAAACGTTTAATGAGTTAGGGCTGAGCTGGAATATTCTGCAAAAAAAAATTCTGCCCGAGATTCGATCGATTGAGCCTTTCCTTCGATCGATCGAGCCAGGCCGAAATGTACCAATGCATCTGCAGCCACTCGATTCCAACTTTACATGAAAGACCCAAATTTGAGCAAGTCTAAACAAGACTAAATAACCTGTTTTGATCATGGTTTGCCAACAATACAAATTAGAGTTCTAAATACATAAAATCCTAATTTTTTAGAACCTAACAAACTCCCCCTTTGGCAATCCGTGACAAAACACAAACTAAAAGCTCAAAGTTTACAAGTAATAAACCCTTTACAAAATAATGCTCATAAAATCAAAATTCAATCCTAACTACTATCCATCAGTTGCAAGTATAGACAGCAGCTCAATTGAATCAACCTGTATATTCTTGAAATACTCAACAAACGCATAAACGCATGTGTGACAGAAAATAGTATATAAATAGGTATAACATTCTTGTATGATTCACACAACACATAATAAAGAAATATATCAAGCAATAACTCATAAAATATAAATCAATAAACAGTGAATCCAAAGAAACAAGAATCAAATACAAAATCATGTATATCAATCAATGTTACTCCCCCTAACATGAATATCCCAAAAATGATATACAAGGTGAAGCACCTAAATACAATCTACTCCACAAAACAAATAAAAAACTCCCTAACTACAAAACTCCTCTACAAACTCTACTCCCCCTTTTTGTAACGGAATGCCAAAGGGCAATCATAATCCATCATCAAAAGGAGGTGGTGAGGGTGAACGCAAACATGCTAGATCAGCTCGCAAAGCTCGGATCTCATCAAAAAGGTCCACCAAAAGCTGACCATGAGCCGCCTGAACAGTCATGACAGTCTCCAAAGTACGACGGATATCAAAGTCATCCGATGGAGGTGGAGGAACAGCAGTAGCAGCAGCAGCAGGATCAGGAACAGCCTCACCAGCAGGACCTGTAGAAGAAGAGGGAGGAGGTACGGACCCGGAAGGCTCAGACTTAGGGTGTTTAGAGCCAGCTCGAAGGTGAGCAGCCCTCTGTCTAAGAAAAGACGCACCTAAGGGACCGATGACATGCACAGGCTCCGAGGAAGGGAAATCCTCTAAACCTAAATAAAGAAGAATCCTATGGATGAAAATAGGATGAACTAGTGCATGAGCAGAAGATGAACTCCTATACACTTCGTTCAAAGAACGAAGGAACAAGTGGGTAAAACAGATAGGAGCATTAGTGACAAGAGCTTACAAAAATACACAGCGCTCGAGAGGAATGGTGTGAAGATGAGAAATGGGCCAGATGGAGTGACAAGCTATCCTAAAGAAAAGATAGTGAAGCTCAGAAAGCTCAGCAGTGGTGATCCGAGGATCAAAACCCCACTAGATAGATGACCCAGTGATGTAAGACATAACATCACTCAAAACTGGAGACTCATCATATGGATAGACAGGGTGCTGTACCAAAGGTACCCCTAGAGCATCAGCCACTACCTTAGGAGTAATGGAGTACTCTACGCCTCGTATCCAACTCTTTACTAAAGCGTTGGAATCATAGATGCGGATAGAGATGTTCGAGTAGAACTCTCTAATCAAGGTAGCAGGTGGAGGAGGATCAGAAATATCCATCAAGGGTAACTAGCCTCGATGCTCAAAATTTGCCTTAATGGCAGGATCAAGCTCATCTAGAATGACAGAACGTTCAGACCAAATTTTCCTCTTAAGGTTCAACTTATCATAAACCTCTTGGTTTTTCTCACTGGGGAATTTCTCTCGGTCAAAGGGAGGAGGGGAAGGGGTAGAGGAGGTGACAGACCTACGAGCTCTAGTTTTCCTAGGCATGATGCTAAGGAAAGATAGAGACACAAGAGAAAACCAACAACAAAAAAAATAAAAAACCAAGGGCAGACTGCAAGTTAGCACAAAAAAAATATAGAGCACAAATCTATATGATGCATGAGCATTTAAAATGGCATGATGCATGTACTAATGTAGTAAACAAAGGTCAAAATTAAGTTCAATTACACAAAATTGGCTTGAGCATAGAGTTTCTAACAAAAACCCCAAAAATTTGAAAACCACTTGAAAAATTTTGAAACACATGGATGAATTAAGCCTTACAAAACATTACACATAGATTATAGTGCCTAATTACATCCAATCAACAAGCCAATTTCATCAATTTCAACTCAATTTAACAAAATCCCAAATTCGGAACTTGAACATAAACCCTAGAATTTCAATTTCTCACAAAAACCAAAATTGATCAAATTAAACTATCACAATCAAGTTTATAACATATCCCCATAAAAACCCATTGATCAATTGCACAAGATTTTGCTTGAAACATCAAAAATCCCAAAAATAGAGAGGTCTGAAAATTTGAGGAAAAATGCATGAAAAATGCAAATAAACTCAAAAAGGAGGGGCAAAAGAGACTTACCGGCTTGAGGAAAGAGAAATCTTGCAAAAAATTTGGAGGAAAACGACAAAAAATCGCTGTAGATCCGTGCCAAATCGGAGAGAGAAAAGAAAGTTTGAAAAAGTCTTTTGAAAAGGTAAAGAATCAGTCAAAGGAAACTGTTTTTAAAAAAGCTGATTCACGACTTTCGATTGATCGAAAATTACTTTCGATCGATCGAGTCACTCAGAAATTTTATAAAAGAAATTTTAAAATTTTCGATCGATCGAAAAACAGACTGGATCGATCGAAACAGGCAGCGGATCACAGTATTTTCAGAAAAATTTCAATTTTGAAAATCTCAAACCAAATTTTTTTTTTTAAAAACTCCTCAAAGCATCGAAATCAATGAACCACAATGCATGAGTATGAGATGAAATAGAATGATTTTTCAAAAATCCAAAATTTGTAATCCTAGTTTCTCCAAAGAAAGTTTCAGCCAGTTTTTCTTTCAATTTCTCAGGCAAAATAATGTTTTGCATAAATCTCAAGATATTTTCAAACTTGGTTGGTCAGACCAAAAACACACACAATAACATGTACCGTGTTTAGCAAAGAGTAACTCGTGTAGTGTGTGCAAACTAGCAAAAACTTGAGAAACATGTGAGGTGATATGTGAATAGCAATCAATCACAAAGTCTACAAAATTCATCACATAGAATTTAAAATAGACTATCACCTAAAGAGTTACATCATATAACTCTCACATCTCCTAGAACATAAACTTGCAATCATGTAAGTTTCTTGTATTTAGCCTCTTAAATTTGTGAATTGACATCAAGCCTAATAGTACACACCAATTTTAAGCATTAAGCAGTTAAGCCAAGGCTACACCTTATGTTCTTTTTGTGCATGTGCTACACTTTCTCGAGCACAAAATCTTATAATATGCATTAAGGTGTTCATGATTGGCTAGTGAACAGTGGTGAGATGGTTATTTATGCATTTCTCAAAAGGATCTAGTCCGACAGTCAAATAACATGTAACTTCAAGATTAAGACAAAGTGATAAACACCATAAACATCTTTCCCACACAACATGCACTACAAAGTTTCAACTAGTCAAGTGCAATAAATAAGCTCATCAAAACTAAACAAGGTACATAAGACATGTTATGTGTAAATAAATTGACCAACCTTGTTTTCAAAAACCAAGAAAAATAATGCCAAACACAATTTGCTTTTTCCTCTTTTTTTTTTTTTTTTTTTTATTTAAAAGAGAAAACAAATAAATCCTAGAATGAAATGCGTGAATGTAATGCAATGCAAATCCTAGAAGAAAAAAAAAACACAAATACCAAAGACCAATGGTCACAGAGGATAGAGCAGTGAAGCACAAGGACCATGTCAGAAAGACTCAATTAGGACGAGTCTTTTGCATCCAAAACATTTTAGATGCAGCACGAGCATTGGAGTTCTTATTCACATTCGAGTGATTTCCAACTCCAGGATTGGAATAAAGGTTCAACGCCTTTACCAATTCACCAATAAGTGCCATAGGATCTTGTGCTTGAGGCACAGGCACCTTTGGTTTGTTTGCTTTCTTAGCAGCTTAAAACTTGTAACATTTAGGACGAATGTGTCCAGACTTTCCACAATAATGACAAACCCAAGCAGGTTTACCATGCATCTTGTCCTTAGAAATGGTAGAATCCTTAGGTTTAGACTCTCTCACACCAACCCTAATCTTCCTAGGAGGTGAAACTTCTACAGGTTTGACAACCTGACTCACAGGGGGTTTGACAGTTTCACTCACAACCTCATTCATGGAAGGTTCAGAAGAAGAAGAAGGAACAAAATTCGTGGAAAGTGGTGCAGAATCAAAGATGCTTTCAACATATCCTAACCCAGATTTATCAGAAGGATACTTTTGAACATTTAGCATGTGATCAAGTTTAGAACTAGCAGATCTAGTAACAGATAAATCATGTTTCAAAATTTTAACTTTATCAAGCAAAAGCATGTTCTCAGATTTAACATTGTTCAAAAGATCATTAGCATCAAACAGTTTAACAAGCATATTTTTCTTTTCAAGCTCAAGAGATTGAATTTTCTTCAGGCCAAATTCAACATTCATAGCATCCTTTGCAGCAATTTTGCAAAGTTTATTGTAGGCCTCTTGAAGATCTGCATCCTCAGAGAGTTCCTCATCAGAAAGGTTCTCTTCAACAGATACGCTTTCATTGACTACAACTGTAGCAGTAAAAGCAATGAAGTTTCCATCCTCATCACATTCGGACTCATCATCAGAAACCTCATTATCACTAAGAGTTACAGCCATAGCTTTACCCTTAGTTCTTAAGAATGTAGGACATTCAGATTTCACATGACCATACCCTTGACAACCAAAACACTGAGGACCCAATAAATTATTTGAAGATTGACCAACTTTTTCTCTAGGTTTTTCAAAGTTATTCATTTTAGTGGGATCATTCTTCCTAAAATTTCTAGGTTCAGCAGTGTTTGTACCTCTTGCCTTTCTGTTGGTATTCCTAAGAAAGTTTTTCAAGTTCTTGGCAAGGTACGCAATCTCTGTAGCAGAGAGCTCATCATCGAATCCACCACCATCAACATCATCAACTAACTTAAGAGCCATTGATTTGGATTTGTTCACTTTGGGTAGGTCAGACTCATAGGACTGAAGAGATCCTACAAGTTCATCAACAGGGATGGAGTCCACATCCTTGCTTTCAGTAATGGCAGTCACTTTGGATCTAAAGTCTTCAGTTAAAGATCTAAGAATCTTCCTAACAATTTTAGGTTGATCATAGATTTCACCCAAATTAAAAGCAGAATTAACAATGTCATTCAATTTAGCATAGAATTCATCAAAAGTTTCATCCTCAGACATTCTAATGCGTTCAAATCTAGAAGTCAATTGCTGCAGTTTATTGATCTTAACTGCCTTTGTGCCTTCATGCACAGTTTGGAGAATTTTCCAAGTAGTATGAGCAACCTCAACATTTGATATCCTCTTAAATTCCTCCATAGAAACAGCATTGAAGATGGCATTCATAGCTTTGCTATTGAAGCCTGCTGCTTCTTTTTCAGAAGTTTGCCACTCACTCACAGGAGTAGTGGGCTTCTGCTATCCGTATTCAATGGAATTCCAAACTCTCTCATCAATAGATTTCAGAAATGCTTTCATCCTTACTTTCCAATAAGCATAGTTGTTCCCATCAAAGTGAGGAGGAACAACAAGAGAGTGTCCATGCTCCATGACAACAGGGGTCAAGGATCAGCTCAAAGATCAAAAAATCTCTTACAAGAGAGCTACCTACTCTGATACCACTTGAATGGTTTTAAACCCCTTAAAACAACCAGATTGGTTAGCCTAGTTAATTAGCCAAGTTGTTACTTAGTCAAATTAAGCAATTCTAGGTTAAAGCAATCAAATAATCATATCAAACATATAAAGCAGCGGAATAATAAATAACACAAGATATGATCACCCAGGAAACCACACGGTAAAAACCTGGGGAGGATTTGACCCATCGATCCTCAAGGCAAACCTGAATTCACTATGAAAGAATCGAAGTTCATACAGAAGGACTACAAGCTCCCCGCTTGACTTCCTAATGCTACCCTCCAGTAGAACTTACTGACATGACCACGTGCAAGCTCCGAATCCACGGACTCCTTCTTTCTTGAATTCTTCAATCAGCTACAAGCACCCACACTTGATATTCTTTAAGCTTCAATGGTAGCAACCGAGTTGATCATCAAGATGTTGAAGTAATCTCTATCTCGAAAACTCTAAGCTTTGTGTAAAGGAAAGCTCCTCTAGATCTCACAAGAGATTTACACAAAACCGCAATGTATGAGCAACAATACAACTAGAGCAACTCTAAAAACGTGGCTAGGGTTTTTCTTTATATACCTAGGGTAAAAACAGAAAACCCAAAACGTTTAATGAGTTAGGGCTGAGCTGGAATATTCTGCAGAAAAACATTCTGCCCAAGATTCGATCGATCGAGCATTTCCTTCGATCGATCGAGCCAGGCCGAAATGCACCAATGCATCTGCAGCCACTCGATTCCAACTTTACATGAAAGACCCAACTTTGAGCAAGTCTAAACAAGACTAAATAACCTGTTTTGATCATGGTTTGCCAACAATACAAATTAGAGTTCTAAATACATAAAATCCTAAATCTTTAGAACCTAACAACAACTAAACCAATACAATAAGAAAATAAATGATCTTGTACATATTTAATATAATGATGTACCTTTAAATTTGATAGAATACATTCCTTTCTATTAAATAAAAATGACAACAATGGCATAGAGAACAATGGTCTCCAATAGGTCTTATGCTCATACTAAGATTATTGTACAAGAAATTATAATAAAAAAATTGCAAACAACGCGCTACAAAAAAGATTGCTATTTGCGACGAAACTTTTTTGACGGTTACAAAAAGCCATCGTAAAAACTAGCTTTTTCGACGGCAAGTCTCTTCCATCGACAATGACTCGTCAAATATCAACACATTTGTGACAGCAAAATGAGTCTGTCAAAAATGCCTATTATTTTTGTGGAAAATGTGATTTTTTTTGGAGGGAAATGTTCCCGTCTTACTTTTTACGATGGCATAAAAATGTTTGTCGCTAGTAAGATATTATTTATGACGACTAAACAAAAAACCGTCAGTACTATTAACACTTATGACGGCTTTGGTACATCGAAAATACAAAATATTTTTTTTTTTATGGTGTTAGTATTTGCGACAAACTATCTTCCATTGTAAATATAAAAGAGGGTATTATTTACGACGATAGAAGAAACACCGTCGACACTATTAACACTTGTGACGGCTTTTGTGCATTGAAAATACAAAATATATATTTTTTATGGTATTATTATTTGCGACAAACATGATTCCATCGTAAATACAAAAAAGGGAATTAGCGACAGACATGAAGCCATCGAAAATGGTAAAATATTTTGGAGGGAAAATTCCCCCCTTACTTTTCACATTTGTGACAACTTATATCCATTGCAATTAATTTTTTTTTTTTTCTAATTGAGATTCTATTTATGACAAACATGCTAACTGTCATAAATATTTAATTTGCTTTAAAAGAAAGAATGTATACTTTATAAGATGCTATGAATTTGATGAGTAGATTCCACCGTAAATGTGAGATAAGAAAGTCTCATTCTCCATACTCCTATAGTACCTAAAAATTACTTATGGAATTGATGTAATCTCAACTATATAATATAAATAGAATAAAAATGCCTACAAAATAGAATAAAAAATATTAAAACGCCTACAAAATAGAATAAAAAATATTAAAACCTCTCCTTGAAACCTATAATATCCTTCACCAAAATTGAAAACTTAAATATTGGAAGATCAATCATCATCTGAGTCAGTATTCTCCTTCTAAGAGCCATCTGAGTCATCTTCCTTCTCAAAGTCGTCTTCTGTGTTTTCATCCATGTTTTGATTTCCTCCTCCAGCATTGGTCTGAAATATTTTGATTAAACTAAATAAGTATACAAAAAAAAAAAAAAACTATTACTATGCAAATTATATTTACAATACATAAGACATACTAATTTAAATAACATATTTTTAATCTAAATTTAGCGATCCTAATAATTGAAATCTATAATGAGCAACTTTACAACTTATTTCAACAACCTCAAGAAAATAGGAAAAAAATATTAATGTTGATTACACTAAAAAATATATAAATATACCTGTGTAGTAGGTTCTTGCATAGAATTTAAGCCCATCTACTCTAGTTCATCTCATCATCTTCTTCATTTGACAGCATGGACCATTTTAAAAACGACTTAAGATTTTCTTGGTTTTCAAGTTTTTATCAGTGTATATTTTTAATGATTGAAGTTTCATTATAGGCGGCTATGACACGCATCCATCTTGTACCATAGTTAGATTTAAAATTTAACCATTGGATTGAAAAAGTAGGATAAAATATTGGTTTTGATGAATTTTGAGCTCAATCAAACGGTTGGATTAGGAGAACATGTCCAATCACAATTTCTTGGTGTGTTGGTATAACAACACATGTCCATAATACTCTAGACTCAAATTCAAAATCCAACCGTTGGATTGGAAGAATGTGGTGAGATATTGGTGTTGGTGAAGTATGACATCAATTAGACGGACAGATTGTGAAAACTGAGTAGTCAAAGTTTACAAAACTTGGTCAATATTTGGTCAAACATGATCAACCATCAAAGTTAGGTCTATAATCACTTGATAGGATCAAATTATGTTGAGTAGGGAGGTTTTCAGTGTGTTTTGGATATTGGTCAGTGTTTTAAGGTTTTCTTAGTTTTTATGCTTTTATCAGTTTCAAGTTTTAAAATGGCAAAGTCAAAAGTCATATGCAAATCCATTCGAGGTCATTTTGTAGGTTTTTGGTTGTATTTTGCATATCATTTTTGTGATTCTTAGTAATATTTATGTAGTGTATAACTCTCTTAATTAGTAGAGTATTAGATATTTTTAGTTATTGAAGTTTCATTATAGGCAGATACGACACACGTCCATCTTGTGTCATAACTAGATTTAAAATTTGACTATTGAATTGAAAGAGTAGGATAAAATATTGGCTTTGACAAATTTTGAGCTCAATCAAACGGTTGGATGAGGAGAACGTGACCAATGAGATTAATGGCGTATTTCAGCCATTTTGGATGGTCAAATTGTGTCAATGGGGTTCATCAAAGTTTCCTAGTGGGTGGGTACAGCAACATATGTCCATCATGCAACCAGATGGAGATCCAAAATTTGACTGTTGGATTGGTAGAATGTGGTGAAATATTTGATTTTGTAAATGACAGTGGCAATCAGACGGTTAGATTGTGAGAATAGAGTAATCAAATCTTATGAAACTTCGTTAAAGTCTATTAAACTTGGTCAATTTTTGGTTAAATTCAAAGTTGGTTCCAAGACCACTGGATTTGATAAAATTAGGTTGATCAAGAAGGTTTTAAGTGAGTTTTAAGTATTGGTCAGTGTTTTAAGGTTTTTTTGGTTTTCATGCCTTTATCTATTTCAAGTTTTAAAATGCCAAAGTCAAAAGTCAAATTTGACCATTGGATTGAAATAGTGGGATAAAATATTAGTTTTGATGAATTATGAGCTCAATCAAATGGTTGGATTAGAAGAGTGTAACCTATCAAAATTTCTTGATATGTTGGTACAATAACACATGTCCATAATGCTCTAGATTCAAATCCAAAATCTAACCATTGGATTGGAAAAATATTTTAAATACTCTTTAATTAATTTTTTTTGAGAAAAATTTAATTAAAATTTATAAATTAGTAAATTTAATTAAAATTTATAAATTAGTAAATTTTATTTAAAAATAAGATAATTTTGGAAAATTGAGAGCAAGTTAGTATACAACATTTTTAATATTAATTAAAAAAAATTTGCTTAATGAGATTTCAAGTGAAAAATGTTTTTTCCCCGGGGTGGTTTTGCCAAATAAAATACACAAAATTATTTTTTTATTTTTTAAATATTAAGGTTATATTTTCGTTCAAAAAAATCCACCTACACAATATTGAGGTTATATTTCCCTGACTTTTGAAACTTCCTATTTGATGGAATAAAATTGCAACATATGTTAAAATTTTCTTTACCGCCATCCCCTCCCTCCTACCCCCAGCCCTCTCAAAATTTAGAATTTGGCAGCAAAAAATTTAAAATTCAGATCATCCAAAAAAAAAAATTAATTTATACTTTAAAATTTTTATAATTGACCCTTATAAATTTGTTGAAAAAAAATCAAATAATAAAATAAAATTGGTACAAGAATGGGAAGAAACCCATCTTCTGAACAAAAAAAAAAAAAAAAAAAGTTAAAAAACCCAAAAATGTAGGAAATTCCTTTTAGGTAAACATATCCCTAATTACAAAACAAAACAAAAAAAGCCCAAATCTGTCTTCCTCAACAAATCCCTAATTCCCTGTACAAAAACCAAAAAACAGAAATATTAAAAAAAAAAAAAAAAAAAAAAAAAGGCAACTTTGTCTTATTACTCTCTTGCACCGTCAATATCTTTGCTAGTCTCTACACCATCGTTCTCCATACTTGCCAGAATCCAATCATCTTGCTATGCCACTGGTATCACTCACTCTATCTCACTCTCCTTGTCTGCACTTTAGTTTTTTGTACAGTTTTATGTTATACTGCGTGTTCTTGGTAAATGACTGAATAGATATATAGTGATAGGGGAAGGGTGGGTGCTGAGACAATGAATGAATAGCTGAAAATTTTGTTTGATTAAAAAAATATATTTGAATGAATGGTTAGTGTTTGTTGTGGATATATAATAATATAATATTGGTTAGTATATTGTTGACCATTCCTTTGTCTGTAAAATTGCAAGGAGACTAGAATCTTGTTGAGTACTTTTTAATAATATAAATATTTGTTTTGTTGAAGCTGTGACCCTATAATAATAGTATTATAATAATAGTATTTATCTTATAGATAGATAATAATATAAGTGTACCGTAAAAGTAACCTTATCAATTTTTGTTTTCTTCTAAAGTATAACAATTTGTTGAAGCTGTGCATGTTATTTGTATAAAATTATTTAATTAAATTAGTGGATCTTTAAAATTTGATTAAGCTTTTCATGTTAATTAGTTTTAATTATGTTAATTAGTTTTAATTAAATTAGCAATTTGTTAATTAGTTTTATATTGATATTTCTAATATGTGGTCCTTGGTTTTAATTATGTTTTTGTTGACTGGGTGTGTTTGGATACCACTTATTTTGCTAAAAACTAAAAACTGAAAACAATAAAAAAATATTTTCCGATTACTGTTGGAATTATAATTCCTATCCAAACGCCTTTTAAATAATTACAACTTATCAATGATGTGGCTTTCTTTTTAACTACGTTACAGGTGAATGGCAAAGAAAAGTAAGAAGCGAGCTATAAAACAAGCGAGAGATAAAGGTGATAGTGGTAGTCAATCACAAGTTGCACCTTCATCATCTAAGTCTCCAACTAATGAAGCAATTGTTTCTTCTAATAGTGTGATTAATGGGGGCAGCGAAGGTAATACTTAATATTTTCCTAAAGTTTATATACTAATATACCAATTTTATGCTTAAAGCTTATTTATTTATTTTTACTTATTTCATTATTGGTAGGATCTACTGTACAAAAGAAAAGAGGTCGGGGAAAGGCTAAGGGTGTTTATCCAGGTCATAACCGCAAGTGTGAGATACATGACAAAAGGTCTTTTTTCCTTATTTTTTGGTTACTTTAATCATTTATTTTTTAGTACTTACATTTCATTTATATGTAATATTTTACATGCTTTGTGCTTCTTTCATTTTATTAGATTTATAGAAAAGAAAATACCCCAAGAGATTACTATTAAGTTCCACCAAAACATTACTGGGCCATGGACAACTTTTTCAGAATACCCTAAAGAACAATTGAATATGCTTTATGAGTTATACAAAGAAGCACAATTTGAGACAGATAACTTAGTTCTTGAGAGGGAGGTATTTGATGAGCATGTCAAACGACGCTATCCTGATTGGATGTGGCACCTTAGAGAACACTGTGTCAAAAATAAAATTCCTCAAGATGAATGGTACAAGCATCCCCATGATGATGTAACTCCAACTATTTGGAAAGAGATGTGCAACAAATGGAATAATCGCAAGTGGCAGGTGATTATAAAATGAACTTTATTAATAGTTTTTTTTAATATATTTTTTTCTTAAATCTTTCTTAGAAGCAAATGTTTAGTAATTAACTCATTTAGTGTATTTCTTTCATGCAACCAGGAAAAGAGTGATAGAAACAAAAGAAATCGCAAAGAAAATCAAGCTATCATTGCGACTACAGGTTCTGTACCAATGGCTAAACGCAGAAAAGAATTGGTATGATAAAATTGCCATGTTAAATTTCTATAACATTAGTTCGTATATTGAACTGATTTATCTTATGATGTTCCTTTTAAAATGGTCATAGGAGGAGAAGAATGGATGCGAACCAAGTCCAATCGAATGTTTCAGGTCAATGCATATGAAAAAGGATGGTGTTACTTTTGCCAGTGAAAAAGCACAAAAATTATATGTAGGTTATTATTATTATTATTTTTAAATGTCTTTTTGAATTTAAAGTTTGTATATATCTAATAACGGAATAAATGTTGTTTTAGGAAAAAATGGATGCAAGGAAATCAGAGGTTGCATCTCAGGGTGAGATTGTTAATGATAGTCAAATATTCTTTGAAGTAACTGGACCTCCTACTCGTGGTCGTGTGCTTGGCATGGGTGCCGGTGTCAAGCCTAGAGATGTATATGGCCCAAGTTCATCTAGCCAGTGTAGTAAGCGATGTCAAGCGGATCGCTTAAAAGAAAAGGAGGATTTTGAGCTTCGTTTTAAAGAAGCAGAGGATAAAAGTTCTGCTGAGAAAATGGAATTGCAGGGAGAAATCAATCAATTGAAAGAGGAAATGCCTCGTATGATAGCAAATGCTTTGAAAAGGATGGGATTTAATTCTATGCAAGAACCTACTACACAGGTACATTTATATATTTTTCAGTATAATCAACATTAATATTTTTTGCCATTTTCTTGAGGTTGTTGAAATAAGTTGTAAAGTTGCTCATTATAGATTTCAATTATTTGGATTGTTAAATTTAGATTAAAAAATGTTATTTAAATTAGTATATCTTTACCTATCCATGCAAAGTACATGATTTGTAGTGTTTGTTATGAAAATGATATTAATATGATTATTGGTGGCAAATTTATTCTTTGAAGTTCTCATTCACAAGAGAACTACAAGGTTCTTGTTAGTAAGGATCCTGTATTCTTTGATGTTGATAATACCATTGTCATTCATTGTGGGGATTGTTGTTGATGCTGTTAAATTAATACGTTTCAATATCTTTATTATGTATTGTAAATATAATTTGCATGGTAATAATTTTTTTGTATACTTATTTAGTTTAATCAAAATATTACAGACCAATGCTGGAGAAGGAAATCAAAATGTGGACGAAAACACAGAAGATGACTCTGAGGAGGAAGACGACTCTGAGGAGGAAAATGACTCTGATGGCTTTCAAAAGGAGAATACTGACTCAGATGATGATTGATCTTCCAATATTTATGTTTTCAAGTTTGGTGAAGGATATTATAGCTTTCATGTAGACGTTTTAATTAATATGTTTTATTCTATTTTATAGACGTTTTAATTTTTTTTTTATTGCATTATGCACTTTCTAGATTTGGACAATTATGGATTTGTGCTTGTTATTTGAATTGAAAAACTTTTGGGAGATTTATGTTTCCTCGCAATTAAAATATTAGAAATGATCTCTCTTTTATTATTGATAGAGTTATTTTGTGGCAAATAATGTATTACTGATGTGGTTAATAGGTTTCAATAATGGTCAAAATTCATTGAAAAAGGTAAATGGTCACATTGATGATGTATTGTTGACGAAAAACCAATTATTTTACGATGGCTTTTAGTCGTTGAAAAACTACATTAATGACGACTATAGTTCATCACAAAAGTTATTTTCGACGACAAACCAAGTACTTATGACAGCTTTTATTCGTCAAAACAAGGGCATTAACAATGGCCTTAGTTCGTCGTAGAAAGTTTTTGGTCGTTTGACTTCCTCATATGAAGTTACATTGTCGACGACAAACCAAGTAATTATGACGGCTTTTATTTGTCAAAAAAAAGGTATTAACAACGGCCTTAGTTCGTCGTTGAAAGTATTTGGTCGTTTGACTTCCTCGTATGAAGTTACATTGTCGACGACAAAATAAGTAATTACGATGGCTTTTATTCGTCAAAAAAAGGTATTAACAACGACCTTAGTTCGTCGTAGAAAGTATTTGGTCATACGACTTCCTCATATAAAGTTGTATTGTCGATGACAAATGAAATAACTACGACGGCATTTTGTCGTCAAAACTATGCATTAACGACGGCTGAAGGTCGTCACAAAAGGTATTTGGTCGTCTAACTTCCTCGTATGAAGTTGAATCTACGACAGCAATTATCAAGTACTTACGACGGAGTTGTGCTGTCGAAAATGAGTGTTAGCAACGGTCTTGTCGGTAATATAGTATTACCGACAAGGCTTTTTTCGACGGCCGTCGATGGCCTTTTACCGTCGGCAATACTAATCTGCGATGGCTTTTTGTGTTGTTGCGACGAACTCTGGCCATCGCTAATAGCAATCTTTTTTTTAGTTAACCTAACCATTATGCATTACCATGTACAATATTCTACTCCTTCATTTTGTGGAATCCATGACCAAATAGTGGAATTGAAATTTGCTCACCTGTGCTTAAAAGGAAAGTGAACACAAAATAGACACCAAACAAACATGCATTTAAGAGTCTTAGTCACATTTTCCTCCCTCCTAATAACTAGGATTGATAAGGGGGTATTTATAGTAAAAGTGATTACATTTCACTCTTTTTGTTTTAATTTTTTATTATTATTCACTTGACTTTAGACTCATCCTAGAGTTAGGCATGATCAAGCAGTCAAATGTTTAGTCAAATCTTGGTCAAAGGAGTTTGAGAGATGCAAAATGAAAAATGCAATTTCTATAATTTTCAAAGGTCAAACTAATTTTTTTTTTCTCGTAAATCAAAGAAGGACAAAATATGGTATTGACACATATATAACTTGAATACCAAAATCAAATTTCTACATAATTTTCTGCACTATTGTTTTCTCTACTATGATGGTATTATTTGATGGCATTGGGTGGCATACATCCTTAGATTGTGTTGGAGAGAGAACTTTTTAGGAAGATTCCAATTGAGTAGTTAATAAAACATATTATTAGAACACCACTAAAACCAAAATGTTACGTCTGTGAATTTGGGTCCAACTATGTTATATTTGTCGCTCATATAACAAAATGATGCTCCAAAAAATATTATTCACACGAAATAATGAATTTTTTTGAATAAAAAAAAACTGATTTGTATTAGCACAATGGCGCAACTTGATTAATCATATTTTTGACCATTTGATAACATGCTAATTTATTTTGAACCATAACATGTTTTTACATGCCAAAATCCGAGTTTCCATGATTATGTGAATAAGTTTATATTTCAATTCAAAATCCCCTTTTCCCATCTAATCTAATCTAATCTAATACTATATATAAAAGTAGAAGCCCTTTAAAGAGATGCTGCCACGTTAGGAAAAAAGGCCACTCAAAATGCTACCACATTTACCATTTATTCTTTAAAATACCATACGGTGCGTTTGGAGAGGCTCACTTTCATCAAACGTGTATATATAAAAACATCAAGCTGCCTATTAAAAAAAAAAAAAAAAAAACACAAACACTAAAAACGCAAACTCAATATTTCCCAATCGAAAGTTCACACTCACTCTGACTTCCTCCTCTTCGTTGCAACTCCATATACAAACAGATCAGAATACCGTGTTCCAGATCAGCAAGCATACGAAAAAAGAAAATCCAAAAGGAAGCCAAAAAAAAAAAAAAAAAAAAAAGACTCTGTTCGTCTTCTGCAACAGTGAAAGATGAAAAACTTTGTTAGTCCTCTGCAACAATAGGCGATTCAGAAGATAATTCAGAAGGTAGGCATGTTTTTTCCCCTCTTTTGGTTTTCTATTCAATCACCGTTTCTAGTGTTTTGAAAATTACTGTAGAGTGTAGATTTATTGATGATTTCTCTCAAACTGAAATCGATTTGGTGCTGAAGAACATAGAATTATGTAGTTCTGTCATTTCATTTATGTTGTTTTTAATTTTTTGTTGAAATATTTTCCCCTTTTTATATTTTCGTTTCCCATGCCTCTTCTCTACCATTGTTGTTAAGGTTTTTGCAGTATATATTTAAAGTTTTTCGTTTGTAGTTGCTCTTTTTTTCGTTTTTAGGGACTTTTTTACCCTTTTTTGGTTTTCTATTCAATTACAGTTTATAGGGTTTTGAAAAGGCTACCTTTTCCCTTAATTTCCAATTTATTTTTACAATTCCTTGAGTTCTGTTTGTTTGATTGTTGTATTTTGTTTTGCAGTTTTTTGTTATGTTTGTACTTTTTTTGGTTCACCCCTAAAATTTGAATTAATTTTTGCTTTGTGCAGATATATGTTTTGTTGAATCGTTCTTAAGAGAAAAACAAAAAATTGAAAAAAAAAACCGTTCAGGCCATTTACCTGCCACCATCAGATCGCTGAAACTGCCACTGGTTATTTTTTTCCCCTTCTTATATTTAGGTATTTAATATGACTTAGTTTTTGGGTGTTTTGTTTGGATAGGTATAGATTTAGATATTTGCTTTGATGTTTTGGGATTTTTTGTTATGGCTTGTAGATTTCAAATTTTGATGTTGTTTGTTTGGTTCTTTCCTTCTTGCCCTAACTCACTTTTTCTCTCTAGCTTTCTATCTCTATTTCTTTCCCAAGAAAGTTGTGATTATATATGCTTTGTTATTTGTTATTTTTATTTAAAGAGTATAACTCAAGGGATTATTCAGTTTGCATAATTAGAAACAATGAGGTTTTTGATTGGTTGTTGAGAAAATGGGGGATTAAGTGAGGGAATGATGAGGGAAATTGGAATTTGTTTGTGGTTTAATTGGGAACTGATTGAACGAGCAAAGTTTGAGTTTCTGGTTTTGTTAGAAACTAAACAGTAAAAAAATGTGTGAAAGGTTATTAATTTGATGCTTCAATTGTTGCTAGAATTGTACTGGAAAAGAAATAAATGTGAACAATATTAGGGCTTTTACTATTGTTCTTATTTTAAATTTTATGCTTGCTATTTGGTGCGACCTTTTTTTTTTAATTCAAATACTTATCTTAGGAATGTTCTCATCAAAAAAAAAAAAAAAAAAGGAATGCTAATCTTAGCAATGAAAGAAAGTTTACATTTTTTTCACACATATAAAAATTATAATCTTCTCTGTTGCCTATGACATTCACATCAAATTATTTCCTCACCCATCTATCATCCGCTTCTCTCAACTATATCTCCAATCATGCTTCACTCCTCCTCTATTTTTTTTTTTTTTGGGGGGCAGATCAAGCATAGATTGCTTCATTAGCTTTCAACCCAGCAATTCAATATGCAAGGTAATTGATAAGGATAGTTCCTCTATTTCATGGACTTAGAAACCTAGAAATTTTTCTCTCATCTATATCTCCTCTGCTCCTCTCTCAAACTCTAAAACACACAAAGGCTGAAACTAATCACGTATTAGAAAGCTTTAATCTCTTTTCTCTCCTTTTTTTTTCAATATGCAAACAAGGTATTTGATGAGGATAATTCAAGCGTGAGAGAAAGTTCCAACGATAGGCCGATGAGAAAGAAGGAAGCAATCAGAAGTAGAGAGAAAAATTTTCAGTCCATACGCTCTATGGAAGAGAATTACCTCCACAGTTGCTTTGCTCATACTGGAGAGGTATAACTCTGTAAATTTTCTATGCCATCGTCTTTGTCTTTGGATTCGTGATTGTCGTCTTTAGCAAACCCTAAGAAGCCCGCTATTTTCCTCAACAACCACACCGGGAATTTGAGAAGAAAAAAGGCACTGATTGTTTGGTAGTTTTTGTCCAGTATTGTATGGTTGTGAGAGAAAAATAAAAGATGATATAAATAATTAAATAAGAAAGATCTTGGAAGAGAGAAAGAGAAAGAGAAGTGGTGGGAAGAAAAGTTAAGTATATAGTGGGTGGCCATGGTCTTTTTCGGGGTTTCTTATTGCTGGCTTAACTCACTTAACAGCTTTTCTTTTTGTCTGCCTTATTGTTTACTTGCACCCAAAATTTTGGTGCAGCTTTTGGGTAATACTGTAGCTAAGGGTCTCATCATTCTTCAGGTTTTCAACTTTTTTTTTAATGGAGATCAAATTGACACTCTACTCTCATAAACTTGGATCAAGTCCCCTTTTGGATGCATCTATTTTGCCATAAGAAAATGTTTCTGCCATCCCCTATTTAATAACAAAGAAACTGCCTAACCATGTCTCTAATCTTAAGCAATTTTTGGGGTTTTATGAATGTTTTTGCATTTTAGGTTTTAGTAAATGAGAATAACAACATTTTGCAGAGAGGGTGATGCTATTTTTAAATTGATTATCAGTGCCTTTTGGTTTAACTTAGTTTTAAATTAATGAAATTAAAATCAATGAAGATCAAAGGCTTGGTAAAAAATTAATGTCTGTTATGTGAAAATCTTTTATTGTTGTTTGGATTATTTTTTGTTTCTTTTCATGCCCACGCGGTCTATGCTGTGACCGATGGAATTCAGAGAATTTAGTTGAATTCAAGGCGACAACCCTCCTAAAAATTATTAGACAAGAAGAGAATATTTTTTTATGGAGTAATATTTGCTGCCTCTTATTGCTTGAGCTATAGCTTAAATACAACTATGACAAATTCATTTAAAATTGAATACAATTTCAATTTGTATTTTTAGGTGCAGCACATCACGCTTAGAAATCCTAATTTACTTAGGTTTAGAAACCCTTATTTTTTTTGGTTATTTGTTGGTTTATAAATTGTATTAAGTTCTTTTATGTGTTTCTATATAGTTTTGTACGCTCTATTCAATACTGTTAGTGGAAGCAATTGGACTTGCTCAGTGAGCTTATAGGTATTGATATAAATTTCATGTAAAATTGTGAGCGGTGTTAATGCAACTTAAAAGTGATTGTCTATTTAGTACTACTAGAAATAATTCTTGCTGCTGGTTGGGTCATGTAATTAATTGGACGTGGACATAAAAGAAATCCATTTATGAATGAGGAGTAGGAGGAATACATGTTGCGTACACACCTTTTTTTAGGTTTTAATTCATTCAACTGACTACCTACTATTATAGTTTACTTTTAATTCTTTTTTCTTCAATCCTTATATGATGGTTGTTGTTGAAAGGTAGAGATAGTTATTTTCTGTTTTTTTTTTTTTTTTTTGGTTATTTGTTGGCTTATAAATTCTATTCAATTCTTTTATGTGTTTCTATATAGTTTTGTAGGCTCTATTCAGTACCGTTAGTGGAAGCAATTGGACTTGCTCAGTGATTTTGCTGAAGGAGCTTACAGGTATTGATATAAATTATTATTATTTAAAAATTTTCATCAATTATTAATATACAATGAATCACTGGATGCTATTAAAAGAGGATTAGATGTCAAATTATAGAATAAATTTCATGGGATTAGTTGTGTTGAGGATGTAGGGTTAATTTGAGAGGTATTTTTTGTTTTTATTTTTTTACCCAGCAGATACACATTGCATTAACAGTAAACACAAGGAAAGGTAGGAAACCCATAAACACCACTCCATAGTAAATTATTGCTTAACATACGTGGTGAAGATCTTTTTGGAAAAAATTATTGCTTTATGCAGATTGGAATTTTAAGCCATGTTTGCTTAACGTCACAACTAATAAATTATTGCATGGTTTCTTGACTATATCTATCTCCGTTTGGATTGTTCCTCCTTTTTTATTATTTTTTAATTTGCTTCTTCCTTTACAGCGACTCAGCTTTCTCGCACTCAAACCTCCTTGACCAACGCAATCATGAAACCTACATTAGTATCTGTAGGAGCGTTTCTAGGTTGTTTGTTCCAATCATGATTCTAGGCAGTATTTGTACATCCCACTCTTGAAATTTAATATTAATTTAGACCAATTATTACACGTTTCATAGGTTAAAAGAGAAGAGACAGAAAAGATGATTCAGGGTAGTTTTTGGGATGAATCGGAGGATTGTGACTTTTCATGTCCCTTTGATGTCCATAGATTTTCAAGCCATGTATAGTAAGTTTATAATTTATTGTTAATGTTATTGAAAGTGTCAAAGTTTTTAATTTTTAGTCCAAATTTTGTAGTTTGTTATTGTGATTTTCTGGTCGTTTTGGTCATTATTTTAATTTATGAAAGGATCTAAAAATATATTATGCAGTTATTCTTAGGGAAAAATGTCAACAAAAACTTAATAGTCGAATAAATTTATTTTTAAAAATTACTGATTTTATCAAAATTTGTTCTAACTTCAGTTATATATATTTTTCCCTAGAGGATATTAAAAATAAGAAGATATGGGGCTTCATCGTTTCAAATTAACTTTTTACTTATCTTAAATTCTTAATCATGTATAAGGCAATAATCAATGAAGTAGGAGCCTATGTTGCCAAAAATATCTGTGTCATGTATCTTTCTATTTTGAAAGAACGACATTCTCTTTATTTAGCCTTCACGACTACCATTTTAGTTTGAGTAAACTTAACAATTTAAAATATGATCATTAGGTTCATATTCTTTTGTATATTAACCTTAACAAATTATATTTACTCTATTTTCAAAAAAATGTAATGTAATTGAAAAATGACCCCTTAAAATTCTGCCACTTATGAGTTAAAAAGCGATAAACTATGTTGTTTGGCAACACTACACACCGTTTAAAATATATTTGAGCCCATATTTGCCCACTTTTGCATACCAGGAAGGATGCAAATGAAGCTGACTATTCTAAATGCCTAATGTATTAGGCAAGCAATACAAAATGTTTTAATGCTGTTGTGGTTTTGCTCTGTTATTATTCTATTTCATCATTGATAGCTATAAAGATTCTTTTTCCTTTTTCCTTTTTTTTTTTTTTTGGTGGCATATTGAGTTCCTGTTCGGTTTTCATTGTTGGTGGGAAAGTAACTTTTTCCTTTTTATTTTATGAGAAGAGTTTTTGAGAAATTCACATTTTTTTAATCACTGAAATTCAACGTATTACCTACAGCCATCCAAAATTCATACTTTTAAGAAATGATAATATGTATTTGTACAATGATCATCTATTCTTCATGGATAGGATTAATTGTCTTTTGTCAAGTGGAATGTTCAACGACAATTGCTACTCTTCAATTGTTTTCTTTTCATATTTAAGTGTCAAAGGAACTTTAAAATAAAAAATACACGAGAATATAGACATTATCCATCACCAACAACTTTAACATACCCCTGTTTTGTCCTCTATATTTCTGTGAATTTTAAACTTGGGCAAGTTGGTACAGGTATACATTAAGGAATTTATTAGGATATGCATATGTGTAGACTTTTGGGGGAGAAGCACTGATATTAAGAGTGGATATTTAACACTTCTAAGACGCATCAGAAAAACTCAATAAATCCTCATGTTGGTCGTGCCAAACATATCAAAAAATATATATTTCTAATCCAATATTAATAGCTTTTCTTCTGTAAAATCTTCTAAGGTTAATGAGCCATGGTCTTTCCTCTCTTAGGGCATTCATTTATAAGTAAGCATTTATAATCACAAGTAGATTGTTTGCTTCCGACCAAAAGAGTTTTCTGAAATAAGTGAAAATGCTACCACATGCTGGTATAAATTAATTTTTTGTAGTCTGACTCTTTTATATCCTTTTGTAGGGGACTTCATATGAAGTTGTTGATTGCTCCCATGGTAAGCAACTCTAGGAACTGTGTAAAGAGAAGTATGAACCACTATGGCTTAAAGGGGGAAACCACTGTGATTTGGAGCTCAGATTGAGCTTTAGATTTTTTTCTTCAATATCTGTGCTTAATTTTGGTAGAATCTTACTTTAGCCAATATAGTAAAGAATTAAGAATTCATTTTTGTAACTGAACATGCATTTGAATAAAAACTAAAAGTGTTCATATATAATATCTTAGCAAAATCTCAAAATTAGCATTTTCTTTGTCCTTCAACATACAGCTAATAATTTGGTTTATAAACAAAATATTTTGTGTAGTTTTTTGGTTGGTATGTATGTCATGTGTTAAAAAAATGCATATATGTTTAGACTTCAATAGGATTTTTCTTTTTTTCTTTTTTAGTTAGTATGGTTTAGTAGGAGTTGTGAAATTGAATTAACCATCTATTGAATGGATAGAGTATGGAGAATATGTGTCTTAAATTAATGAGGTTGAGAAAATTTGTGTCCTAAGGTAGCTTAAACAAAACATAGTTTCTTATCAAACTTTGTGATCTATATGCATTTATGATATATATATATACATATATATATATATACATATATATATATATATATATTTTAATAGTTTCTTATCAAGCTTCTAAGATACATTTACTTTGTGCAGTATATAAATGTTGGGGTTGAACAAAATCTACAAAGGTCTATATTCATTCCTCATGAAAGGGACATGATAGCCAAAAAATAAGAAGGGGAAAAAAATTTTGGCCGATAGGAAGGTAGCAGGAAAAAATCTCACATTATTCAAATTCTCCATTTCTCTTTGTCTCTCACCTTGTCTCAAAAGGGGGATATTTATTCATCTACCTTAAAAGAACAACTGAGATATGAAATGAGTACATAACTACACAAAAAGCAATGTAGAGAAACATTGGAATTCACAAGAAAAAAAAATTAGCTGATGTTGAATCAACATCTTCATGTGCACTTGGTCGGATTGTTTTAGATTTAGATATTTGAGTTAGATTTGGTTTTAATTATGGTATTGGGTTTAAAATAAATTATGTATTGGGTATTTGTATTAGATTTGGTTTTGTTTTAAATAATTGGGTTAAATTAGTTTTTGATATTTGCCTACGGTGTTTGTAATTAGATTTGTAAATGAAGATATGTGTTGGGTGTTTAGTATGTGGTAAAAGTGTATTTACATATTATTAAAAAAAAATTATTTCTAATAAATGTAAATAAAAAGGTTCCCGCACATAGTGCGGGTTAAAAGCTAGTTTTTATAATTATCGAATTATCAAAAAAAGATTGAAGTTGAGTTTTTTTCTCTCTTCTCTCTTGCATAATTTACATATGTAAGTGGTTTAATTTCTTTTTTATATAAAAAAAACAAGTATTGGTTTACTTAAGCCACAAGAATTATAAAAAATGGTTTGACTCTCATCCAATTTTCCATCCAAATGAAAAGCTCTTACCTAAGATGAAATTTGTTCCGTACCCGCATAGTATTGGTGGAGTAGAATATATACCAATCAAGATGAAATTTGTTTCGTGGAATTGCCCAACGAAACAATATAACCCCAAAGGTAGCTTTAAGAGTTAAAAAAAAGAAAAGAAGAAGCTAACTTAGAGATTATTATATGCTGGACTTGTACGAACAACAAAGTATGTACTCCAAAGATAACTCTAAGAGTAAAAAATATAAAATAAAACTAACTCAGTGGCTATTGCATGTATGACTTATATTTACTGGTGTGTGTGGGTTCCAGTTAACTCAAAAAATTGATTGGTGTCTTGGTTTGATGATAAAAAGCTATCATTAGGAGCGAAAGCCATAGGTTGTAACTCTCTAAATATATATATATATATATATATATTTACTAGTATGTAACCTGTATATATGCACGGGTATAATTATAAAAAATCATAATTGTATGGTTCAAATTATAAATTTTTTCAAAAGAGATTCAAATTATACACATTATTAACTTATACTTTCTTTAAACAACACTCTTTTCTTTCCATCACCTCAGTCCAAGCAATTCTTCAAAATTCACGCAAACCTTTTTTACTTTCTTTGATTTCATTGTTCTCAATTGGATTGAATTCAAATTCAATTCTTATGATCACAAAACAACAACAACAACAACACACAACACAAAAAGAAAAAAAAAGAGAAAAAAGCATAAGCAACAACCATGCTTGGGAATGGAGTTATTGTGATTTTATCTGAGACTTGCAACAAATGGGAAAGAGGGACACCATTGACCCCATCACACTATGCTCTGCTTTTACACAGTGGAGGAGGAGATACAACAACTAGGGTTGCTCGCATTATTGTACAGCCATCAACAAGGCGGAAATTGGAGAGAAAAAAAAAAAGGAGACACATAAATATTTAATAAGGAGAGAGATAATGAGGATGCTATTAATTAGGTATGCATTTAATGATGTAAAGAATTATGATGTTTTCTTTTTGACCGTTAAATCTTTTGGAAATCTATGGCTTAAAAAAAGTGTAACTCTTGTAGAGTTACACCAAGTGTAACTTGAACCCATCTCTTTCTCTCTATATATATAGTTCAAGTTACACCTGGTGTAACTCTAAGTAATATTACATCACTCAATATTTTTTAATTGGATGTAAATTTTGACAAATCCACCGTTAGATTACATTATCTTTGTATATTCTCCATGCTTGCAAAATTTCAAGGTGTACAAAGATTAATAGCCATGCCATCAATTAATTGTTTAAATTCAAGTTTTGGTAGTTTAAAATAATGCATAAAAAATGAGTTTATGAATCGAATGGTAAATAACATCCGATTGACATAAAAATTGGCATAAATGTTAAGTACATATAGAACATATAATTCAACAGTGGAATTTTCAAAATATGAATTCTATAACAAGTTATTGGGTGGTGTAACATTGCTTAGAGTTACACTAGGTGTAACTTGAACCCAACCCATATATATATATATATATACACCCAAAAACCTACAAAAAGTCTACGCATTAGTCTCAACAAATTACCAAAAAAATTTAATATTGAGTTTTACTTTGCCAGAATGAGCTCTTCTCTCTTTCTGTGTCTCTCTCTCTCTCTCTCATTTTTTTATGTTATGTTCTCTCATACAATTTTTGACACGTATTGATAAAGATATTTGCTCTCCGTCGTGATGTGTGGTTTTGAAATTTTGATAATAATTTTAGGACAGATGAACACTAACATTTCTTGGAACCATAAAACTTGTTCACTTTTCGACAATTTGACTAGGAGTAATGAGAATATATAACAAAAAGGTACATTATTTTCACAACAATTGAGCTGTAGCTAAGGTCGATTAAAATAAAATATTATATTCAAATTCAGCACTTAAAAATATTTAGCCTTTTTCTGTATTTTTAGATTTTCTATTTCACTAGTATTTAAATATAGTAAAAAAATAGTGTATTGAGTCTAATATGTGTGCATACAAAACATACTAGCTAAACTAGAAAAATCAAAATTTTTTGAGTTAGTTTACCTAAAAATTTGAGGAGACTTGTGAATACTATAAGTTAATACTGTGCATAAGCACATAGTATCTAAGTACTAAAAGATAAACCATAACATCAAATAAATAAATAAATATATTAACAGAAAACAACGTGTCAATATCTATGTGTCTCCCCCTATCAATATATCTAGCTCCTCCTATGCATGTGCACTGAAGTCCAAAAATTTCTCCCATTTTTTGTCATGAATGACAAAGGGATCAAGAAGAATAAGAACAAATACCAATTGGGGAATGAATGTATGAACAAACATACAAGAAATGCAAAGTATGGGTGCATACAGACAACGTTTAAATAAGCACAAGTAAGCATGCAAGACACATGGACAAAATGAGAAAATTGGCACAAACCAATTTCTATAATAAAAAGGATTTTATGATGCATGAGTAATGTCCTAGATTCATACATAACACAATGTTAAAATTTGAGACTCATTGGAGTTCAAATGAAGATGAAAATTTCTTTGGACATTTCACTGAACACATGGTGTGCACTCCTATTTAAACACTCAAAGAATGAGGGATCACCTCCAAAAGTTGCTAGAAATACATGAGAATTATGCCTTAGGGGCCAAAAACCACTCAATTACATCAAATCTCAATCAACCAAAGCAAAAGGATTGATAGAAAAAAAGTTTTTTGCCCAAAAACTCCAATATTCCCAATTTTGAACTTCAACTCTCTAAAATGAAACTCATGAATTAAAAATGAGAAAGAGAAATTAAAAATACCTTAAAGATAGATCTTAGAAATGTGATATGAGTGATTCGAGCCCAAAAATCTCAAGTTTGGGGGATTAGGGACAAGAGAGAGTCAAGAGCGAGAAATTAGAATGAAATAGAAACCGTTTTGAAAAACTTCCTTAAAACCTTTATGCTTGTAAGCATAGTTTTTAAAATCATACCAGACCGTCCAATCTAATTGGGTTAATCGGAAACTAGCCAAGCCCAGATCAATTTTTTAATTAAGAAAATTGGCCAACTTTAAATTAAAGTCTTGAAGCATTTGAATTTTTGGTATAACTAGTGAATTGTTGAATTGGTCATGGTTCAGTTGATTCAAGGGATGCCATTTTTTAATGAAAAATTCCAAAGAAGGGAGAGATGAGGGTTTTAACTTTAAGGTTTTAACCTCTGACCCCCAACTCTTGCAAACATTTTTTTTTTTTGAGACACAAACTAACTATTAAACACACACACACACACACACACACTTAATTACACTCTCTGACCAAGCTAAAACACGTTACTTAACCCAAAGTATCAACTCTTGCAAACTAAATGACAAGCACACTAACCATTAGGTAGCTATTATTGTTATGTCTTCTCTTGATTTTATATTATATTTTTCTTTTTCTTTTAGATATTAATAGTTTTTATTTTTGTTATTTCTTCTCTCTCTATTTTCTTGGATTAAAAGATAGAAAATTTCGCAATCTATTATTATTTGTTAAATTTAAAAGTATTTCAAGAATTATGTTTTTATATGTGAATGTGAAATTTATCAATTTATGTTGAAATGGTTTTATTTTAATTCTGAAAGATTAGTAAAGAAAATGGTTATATGAACCTTGTGGGAATAAAAGCCCGCATTTATATGTTGGGCCTTGGACCCTATTAGGAAATATGAATCCATCCGAGGAGAAGTAAATGATTGGGGAGGGCCCTAGACTGAAGAATCACGCAAGGAAATAGTAGAGAGATACAGTCTGAGGATCCTGTCCTCCTCGGATGTAAAGAATATCGGTCAAACTAGTACCTGGGTGGTTTAAGGGATCTCCCTGGAAGTTCCAACGATAAGGATGAACTTCAGGTGTGCATAAAGATGATAAGAGTGGAGAAATATCTTAAGGAAAAGCTGCTACCACCGCATTAAATGTCCTACAGCAACTTTTCTGGCCGCATTTATGTGGAGAAGACCCCTGAACAGTGCAGTCTCAGCTACCACCACTCGTGGAAGTCTCAAGAAGATACCCGATGAGACATATACTCAAGTGAACGCTTGGATGAAGGACAAGTGGACAACCAAGATAGTCTAAAAGAAAACTATATAAATGTAAGAGATCTCCCATTAGAGGGGATCGGAATCAAGAAAGAGAAAGAAAGAAGGAAGATTTATTGTAGCTCTAAGAATTGTATTGGCCTTTCAAACAATAATTTATCTCTTCGGACATCAGTTTATTCAAATTTCAAGTGTGTTGTAGTACTTGTTCATCCTTTAGAACCATAACTAAACGTTGTTTAATACACTGTCAATCTAGCTCTTTCACTCACTCTTTACAAATTCATTGTTTTGGGCTTGTTGGGCTCATATTCCATATCTTGTGGGTTTGGGCTACAAATCTTGACCTTACAAACCTAATTTATGTTTTTTTTACTAACTTTTTGCTAATTTTTACAAATTTATTACCTTTATTTGTATTTTAAATAATTATAAAATCATAGTTCGACCTTATTTATAAGCCTTGAACCCCCATTTTCAATTCTTTGAACTGTTTGTTTTTTAAAGCGTTGCTTGTATGTTCATTTTCTTGTACTCGTGTTATCATTTATTCAAGTATTCAAGTAGATTGATGCAATATTTAGTTTTTTATTGAAGTTTTATATAATTTACTATTTACTTTAAATCAATTTGTTGTTAGAATAATCGTTTATGTTTGAATCCTTTAAATTTCCTACAATTTACTTTACTTTGAGATGATCTTCTTTGGATTAATTTACTGTGCATTAGTTTACTTCGAGATAACTTAGGCAAATTAGGTTCATAACTTAGTCATTTAGGAACTTTGACAATTAGGATTTTCTCATTCTGATAATCTCATGTGAACTCATGCATTTCTAAACAAGTCCCATTAAGTTAAAATTTTCTAAACCCTATGTCCTAGTTTTCGAAGTTAGATATTCACTTCAAGTAACTTGAAAGTATAATCAAGGGACCAAGGTTAATTAACAATTGATTTTTACTCAAACACACTCACATTGTAAGTAATTTATGGTCACCAAGGGATTTCCTTCGTAATTTGGTCTACCTTCACAATTGAAATTTATTATTATTTTCTGATCAAAACTCTGCTCATCTCAATATTCCAAAAATCTAAATTATATAAATACAAATGAATTTTCAATTTACAGTATCTTGGATTTGTCAAAAAAATAGAAAAAACACTCAATAAGGACAACGTCCCCAGTTGGCTTTTAATTTCATGACACAATCCTAGGAGGGAGGCCAAGTTAGATGAGATCCCTGATGTCACACGATAGATCTCAATGCCTTCCTTAGATTGGGGTCCCAATTGTTCATCGTAAGCAAAAACGAACCAAGATAAACTTTATTCGTATGACCAATGTGGCTCCTTATAGGAAATGAATTTGATTAAAAAAATTTGTGGAATATTAATTTGAATTTTTAAGAAATCATATTTGAATTAAATTTGTAACTTTTTTATTCAACTTTTAGCAAACATGGCTATTTTGTAGATGTCACTTGTTCATTGAGTTGTAACACCCGCAAGGGTGCTGATATGGTAGAACTGTTGCGATAGATACTTTCATGTTTTGGACAATTTTTTTTTCTCTTAAATTGGTTTTGAAGAATTAGTGGCAAAACATGACCATTTGCAATCTCTGAATGGGTTCCAATTGCGAGAACACTTTGAGGAGATTTGAATTCGTAATTAATATAACATATAGGGACCAAGAGAGTAAATTTCGTGTCATTTTGGTTTGGCCAAAGAAATGAAATATTTTGATACTGGTGTACCATTTTGTGGTTAGATATATGAGTAGTGATATAAATTTTACGACATTGAGCTAACAAACTAGTGTGTTACCAATCACAAAGTGACAATTCAAATATTTATTTTATGAAGTGATTGAAGCCAACCAATCACATTCATTACCATATCAGTTTGTAAATATTATGTAGTAAAACTTGTAGTACCTTTATCATTTTCCTATACAAAGAAGCCTAAGTATTATCCTATGTACATTAATCCAATGTAATCATTTTATTATATCGGCTGAAACATCAATACTGCCCAAAATACCCAAAAAATCTACAATACGGCCAATACAACATGGCACAATTCTACATTTTGTCTAGTACATTTTCAAAAAATACTAGTATCAATTTAATGACCGATATGGTATATATCGCTAGTACGGCTGGTATTGACTTTCTTGATAGGAACACCATTGAATCCAAAAGTTTAAGTTTATGAGTTTGGCCTAATTATGTTCTACTAACAACTCATATCTTTTTTTTTTTTTTTTTTTTTTTTTTTTGGAGAAGAAACAACTCATTATCTAATATGAAACTTCACTATTTAACCAACTACACCGCTTACATGTGAATATTATAACACACCTTTAGCAGTAACACATCATATTAACATTAAATAAGGTCTATCATAAGCGAATAGTATACAAATTCATAAATAAGGTCTATCATAACTATTGACCAACCATACCACTTACATGACTCCAACTATAACAGTGTCACAATTGGTGAAAATTAGTCCATCGTAGGTTAATAGTTTACAAATTCATGGTTACAAATACAGAAGGAGTACTAAGTAGTCTAGAATTACAACAAAGTTATACAATGTAACAATCACATAGGTTTCTAAAATAAATAATATATTGTAATAATCACATAGGTTTCAAAAATAAATAAATCACATAAAGACAACACTCAGAAATAAAACAATCAATAAAAGGGAAGATCCATCTTCTTTTGAGTTGCTCCCTAGTCATCATTCTCCATCACATTGTGTGTCCCCAACTTCACTGGTAGTTTCTCTCTCTAAGTCATCATTAGCATCATGTTCACTCTCCCCACCTTCACTAGCATCAATCTACAATAAAAGTATTTTGAAATAAAAAAAGGATACAAAGTAATCCAAAAACAGCATGATATGAAAGAGCACGATGTTAACATATTATGAACAATGTTCCGATCTCATCCACCAAATATGCAGATCAACTAAAACCAAAAGCGACAAGATCCAACAATCACAAAAACCAATGTTAGCTTTATTCAAATTAGATTTCTCACATTCCACACCATTGTAAGATACTACATTTCAAATAACAACAATAATTACAACACCAATATGGGAGTTTATCTTTTTTTTTTTTTTAATTACATAATTTGGAAGAAGTTGCAGCTCCATAATTATTTTCTAGGAGTTAATAAGAAACATAAATGATACAAAATCTAAAACAAAAGAGAACTTGAATATATCACATCGCAAAAAAAAAAAAAAAAAAAGGTTTTACAATTGCCTTTTATGAGGTTTCTTATTTTGAAATCATTGTATAATATTTTTATTATTAATCCTACAAGTTACATCTCTTTCAATGTACATAGCCAAACAATCATTTATCCATTAATCTTCCATTTGATTGATTTGATTCAAATTTGCTAAGATCTAAATGGGTTTTTTCTAAGGTTTTTAATTAACAAATTTCTACTTTTGTTGTTGAGGTTATTAATTTTTATTTTATTTTTCCAAATTTTAGCTCAAATTGGTTTGTTATTTTATTTTTTAAAGGCCAAGATATTGATAACATGATCATATTCAAATTTATTTTAGTTGGACTTAAAAAATATTTAAGATCATGGTGTTCAAAATTTTATTTTAGAGGGTCAAAATTTTTTTTTTTTAAATTATATATAATTTTTTTTTTTTTTGCCAATTCAGGGGGTTGAAATCATGAACCCTTGTGCTTCAAGTGGAGCCTCCACTGTTTAAAAGAGATGAATAGATGAAACTTTTATAGGGCCATAGAGGTAAGCTTGATACCAATTTAAAATGAATACCCGGACTACTATTGTTACTAAGATACTTATAAATTAAAAGGTTCTCTAAAGGCCCAAATAATTGTTTTTTTTTCCTTTTGTGTTAAGTAATTTGAAGAAGGCAATATGCATGAATGAAGGCCCAAAAGGCCCACATTTGTGTTTTAATGTGGGTGCAATTATTGAATAGAAAATTTTGATGCTTTTTAATTAAACCAGTGCCAAACGAAACCTAAATAACAATCGTTAATAACTTTATACATTTTGGATTCAGCTAGCTAAGATATCAACATGATGACATACGGCAGTGGAACTAAATTAATTTGCAGCCACTTACGATTTTAAAAAAATAAAAATAAAAATAATAAGGAACTACAGCATGAAAGCATGGCAACGTACCTTTTCAGCGAACTTTTGGTCGTAAGTCTCCAATTTAGCCTCCCAATACTCTTTTATTCTAGCATTAAGATCAACATCTCCATCCCCCTCCTCTTTGACTATCTGCTTTCCTTTTATCATAATATCTGTTAGCTTTGGCGTGCTTAAGACTCCACTACAGAAAATCTTCAATTTAGGACAGTTGAACATATGTACTCTATCCAATGATGGGAATTTGATGGTGCGATTCCCCAAATGGAAGGCTGTGAGACTCGGCAAGTTTTGTAAGTACAAATGTGTCAAATTATTGAAAGCGATCTCATCTCCTGCTTCTGCTTCACTTCCCTCATTTGCAACTATTTCTGTCATTCTTTTGCATTCATGAATTCTAATCTCTTCGAGTTGCACGAGAGTTCTGGCTGTTGAGGGAGTTAATAAACTAATCAATACATCAGATCCGTGTACACTCAAAGATTTTAAGTAGTGGAAAGGTGTGGATGAGAATGGCACAATATTCTTTAATCTGCGAAAATCTAATACTCCTGCTCTTGCAATTGGAGCTTTTACATTTGGAAACATACTCCATTTATCATCGTTTCCGTACAAGGTAAGCTCTTCTAGTTTACAACAGAATTCTGCTGACGGTTCGCCACATGTCTCGTTCATGGCATCGCCCTCATCCAATACCAATCTTTTCAAGTTAGGGAATATATCCTGGGAAAACGCCAAAGTAATGAACAAATTAAGGAAATAACGAGTTTAATATCCTCTAAAACAAGTTTGGGATTATATTATATTGCAACAAATTTGAACAGGGACTAGATGTATCTAAATCATCTAAATCCATGGCATGCACTAATTTAAATTGAATAAATTCAAGGGCTATGGTTCCTAACAAGCTCACTCAAGCACAGAAAAAGTATCAGCACATTAATTAAAAAATTAAAAAGAATGAAATTAATAGCCCGAGCAACATAGATAAAAGTACTGATTCAAGCAAAATATTTAATACATTGAAGCTTCTGTTAACATGAATGAATTGAGTTCAACTAGGAGGTAGCAACTCATGGATTAAAATGTGATGCAAATTTGATGTCCAATTAGAAAATTTCAATATTAAAGCTAGAGATAAGCAATAAAGTATTAAATTACATACTAAACTAATTGAACCAAGTTTTGTTCAATTTAAATTAGGACAAGACAAATACAATCTAGCATATCAAAAATAATAACCAAGGAAAAAAATGAAAAATATTTGAATGGCTAACCAATGCACATTGGTTCAACCATCATGTTATTTAGAACTAATCATGAAGAATTCGAGAAAACAACGCACTCACATTCTATTTGACTCGAACAATTAAATCAATAGTATTTTGAAGTAAAGACTTAAACATGAATTTGCCAACAGAATTACATCTTTTTTAAATTGTGTAAATTTTAAAACACTACTAAAATATAATCAATAAATTTATTTATTATATATATAATATTATTTTTATTAATCACATTCATTACCACATTAGTTTATAAACCTTTTGTACTTAAATTGATTACTATTTTAACATTTACGATAACTAAACATAGGTTCTTTCCATTCGGCCAATTACATACCATATTTTGTGAATATCAATCTTTTATATTTCTTCATCTAGTTAGGGACTAGGGCCAAGAGGGCATTGCAACCACCACCCCCCCCCCCCCCCCCCCTGGGTCCTTCCCCAAGATGCAGAATTTTTTTAATGTATATACTAGGGACTAATTCAAATTGGGGTCAAGGAATAAAACTTGACCCTCTTCCCTCCAAAATCTTGTCCCCCTTCCCCCTTTCAGATTAGTGCAAACAACTCCACGAATTAGCAAAAAGAACATTACAAATCAATCCAAACAACCACCTATTAGCACTAACAACCATAGTACACAAATCTCAACCCAAAAAATTATCAAAAACTTATTACAAAAATATAATACAAAAAATGATAACCAATGACCAGTTGAACCACCATTTTCTCTAAAACCATAACCACTACCTTTCTTTTATTTTATAAAGAAATGAAATTATGCTCAAATAAACAAATTCTGTCATGTCATTGTTGCATGAGACTATCCATCACACATAGGCTTAAGGGACACTACATAATTTTGCCATTATTGTGGTGGAAAGTGAATTTGGCTTCAACGGTGTCTAGAACAGAAAATTAGAGGTCACACAGGATAAAATTCTTTTAATTTAAGAGAGGCAAATTTAAAGAACTTAGTGAGATGTTAAACAGCATATATATACTGATATAAAAAAAGTAAAGATATTTGAAAGGGAATCTAATGACCAATTATTGTTGATTGGCTTGTAGCCTGAATGACATCATCCCCCACTTCCTTTATATTTCAATTCCCATGTTGCAGGTTCAAACACGCCCACCCTTTCCCTTCCCAACAAAAACAAAAATTTGAAAGAATGTTCATAAACAACTAGAAGGATTAAATGGAAGAATTAAGAAGGAGACAAAGAATAATCATAAATAGAAAATTCTTATTAGAGCTAATACCTAAACTGTCTTTTAATAAACTCATAACTGCATATCTAATTAACTATTTTGTGTAATCAATATTTAACCGTTCAACAAAAAACCAATTCTAATTATTTATACTTTCAAATTTTTTTTTGGCCAAGTAATTACACTTTTGGTTAACATTAGTTTATTGCACGGAAAAATATATACTTGAGCTTTGAACTCTAACAAAGGAGTATTAATTGATATCTACTTACCATCATTCTTTATAACAAAAAAAGAGTGGGGTGATTTAAACCCTTGTCGTCATTGTTAGAGACATCAACAAGTGACAATTGAATTGCAGCAAATTTGCAAGGCTCTTTTCCACTTACTATCATTCTAATCTTATTCATATTGAAATTTAGAAGTGAAGAAGAACATGGGAAAATTAACCATCCTAATTTTTAACTTAATAGAAATAGTGGACATAATTTTGGATGTCAACATATACAGAAAAAAAAATGTACATGTGGGAATGAGAAGAAGAACAGTCTAAATGTTTTAGTTCATTTGGCAAGCGACGAAAAGTCAGTTTTCTGAACATTTTGAACCTATTTTGATGACCCACACATGTGAATAAAAATAAATAAACTTTTCCCATTGATTTTTATACTACTTTTTTAGGCAAATAAGAAATCATCAAAATGCATCTAAATTCACTCATAACCAAATTATAAGGCTTGCATTATTAAATAGGAAAATTTCAAATTTTAAAATAAATTTGAAATTTGTATGGTTAGTTTTGTGATGATTGTTTTTTTTATCATTATGTCAAGACACGCACGAATTTCTTCTTGTTCTAAGCAAAATTGAAAACTAGTTTGTAAGTAAAACTTTTTTTTTTTTTTTTTAAGAAACAAATTAAACTTAATAGATGTTCAATATTTCCATAAGTCCCAATGATTAAAAACCATATATTTCAAGAAAAGTGAAAATTGACATTACAGTAGATATGGTCCTTAATCCCCATAAAAATTTAAGCATATGAGTAAACAAATTTCAGGGAAAAAATTACTCTAACCAAAAATGTTTAATCTATTATGCATAAAAAAAAATTATAAATAACTGAAAATTTTCACAAAATATATTGTCAAAATAAAACTCCCTCGTGAGTAAGCATTAGGTAACCAACTCATATTAATTTGGTAATTATTTTCTACAAGTAAAATTTAATTGCTTCCCTATATCAAACATAAATAATAAAAAAATCCAAATTAGTTTTCTTTTAAGTTTTTATTATAAATAAAGAATCCTTATATATATGTGTATATATATATAGAGGTAAAGCTGAGAAAAAATCCAATTAAATTTCAAATTGGAATTTAATTAGAGTCTAATTTTGTGACCGTGTATCATCTAATTTAAAATTTAAAATTTTTGTACCGAGTGAGTTAATTTAGTGTAAAAATTGGATTTCAATTAGAGTTTAATTTTGAGTCAAATGTCCCATCTAATCTAAGTTTTTTTTAATATTTGTGCCAAATGAGTTAATTTAGTGTAAAAAATAAGGAGTCCAATATAAATAAGCTATAAAAAACCTAACCATATATTTAACTCTATATATAAAATTAGAGGAAGAGAGAGTTTGAATGATTTTATATTTATGAGCATTTTTTTCATAACTAAAAACAGTTTAAATTTATAAGTCATTTATGTAATATACCATGACTATGTACAATCCATTACTAACTAGGTAATTTAGATATATATATATATATATATATATATATTAACAATGAACATATTTTTTGTACTATTTCTATTTAGATATTTTATATGCGAAGATATTAAACGTAACAAACTGTAATTGAAATAAATGATTCCATGCACTCATCCCTATTCAATTTGCAAGATTCTTTTCAACCAATTTATTATTTTATTTTGTGTTGTATCTAGTAGAATTTCACAGACAATAATTGTGAATTGATATTGTAGTACATGTAGTATCCAATAGTGATTTTCAAAATATATATGCAATAGCAATATAATAAGAAACTTGGCATAACTAATATCATGAAAATTGCAAGAAAAAACTATTTTAGTATCTCCAAATATCCTGTCGAAGTATGTTTTATACACTTAATAACCTAAACTAACATCAATAGTACCACTACAATTCATTATTTCTGTGCTTATTACATACTAGTTTTATTAATTGAAGGGCATCTCAATTTTCAAGACCGCCAAAATTTTTTGTTTTGATCGCAATTCACATATAATAAATCTATTTGAGCAAAGAATTCTTAAACAAGTATGTGCAGCTTGAATGCAACCACTGGGCCTGACCTCAGCCTACTCCACCCACATATAATCCAATGAGTAGATATATTATGTATTAACAAAATGTAAAGACATGCAAGGGAAGTTGTTACCTTTTCGATGAAAGAGAAGGGTTGTTGAATAAGATTAGCATAATGGCCCAGCCCATTTGTTTCTTGCATGCTTGACTCATTGGAACCAAAAATTTTCAATTTGTTGCATATTTGAATGTCCAAACTTTTCAATGACGGCAACTCTGAAATGTGCCTTTCTGGATATAAACTCTTGAGTTCAGGCAAATTGTAAAGTCTTAGAGTGGTCAATTTTAGGAATACAAACAAAGTGGTTGTCTCTAATCCTTCTTCTTTTGCTACGATTTCCTCCACTGTTGCACAATCTTCTATCCATAGTTTCTCAAGTTGCATAAGAGCCTTCGCGACAGATGTTGGAAAAACACTTTTTAGACTGGAACAACCATCAATTTCTATGGTAACTAATTTCACAAAGGTCATTGTTTCTAGTTTGCCAAAGCAATCTGAAATGAGTTGATTGGACCAAATCATCTTCATGCTATCCATGCCTGCTATTTCCAATTTCTCCAAGTTCGGAAAGACAACCTACAAATAAAACTTAATTAAATTATATTCTAAAGACCACGATTTAAATTAATTAACTATTATAAGGAAGAATTAAGAAGGAAGAAAAGTAATAATTCCTTTTCATTTAAGAGGTATTGTGTGGCAATACTTAGTATCATTTCTTCAAGCTTTTTCTCAATGGTCAAGTCCGTACTAAAAGAATTGCTGATGAAATTTAGATTATGATAATGCTTATAAGGAAGAAAATTCAATTTAATTTCCATACTGGATTCTCTCTCTATATGCATAACAAAAAGAACTCAAATTCGATAACAATATATTGAGAAAATTTTAAATTAATATGCACAATTTTTGGAAAAATGTTTCATTCCAAGCTGTAGTAGAAAATAAAAAAGACAATTCTAGTATTAGTATTATACTAAATTTAAACAATTTTCACCAATTTAAAAACTATTTTTTTATAGGAATTTAAACACTATCAAACTTGTTAACAGTAATTAAACCTTTTTCATTATATAATGTATTTATTTTTAATAAATATAAAAGTTTGATCTATTTTTAAAAAATATAAAAGTTTGATCTCATAAAAAAAAAAAAAAAAAAAAGTTTGACAAAGTTTGAAACTATTTTAAGATAAAATTATTCTATTCTTTACTTACAAATCCTCTGTCCCACACATAATTGGAAAGTAAAAGTTCAAATTCTATAAAATTATGAAACAAATTTTATACTTTAACTACATTTACTTGTTATTACAACTTAAAAATATTATGTATTTTATTTTTTTTAAAATAAGGTCCTCCATACAAAAGAGGAGAGCATATACATATTCCAAATGCAAATTTTGGAATATAATATTTTTTAGAAAATTTGGCAAGTGTAAAAAGTATATTAGGATGTATCAAAGTCACAATATAATAAATAGATAATCAATTTAAAATACAGAATACATAAACTAATTATATAAGTATGTTCTTCTAAAAAACATTTTATATAAGTATGTTCCATTTGTGATTTAGAGAATTTGGTTATTCTTCTGTAAAACTCTTGTTCATTGACCTTTTCTTGTAATGTTTTACAATGCTGCTGCCTACGGTAGTTGCTAGATTTCCTATTGGACCCTTTTTTTTTATGCTACTCATTAAATATTTAAAGTGACCATCAGTGTTTGTTCTCAAAAAAAAGTGGCCATCAGTGCCAAGGGGAAAAAAATATAAAAATAAAAGAAAAGAATAAAACAGCCTTATCAACATTTAAAGAGTAAAATTTAAAATTAAATCTTAAACATACCTTCTCGTTGAAAAGTACAAGAGAATCAACAATAGAAAGGAAACCCTTTAACTTGAATAAATTCCTTAATTTCAGAGAATGGAGATTTGCAAACTCAATGCTGTCGTCACTATTGACCACAATTTCTTCTTCTCCTTCTGTCGCAACTATTGCACTCATTATCTCACAATCTTCTATATTCATTTCCTGCAAGTGTGAAAAGCATTCAACCATAGATAAGGAGAAGACAGATTCTAACTTACAACACTTGCTCACTGTTACTACTCTCAAGTTACAAAATGTTTTCGTTGGATGTCGCGTGTAGACAGAATCAAGAACCCCCATAGACTTGAAAATATACTGAATCTCGTCATTATGTTGGACTGTGAGATGCTTCAAACTTTGAAAACCTTCTGAATCTAATTCGTAAAGATTGTTTTTGACACCCTTCATTTCATCCAAAATGAGAGTTTCACATTTCCTAAATAATCCTTTATACCCATAGTCCGATTGAAAGCTTATTTTGAGCTTTAATATTCGTGAAGTTTCCGAAGTGTCACCCCAGGCCCAAGCACTGCCTATGGCTATTCTATAGCTTTTCAACCTTTCAAAAACCATGGCGTTTGGTAGAATCTTTGCATTCTCAATACATATATGTAACTTGGTCAAGTAAGACAAATGGTCCAACTCTGAGAACATTGCATTAATTCTTTCTGTGCTTTGTGCTTCAATCTCCAATTCAACATTATTTGGCAAATATAATTCTTCTAACCTCTTCAGATTAGATAACACATTGGGTGGAATAAATTTAAGTTCGGAACAATTTCCCAAATCTAGTAACCGAAGGTGAGTCAGCTGCCCTATCTCTTTTGGTAACCGCTCAGTATTGGACAATGAAAGGCTAAGAGCTTTCAAATTCTTCAGTTCTCCAATTATGATTACATTCCGTACCCCACCGTCTAAACACAATGTTTGAAGGTTTTCAAGGGACGAAAGTGATGAAGGAATACAGAAATCAACTCCATACCAGCTTACAGATAACTTCAACACTTTGAGATCCTTTAACCCTTCAAAAAATGAATCTGGAATACGGAAACCAACTTTTTGCCTGAACAACAAAAGTAACTCAAGCTTTGAACATTCAAACTGATTAGGAAGCTCTAAATCATCGTTAATGTAAGGCAATGAAATTGCAACTGCATCTTTACGTTTAGACCGAGTTTGCAATTCATCAACAGTTCTTACAGTATACATATGCCTTTCTTCAGCTGCAATATTAATGACGACGTCACGAATTACGTCATGCATTTTGACTGTTCCATTATTTTTACCACCCAACAATAAGCAAGAATCTTTGAGTCCTTCAACCATTTTGTGCACCGTAGATCTAGCACGCTTTATTTTATGGTCGTCTGTCAACAAGTCCCAACCCACAGCATATTTCAACAAGTCTTCTATCATTATGTCGTAATCCTCTCCATGTAGACTACAAAACAACAATAATGACTTTTCTTCATCAGGTAAAAAATCGTAACTCAACTTTATACTTTTGTACACGGCCTTCTCATCCGTTCCCACAATCTTTATTGGGCGAGACATTTCCAACTGATTGAGTGCATACTCCCAAATATCTATTTTTTTTCTATTTTTCAACGCATTTGCAACGGTTGTAATGGCAATTGGTAATCCAGCACATTCTTCGACAATTTGAGGCATCTTAGATTTGAATTCACCGGCTAAATCCCCAACTATCTTCTCAAACAAGCTTATCGCTTCCTTATCTGATAAAACTTCAACTGGAGACTGTTTTTGGGTATCCATATCGCGTAGTGTACTCTGAAGTCTGGACGTCAGCAATAATTTGCACCCCTTTTGATCATCTCCAAAGAAAATGCCAAGATCTTCCAAGTCCAGGTACTTCCAAATGTCATCCAAAATTATAAGGACCCCATTCTCTTGTTTCAATCGCTCACGTAGTTGATCTCTTCTTGCTAGGTCAGTCTCCACCTCAAGTTTTAGATTTAATTGCTCTGCAATTTCTCTTTGAATCCTTTTCAGGTCTGGAGGATTGGATACAACTACAAAAAGGTACTTGTCAAACAACTTTCTTCTCTCAGCTGCGTTTAGAACTTCTTTGACTAGCATGGTTTTCCCGATACCTCCCATCCCGTACAGCCCAATCCTAGTGATATTAGGATTTTGTAGTGCTTCCAGAACATCAGTTAATATAAGCCATCTTGATTCAAAGGCCTCATACCCACTATTAGATATCGCGGTCCATCCTTCTGGTGAAGACTCAAGATAGCCAACTCTATTGAACTTGCCCTTATCCTTGATTTCCTTGACTTCCAATCCCTTCTCGTGTGATCTCTTGCTCACTTGGTGACGAGACTTCAAATTAGGACACCACCCATTGCAGCACTTCATATTTGCTTCTCCATTATCTTTTATGATTTCCTCTGCCTTTTTAATGACCCCATCAGAGGAGATCAGCCATTTCTGAACGTCTTCATAAATTTTCTCTACATTACCTATAGCCTTGTCAACATCACATTGCACTCTTTGTCTGGCCAGTCGCAGCTCCTGAACTTGGGTTTCGAGATTATCAGCGTTACTTTTGTAGTGAATCAGATAACGCAACTGACGTCCCAGTGCTGCAAGTCCGCAATCGAGAATTTTCCCCCCGATTATGTCTAGACAATTCATTCTCACAACTGGCGGTTGTCTAGGAAGCGGAAGAAATCAGTAACACACCTCTCTTCGGGTTTTCTAAGTGGATGGTGGACCGTGATGCAGCATGAGAATTCTGAAAAAGGGAAAACATATATAAAACAGAACAAAAACCAATTAATTTTTTTTTTTTTTTTTTTGAATCTATAAAATTAGTTTTATATTTTAGCAATCTTCTGGAGTTCATGGAATGTGACAGGTTACGGTAAACTATGAAACAATGGATTATTTCCCATTAGAGTGAATCCATCTACTTTATCGATTGGGTGGCACACTTTTTCATTTGATAATTTGTTATTTCCACGTTACCCACTTTTTACATGTGAGTTGTTACTTTTATGGACATACTCATAGTTGTCAAATTGAGCATCTTTTTTTGAATTGGTATAAGATTTTTATCAAAATAGTATATAATGGAGTAAATCATATGAACATTATGTTAAATTGGAAAACAAAAATTATGCAAACACATTTTTTGTCATAGACGTATGATAATGAAGTAATGTCCTATTTCATAATTGTTGAGTATTAATTCTTTATAGGTGAAAATAAAATATCATATTAAAACCAACCATAACTAAAAATAAAGGTATTGTGAAAAAAAAAAAGTGTTATATCCACAATATTTTTCACAACAATTTCATAACAAAAGTGTGAATACATAAAGCTATAGTAGTAGCTACATTTTTTTTTTTTTTTTTTTTTTTGGTTTGTTCAATTTGCACTATTCATAGGCTTTTTTTCGGTAATATCGCCTAGTCAACTCTTTTTTTTTTTATTGCTGTTAGTTAACACAACAAATTGTCACAATATTTTCATAATTATTGAAATGTTAATTCCTTATAGGTCAAAATAAAATATCATACTAGAACTAACCACACCTAAAAATAAAATTATTGTTATACTAACACAACAAATTTCAAAATATTTTCACAATATTGAGATGTTAATTTCTTATAAGTCGAAATAAAATAATAAATTATGAGACTGACCAACCATAACTGAAAATAAATATTTTGTGAAAATCTTGTAAGTAAATGTGTAAAAGCTACTATAATAGCTATAGTACTTTTTTTATTATTCAATATGTACTGTTCATCACTTCATTAGCCCTTTTTTTTTTTTTTCCCTTTTTTTTTCAGTCATCGGTTTATGCTCTTTTTTTAATATTTATATGAGCTAGGATCTATATTGTTATACAAATACAACAAATTTCATAATACACAATTATTGAGGTGTCTATTTTTTATAGGTCAAAATAAAACATTAAAATATGAGACTCCGATCAACCACAACTGAAAATAAATCTTTTGTGAAAATGTTGTAACACTTGTTGTTATCATAATTTTTGAGATCTCAAATTCTTATAGATCAAACAAAAAATTACTAAGTCCACAACATTTTCACATTAATTTTACTACAAATTATAGGTGGTAAACTACTATTGATAGATAAAAAAGTGTTATGTTGGTCTATTTTAAAATTAGTAACAACTTGTCATTTAGAATTTGTTTTGAAAATATTATGGAGATAGCATTTCAATAAAATAAATAATAATATAAAGTAAACATTCGGTCAGGCTATGGCGTAAAACCAATGTTTTACGCTAGCCAATAGGAGGCTACCATGTCATCTCCTTTTAATTAGTCACTTAAATCCCTCTCCAAATCAAACCAAAACCAAAACCCAATCTGAGAGACAGAATCGGAGTGAGAGAAGTAAAGAAGAGAAAAGAGAGACAATCGGAGAGTGAAAGAAGAGAGAGAGGCTATTGTTCCCAGCCATAGACCACGCGTCATCGACGTCTATCCCTAGCCCACAACCCACAACCCATATGCTACCATGGCCCGTGACCACTCCACCATCGCGCCATAACCATCGGACCACCCTACAACCCAGCAAAAACCCATGCCACAAAACCCACAATCCACAACCCCACAGCCCACAACCCTTATGCCACCATTGCCACAACCAAGCCACCAGCACAGTGTCGCCACCATCGAGAGAGATTGGCAGAGAGTGCCCTGATATGATGAGAGAGGTTTGAGTTTTTAGAGAAAGAAGTCTGAGTTTTTTGAGAGAGAGTTGATGAAACCTAGTCAACAACAATCCATGGCCATGGCTACCGTCGCCTTCAAGGTGGTGGCAGTGGAGACAAACAACAGAGAAAAGGAAAAAGTGAGAATGAGAGAGAAAGAAGAGAAAAGGAAGAAGTGAGAAGAGAGAGAGGGAGAGAGTGACTGTGAAGAGAGAGAGAGAATGATGAGATATTTTTATTAAAATAATAATATTTTTTTTCCATCTTCGGTTTGAGGGCTGTGGGTCTTCTTTCTCAATTCGGTCTATGTTTGGATCTTTGGAGAGGGATTTAAGTGACTCATTAAAAGGAGATGACTCTCTGTTTGGATCTGTGGGCCTAACTGAATGTTTACTCTAATAATATATCAAACCAAAATTTACCACAACTAAAAATAAAGGTATTGTAAAAATATTGTGACATTTTGTTGCCCTCCTAGACTTCTCTTTTAGTTTATTCAAATTTGGTGCACAAAAATTTACTGTTTCATGCACAATTTTCTTCTGTTGTTGTTGTTGTTTTTTTTTTTTTTTTTTTTTTTAATGCAAAGTTTAAAGTGGTTGTCCCAAATAAAAATCAATAATAATTTACCATTTAAGATTTATTGTGAAAATGTTATGGATATAACATAACTCTAAAATAAAATTATAAAATATCATACCAGGGCCCACCATAGCTAAAATAAATGTATTGAGAAAATATCGTGACATTTATTGTATTCCTGAATTTTTTTTTTTTTTTTTTTTTAGCCAATTTGTTGAGCCAAAATTTATTGTTTTGCAGACAACTTTCTTGGGTTTTTTTTATCACATTGTTTAAAGTAAAAAACACATAGTTTTACCAACAGGGAAAATATATATATATATATATATATATATATAGAAAAAAGTACTTTCCCTCTTTTATGTTTGGAGTAGTTTCATCCCCAACTTTAAAGTTGAATAATTTCCTCATTTTTATTTTGTACACAAACATATAGTCCATACTTTTACTCTCTTAGTTAAATCCTAACAAAATTTTATGATTCCTAGAATATTCTATTATGCAATATCTAAAATGTCTCACTAAATTTTAATACCCCAAAAATTTTCTTTGTATATTTTGAGATTTATGTGTTAGTCATACTTAAAAAGTAAAAATGGTGATTTATAGTATTTTATTTGTTACCTACAGAACACTAATTTATTAGAGATTTAAATCTTCCAAATTTATAATTTTATATAATAGAAACTTCAATGACATGTCTTTTGTTATTTTATTCTTCTTTTATTTCTTAAAAAGGTGTTCATTAAAAATTAAGTTAAGCATCGTAGTTAGGCTCATAAAATAAAATGATAAAGAAGGAAGTATGAATAACAAAATATTCATTGCAAATGGTTGTAGGCACTTAATTTGACGAAGAGTTTCAATTGTAACATATATCATTATTTATTGCAAAAAATTTAAATATTGTGACAATGTTTTATCAAAACTTAGTTGTTTATTGTTAGAAGATGACGACATTTGTTATTATTCTTAGTAGAATTTTTTGTGAGTAGATAATGCCTTTAGTAAATAGGTTCTAAAAAATTATCATACTAAATAGATAGCCACATCTTAAATAACTATTCTAAATTTAAATACATGATATGACACTACTTCAAAAAAAAAAAATTCTATCTAAAATTTTTTCACTCAAGGGGCAGCACATGCCTTGCATGTGCAACCCTTACTAGTTATCATTAAATATATCAAATAAAAATATATGTATAAAATCCACGACTTAGTAAATTATCATGTAATTTTCAACCAACTAGCCACACATAAAGTAGATAATTTACATTTCATGTTGGAATTGATCACAAACAAATACGAAGAACAAATATAAACAAAAATGAATTTTTTGTTAAAAAAAGATTATCTTCAATACCAAAGAAGACTTTTTCTTTTTTCTTTTTGAACAATAGAAGAATAACTATGATGGAAACAAAATATGACTGAAAGAAACGACATATAGATGAAACGAATGAGAAAAGATTTTGTTTATGTAGGTAACACAAAAGTTGTTAAGTGTTGGCCAATTTTGTGACAATGGATGTAATCAAATATCATGATTAGGTGTATTTCATTCCTTGTTAAAGTCGGCCACAAACTACCATGAAGATGCTCAAAGAATTGATTTATGGAGATTTCGATGGAGTGAAAGTGTATCTTATTCGAGGAAAAAAAAGGAGTCTCGCTAAAACAAAAGTGAGTTTCGTTCAAAACAAAAAATAATTCAACCCAAGACTTTGCTTGTCCATGCTCAAGGCTTGCTCAAGCAAGATTGTCAAACTTTGTTTTCTTGTTCCTATTTGAACCAGGATTTTTTGCTTTGTCTTTTACCCTACATTTTGCACCTATACAAACCATGCTTTGCACGATTTTCCTTCAAGAAAAAGCCCGCTAGGCTCTATGCTGTTTTGAGAATACCTTGTGCTTAAACTGAAAACCTTATTCTTTGTTCATCTCGTGCTACAAAAGAAACTTTTGTTAGGTTCATATTTAAAGAGTTTTGGCAATAATGAATAAAATTTTAAGTCTTGTTGAGTTTTGGCAATAATGAATAAAACCCTAGCCTTTGCCTATCTAACCTGTGAGCATTAAAGTAAATAGAGAATCGTCATCCATGGTATTGTTACTGTTACAATAAAAATCAAGGTTGAAGTCATAGAGTCATCCCATTGTTACTACTAGATCAAATTTTCAAGGTGGTCCTTGAAGTTAGGAACGGGAAGTTCGCGAGAAGGAATTCAAAATAGAAGAGTCCAACTGAATTTGAGCTACAAATGGTCACATGAATAAGTCACTAATAGAGGTAACAATTTGGAACGTGCGTGGGTTTCAATTGTAAGAATTTCGATTTTTTTAGTGAATTTGTTCTTGTGGTTTAGGAACCTCATAGTGGTTTTCTATTGGACTGTTTTTCCTTCAGTTTTTCACTTTGTCACCATATTGTTGCATTCTTTATTCTCCACTCTGCTGCTTTAATTGGTCACTCATTAAATTTGAGGTAATTAAATGGTAATAATTGAATTATATAATCGGTTAAATTGTCAAGCTGATTAATCAAGTTGTAAAATCAACAGTGGGATCTAAATTTTCTAATAGTTCCAAGTGAGATTCACTATAGAAAAATTTTCAAGAAGGTTCCTAGGAATGCCAAAGTGTCTAATTCTTTTGAATGGAGATTTCATGGAGAAAATTTGATTGGAGAGGTTTTGGGGCTATTGTGGTAAGAATGCAAGCGGGAAATTTGTAGATATTATTGCAGAGAGTCTAGTTGTACAAAGATTTTGTAAGTATAATATTGTAACTAATTTTCCTGTAGTGATTTTTTCTACGGGATTGGGTCCTTGAAGTGAGTTTTCCATTGAAGAAATTCTTCTTTGGTTGTCCACTTCATAACCAAATCTTGTGTCTTGGGTTGTTTTCTTTTAGTGTGTTGCTTTCAGATTTGGTACTTGAGTACTATGGTTGGTTTGTTTATTTGTATTGAATACTAGTACTTTAAAACTAGTTTGATTGATCAACAAATCTATAAATTCTAATGTAAAAACATAAGGGTATTAACAAGTTTTTTAAGTAGTATTAGTGCATGGGTACACTTTATAAGGTTTTAGTTTCCTGAGTTTGATCCTTGATCCTTGATCACAACAAATAGGAAATGATGCAAAAAAGAACTTTTCCTCACACTTTTGCCAATATTTGTTGACCCCAAGCGAAATTTTTTAATGAGGATTTTTCCATTAAAAATTATACATTCAGGGCTTCAAAATGGACACAAATGTTGCATAATTTAGATTTACAATGAGTAAGTATTGGCCGTTTCGAGTTGGGCAAACGTACTATCAGGAAATTAGAGTTCTAGGCCAAGCTGAATACGTAAGCTCAAAGTTACGTATGCAAGATCAGAGCCGTGTTTGCAGCTTCACCTCAGCAGTCTTAAAGTTCCATATATAGGCCCTAAAGTGCTTAAATCTTGGTGGGGGTGCTCCCAAACCTCTAGGGAGCTCTACAACCCTTTAAAAGATCTTTAAAATCCTAGTTTTCACGCATAAGTACCCACCTTATGCCTTAATTACAAATCACTTAAATAGAGAATTTATTTTTGCCTATATGATTTCAAAACTCCCTTTTTCTTCTCTAGTCTCTTTCTCACTAGCACAAGACCACTTTTTTTTATCTTCAAAAACCTCTCTCTAGGAGTCTCTTGAGGCAGAAACTTGTTTTTAACGCCATTTTCAAAACCCTTTTAGAAAATCTTTTGTTAATGAGTTGTGATACCAAAGTTCTATTGTATTTTTCCATTGCTCTTGCAATCATAAACTAAATTTGTGTTGTATGCACTCAGATATCAGTTAAAATCTTCAAACTAGATCCATAAGCAAGGTAATTTCCTATTTCATGATTTTCTACCTTGCTAGGAACAATCTAAATAATTCAAATTTTGATGTTAGATTGAGTATTCTTATTTGATTTGGTTGATGTCATGATCTTAGTTTTCTAATGTTAATTTGACCATGATCTAGTTTTTGTTTATTTTTTAGTGTTATATTCATATTATTTATGCAATTCTGTATTTAAATTTTGGGGTTAGATAAATATGAAAATCTAAAATTCTGGTTTTTGTGTAAGGATGCATAGGTATCATTAAGACTACATACACAAGATTTCAATCCTAACACACGACATCAAGTATGCGTACATAACTCAAATCCAAATTAGGCAGAATTTATAAAAAAAAATTACTTCAACATTTTTTAAAAGCTTTTTCATTTTCCATTGTTTTTTTTAGGAAGCAAACATAGAAATAAGCACACTAAAACCTAGAAATTCAAACCCGCAAAAAGCAAAACAACAAAATTAAGAAAATTTCAATGGCCTGAATAAAATTATAAAACCTATTTGTTTGCCTTTTGTGCGAATGAAATGGTCTTGAAATGAGTAGCAGTAGCTATTTGAGCAAAGAAACGTTAGTTTATTACTTTATTTGTGCGTTAGTACCAAATAAACTCTCTCTCTCTCTCTCTCTTTCCAACCAATCTAATTAATCTGTTAGGTTGCAAGTTGTGCAAAATCTCAAACCTGTGGACACCCCTACCCACTTGATACAACCAATATCAATTTTAAAAAAAGTGAGAGCACAAGAAGAAGGAAACAATCTACACTTTTTGAAGATACAATTTACCGAATCATCGCTTATTAGTTAGTATTACTATTAATTCCGACAGAGATGATTCTCATAATGCCTTAGGAACAAGGATCACGATTCTTGCTTCTATTCTTCTTGTTTCATCTTAAAGCCTTTTTCTTTATGGGTGGTATAAGCAGATGAAAACCAAACAATGGACTGATCATTACGAGCAAAGTATAGCAAGAATCAAATTAAGCAACCACTGAGAAAAGGTAAATATAGAAGGTCGTACGTACCTTCTCATTAGGATACCAAATTATGAATGAAGTAGGAATAGGTTGTTTTCTGCTACCTCCACTTGGACCGCTGAGCAACTCTACAAATGACAGTCAATTTGGTGAATAAACGTGAAGGAAAAAAAATTTCTAATTCTTTAAGACTTGATTCTGGTCTTTGGAGACCACATTTTAAGAGGAAGAAGCCATTTCACGTTGGGATTTTTTTTTTTCCAACTCCTTCCATCACACATAATAAATAAAAATAAAAATCCCAAATCTAACAAAATTTTAAATAAATATAAATTAAAAATAAAAATTGAAAAACTAAACAAATTAAAGTACCTCTCCTTTGTGCCACAAGTTTGCAAGTTCTATTTTACATTTTCTGCACCCTCTTGACTTAGCAATGTGAAGAATTAGCCTTCAAAGTGAAAAGTTGTAAGTGTCCAGCTCTTTCTTTTCTCTTCTTTTCTTTTTTTGAGAGAAATGGAGCAAATGAAAAACCAAACTGAAATTAAGATGAATATTTTTTTTTTTTTTTTAATAATAAATATACAAGATGAAAAGTTTATTTTTTTTTTTTGTTTTTTTTGTGGGAATTATATAAGACAGAAAGTTGTACGAAGAATCTGACTTTTTTTAATATTTTTTTTAAGAAGTAGAGAAAAATAAAATGAGAGGATGAAAATACAAAAACTGCAGCATTATCTTTATTCGTATTGTTTTCTTTCAGCGGGGATCACTTTTGTCAAATTTTGCTTCGATAAATTGCTTTTACTTGGAAACTATGTTTGTTGTCTTCTAATATACCACTGATTATTGCTTTCTCCTTAGTTCTTCTTTGATTTCTTGGCAAAGCAAGAAACAAACCCTTGTGGCCAGCTCCAATACTGAAACAAAATATCGTGCCCTTATTGATACCGCATCTAAGCTCCTTTGGCTACGATGGCTTCTTAAGGACTTAGGTTTGTCCACATCTTTTTCTACTCATCTTTATTGTGACAACTAGAGTGCCATTCATATTACTCACAATGATGTCTTCCATGAACGGACTAAACACATCGAGATTGATTGTCATTTTATCTGTTATCATCTTGTCCATGGTGCTCTCAAGCTCTTCTTAGTCTCCTCCAAAGATCAACTTGCAAATTTCTTCACTAAGTCACATTCTAAGGGACGCCTTTGTGCTTTGGTTGACAACCTCAAATTGGTCTCATACCCACCTTGAGTTTGAGGGGGGCTGTTAACGTGTATAGTGTTGTAGGCTTTAGGCCCACCTAAATTACTTGTATAGCACACATATACTTGCACTACACTCTTACTTGTACTGCACACATTTGCCTCTTATATAAAGGCACTCATGTATATTCTTTTATTGTGAAATACAATACTATTGAATTCAGTATTTCTAACACTAATGTTTCAATTGTAAGTAAATTTGTTCTTTTGGTTTAGGATCCTCCAAGTAGTTTTCTCTTGGATTTTTTTCCTTGGTTTTTTCACTTTGTTATCATATTGTTGTGTTCTTTATTTACTACTTTAATTGTAGAATTATAGATTTTGTGGTAATAAAATGGTAAAAATTTAATTATATAATTGGTTAAACTAATTAATTCTATTATAAAATCAACATTGGGATAAAAATTTTCTAAGACTTCCAAGTGAGGTTCACTACAGAAAAATTTTCAAGAAGGTTTCTTGGAGTGCCAAATGTTTTGATTCGTGTGGATGAAGAGTTAATGGAAAAAATCTGATTAGAGATATTCTAGAGGTTTTGGGGCTATTGTAGTAAGAATGCTAGGGGCAAATTTGTAGAAATTATAGCTAAGAATCTAGTTGTTCAAAGATTTTGTTAAGTGTACTATTGTAACTACTTTACTTGTATTGTTTTTTTCTTCTATGGGATTGGGTCCTTGTATTGAGTTTTGCATGGAAGAAATTCTTCTTTGGTTGTCCACTTTGATACCACATCTTGTGTCTTTGGTTGTTTGCATTAAATATGTTGCTTTTAGAATTGGTCCTTGATTACTATAATTGGTTTTTTTTTTTTTTTTTTGTATTGATTACTTTAAAACCAACGTGATTGATCAATAAATCTATAAGTCCACAATATTTTTACATTAATTTCACTACAAATCATAAGTAGTAAGCTACTATTGATGGATAAAAAAGTGATATCAGTCGTTGGTCCATTTTAAAATTAGTAACAACTTCCCATTTAGAATTTGTTATGAAATTTTATGGAGATAACATTTCTATAAAATAAATAATAATATATCAAACCAAAATTTACCACGACGGAAAATAAAGGTATTTTGAAAATATTATAACATTTTGTTCTGTTCCTAGTCTTCTTTTTTGGTTTAGTCAAATTTAGTGATCAAATATTCACTATCTGAGGCACGATTTTCTTTTGTTGGTTTTTTTGTTATTTTTTTTTTTTGGTTGCAGGTTGTGCTATTCATCTCTCTCTATTTATGTCTGTGTTCTTTGGATTTGTGGTTTATTGCTCTTTGGGTTTATTAAAATATATGTTCTTCTAACTTTAGAGTTCATTGTTTGATCATTGTATTTCGGTCGAAATCGAAGTTGATCGTCATCCACCTAAGCTTGATCTAACTCCACCCATGGTTATATGTAGTTGGAGGTGGGTCAGGAACTTCTCCAACCAATCTAATTAATCATTTTGATAGCAGGTTGTGCGAAAACCCAAACCTGTAGACACCCCTACCACTTGATACAACCAATATCAAATTTTAGAAAAAGTGAGAGCACAAGAACAAGGAAACAATCTACATTTTTTTAAGATACAATTCACCGAATCATTGCTTATTAGTTAGTATTACTATTAAGTCCGACAGAGATGATTCTCGTAATGCCTTAGGAACAAGGATCATGATTCTTGCTTCCATTCTTCTTTTTTCGTCTTAAAGCCTTTTTTTGTATGGGTGGTATAAAGAAAAGTATAGCAAGAATCAAATCAAGCAACAAATGAGAAAAAGTAAATATAAAAGGTCATATGTACCTTCTCTTTAGGATACCAAATTATCAATGAAGTAGGAATAGGTTGTTTTCTGCTAACTCCACTCGGACTGTTGAGCAACTCTACAAATGATAGTCAATTTGGTGAATAAACATGAAGGACAGAAAATTTCTAATTCTTTAGAGACCACATTTTACGAGGCAAAAGCCATTTCCTGTTGGATTTTTTTTTTTTTTCCCCAACTCCTTCCATCACACATAAATAAATATAACTAAAAATCCCAAATCTAACAAAATTTTAAATAAATATAAATTTTTTTTAAAAAGTAAAAAACTAAACAATGTACCTCTCTCCTTTGTGCCACAAGTTTGCAAGTTCCTTTTCACATTTTCTGCACCTCTTGACTTAACAATGTGAAGAATTAGCCTTCAAAGTGAAAAGTTGGAAGCGTCCAGCTCTTTCTTTTCTTTTCCTTTTTTGAGAGAAATGGAGCAAAAGAAAAACCAAACTGAAGAACAACTCTCAACTGAAATTAAGATGAAGCTTTAAGGGGAAAATATATATATATATAAAAGATGAAAAGGTTTTTTTCTTTTTGTGGGAATTATATAAGATGAAAAGTTGTAAGTATGAAGAATCTGACTTTTTTAATATATTTTTTTAAGAAATAGAGAAAAATAAAATGAGAAGACGAAAACACAAAAACTGCAGCAATATCTTAATTCATATTGTTTTCTTTGAACGGGGGTTGCTTTTGTCAAATTTTGCTTCGATAAATTGCTTTTACTTGGAAACCGTGTTTGTTGTCTTCTAATATATACCCTTGAATTATTTCACATTCTTCCAAAGTGGTAGGGGCCACATTTTGATTGATTGATGTCTTTTTCTATCAGTCATAATTTCCCATGTGCTGTTGTTTGATAATATTACTTCCTTTTTGAATTATTTCACATTTTTCCAAAGTGGTAGAGGCCACGTTTTGATTGATTGAATTGCTCATAGTCAGTCACTCAGCAATAGTAAATTGGATCTTGTGAATGTGAATCTATAGCCTAGCTGGGGGTTTAGTTTCTTGGTTATTGTTTTTGTCATTTTCTCCACTGAGCTGAGAAAGGGCATTATTTGGTTTTTACTTTACCTATTCCTTGGAGAATATTTGGTAAAATTCTGATTGAATATTTGATCTTTCAATTAAAAATTGATATTGTTGGCTTGGGAAGTTGTTGGTTGTTGAATAAAATTGACTATTCTAGCAATTTTGAATGTATCCCACCATTTTACCATGAATTTCTCTCAAGACTAAAATTTAATGGTGAATTTGGAATGATTACATAACTCCAATGGGGAATTCGTGGGAGAGTAAAGTTCAAATAAAATTTGAAAAAGGATGGGAGATTTTTGTAAATTGATGATAGATTAAATGAACCAAACGCCCATTTCTGAAAGCCTCATTAATTTAAGATCATGGACATGGTCAAGAATTTTTTGTATTGGGGCAAAAATAGTCCACCATTCAAGAAACTAATTAGGAAGAGGCATATTTTATACATTCTTGTATCGAAATGGTAGAACCAAGAATGGCTCATATCTTTATTCTAAATATAAAACACTTTGAACAATGCATCCATGTACTCCTAGTAACCGTAAAATTGAGGATCAAATTTTCTTGAAAATATTTTTCTTTCTGGTGTCTCCCTAGAAGGATGGAATGAGTTTTTTTTTTTTTTTTTTTTTTGAGAGAGTTTCAACCTATGGCGTCCACTCCTGATGATAAATCTTTATCATCAGACCAAAATATCAATTAGTTTTTGGTGTAGGCGGGGATTGAACCCCGAATATCTTATACAACCATCAAAGACTTTACTAATTAAGTTAACTGGAACCCACAACTGAGTATTGTTTTGATTGTACACTCATGTGGGATATTTGAGTCTGGTCACTAGTCTTTAAGTTATGGGTAATGATTTCAGAGTCTCTGTTAACTAAGCTAAGCTCATAATTTTTTTTTTTTTTTTTTTAAATTGGTGGAAAAGAAATGCCAATTATTTGAGAGATATTTTTGGATAATTTTCTAATGATCAAATTTAGATTCAATTCTAGTTCTATTATGAAAAATGGGCGATGATAATAATGAGATCTAATGGGCTGATCAAATATGGATGACTGGTGTTGGTAAAAGGAAGATACATAAGATGGAGTTCCAGGCACTTGGGAGGATAACGCATTTATTCAGCAAATAAAAAAATAAATAGAAAAAAGAGAGGATAATACACATTGGATGAGGAAGGTCTAGTTACTAGGGCAAAAGTGGGTGTGTTGAGGAATATTTTCTAGCACTTGAAATCTATTTGAAAAGGCCGCATTAAGATGTGTTGGACATGTCATAACTAAGATAGGCGTAATGAGTTTATTTAGTAAACACATGTCAAGCCTATAAATGAGTTTATGCTTAACTTATTGTATACCATGCCTTATAACTCATGAGCTTGTTCAAGAAAAAAAAAAATTTCTTAAGCTTAGTTGGTTTATTAAACAAGCTTTAAACTTAGGCTCAAACTTGATTTATTTATAAACAAATAAACATAAACAAACTTTTTATTGAAGCAAAAGCTGCTTATGAACATGTTCATTTACAATCTAAACAGAGTCAATAAATTTATTTTTTAAAACCAATTCAGATTTACGACTCTCTCTCTCTCTCTCTCTCTCTCTCTCTCTCTCTCAAGTTAGATTTCTCTATTTTTCGTCATTCAGTCATAGTTCTTTGGATTGTGGTTGTACTATTTCATCTCCTTATTTCTATTTGTGTTCTTTGGATTTATGGTGTACTACTCTTTGGGCTTATAAATATGTTTTTCAGACTTCAGAGTTTAATGTTTGATCTTTATATTTCAGTCGAAATCGTAGCCAACTATTGTCTTCTCGAGCCTAATCCGACTCGACCCATGGTTATTTATAGTTGGGGGCAAGTCTAGAACTTCTCCACTTGATCTGATCAAGTTAGCTGCAGGTTGGGCATGAGCCTAACCAGAACCGACCTATGGACACACCTGCCTACGTGATATGACCAATATCTTATTTTAAGAAAAGTGAGAGTGAAAGAACAAAGAGACAGGCTACACTTATTAAAGATACAATTCATTAGAACATTGCTTATTACTTTTAATTCCAACATAGATGATTGTAGTAATGCTTTTCAAATAAGGATCACGATTCTTGCTTCCATTCTCTTTTTTTATCTTAAGCCTTTTTCTTTATGGGAAGTATAAGCGGAAGAAAACCAAACAAGGTACCAATCATTACAAGAAAGTATAGCATGTTGGAAATATACATGAATTCCCAGATTTCAGATATGCGAAAAATAAATAGAAAAATAACACACATACAAGGCAATCACATAAACACGAGAATTTACGTATTTTAGCAATTTGCTTGTACCGACAGAATTGTAATATTTTCACTATTTTAAAGAAAAATACAAAATGCGAAAGTATAGTTTTTCTCTGTCAAAATAACACAATCAACTCTAAAAAAATCTCTCCCTTTAAAATTGGGATTCTTCTATATCAGAATCAGATCTAAATCCGGAGCAAACATAAATTAAACTCCACATAGACCAATATAGTAAGAATAGAATAAAGCTAAAAATGAGAAAAAGGAATTATAAAAGGTCGTACGTACCTCGGATTATAATTTATCAATGAAGCAGGAACAAGTTGTTTTCCGCTACCTCCACCGGACTGCAGAGCAACTAAATAAAGGACGGTCAATTTGGTGAATAAGAATAAACGCGAAGGGCAGAAAATATGTACTGTAACTTATTAGAGACTTTGTTGGGGTCCTAGCTCCTAGGAGACCACATTCCATTGCTTCTTTTTTTTCTTTTTTTTTTTCTCTCTCTCCTTCCATCACTCACATAATAAATAAAAATTAAATCCCTAAATCAAAGCAAATTTTAAATAAAGAAACTAAACAAATTACCTCTCTCCTTCTCGCCGCAAGTTTGAAAGTTGAGTTTTTACTTTTTCTGCACCCTTTACTTACCAATGTGAATAAAACCTTCAAAGTGAAAAGTTGGAAGCTGTCTAGTTTTTGTTTTGTTTTGTTTTGTTTTTTTTTTTGAGAAATGGAGCAACAGTAACTGAGAGGATGAGAGCACGAAAGCTGTCAAGAAAAATATTTTTGAAAAAAGTAAATTGAGGAAATGACAAATCGCAAAGGAAGTAAGATGAAACTTTTTTTTTTTTTTTTTATTTAAGAAATAAGATGCAAAGTAGGAACTAGGAAGTAAGAAATATATCAATCTTTCTTTTTTTCGTTAAGTAGAGAAAAACAAAACGAGAGGACGACAACACAGGAACTACAGATTTGATTCAAAGGAAAACTGAAAACGAAGAGAGGATGCAATCTCTTTCAATAACTGGATTTCATTTCAATGATATTGAATTTCTTTTTTGTGATACTTCCGCCTTAAACTGCAAAACAACGATTACTCACACAGATCAAACTAATGCAATACTTATGGACACATGCGAATGAAAATGGACAGACACTCCAAAGGATTCCGAAAATGACGAAGACACGATGTAAACAGATATGTGTTGTGAATTCAAGCATGCGAGGATGTGTGTAGCTCTCATACAGTTATAGGGAAAGTGGGAAACAATATTGAAAATGCAAAATGGGTTTATTTTTCCAGGGGCATTTGCATCGTTTTACTGTATGTTACAAATAATTGCTTAAACGAATTATTAAAACCTCTGAACAGCATCTTCACTTTTGGGCAAGTTAAAAGTTGGTAGACAGCAGTCTAATAGACACAGCTTCTTAGACATAATTAACAAAAAACTAGAATCCTTAGAAAATGATGAAAGATCTACGACATATGCTAAAGTAGAAGGGAAAAATTATAGTTTTTTGGACCTCTATGAAAAAATGAAAGTTTTAAATTCACCTTTAGAAAAATAAAGAGAATTTGAACCCCATCATAGATCACCTTTAACTAATACTATGACAGATAATTGGTATAATAGGCAAATGGATAATTTCACAGGTATCGACACATTAATAAATATGATAGATAGTAGAAAAGATGACTTAATAGATAATTCTAAAGCAACTGACAGAGCTATATCTATAATATATAAAGACAAAGAAAAGGACGAACTAAAGAAAGAAAATAGTCGTCTAATAGGAATCATGCATAAAGAAAATGAAAGGCAAAAAATTGATAACGTGAAAGATGGCCATGCTTGGGAAAGACCAACAAGTATAAAAGCTAAAGAAATAGACTCACAGACATTAAAAGCAGCTGACAAGAGAGTTGATAGGAAAACTAACCCAAGTAAGGAAAGTGTAACACGTGTAGAAGAAAAGAACCCCATGAAAGAAATAAGTGCTAAAGACATAATAGATGAAGACAAAAAGGATAAAGGGATAATAAAAGAAGGAAAGGTAAAAGAAATGATAAAAGTAATAGAAAGACAAAATGTCAAGAAAGATGACATAGTAAAAGACCAAGAGATAATTGAAAGACAACATAGTAAAAAGCTAGAGACAAAAGAAGATGTAGGGAAAGGACATGTTTTTAAAGAGTCCCTACGTAGGAAGATAGAAGTAGAAGAAAAACAACAAAGAACAAAAGCTATAGAAATAGTCAATACTAGTCCAAAACAAGTGGTGGGAAAGCAAAAAGAAGAAATAGAAAGAGAATTAGTCAACAAAGGTAGGAAAAATAAAAATAATAGTTTAAAAGAGGTAATTGATGAAAGACTAAAATTAATTGAGAAATCTATGATAGATAACAGTTTGGTAGAATTAAAAAGAAATATGGAAATTTTAAATTCACCTTTAGATACAGATAAAGAAAAAGAAATAGCAGTTTTAAATACTACTGAAGTATCAGATAATGAGAAAACTGACAAACATGGTAAACATAATATTTGTCATAAATGTAAAAAATATGGACATACTAAAAAACAATGTGCTAGACAGAATAAAATCGCTAAACAAATTAGTAAATTAGAATTTGAGACAGATACACTAAATGAATTGATGGAAATATTTAATGTTAGTCAAAAAGAGATAGACCAAGTTAAGAAAAATGAAGAACTAAAATCAACCAACCCACTTAAAGTTAATAAAAGAAAAAGAAAACAAAAAGACATAGTAATGAAATTGATAAATAATCTACCTAATCAAGACAAAAAAGACTATTTACTAAAACTGAAAGATTCCATAGATATACCTATTGCTTGTATTAGATGTAAGAAATATGAACACCATGTTACAGAGTGCAGAAAAGAAGAAAGAACCAAAAAAGAAAAAGACAAACAAGAGAAGATAGAAAAGAAAAAAGATAACGTAGATATAGAATCAGTAACTTTACAAGACTTAATGACAGAAGCAAAAATAGTAAAACAAGAAATTAAAGATATTAAAGAAGATAATTCCGTAGATATAAATGAACAAAATATTACAGAATTAATAAATTTAAAAGAAAGTTCTAAACACGTGATAGACTTACCTTTATTAAAAAAAGATGATGGCAATAGACAAAATTTCTTAAGCTTAATTGACAGAGTAATCTTTCAAAAATGGTATACAGAAATTACTTTAGTAATCAATAAAGAATTTTCCTTGACAGAAATTGCTTTAATAGACTCAGGAGCTGATATGAACTGTATACAAGAAGGATTAGTACCTTTAAAGTATTATGAAAAATCAGCTGAAAGATTAACTCAAGCTAATGGAGAAAAGCTAATAATTAATTATAAAATACCTAGTGTCCACATATGTAATGATGGAGTATGTTTTGAAACAGTTTTTGTCTTAATTAAAGACCTTTCTTCTAAAATCATTCTAGGAAATCCCTTCATGGCTTTACTTTATCCCTTTTTAACGACAGAAGAAGGAATTAAAACCAATGTGTTAGGAAAAGACATACTTTTTAAATTTATCTTGCCACCTATCTCAAAAGAAATCTATTCCCTTGTTAGCGTTTCCATAATAAAGGAAATTGATAGAAAAAGAATTGGCAGAAAGAATAGACATTTAGAATCTTTAAAGACAGAAATAATATACAAAAGAATTGCTGATCAATTAACAGACCCCATATTGCATCATAAAATAAAATCATTTAGACAACAGATTGAGGCCGAAATTTGTTCTAATCTCCCTATTGCCTTTTGGCACAGGCATCGACATATAGTACAATTACCTTATGAAAAAGACTTTAATGAAAGACAGATACCTACTAAGGCTAGACCAATACAAATGAATAATGAATTATTAGAACATTGTAAGAAAGAAATTGAAGATCTTTTAAATAAGGGTTTGATCAGAAAAAGCAAGTCTCCTTGGAGCTGTGCTGCTTTTTATGTTAACAAACAGGCAGAATTGGAACGAGGAGTTCCAAGATTAGTTATAAATTATAAACCGTTAAATACAACATTACAATGGATAAAATATCCTATTCCTAATAAGAAAGATTTACTTGACAGACTTCATGAAGCAACCATATTCTCTAAATTTGATATGAAAAGTGGATTTTGGCAGATACAGATAGATGAGAATGATAGATATAAAACTGCTTTTACAGTTCCTTTTGGTCATTACGAGTGGAATGTTATGCCTTTTGGTTTAAAAAATGCACCAAGCGAATTTCAAAATATAATGAATGATATATTTACACCTTTTACAGAATTTTCAATTGTCTATATAGATGATGTTTTAACCTTCTCTAAATCAATTGATGACCATTGGAAACATTTAAATATATTTGTCAAAGTAATTAAACACAATGGTTTAGTTGTTTCAGCCACTAAGATAAACTTATTTCAAGATAAAATCCGATTTTTAGGACATAATATTTACAAGGGAACCTTAAGCCCCATTGACAGAGCCATTCAATTTGCAGATAAATTTCCAGATGAAATAAAAGATAAAAATCAGTTGCAAAGATTTCTTGGTAGCTTAAATTATGTTTCAGATTATTTTCAAGGACTAAGAAAAATATGTAGACCCTTATATAAAAGGTTAGAAAAGAACCCCCCCTGCTTGGACAGACAAACATACTATGATAGTTCGACTGATCAAAAAATATGTTAAACAGCTCCCTTGCATTGTTATTCCTTCACCCCATGCTTTTAAGATTGTTGAGACAGATGCTTCTGAAATAGGCTATGGCGGAATCCTAAAACAAGTAATAAAAGAAAAACAAATTGTTAGATACCATTCCGGCTCTTGGACAGCTACCCAGCAGAACTACAGTACTATTAAAAAAGAAATTTTATCCATTATATTATGTGTTTCAAAATTCCAAAATGATCTTTTTAATCAAAAGTTTTTAATCCGAGTTGACTGTAAAAGTGCTAAAGAAGTTTTACAGAAAGATGTTCAAAATCTTGTTTCCAAACAAAGTTTTGCTAGATGGCAGGCTATCTTAAGTGTTTTTGATTTTGATATTGAATATATTAAAGGAGAATCCAATTCTATTCCTGATTTCTTAACCCGAGAATTTCTACAGGGAAGATGACCTCCCATGCAGAAAAGAGCAACTCCCCAAAGCCCAGATCTAGACAATCTTATGCTGCTCCACCGATCCCTCCTCCCCCTAGTAGATTCCTCCCTTGTCCCTCCTTCAGTTCACCTAGTTTCTCTTCAAACAGACCCCAGGAAAGAACCCCAATACCCTGTAGCCCAAACCCTTTCCAACCACTTTCCCCAAGCTCCAATCCAACATCCAGACAGTCTTATGCCATGCCCACAACTCCTCCTTCTTTAAAAACACCATTCAACATAGTTGCCTCTTCCTTTCCTCCGTTAACCTCTCCTTCTCCCTCTAAACATTCGACCGACAGACCCTTTACCTCTCAAACTCAAGCCCAAACCCCAAGAGAAGATCACAGTGTTGAACTCCCAAAAAATTCTTGGAATTTTATTTTATGGATTGAAAGTGAATACCAGCATATTACAGATCCCCTCTCACTAGTCAGACAGCTGCTACCCCCAGGATGGGAGCACCCTAAGACAGAAACATTAAAGACCCAGACATTCTATGAGTTTATTTTAGTAGACACAGACTCAATCCTAGTTACACACATGCCTTGCTCCCAAGACCCAAACAGAATTGGTTATTCTAAAGTAGTTATAAAATAGATTCTCACCCCTTCCCAGTGGAGGGCAGAGCCCTGGATTCCCAGGAAATTTTCTCAACCCTTTGAGCCTCAGTTTTATAATTATTATGACTATATGGAAGCATGGGACAGATTCCTTTTATTCCAAAACAGTATTCACAGACACACCTGGTTTTTTCGATTCGATATGTACAGAAAGAAAGACATGATGGTACCTAGATGGTTTATTGACTGGTGGATTTCTTATGGCCCTGAAGCTATGATTCTTCCTCCTGATCTCCTCAAAGCCTATGAAAGTTTCAAAAAAGAGCCAAACATTCTGCATCTTAAAGATTTTCCACATCTTTTACAGTTCTTTTACAGGTTTCCAGATCTCCCATGGATCATCAGATGGGAATACAAGATAGAAAAGCATCCTCAGTATCCTTTTCCTATGCTCACCAGGAAGTTTAAATTAAAATGGTGGAATAAGTTTAATTTTGATCATATTTGCCAGGAATTGCAGAAAAGGACCTCTCCATCCCAGACAGAAAATCCTAATTTCTTTTTAGAAAAAAGCCAAGTCCAGTGTCAGCTTGCCTCCGTCTCAGACAGAAGACAGCTTAAAAAGCAATTACTTGAAGCTGCATCACAAATATCAGATGATGAAGATGACACAGTAATGGAATCATCCTCTCCAAACTACAGGACTCATCCAGATGCATTTCAAGATTCCCAAGACCCCTACGACATGTGACAGATGAGAGATAGATAAGACAAAAGGACAAAAGACAAAAGCCAAAAAGATCTAGAAAGATATTTGACAGAATTGCACGTGTACTTCGACAGATTTTCCACAGATACTCTCAGACAGACTACTGTTCAGAATTTATTTTTACTGTTCAAGATCCTGCCGACAGATTAACTTGAGTTCACTTTATTTAACTAAGGTTACTTTTAAAGTTTTACCATGGTTCACTCCATCTATAAAAAGACAGACTCCGAAGGCAGAAGACAGGTCCAATTCTAAGGTTCCAATTCTCAGGTCCAAATTTCCAGAGAAAGTTTTAGAAAGCCTTTAAGAAAATACTTGTAATAGCCTTCCCTCTCTCCGAAAGAATTTTGTAACTTCTCCTTTTATAATCTTGTAACCTTTCTCCTCAGACAGTTTTACTTTGTAATCTTGTAACTCTTCAGACAGTGTTTATTTTCAAAGTTTGTATCAAAGTAGCAGTTTTTAGTTTAATCAAAGACAGAAGTATCTTCAAGTAAGATTTTATCAGTTTCAGTTTTCATATTCCATACTCTGTTTTAACTTATTTTGAATATATTTGTTTTGCTATTTTCTTCTTTATCATCTATTTTATCATTGTTTATGCTTCTATATTACTGTTGTGCTCTCTCCTGGGTAGTTAATGGTAATACCCAGGAGAGAGCACAGCAGTAATATAGAAGCATAAACAATGATAAAATAGATGATAAAGAAGAAAATAGCAAAACAGATATATTCAAAATAAGTTAAAACAGAGTATGGAATATGAAAACTGAAACTGATAAAATCTTACTTGAAAATACTTCTGTCTTTGATTAAACTGAAAACTGCTACTTTGATACAAACTTTGAAAATAAACACTGTCTGAAGAGTTACAAGATTACAAAGTAAAACTGTCTGAGGATAGAATCATGACAGATTTTGTAAAGTGACACATATAAAACGGATAGAATCATGACAGATTTTGTAAAGTTTTTGAATTCCAATCCCTCTAATATTGAAAGACTTCATTATGATTACTCTTATACCACTACTCAGCAAGAGCACAAAAGTGTACAGAGAAAAGTTTGTTTTATTATATATACTTTAAATTTTACTATAGAACATTTTAAAGAGATTTCACAGAAAGATATTTATGAAAGGATTTTAAAAATGAGTTCGAAAGAAACTTTGAATGAAAAGGCTTATTTTCAAAATAATACTTCAAAACTCAATTTTCCTCAACCCCATTTGCAGACAGCACATAATCCTTTACCCCAACCCCATTTGCAGACTAACATGAGTAAAAGAAACCCCCAGGCAGATAGGAAAGGAAAGGGCAAAGCTCTTGCAGTGCCCAAACATTTTCGAAAACCTTCAGTCAAAATTATGGATGGGTAGGAAGGCGTCTCAATAGAGACAATATCCCTTCAGGATACGTTGCTAGCAGAAGCAAGGTATTCATGTGGTGAAAGTAGTGTAACTTTACAGAAAGTGCTCAGCACGGATCTCATGTTTCAGGACGGAGAATTTACAAACCTCCCTCTTCATATTAAACTACTTCTTGATAATTTACAGGCAGCTTTTACCCTTAAACAGAAAGACTTATTCCAAAAAACCCTTCAGGCTTTGGAATTACATCTTGTTAGCACCGGGGCATTTATTGAAGCTCTCGGTTGTCAACTCCCTGGCAAGGAGGTTGGAGATTCAAGCTCCACAAAGACAGAATCACAGTCTCTAAAAAGCTATCTTATGGGAACAAGCTTTTCAAAGCTCCACCCTAAGATTCAGCAAAAAACGAGGCTTGCCATCAGAAGTTTACTCCCTGAAATCCAATAGAAGATATTAACCCATACAGCTTTAACTAGTTCTTATGACAGATGGATGTATCTTTTTAAGGTATTAGTTTCTATAGCATTTATCAGAACAGAAGACATGACAGATGTTATATGGTTATCTCATAAAGCCACATGGTATGAAAGCTTTGGAAATGCAGACAGAGTTTATGAAAGAACAGGAGAAAGATATAATCCCTACCCGGGACTACTTATCAACACAGAGATAGAGGATCCAGTGGTCCGTGACCCTTTATGGTTATCTGAAATGTTAGAAGCAGGGTTTATTAACAAATTAATTATAACTTCTGCAAGTCAGATTAGTTTATTCCCTAAGGTCATCCAAGAAGCAGCTGCACAGATTGGCGGACTTAATTATATGAAGATGGAAATCTGGAGTACCCTTCCAGTTTGGGACACTAGTTATTATATGGAAGCTCAGCCAGTACATATTCTGGTCCTTATCTATGATTGGGGATATATCCCTGAATACAACTGGTATACAGGAGACACTTATTTATCACTTGATGATCCAGGTGCTCTGGCTCAAGAATGGTCTAATTTTATGTGTAACAAGATTTATGAAGTTTAGAAAGAATTAGACAGAGGTTTCCACTTATATGGCTACACAGATAGAATAGCAGTGTATGGCCCAAGACCTTCAGCAAGGAGGCTTATTGGGAAAAGAAGGATTGTTAAAGACCCCAGATTGATTACAGCTAAGGATCACATTCCTGTTTTCCTTCTTATTTCATATTGTGCTTTATGCAATGATTACGGAGTGCTCCATGAGCATGAGCAGTATGAGGACAACACCGATCCGCTAGATTATGATAACTACGCAGATACAGATTAACAAGACAGACAGAAGGGTTTTCCCAGACAGATAATGACAACAGATCACTATTCACTAAAGACAGATTACTATTCACAGACACACCAGACAGATCATTATTCACTAGCATGCCTCCTGACAGAAAGATATATGTTACTATTCATCAGCATGCGCAAAAGGAGTTCAGAAAAAGACAGAACAGATTTTGAAGTTACTATTCAAGATTCTACCGACAGATTAACTTGGGTTCACTTTACCTAACTCAGGTTACTTTTGAAGACTTACCATGGTTTACTTCACTTATAAAAAGACAGACTCCGAAGGCAAAAGACAGGTCCAACTCTGAGGTTCCAATTCTCAAGTTCAAATTTCCAGAGAAAGTTTTAGAAAGCCTTTAAGAAAATCCTTGTAATAGCCTCCCCTCTCTCCGAAAGATTTTTATAACTTCTCCTTTTATAATCTTGTAACCTTTCTCCTCAGATAGTTTTACTTTGTAATCTTGTAACTCTTCAGACAGTGTTTATTTTCAAAGTTTGTATCAAAGTAGCAGTTTTCAGTTTAATCAAAGACAGAAGTATTTTCAAGTAAGATTTTATCAGTTTCAGTTTTCATATTCCATACTCTGTTTTAACTTATTTTGAATATATCTGTTTTGTTATTTTCTTTTTTATCATCTATTTTATCATTGTTTATGCTTCTATATTACTGCTGTGCTCTCTCCTGGGTATTACCATTAACTACCCAGGAGAGAGCACAACAGTAATATAGAAACATAAACAATGATAAAATAGATGATAAAGAAGAAAATAGCAAAACAGATATATTCAAAATAAGTTAAAACAGAGTATGGAATATGAAAACTAAAACTGATAAAATCTTACTTGAAAATACTTGTGTCTTTGATTAAACTGAAAATTGCTACTTTGATACAAACACTACAAGAAAAGAGTCTACTAGCGAGGCTCAAATACCCTCGCAAAAATTCAAATATCGTCGCAAAAGGTTATTAGCGAGGGCATTTGGCCCTCGAAGGCCGTCGTATTTGCACTTGTCACTAAAAGAGATTTTGCGACCATACTTTCGCAAATAAATAATTTACGAGGGTAATTTACCGTCACTACTAAACAAATTCACCCTCACAAATATATTACCAAACGACGAGAAAAGACGACGACTTATTTTTAGCGAGGGGAAACAGTAGTCGTTAACAACTATTTGTGAGGACCTTCACACCCTCGCAATTAGTTATTTGCAAATTCCAAATTGACGACATACTTTTCAGTGACAAATAATGACATCGCTAAAATTTATTTGTGATGGCTTTTAACCCCTCACAACTTATTTTTAACGAGGGGAAGCAGTCGTCGTTAATAACTATTTGTGAGGACATTTATGCCCTCGCAATAATGGCATCGCTAAAATTTATTTGTGAGAGCTTTTATTCCCTCGCAACTTATTTTTAGCAAGGGAAAGTAGTCGTCGTTAATAACTATTTGTGAGGACATTTATACCCTCACAATAATGGCATCACAAAAATTTATTTGTAAGGGCTTTTAACTCCTCGCAACTTATTTTTAACGAGGGGAAGCAATCGTTGTTAATAAATATTTGTAAGGAAATTTATACCCTCGCAATAATGGCATCGCCCAAATTTATTTGTGAAGGCTTTTAACTTCTCGCAACTTATTTTTAACAAGGAGAAGCCGTCGTCGTTAATAATTATTTGTGAGAACATTTATACCCTCGCAATAATAACATCACTAAATTTATTTGTGAGGACTTTTTAACCCCTCGCAACTTATTTTTAGCGAGATGTTAAGGGTGTCACTATTCTATTAATTGCGAGGGACTTTGTCATCACTATAAAGTTATTTATGACCAAATTTTTATGTCATCAGTGATAATATTTTATATAATTTTTGAAATATTTTATTATTTATTTTTAATTTATTTTATATCATTTTTGTTTAACCATCATGTTACAATAGTCCAATAATTACTAAAAATTGATCCATCGAAAGATAAAAATTCATATAAGTTCAAACTTTAAAATATAAATATACAAAGAAATCCTGAAATTCAACTTTATTTTAAACTTAAACAACTATTCTATGACAAGATCTATATTAGTCTTCCTCTGAGTCGCTCTCGAAGTTGTTTTCAACCTCTATGTTATTGTCTGAGTTGTCCTCTTCATCTCTGCTAGTACCATCCTAAAAAATAAATAAAAAAACATTAAACATGAGTTAAAATGAAACAATTGAAGTGAATTCTAGTATCCCTAGACTTCTCAAAGTAACCTTTTTTTTTTTTAATTTAACAATAACAATAACTTAATTTGATTACTTAAACCACTATCAAAATTAAATATAAATTAAAATAATATAACAATTATGAAAAATGTAAACCACAAAACACATATGATATACAAAATTAAATACAAAACCTATACACAGTTATCAACTCAAAACAGTAGATAGTGTCATAATAGTTCTATTATCATTTATCAAAACTAAATATAAAATAATATAATATTATAATAGATGCAAGCTGTAAACCACAACAAACCAATAGAAAGTTGTAAAAGATCCAAGAGGCAAAAGCATAAGTCTGAGATTGTACCGTGGTAGCTGGATCTATGTCAGATTGTTGTGGTATACCCATCGACTGCAACTTTTGTGCAAACTTCTCCTCAAGCTTCTCCACAACTTTTGCAAGTTTGGAATCCATTTCCTCTCTAAGACGAGCCTCCAAATCTTCTTTTTCTTTTGTAAAATCTTCTCTGCAACGTTTGCTACAACCTTTACAAGATGAAGTTAAGCCGTACACATCCTTAGCCTTAATACCTATTCCCATGCCAAGAACACAACCATGACTTGGTTCACCAACCACTTCACGAAAGATCTGATAATCATTTGTCTTAGTACCTTCGGAAACAGCTTTGGCCTTTATGGCATCCATTTTATCCTACACATAAATAAAAACCACGTGGATAATCAAAACAACAAAAAAACTATAAGTCGTTAACAAAATTAAAATTTTGGTATAAGTTGCATACATATAATGTCTTAGCATGATCAGTTGCCCATTCTTTGCCATCCTTCTTTGTGTGAAATTTCTTAAAGCAATCAATGGGGCTAGGCTCAGAGCCCGTCTCAAGATACTGCAATATTTAAAAGAATAAAAAAAAATTGGTAACATTATTAAACTATGTAAATATACAATAAAATGTAAAACTATTTGATGATAGTATAAGATACCATTTCATATCTGTACTTGGCCATTGGTACAGAACTTGTAGTGGAGAAAATTTTAGACTTATTTCTGTTGTCCTTATTTGTCAAACTTGTCTCCTGCATGCATAATTCATACACTAAAACATTAGTTTCTATGAAATATTAACAAATAATGGTTAGAGAGAGAGTGAGAGAATTTATGACATGTATTTAATTTATACTCACCCCCCAATCTCCATTCATCCATTTATCCACCATCTCTTTCCAAAAAGGTGTAGGAATGAAGGACGGACCATTCTTGTAACGATCTTCTTTCGCTTCGTACTTCTTAAAAATAGGATTTCTAATGCGAAACATCCAATCAGAATAGCGGTGTTTCACTGATTCTATAAATGCCTTCTTGACTTCCTCATCAGGCTGCTTATGCTTAAAGCGTTGAGCTCTGTATCGAGCATATAAAGTCTCTAGCTCAGAATTTGGGTATTCTGTAAAAGTTGTCCAAGCTCCATTAAGTTTTTGGTGAAAAAGAATGGTAATCTCTCGAGTGCCTTTTGGTGTAATAATTCTGAAAATAGAAATCAAAGATGTTAACAATATCATATAGCTATGATACCATAATTAATTTCAATAAACCAACATAGCAATAAGTCACTCACTTGCCATCATAAATCTCAACCTCTATTTCACCATCTCCAGCATTGATGCCTTTAGCCTTTCCTGTTGTAATTGGCGTCTTGGTGGGGTAATTTTGTACTTTTTCCTTTTTTAGTTAAGATGTTATTATGATAGATAAGGCTATTGCTTTTGAGATCCAATCTCTATCATTCAATCTTAGTTATTTGTTTTCTAGTTAATTTTTGTTCTCTAGAATTATTTGTCTTCAACTGGAATTGGTATTTTCTTAAAGCATCAATTGTAAATTTTTATTTTTATTTTTTGATACCAGATAAACATTAGATAAAAAAGGAGATAGTACAAAAGAGTGCCACCTGACTTATACATAGACCGGATTGTATCTACAGTGGCTAACATGAAAGCAAGTAGTTATAGCAGCTAAGTCTATTACATGTGAAATAATATCCTTGGGAACAAACAAGTAATGAGTGGTCAACCCTAGTTGTTGAAGATGAGTCAAGTCTGCCATGCCAGCCATATTGTATTAACCATGAAAAATACTTCTATGTTATTTTGACTTCATCAAAGATTGGCCGTTTTGTCTTATGACCTCAAAATTGAGAAAGACTAAATGATATTTCTTTCATTTAACAGTGATCTCAGTTTCAACTATATCAGTGGATCAATCCCTTTTAGTTTCTCTCAGCTCCCTCTTGTCATTCTGTAAGTTATTTTTTGCATTTGTATCTATGAGAGCCTTTATTATTTGCCATATAGGTGTTGACCAAAGGGGTCAACACCTATAATGCATTCTGGTTTAATAAGCTGCAGTATCTTTTTTGCAAAAAAAGTGTTTTGTAATTCATAATGGGCAATGAAAACACACTGAGTAGAACCATAGAAGATATTGCTAAATATGATGAGCTAATTCATTGATTTTAACAATATCTAGGACCATCCATTAGTTCTTTTAAATTTACTTTCAATTCAGTCTTGAATTCAGTGCCTTTTGTGGGCTACACAATCAGGAACACGAAACTACTGTTACATGGATGCTGTAAGAGTGAATCTTGGTAGTAAAAGCACAAACTTCTTTTTCCTTCTTCTTCCTTTAAAGGTTCTACATAACCTTTGACTTAGGACATGCTTTACAAAGATTGTTATGTTTTATATGCACCCTGACTTGATTTAGTGGAAGTTCAAGAAGAAAACACACGTGGTTTTGTGGTTTGAATCAATATTTGAGCCTGTATGGGACCTGTATTGCTTGTATGGTTTGCTTCTTACAAGATGGCTGAAGCATAAGCATTGATTTTCTTTGCAATTTGCAGGCCTTGATATTGTTTGCAGAAGCTTTGTTGAAGAAGCGGTAAAGAGTGGTTTTTGTTCCAATCCGGTATGAAACTTAGCTTATGTTTGTTTAAAATTGATTTATGAATATTTACCATCTGCACCATCAATGTTAGTTATGATTAATACAATGCTTTAATTGGTGTAGATAAAATGACGGTTGATAAATCTTGGATGCATCTTCCTACTAGATCTTGCACTGAGTATATTAATGGAGCTGAAAACTTTCTTGAGTATGCATTTAAACATTCAACAGATGGAGATATGATAATCAACTGTCCGTGTATTGATTGTAGCAACAGGTATCGTAGGACTCGGGATGAGGTCTAGTATCATCTTTTATTTAGGGGTATAAGGAGAGATTATACTACTTGGTACCTTCATGGGGAAGGTGATAGTGAAGAGGAAGGTGATAGTGAAGAGGAAGGTGATAGTGAAGTGGAAGTTGATGATGATGATGGTATGCTATATGGTGATATGTTTGATATGATTAAGGATGCTTATCCACAAGTGGTGTGTGGCAGGGAATCAAGTGGAAATGAACCACAAGAGCCAAATGGAGATGCAAAGAAATTTTATAGATTGTTGGAAGAGGTTAAAGAACCTTTATATCCAGATTGTGAAAAGTATTCAAGCTTGTCCTTCATAGTCAAGTTATTGCACATAAAGTGTGTATCATCATGGAGCAACAAGTCCTTTAGTATGTTGATGGAGCTGTTAAAGGATGCATTTCCTATGTGTGAGAGACTACCTAGCTTGAACTATGAGGCAAAAAAAATTGTCAATGATCTAGGCCTCCATTATGAGAAGATAGATGCGTGCAAAGATGATTGTGCACTTTATTATAAGGAGTATTCAGAAGCGACTCAATGTCCAGTCTGTAAACTTTCAAGATGGCAGCCAAATAAGGGTGGTAAAGGGAAAAATAAAAAGGTACCATGGAAGATTTTGCGGTATTTTCCACTTAAATCAAGGTTACAACGATTGTTTATGTCAACAAAGACTGCTGCAGATATGAAATGGCACCATGAAAAACGTGTTAATGATGGAGTGTTACGACATCCAGCAGATTGTGAAGCATGGAAAAAATTTAACCAAATTCATGAGTCATTCGCAATGGATCCCCGTAATGTTAGGCTTGGACTAGCTACAGATGGGTTTAACCCATTTGGAAATATGAGTATTAAATACAATGTCTGGCCTATTATCTTATTTCCATATAATCTTCCTCCTTGGATGTGCATGAAGGAGCCTTACTCATTGATGTCATCACTTATACCAGGCCCAAAGGGTCTTGGGAATGACATTGATGTATTCTTGAGGCCGTTGATTGATGAGCTGAAAGAATTGTGGGAAGATGGGGTGTGTACATATGATGCTTCAACAAAGGAGAACTTTCAGATGAGAGCAGCAGTGTTGTGGACTATCCATGACTTTCCTGCATATGCTATTATTTCCGGTTGGAGTACAAAGGGAAATTTGGCGTGTCCTTGTTGTCATAGTGAGACTACTCATTGCAGATTACGAAATGGATATAAGGTATGTTATATGGGACATCGTCGTTTTTTGGCCTTAGACCACATATGGCGTAATAAGAAGTCACAATTTAATGGTAAAAAAGAAAGGAAGACAGCACCCAAACGGTTATCTGGTGATGATGTGTTAAAACAAATTCGTTCATTAAAGCCAATTATATTTGGGAAAGGTCAGAAAAAGCAATTTCTAGAAGGGCATGGGCAGTTTCATAATTGGAAGAAGCATAGCATTTTTTTTGAATTGCCATATTGGAGAACACTTTTGTTACGTCACAATTTGGATGTGATGCATGTCGAAAAAAATATATTTGACAGTGTGATTGGGACAATTATGAATATTAAAGATAAAACAAAGGATTCTTTAAGTACTCGTCTTGATCTAAAAGAAATGGGCATACGACATACGCTCCACCCCATAGAGGTTAATGGGAAGATAGAGCTACCCCCAGCTTGCTATACACTGTCAAATGATGAGAAAAGGGCCATATGCTTATGGCTAAAAAATCTTAAATTTCCAGATGGCTACTCTGCAAATTTATCTCGATGTGTGAATATTGAGGAGAGAAAAATTTCTGGTATGAAGACTCATGATTGTCATGTTTTCCTAGAAAGATTACTCCCACTTGCAGTGCGTGACTTTTTACCTAAAAAAGTATCTGATGCTTTGACTGAGTTAAGTAACTTTTTCAAAGAATTGTGTTCTAAAGTGTTATGAGTGGATGATTTGGATCGTCTTGAAACCCAAATTGCAATAACCCTTTGTAAATTAGAACAAATTTTTCCACCTTCTTTCTTTGATGTAATGGTTCACTTGGCCATTCACCTATCTTGGGAAGCTAAAGTTGCAGGTCCAGTGCAATACAGATGGATGTATCCAGTTGAGAGGTAAAGTTTACAAAATTTCATTATAATCTAAATTACAATTGCACACTAGTATTTTATTTTTGATAAAATTTCATATTATGTCTTCAAATATAGGTATTTGCGCAAGCTTAAGAATTATGTCCGTAATAAGGCACACGCAGAAGGGTCTATTGCAGAAAAGTATTTAGCAGATGAATGTCTAACATTTTGTTCTCGCTATTTACATGGAATAGAAACCAAATTTAATCGGGTAGAGCGAAATTATGATGGAGGTACTTCTGCATGTGCAAATACCTCTCAATTGTCCATATTCTCAACACCTGGACGACATTTAGGGAAAGCAATAAGGTGTGAGTTGAATGATGATCTTTACAATGCAGCAACATTTTATGTCCTTCAAAATTGTGTCGACGCTGACCGATTTGTTGAGTAAGATGATCTTCACAAAAATTACTTCTTTGATATTCTCATGATATGATATTCAAACTGATTAGGATATTTAACTGTGTGCAGAGAACATAAGAACATCCTTACAAATGCAGGTGTTCTCGACATTGACAGGGTGCATAGACAAGAATTTATTGCGTGGTTTGAAAAAAGAGTAAGATAGTAATTTATTTTGAAAATGTATGTTTATATTTTAACTACCACAACTTAAGTTTAACCTTATTTAGGTTTTATTGTAGATCACCAACTTATATAATACAAGGCAAGTTGATGAGCATATGCTTTCATTAGCTCGGGGCCCTGAGAAAAGGGCTATTTTTTATCGTGGTTACAATGTTAATGGGTTCAGATTTCATACAAATCAATGTGATGAAAGTAAAAGAACACAAAATAATGGAGTTATGGTGAGAGGGGAGGATCAAAGTTGCAATGTGCCTTATTATGGACAACTAACAGACATTGTTGAACTTCAATATACTGAAGGGAACAAAGTTGTGTTGTTTAAATGTGATTGGTATGATGTATCTCGCGAAGGAATTGGTTATAAGAGAGATCGGCATGGAACCACTATTGTTAATACATCACGAAAGTTGAAAACCGTAGAGCCATTTGTATTAGCATGTCAAGCAACTCAAGTTTACTATGTTAATGGAATAAAAGATCCCACATGGAATGTTGTGATTGAAACCAAACTACGAAACCTTTATGAAATGCCATCAGATGAAGAAGAGCCATACCAAGAAGAAGAAAATTTACACTGTAATGCAAATGTGCTGCAAGAAGAAAATGAGGATGGTGATATAGATTGGAGAAGGAGTGGTGTTGAGAATATGATAATCGAGTGACTTCAAAGGCTTATAGCCTCCAATCCATCACTGTATTTGGCTTCATCCAGATTAGTTATCTGTGTGCATAATACTAAGGATGCTTATTGAAATAGAAATTTAGTTACAGACAAGGTACGGGCATTTATCTCTCTTGCTCTCTTTCTTAATTCTCTAAGGTTATTACCCTAGTATAGAGTGCTCTCATTGACCCCATTGAGTTTAATATGTGATTATACTATCTATTTTGACTCTATCTGAGCTTGAAGTTGCTTTTTTTTTTTTTGGAAGGAGATACTATTGCTGGCTGTATGAATGTGTCCCCTTCATGCTTATATATTTATTTTGTTTTAGACATGCACTTTAGACTAGGGAGGCAGGGACAATGGAGTCCAATTTAAACCGCATATTTGAGCTTAATCAAAATTCTTGGAACATGGAGGTTATTAGCGAGGGCATTGACCTTTAATATATCAACTGCAATCAACTCAAAAAAGAGCATTAAAAATTTACCTCCTTACCTGATTTCTTTATCATTTGAGCCAATGTCTATTTGGAAGTAGAGTCAAATTTGTTTTGAGAATATCAAAATGTCTATAAGTTGATAATAAGAATGACTTAAAGCTTTTAGTGGCAAAACAACGATTAAATTTTAGTTTATTTTGCTAGACTCTCATATGATCTTGTTACTTACATGTAACACAATGGTGGATTTAATGGTTTAGAAACATTTCTGCAATAAGCATGAGTTTTCATAAGTAAAACTTTTTTTTTTTTTGGTAATTAGGGTGTTAATGTTAGTGGTGGTTGATTTTCTGAATTTTAGATTGCAGGGATAGCAAGAAAGCTGGGTATTCTGGTGGTTGAGGATGAAGTTTATCACCATCTCACTTTTGGAACTAATCCATTTGTGCCAATGGGATATTTGGATCAATAGTGCTTGTTCTCACACTAGCGTCCATATCAAAGTGAAAGGATGTTATAGTTTTTCCTCTTTCAAGCAATTTCAGAAGTTAATTGCCTCCAATTCTCACCGCTTAATTGCCTTGCACTGATTTTAAAACTGAGTTTTTTTTTTATTTTTTTTTTGGTTCATCTTATTTCCCAGTACTATGAGTGATTGGCAATCACTGATTGCTATATGTGTTGTGGATATGTAAATAACATTTTTACTATAATCTAGTTCATGCAACTTTCCAAAGAAGTGATCATGTAGTTCTTGTAGTGGTTAATTACACAGATAGAAAATGATGGATAAATTAGAATTATGAAGTTCAAAGTCAAGCTGAGTTCGAAGGTTTCAAAGAATTTGAGCAAACCATCTATAAGTTGGTGGCCTAATTGAAAACCAGAGATGAAAAACAAGATATTATGAATTTTAATAGGCATAATTTTGAATACAAATTTCCTATCACTTTATGTTTCACCAATCATTATATTCTTAGAATTTTAGAATAACTGTTATCTCCAAAGAAAATTAATATTTTCATGATTATTTGCGAAGGCCAATTGTGGCCCTCGCAAATAATTTAGTATTAGTGAGGGTATATTTTTAACTCACACAAAAAATAAACTTTTTGCAAGGAATTTTTATTGTCCCTTGGAAATAATTTGGTGGGAACATTTCCCCCCAAAATTTTTTACATTTTAATGATTATTTGTGAAGGTCGATCCTAGCCCTCGCAAATAATTTAGTATTAGTGACGGCATTTTTTTAACTGTCACAAATAATACACTTTTTGCGAGAGATTTTTAATTGTCCCTCGCAAATAATATGGAGGGAAAATTTCCCCCCAAAATATTAGCATTTGTGACGGCTATAACACATAATTGCGACAGCTTTTTTTGTTGGTCACAAATATTTCACATTCTATCAAGTATTTGCGAGGGCTTTATTTTGCCATCGCAAACAAGATTTTTTGAGAGGGCTTTTTGGGTCCGTCATAAATTCTTGGTCGCTAATAGGCATTTTTTTTGGAGTGAAACTTTGAAAATAAACACTGTCTGAAGAGTTACAAGATTACAAAGTAAAACTGTCTGAGGAGAAAGGTTACAAGATTATAAAAGGAGAAGTTACAAAATTCTTTCGGAGAGAGGGAAGGCTATTACAAGTATTTTCTTAAAGGCTTTCTAAAACTTTCTCTGGAAATTTGGACCTGAGAATTGGAACCTTAGAATTGGACCTGTCTTCTGCCTTCGGAGTCTGTCTTTTTATAGATGGAGTGAACCATGGTAAAACTTTAAAAGTAACCTTAGTTAAATAAAGTGAACTCAAGTTAATCTGTCGGCAGGATCTTGAACAGTAAAAGTAAATTCTGAACAGTAGTCTGTCTGAGAGTATCTGTGGAAAATCTGTCGAAGTACACGTGCAATTCTGTCAAATATCTTTCTAGATCTTTTTGGCTTTTGTCTTTTGTCCTTTTGTCTTATCTATCTCTCATCTGTCACATGTCGTAGGGGTCTTGGGAATCTTGAAATGCATCTGGATGAGTCCTGTAGTATGGAGAGGATGATTCCATTACTGTGTCATCTTCATCATCTGATATTTGTGATGCAGCTTCAAGTAATTGCTTTTTAAGCTGTCTTCTGTCTGAGACGGAGGCAAGCTGACACTGGACTTGGCTTTTTTCTAAAAAGAAATTAGGATTTTCTGTCTGGGATGGAGAGGTCCTTTTCTGCAATTCCTGGCAAATATGATCAAAATTAAACTTATTCCACCATTTTAATTTAAACTTCCTGGTGAGCATAGGAAAAGGATACTGAGGATGCTTTTCTATCTTGTATTCCCATCTGATGATCCATGGGAGATCTGGAAACCTGTAAAAGAACTGTAAAAGATGTGGAAAATCTTTAAGATGCGGAATGTTTGGCTCTTTTTTGAAACTTTCATAGGCTTTGAGGAGATCAGGAGGAAGAATCATAGCTTCAGGGCCATAAGAAATCCACCAGTCAATAAACCATCTAGGTACCATCATGTCTTTCTTTCTGTACATATCGAATCGAAAAAACCAGGTGTGTCTGTGAATACTGTTTTGGAATAAAAGGAATCTGTCCCATGCTTCCATATAGTCATAATAATTATAAAACTGAGGCTCAAAGGGTTGAGAAAATTTCCTGGGAATCCAGGGCTCTGCCCTCCACTGGGAAGGGGTGAGAATCTATTTTATAACTACTTTAGAATAACCAATTCTGTTTGGGTCTTGGGAGCAAGGCATGTGTGTAACTAGGATTGAGTCTGTGTCTACTAAAATAAACTCATAGAATGTCTGGGTCTTTAATGTTTCTGTCTTAGGGTGCTCCCATCCTGGGGGTAGCAGCTGTCTGACTAGTGAGAGGGGATCTGTAATATGCTGGTATTCACTTTCAATCCATAAAATAAAATTCCAAGAATTTTTTGGGAGTTCAACACTGTGATCTTCTCTTGGGGTTTGGGCTTGAGTTTGAGAGGTAGAGGGTCTGTCGGTCGAATGTTTAGAGGGAGAAGGAGAGGTTAACGGAGGAAAGGAAGAGGCAACTATGTTGAATGGTGTTTTTAAAGAAGGAGGAGTTGTGGGCATGGCATAAGACTGTCTGGATGTTGGATTGGAGCTTGGGGAAAGTGGTTGGAAAGGGTTTGGGCTACAGGGTATTGGGGTTCTTTCCTGGGGTCTGTTTGAAGAGAAACTAGGTGAACTGAAGGAGGGACAAGGGAGGAATCTACTAGGGGGAGGAGGGATCGGTGGAGCAGCATAAGATTGTCTAGATCTGGGCTTTGGGGAGTTGCTCTTTTCTGCATGGGAGGTCATCTTCCCTGTAGAAATTCTCGGGTTAAGAAATCAGGAATAGAATTGGATTCTCCTTTAATATATTCAATATCAAAATCAAAAACACTTAAGATAGCCTGCCATCTAGCAAAACTTTGTTTGGAAACAAGATTTTGAACATCTTTCTGTAAAACTTCTTTAGCACTTTTACAGTCAACTCGGATTAAAAACTTTTGATTAAAAAGATCATTTTGGAATTTTGAAACACATAATATAATGGATAAAATTTCTTTTTTAATAGTACTGTAGTTCTGCTGGGTAGCTGTCCAAGAGCCGGAATGGTATCTAACAATTTGTTCTTCTTTTATTACTTGTTTTAGGATTCCGCCATAGCCTATTTCAGAAGCATCTGTCTCAACAATCTTAAAAGCATGGGGTGAAGGAATAACAATGCAAGGGAGCTGTTTAACATATTTTTTGATCTGTCGAACTATCATAGTATGTTTGTCTGTCCAAGCAGGGGGGTTCTTTTCTAACCTTTTATATAAGGGTCTACATATTTTTCTTAGTCCTTGAAAATAATCTGAAACATAATTTAAGCTACCAAGAAATCTTTGCAACTGATTTTTATCTTTGATTTCATCTGGAAATTTATCTGCAAATTGAATGGCTCTGTCAATGGGGCTTAAGGTTCCCTTGTAAATATTATGTCCTAAAAATCAGATTTTATCTTGAAATAAGTTTATCTTAGTGGCTGAAACAACTAAACCATTGTGTTTAATTACTTTGACAAATATATTTAAATGTTTCCAATGGTCATCAATTGATTTAGAGAAGATTAAAACATCATCTATATAGACAATTGAAAATTCTGTAAAAGGTGTAAATATATCATTCATTATATTTTGAAATTCGCTTGGTGCATTTTTTAAACCAAAAGGCATAACATTCCACTCGTAATGACCAAAAGGAAGTGTAAAAGCAGTTTTATATCTATCATTCTCATCTATCTGTATCTGCCAAAATCCACTTTTCATATCAAATTTAGAGAATATGGTTGCTTCATGAAGTCTGTCAAGTAAATCTTTCTTATTAGGAATAGGATATCTTATCCATTGTAATGTTGTATTTAACGGTTTATAATTTATAACTAATCTTGGAACTCCTCGTTCCAATTCTGCCTGTTTGTTAACATAAAAAGCAGCACAGCTCCAAGGAGACTTGCTTTTTCTGATCAAACCTTTATTTAAAAGATCTTCAATTTCTTTCTTACAATGTTCTAATAATTCATTATTCATTTGTATTGGTCTAGCCTTAGTAGGTATCTGTCTTTCATTAAAGTCTTTTTCATAAGGTAATTGTACTATATGTCGATGCCTGTGCCAAAAGGCAATGGGGAGATTAGAACAAATTTCGGCCTCAATCTGTTGTCTAAATGATTTTATTTTATGATGCAATATGGGGTCTGTTAATTGATCAGCAATTCTTTTGTATATTATTTCTGTCTTTAAAGATTCTAAATGTCTATTCTTTTTGCCAATTCTTTTTCTATCAATTTCCTTTATTATGGAAACGCTAACAAGGGAATAGATTTCTTTTGAGATAGGTGGCATGATAAATTTAAAAAGTATGTCTTTTCCTAACACATTGGTTTTAATTCCTTCTTCTGTCGTTAAAAAGGGATAAAGTAAAGCCATGAAGGGATTTCCTAGAATGATTTTAGAAGAAAGGTCTTTAATTAAGACAAAAACTGTTTCAAAACATACTCCATCATTACATATGTGGACACTAGGTATTTTATAATTAATTATTAGCTTTTATCCATTAGCTTGAGTTAATCTTTCAGCTGATTTTTCATAATACTTTAAAGGTACTAATCCTTCTTGTATACAGTTCATATCAGCTCTTGAGTCTATTAAAGCAATTTCTGTCAAGGAAAATTCTTTATTGATTACTAAAGTAATTTCTGTATACCATTTTTGAAAGATTACTCTGTCAATTAAGCTTAAGAAATTTTGTCTATTGCCATCATCTTTTTTTAATAAAGGTAAGTCTATCACGTGTTTAGAACTTTCTTTTAAATTTATTAATTCTGTAATATTTTGTTCATTTATATCTACAGAATTATCTTCTTTAATATCTTTAATTTCTTGTTTTACTATTTTTGCTTCTGTCATTAAGTCTTGTAAAGTTACTGATTCTATATCTACGTTATCTTTTTTCTTTTCTATCTTCTCTTGTTTGTCTTTTTCTTTTTTGGTTCTTTCTTCTTTTCTGCACTCTGTAACATGGTGTCCATATTTCTTACATCTAATACAAGCAATAGGTATATCTATGGAATCTTTCAGTTTTAGTAAATAGTCTTTTTTGTCTTAATTAGGTAGATTATTTATCAATTTCATTACTATGTCTTTTTGTTTTCTTTTTCTTTTATTAACTTTAAGTGGGTTGGTTGATTTTAGTTCTTCCTTTTTCTTAACTTGGTCTATCTCTTTTTGACTAACATTAAATATTTCCATCAATTCATTTAGTGTATCTGTCTCAAATTCTAATTTACTAATTTGTTTAGCGATTTTATTCTGTCTAGCACATTGTTTTTTAGTATGTCCATATTTTTTACATTTATGACAAATATTATGTTTACCATGTTTGTCAGTTTTCTCATTATCTGATACTTCAGTAGTATTTAAAACTGCTATTTCTTTTTCTTTATCTGTATCTAATTAAGTGAAATCTGAAAGTTGTGGACATCTTAAATTAATCAAAACATCTGAAGCTCTTTCTTTATATTGATTAGGATCTCCAACAAAATGTTTAGTTATGGTGAAAATTAAAGTATTAACTGCATCCTGTGAAGGCTGTCTATCTGTCATTATAACACTTCCATCTGTTTCTCTTTTAACTACTGATAATATTTCATTTTTGTCATCATTATTTAAATAATGATCCCACCAGCCTTTCAATTGGCCAGTAAAACCAGTGACAATCAAATGAGCTATCTGGTGATCTTGTTTTCCATGATTTTTATAAACATTAGTGAGTAAAGTCATTTCATGTAAAAGGTTTATTATCTCATATTCTGACATCCCATCAATATTCCATTCATAAATTAAATCTGGTGAGTAAGATGAATTGACATAAGTATGTCTTTCTTCAAATTGTAAATCAGGAGGAGTGGGTTTAGGATACCAATTCTTTCTGGGGTATAGATCTTCAATTCTTCCTTTTTTACGATCTTGTGATGAAGATGCTAAAGTTAATTTATTAATTTGTAATTTGTCTGTAAATTGTGATTCTAAATTATCTACATCTGATAAGTCTGTCAAATTTGTCAATTGACTGTCTTCTGATTCTTCATCCTCTGAAGAGTCAGTTCGTCCTAACGTTATAATATTCTTATTTTTTAATGGCTCCATGTCCTTTAATGATTCTAGTTTCATTAAGTCTAGCTTTTTATTTATTTCATTAAGCAGATTATCAGTTCTTTCTGTCTTGGGCTTCTTTAAAGGTGCTCTAAGGTGAGGAGGTATCTCATGAGGGATAAATAAAGGAGTATTGGACGCATTTTCTTTCTTTATGGAAGTGGAAGGGGGTGTTATTCTGTCTTCTATATCTTGTAGCTTTTGACCAATTGTTTTTAGATAAGTATTAGTATAGTTATTCTGTTGAATTATACTATCTAGGTTCTTATTGTCATCACTTAGACTAGGTCTTTTGATTGGAGTAGCCAACACTTGGACTCCACTATTTTGGTTCAGTATGATTGATTCAAAGGGTGGATAGGTTTGATAAACTTTCTCATGGTTTTCTGTCTTCGTCCATGACAAAGTTTTTTCTATAACACCTATCTTTTTGTTATAATAGTCCAAAAAGTCAAAGAAACTAAAATGTGTCTGTAATTCTGTCACCATTTCATAATATTTAGCTTTTAAATTATTTCTTTCTTGTTCATTATATTCTTTAAAAAATTGGTTTTTTCTGTCACTGTTTTCAGGTTTTAGGTAGTCATATTTTAATAATTCATTATCTAAAAAAAATTCTTTAGCCAAAACATTAATCTGTCTATCATCTCTATCATCTGTAAATCCTAATATATCTGTATGGGTAGGAGAATCCGGTTGAGGCTGGGGCTCATAAAGGGCTTGGTGAACATTGGGAGTTGGTTGTGTGGTTTCTGTTGGATAATAGGCTGGTCCAGTCCTTACTGGGTTTCTATTGGTGTTTATAGGTGGAAGGTGTATAACTGGGGGAAGATTCTGGGGAGGTAAAGGCCTAGAATCAGAGAAAGGTGTTCTAGAGGAAAAGGAGCTTCTAGGGGTAAACATCATAGGAGTCTTTCTGCCTGTAGAACTTCTAGGTCTTATAAGGCTGTCAGTGTGTCTATCATTACTATTGAAGGAAATGATAACTGTACCATCTGTCTTTTGGGCTATAAAATCTGGTTTAGTGTTTTCTATCTTTGGTGTGGGTGCAATGGCCTCTAGTTGCCATCTTTCGGGAAGGGTTATATCTTTCCATTGTATCTGTTGGGGTACACGAAGTCTGCTATTTGATGTTGAGGCTTGGAGAAGGAGAGTATGACCTTTGGGAGAGGGTTCAACCATAGATTCAGGATTTAGAGTGGTTTTCATAAGTTTATAATAAATCCTATAAATAATAGCTAAAGGTTCTGAGCCTTCTTTCATATAATAACCGTTTGTCTTTATATTCAAAGTTAAAGCATCCATAATATTTCTGTCAGTTAAGCTTAAAGAAAAATTAGGATAATAATTAAAATATACTGGTCCCTTATGTAAACTTGTTTCCATCATTCCTAGGAGTGAATCATCAAATTTTAAGTGTCTGTCATCTCTTAAACAAAGTAAAATGCTTGTGTTTAAAGCTTCTCTTGTTAATGGTTTTACAGCTACCTGTACTAAACCAACATGTAAAAATGCATATTTTTCTTTATGTCTGTCGATTGAGTCTGTTGAAAATAACTGAATTGTTTCATATTCATTGAATAAAGAGTAAGTTCTTTCTACAGTTTTTATAGTGTAATCTGTCAAAAATGATAATTTAGAAAAAGAAGTCTGTCTATAGATTTTATCAATTCTTTCTGTTGGTATATTCCATTTGTTCCATTCTAACAAATTTCTATCTATATCTTGAATGCTATATTCTTCTGAATTGACTATCTTATCATTTTCCATGTTCAAATTAGTGTGTGCCTGACCTAAGTGTGTCCTAGCAACAGATGATGAGTGACTAAATATATTCATTCTACTTCCAAGCAATTAATAATTATTGGCGGAACTATTACTAACCACTGGTATCCTTGCTATCGGGACCACCTCCTCGGGAAACTCCACTGCGGGACCACCCAAACAACGCCTGTACGTCGGCTTAACAACGGGCTGACCAACGCGAACACTATGGTTTGCCAACGAGTGTGAGGCTGACCAACGCTATCAAGGAGCAAGTAGTGGCTATACAGTAATATAAGTTCCTAGTAACTTCTTAATTGCAAAGAAATAAAACTCATACATCTACCATCCATGGTATAAAGATGTTTTCATTTCAAAAGTTTTAAGTAGGAATGATTGTCAACAATCCTATTGGAAAGAAAAATTTATTGCTGGCTTGCCTTATTTCTTTGCTCAAAAAGTTAGACTTGATATAGCCACTAATGAAGGAACTATAGACTATCCTGGCTTAACTTATGGAGACATAATATCTTCAATTAATAAAACAGGTCTATGGTTATGTAATGATTTAAGACTAAAAAATCAAATAGAAAAAGAAAAAAGATTTGCTAAAAAAGAATTAGGAACCTTTTGTGAGCAATATGGCTTTGAACCATTGATTGCTCCATCTAGGAAAAGAACAAAAGAAAAGAAAGATACGGATAGATACAAGAACAATAATAGAAGATATCATAAAGGTAGAACTAAAGAAAAGAAAGAAGAGTCCAAAAGAAAGAAAAGTGACAGATATAAAGATATTATTTGCTTCAAATGTGGGAAAAAAGGACACACTAGTAGATACTGTAACTTTCAAAGAAAGATAAATAAACTCGACCTATCAGGAAATATAAAAGATAAATTAATTAGTATATTAGAACAGACTGATAGCGAGCAAACAGATAATGAAATTCACCAGATAGATAATTGTGATATTACCTCGACATCGACAGACACTTCTTCAGATAATGAGAAAATTAAATTATGTAATTGCAATAATCCTGATAACTGTTATTGTAAAAGAAAATTAAAAATGAGTGTTTTAACTAAACAAGAAGATATAATAATAGACTTAATAGATAAACTTTCGGATTCACAGACTAGGAAGGATTATCTATATCTAAATTAAAAGAATCCCTAACTCAAATTGACAAATCTGAAATAGATTTGAAAGATTATAAGTCAACTTATAATTTTTCAGAAATTACGGACAGATTTAAATTCAATAAACCTACAACTGTGACAGATTTACAAATAGAAATTAACGGCTTAAAAAATGAACTGAAGGAATTAAAATCAGAAAATTTCATCTTAAAAGGTATGGTTGACCAAATAGCTGCACAAGTAATTAGTATAAAAGATAAAATTAAATTTTATAATAAACCCTTGATAGATCCCTCTCCTTTTGACAGACATAAGGGTGAAAGTTCTCACAAAAATGATTATGAAGATGAATTTTTAAATATAATTGACAGAATGATATTTCAGAAATGGTACACTGAAATAACCTTGGTTGTTGATAAAGAATTCTCATTGACAGTTATTGCTCTTGTTGATTCAAGTGCTGATATGAATTGTATACAAGAAGGATTAATACCTTCTAAATATTATGAATCAACAACAGACAGATTAACTCAGGCCAATGGTGATAGACTTAAAATAAGTAATAAATTAACTAAGGTATACATACAGAATAATGGTATCAATCTCAGAACACCTTTCTTCTTGACAGATAAGTTGTCCTCTAAAGTTATACTAGGAAATCCTTTTTTGGCTTTACTTTACCCATTTTTCACGACAGATAATGGAATATATACTAATATTTTAGAAACAGAAGTATTTTTTAAGTTTCTCTTACCACCAATCCCCAAGGATATATACTTATTGAAAGAAATTTCCATCTCAAAAGACACAAGTATTAATAAAATTGCACCAGTAATAGATGATGAGAGTCCTACAAATTCAATGATAGATGAAACTATGCTACCCAGTAGTAGTAGTATCTGAGTATATATATATATATATATATATATAAACATATATATAAAAGGGAGTTTTGAAAGTCTTCCACCCCTTGTTGACTAATCTTCTTTTCACTTTTGTATCTAGCCTCCTATTTCACTTTTGTATCTAGTCTCTTACGTACCCTTCCCCCCCCCCCCCCCCCCTTTGTCTTTATCATATTTGCCTTGTACTATATGATCATGTATCTAGCTTCCTACTTCTTAGCTTCCTACTTCTTCTTTTGTATCTAGTCTCTTACGTACCCCCCCCCCCTTTTTCACATCTCCTTTGTCCTTATCATATTTGCCTTGTACCATATAATCATGACTTTTACTCTCAAATAATACTTCCTTTCAAGATATTGTTGCACTGACTTTAATTAGTTAATTTTAAAATTAACGGTCAATTGCCTGGCAAGCAAGATAGCCATTCTAAGGCTAAATTCACAGACCATATTTTGCCAAAATAGAAATCTTTAAACAGATTTCAGTCAAAGCAAGAAGGCATCTTAATAGAGATAATATCCCTTCAGAATACATGAAAGAGTATTCAAGTTGTGATCAGAAAGGTTTCTCAAAATGGCAAAATAGCTATGCCATTATCAGACAAAATAATAAGTATAGACAGCTCATTTAAGCCAGATCAATATTAATCCACACGAAAGATTGATTTCCAAATAAATCCAAAACAGATCCAATTCAATCACGGATAGTACTAGAGCAGATATAGACAGGTGCAGATACAGACAGATGTCCAAAAGATAGACAGACGTTCCCACTACTGTTTGTTAGCATGCGTAAAAGTATTAGAGTTCAGACCAAGACAAGTGTATCAGAGTTCAGACAAAGACAAAGACAGCATCAAAATTGAGACAAAGATAGCACATATTCACTGGCACGCGTTTACTGACAGATTCCCAGACAGATTACTACTGTTCAAGATTTACTTTTATTGTTCAAGATCTTGCTGACAGATTAACTCGAGTTCACTTTATTTAACTCAGGTTACTTTTAAAGTTTTACCATGGTTCACTTCATCTATAAAGAGACAGACTCCGAAGGCAGAAGACAGGTCCAATTCGAAGGTTCCAATTCTCAGGTCCAAATTTCCAGAGAAAGTTTTAGAAAGCCTTTAAGAAAATACTTGTAATAGCCTTCCCTCTCTCCGAAAGAATTTTGTAACTTCTCCTTTTATAATCTTGTAACCTTTCTCCTCAGACAGTTTTACTTTGTAATCTTGTAACTCTTCAGACAGTGTTTATTTTCAAAGTTTGTATCAAAGTAGCAGTTTTTAGTTTAATCAAAGACAGAAGTATTTTCAAGTAAGATTTTATCAGTTTCAGTTTTCATATTCCATACTCTATTTTAACTTATTTTGAATATATCTGTTTTGCTATTTTCTTCTTTATCATCTATTTTATCATTGTTTATGCTTCTATATTACTGCTGTCCTCTCTCCTGGGTAGTTAATGGCCTGATCAAAATGGTAGTGTGTCGGGGGCCGTTTCAAATAGCATAAATATATGAGTCATGTGAGTCATGCATTAGCATTATTAATTTATTATTAGAAAAAGCCTAATGACACCCAAATTGTTTTTTTTTTTTTTTTCTCACTGATACTATATACTATTAGACTTTTTGTTGTCGTGGAAAGGATATGTGTTTTTTTTTTTTTTTTTTTTGGCTGATCGGTTAGGAAGAAAAGTGGGGTGATTCGTGGGGAGAAGAAAAAATAAGGGGGAAAAGTATGTTTGGTTCTCGAGGAGAATGTGGGAGTGAGAATAGTGAGGCCTAAGAGTTTTTTGTTTTGTTTTTTTTTCCCTGGGCACAAAAAAATTATAGGTGAAATGGCTTTCTCCCCTATTTGGGGAGAAAATTGGGGAAATTGAGTGGTTTTTGATGAAAAATTAAATTACTTATCCGTCCTTACCCCTCTAATTTAGATTACTTTTTCTTTTTCTTTTTCAAAGAGTTTTATGATTTTTTTTTCCCTCTAAACTTTAGTTTTTCACCCTTATGTACTATAATTTTTTTTTTTAGTACTAGCAGCGTAGGAATAGATTTATAAAATCTATATTTCTAACTTCCTTTTTTTTTTTTTTTTTCTTCTCAACAAAATACAATAGTTTTTTTTTTGTATAGAGGCAAAAATAGTCCACCATTCAAGAAACTAATTAGGTAGAGACATATTTTAGGCATTCTTGTATCGAAATGGTAGAACCAAGAATGGCTCATTTCTATATTCTGAATATAAAACACTTTGAGCCATGCATCCACATACTCCTAATAACCGTAAAATTGAGGATCAAATTTGCTTGAAAATCTTTTTCTTTTTGGTGTCTCTCTAGAGGGATGGACTGAGTATTGTTTTGATTGTACATTGACGTGGGATATTTGAGTCTGCTCACTTGTCTTTAGGTTGTGGGTAATGATTTCAGAGTCTCTGTCAACTAAGCTGAGCTCATAATTTTTATTTTTATTTTTTGAAATTGCTTGGAAAGAAATGCCAATTGTTTGGGAGATATTTCTGGATAATTTTCTAATGATCAAATTTAGATTCAAATTCTGGTTCTATCATGAAAAATGGGCTATGTTAATAATGAGATCTGATGGATTGGTCAAATCTGGATGACTATTGCTGGGTAAAGGTCGATACATAAGAGCATTAACATTCGGTGATGCAAATATATATATATATATATATATATATATATCTTGCATCTTTAAATACTATTTTATTTATTTTACCAACCTATGTTATAACTCACCCTACATCTCCTTTTTTATTTTTACATACAACCCAATAAAATAATATAAACTACCTAGTAAAATAATAAAAAGTATTATTCTCTCTCTTTTTCCCCCACTCACTTTTTCTCTTCACATACAACCACATATTAAAATAATATATTTTTTTTTACAACCAATGAACAGTAACGTTGCATATATGCAACCTTTCTATTCATAGTGTCAGTTTGGATAGCTTATTTTTTACTAGTTTATTTTAATATTATGCTTATTTTTGTTACTATTTATGGGTCTCACTACACTTTTTGATACTATTTATGGGTTTCACTATATTATTTTAGCTAACTTTTACCTTTATCTACAGTGCATTCAGTAAAAAGTTTTCAGTTTCAACAAAATTTGCGAATCCCAAATAGACTCATAGGTTGCAAATTATTTTAAGTTTACAAACCCGGATGGAGTGGGTTTTGGGTGGCTTAAGTTGTAAAATAGCAACTAGGGTGTTTACACCCCCCCAATGCTAGTGCTCTAAGATGGAGTTTTAGGCACTTGAGCAGATGACACATTGGATGTGGAAGGTCTAGTTACTAGGGCAAAAGTTGGTGGTTTGAGGAATATTTTCTAGCACTTGAAATCTAGGGCTGTTTGGTATTATTGTTTAAACAACAATTTTCAGTGTTTAAACATCATAATACGTATTTTTATAACACTTTTTAACCTACACATATTTTCACAATACTTAAACAACGTTACTAGAAAGCTCTTACCAAACAAACCCCTATTTGAAAATGCCACGTTAAGACTTAAGATGCGTTGGACATGTCATAATTAAGATAGGTTTAATGAGTTTATTTAGTAAACATATATCAAACTTGAGTCTACGCTCAACTTGTTGTGTATCAAGTCTTATAGCTCACAGGCTTGTTCAAGAACAAATTTTTTTTTCTTAGGCTTAGTTGGTTCATTAAACAAATTTAAAATTTAGGCTCAAACTTGACTTACTTATAAACAAACAAACATAAAGTTGAGCAGATGACACATTGGATGAGGAAGGTCTAGTTACTAGGGCAAAAGTTGGTGGTTTGAGGAATATTTTCTAGCACTTGAAATCTAGGGCTGTTTGGTATTATTGTTTAAACAACAGTTTTCAGTGTTTAAACATCATAATACGTATTTTTATAACACTTTTTAACCTACACATATTTTCACAATACTTAAACAACGTTACTAGAAATCTCTTACCAAACAAGCCCCTATTTGAAAATGCCACGTTAAGACTTAAGATGCGTTCGACATGTCATAATTAAGATAGGTGTAATGAGTTTATTTAGTAAACATATATCAAACTTGAGTCTACGCTCAACTTGTTGTGTATCAAGTCTTATAGCTCACGGGCTTGTTCAAGAACAAATTTTTCTTAGGCTTAGTTGGTTTATTAAACAAATTTAAAATTTAGGCTCAAACTTGACTTACTTATAAACAAACAAACATAAAAAAGTTTTTTATCAAACAGAAGTGGCTCATCAATACGTTCATTTACAGCTATTGTGTAAGGGAGCATACTGTTTGTACTGAGTCACTTTTTGAAGAGTCGCTCACAATTCTGATTCACTTTCACACTGTAGGAATCTTAATGCAGCTTTTGCATGCATGCGATACTTTTTTTTGGAATGCAGCTGTGTAGCTTTATGCATATCGATTCATTTTCAAACTCAGGAGGGACCACTCCCACTCGTTTTACCTTGAGACTGTGTTTGTCTTCTAGTGTCGGCGGAACATAACATCTACTGTTGCCTGGTCTTTTTTTTTTTTTTTTTTTGGCTGAATGTTGCCTGGTCATGTTACCAACTTTTGAATTATTTCACATTCTTCCAAAGTAGCAGGGACCACGGTTGATTGAATTGCTTACAGTCAAATGAATGGATCAAATTCCTCTGGATCTTGTGAATCTATAGCCTATCCTCTGAGCTGAGAGAGGTGTTTTGGGTCCAGCCCACGTGATAGCCCCTTTCATTCAAGAATTCTACTTCAAGGAGAACTCCTAGCAAAGCAAAAGGAAATCATAATTCAATTGGAATTAGGAGACCGCATGTTAGAAAACAAAATGCTTGTTTATATATAGATAAGGTTGTTTGTATGGTTTTGTGGTGGTGTCTAAGAAATTGGCAGCCAAGAGAAAGAGAAGAAAATAGAGAGGAGAGAAGGACTATTAATGCACCAATTCAGACTTGATATGTGTACTAAGTCTGAGGAGGAAAGACATGGAGACCACGCTAACCCAGACTAAACATGTGGACTAAGGTCCGAGGTTGGGAAATGGACATACCCACCGTTGGAGGAACTTGAGAAACGAATGCATCTCAGGAATGTTTCAGTTGGCCAATTCCACCAAAAAGTAGGGCACCATGAAAGACATTATAGAGCCGTGCAAGTAAAGAAGAGAGGAAATATCTAGGGAAGATAACCATTACTTTCACATTCAATGCACTACACCAACTGAGCATGCCTCATTTATGAAGAAAAGATACTTGAACAGTAGTTTCACAGCTCACAATACTCTTTACCACCTTCAAAAGAGTCCGGATGAAACAAGCATCACAATTTCTACCCTAAGGCTTAGTTGGTTTATTAAACAAATTTAAAACTTAAGCTCAATTTATAAACAAACAAACATAAACAAGCTTTTTATCAAACAAAAGTTGCTTATCAACAAGTTGATTTACAATCTAAACAGAGTCAATAAAAATAAAATAAAAATAAAAATAAAAAAATAAAAAAAAAACGATAGTCTATTGTGTAAGGGAGCATGCTGTTTGTACTCTGAGTTACTTTTTGAAGAGTCGCTCACAATTCTGATTCACTTTCACACTGTAGGAATCTTAATGCAGCCTTTGCATGCATGCGATCTACTTTTTTTTTGGAATGCAGCTGTGTAACCTTATGCATTGCGATTCATTTTCAAACTCAGGAGGGACCACTCCCACTCGTTTTACTTTTAGACTGTGTTTGTCTTCTAGTGTCGGCGGAACATAACATCTACTGTTGCCTGGTCTTTTTATTTTTATTTATTTTTTGGCTGAATGTTGCCTGGTCATGTTACCAACTTTTGAATATTTCACATTCTTCCAAAGTAGCAAGGGCCACGGTTCATTGAATTGCTTACAGTCAAATGAATGGATCAAATTCCTTTGTATATTGATGGAGCAAACTTACACCAATCAAGATGAAATTTGTTTCGTGGAATCACCCACTGAAACAATATATAATCTAAGAGTCAAAAAAAAAAAAAAAAAAAAAAAAGTTAACTTAGAGGTTATTATATGCCGGACTTGTACGGACAACAAAGTGTGTACTCCAAAGATAACTCTAGGAGTCAAAAATATAAAAATAAGAGTAATTCAGATGCTATTACATGTATGACTTATTACTTATTCAGTCAACAAGGTTTGTCAAATGACTTCCTAATTCCATTAGAAGCTACAAAGAACCATATGATTGCATTCCCTTGCCTTCTTCTAATTTTAGGTCTACACCATACTTGATTGAAAGGAGATTATTGATAGAAAAATACATGTTTATATCGCATACAAAATATACGCAGCAGAAAATTAACGGATCTACTTCATTCGCAATTGATAACATATGTTAAGTAAGTTTTAGAATATAAGAACAAGAGAGTGTACCTTGATGCTGTGAAATTCAAAACCAAAGACTAGAAGCACTTGGGAACACTTTTAATCTTCACTCCAATTCCACTTGATGCCCAAGAAGTGTGGTCTTTCAATCAACTATATGTGTATGTTTTTTAGAGAGAATTAAAGAGTGTCTGACACTCACATACATACCATTTTATGTTCTTGTTGTGTTACAAAATTCTGTATGTTTCTTTCCCAATAACTAATTATCTAATTGGGCTAGCCTTTTGGGCCTTTTCAATTGGGTTTTAGTATGTAGCTTGGAGTGGGACCAAAAGGGAACACATAAGACACTAGCTCCAAATGCACTTAGACTTTTCTGCCAACTCTTGACAAGTTCAAAATTACCATTAATTATATTTAATACCACTATATAAATATAATTGCACTCTAGGCCTTATTAATAAATTATATCCCAAGACTTTATTGTACATGCAACATCTTCATAAAATATTCATAGTAATACAGAATCATGAATGAAGACTGCCACTTTGTAAATTACTACATCTTAATCCTTAAGTACCCGGTTTAATCCTTTTAAGTTATTCATTATATATTTATGAAATCCAATTTCATAAATATATACTTTAGTAACTATTTACCAAAATAGTTAGGCCTAACATTCTGAATAACAAACCCATTAAACTTATTTAAATGGAATATTTTATATCTCCATTAAGAGATTATGAATTCCATCTTGAAAATATATGTTCCATCAACACTAAATGTGACTGCCCAACATACTGAAGTTTTGACCGTAACTTTAAATCTCACTTCTGATATATCAAAGCAATCTATACTTTATGATCAGATTCATTATTCTTTCAGGATTAAGAGTTCATGTAAATATAAGTCGTGAGATTTATTATTCATTTGACAGTCGTTAGGAGAATAATAAATCTCACAGCGGTCCAGTTCAATATGTCTTAACTCTTAAAACATATCAACATATCAAATAGAAGTCTCCACTTCCATAATCAAGATAAATCATCTTAGTTGATATGTTATAATCTTAAAATGAAATGCCCAATTTCATCACCGATTACAAACTAACATTCTGAGTTTACAAAGAAGTTGTGATTTATATCTTCTGTGACTTTTCACATAAATCACATACTATGCATCTCATGGACTATATGATAATGTTCGAATATTCATGTTACCATTATTTCAGATAATAATAAAAACAACTTTATTAATCACAATATTAAGTCATACATAATGTCATACTTAATATCATACAGAGTATCATACAATAGGATTTAAGAACGCTAATCCTAACAATCTCCCACTTGCCCTAAAGACTATTGTGGACTAATCTAACTCCTATTCCCTCCAAATGTGACTCAAAGGTCCTTTGAGGCAAGGTTTTGGTAAAGAGATCTGCTAGATTATTTGCACTTTCAATCTTTGCAACCACCACATCTCCATGAGCAACAATGTCTCAAATGATGTGGTACTTTCTTTCAATGTGCTTTCCTTTCTTGTGATTCCTTGGATCTTTGGATTATGCAACCGTTCCACTATTGTCGCAAAACAATGTGATGGGAATTTGCTCCATTCTTACTACACCAAGGTCAGAAAGGAATTTCTTGAGCCATACAGCTTCCTTTGCTGCCTCACAAGCAGCAACATACTCAGCTTCCATAGTGGAGTCCACAATATAAGATTGCTTAACACTCCTCCAACTTATGGCTCCACCTCCCAAGATGAATACACATCCTAAAGTGGATTTTCTGAAATTTAGATCCGATTGAAAATCTGAATCTGTATAGCCAATGGGAATCAAATCCTCACACCAGTAAATAAGCATATAATCTCTCGTTCTTCGAAGATACTTGAGAATATGCTTTATAGCTTGACAATGTTTTGGTCCTGGATTTGATTGATATCGGTTGACCATGCCAACTGAATAACAGTTATCTGATCTAGTACAAAGCATGGCATACATGAGACTTCCTACTGTAGAAGTATAAGGAACTTGTCTCATCATATTTTCTTCCTCTTGAGTCTTAGGTCTTTGGTCATCAGACAGAGGAACTCCATATCTGAAAGGAAGTAATCCTTTCTTGGAGTTTTGCATGCTAAACCATTTTAGAACCTTATCTATATATCCAGCTTGTGATAAGCCTAACATCTTATTCTTGCGATCTCGCCAAAGCTTGATCCCTAGAATAAAGTTAGCCTCACCCAAGTCCTTCATATCAAATTAGCTTGACAACCAAACATTTACCGATGACATTACCCCTATATCATTTCTAATGAGTAGAATATCATCAACATAAAACACTAGGACATTACTACTTTATCCCGATGTCTTTTGTACACACATGATTCATCAAGATTTTGTTCAAAACCAAATGACTTGATTGCTTGATCAAATCTGATGTTCCACGATCTAGATGCTTGCTTAAGTCCATAAATGGACCTTTTCAACTTGCATACCATACGCTCTTAGGTCTTAGCTATAAAACCTTCGGGTTGCAACATATAGATTTCCTTTTCAAGATTGCCATTGAGAAATGCAGTCTTGACATCCATTTGTCAAATCTCATAATCATAATGAGTAACAATGGATAAGATAATTCTAATAGATTTAAGCATTGTTACTGGTGAAAAGGTTTCTTCATAATCAATACATTCTTTTTGTGTGTACCCTTTCGCCATTAGCCTTACTTTAAAGGTTTCAACCTTTCCATCTATTCCTCTCTTCCTCTTGCAAACCCATTTGCAACTAACAAATTTAATGCCATTAGGCGCCTTTACAAGATCCAAACTTGATTAGAATACATAGAATCTAATTTAGATTTCATAGCTTTGACCCAATGATATGCATCTATATCATTCATTGCCTCTTCATAAGTATAGGGATCCGATTCAGCCTCTTCTGAGATAGCTTCATAAGTTTCTCCTAAACCTATAAATCTTATAGGAGGCCAAACAATTCTTCCACTACGACGAGGCACCTATGTACTAGACATCTCATGAGTAGTATCTTGTGGTGTATCTAATACAGCCACATCATCCCTAGTTTCATCCATTGGTTGTTCATTTACAGGTTCATTCATTTCAGGCAATACAACTCTACTTCTAGGAGTAAAATTATTCATATAGTCATTTTCCAAGAATTTAGCATTTGTACTAACAAAAACTTTGTTATCCTTACGACTATAGAATAAATAACCACTATTTTTTTTTGGATAACCTACAAGCAAACACACTTCTGATTTTGGTTCTAACTTATCAAGCTTCTCTTTTAACACATTTGCAGGACAACCCCAAATGTGGAGATATTTCATACCAGGCTTATGTCCACTCCACAATTCTATGGGTGTTTTGAGAACAAATTTTGATGGAACTAAATTCAAAAGATGTATTGCTGTATTTAAGGCATAACCCAAAAAAAAAAATTTGTAAAGTTGAGTAACTCATCATGAACCTAACCATTTCTAAAAGAGTCATATTCCTTCTTTCTGCTACACCATTTTGTTGGGGAGTTCCAGGTACAGTCAATTGGGACACAATCCCATTTTGAGTTAAGTAATCCTTGAAATCCCCAAGAAGGTATTCATCACCACGATCAGATCGAATGGCTTTTATGTGTTTACCTAATTGATTCTCAACTTTAGCCCTAAACTCTTTGAACTTTTCAAAGGCTTTGGACTTCCGTTTCATTAGGTACACATAACCATATCTTGAGTAATGATCAGTAAAAGTGATAAAGTATTCATAACCTCCTTTTGTTTGGGTTGACATAGGACCACAAACATCCGTATGAACTAATTCAAGTAACTCTTGGGCTCTTCTACCTTTTGCATTAAAAGGGCGTTTAGTCATTTTGCCCTCCAAACAAGATTTACAAACTGAAAATTCATCAAAGTCCAATGGCTCTAAAAGTACATCTTTGATCAGTCCTTGAATTCTGTTTAGATTAATATGACCTAAACGCAAGTGCCAAAGATATGCATCATTAGTAGAAAGAAACTTTCTCTTTAATGATTTTACATGAGAGTCATTATCTAATTTAGAATTATATAATTCATGTTTATCAGGAGTTAAAATATAAAGATCATCCACAATATTACCAGAACAGATAAATTCTTTACTCTTCTTTATTACAACATTGTCTTTAAGAATAACACAATATCTATGTTTTTCTAAATAAGTTGCAGAAATCAAATTTCTACGAACGTTAGGTACATACAAACAGTCTTCCAATATTAAAACTCTAGACTCAAAACATAAATTATAAATACCAACAGCTACAATTGGAATCCTACTCCCCTCAGCCAAAGTAAGAAACAATTCCCCTTCATTAAGTTTTCTGGTCTTCTGGAACCACTGCAAAGAATTGCAGATATAATTAGTGCAACCTGAATCTACACACTAGGAATTCCTGGGATTTTGTATTAAACATATTTCAAGGAGGAATGAATTATTCATACCCTTATTATTGGCAGCCTTGAATTTTGGACAATTCCTCTTCCAATGTCCTTTCTCACCACAATGGAAACATTTTCCTTTGAGCTTCTTTCCTTTGTCAGCAACCCCTAAGACAATTTGTTTACCCTCTTGCTTGGTGAAGTCCTTCTTCTTCTTCTTCTTACCCTTGCCTTTCGACTTAGGTTAAAAAGTAGAAGCTTTAGCCATATTGGCATCTACATTAGAAGTACCAAGAATGCTTTCCGCCGCTACCAATTCATTCATTAATTCAAACAAAGAGTATATCTTTTAGTTCATAATATAATTGGGTCTGAATTATGGCACTTGGGATTCTCTATCAATATCGGCACTTAAAACTTTCAATGTATTCAAATTGGAAATCATTGTAAGACAATGCTCCCTCACTAAACTGCCTTCAACCATTTTGATATTATAAATTTGCCTCATGGTTTCTTGCCTTGCACATCAGCCTTGCTCACCAAACATCTCCTTCAAACTGAACATTATGTCCGAAGCTAGTTCTACATCCAACATTTGATGTTGTAGAACATGTGAGATAGATGCTAGGATGTAGCACTTGGCCATTTCATTATATTTCTACCAACGATCATATCGCTGTTTTTCCTCAAGAGGAGCATCTAATGAAGGAAAGCTAGGACATGGTTTAGTAAGCACATATTTGTGCTCTTCAGCAGTGAGAACTATGTCCAAATTTCTTTTCCAGTCAACATAATTGGATCCAGTCAGTTTATTTTGATTAAGAATAGTAACAAGTGGGCTAAATGATGCCATGTTCAAATCTGAAAATAATAAACATGAATATAATAAGTAAACTGGACATTATTAATTTAGCATATAAACATATAGTATGGTAAAACCATAATATAATATATGCAACGACAACCTAATCTTGCAATTAATATTCCTCGGAAGCGAGGTCATACCAATCATTATGAATAAGCGAGAATTATTCTCATTATTAATACTATCATGGTAACTCTTACCAAACAAAAATAATTTGTCGCTTTTCCTTCAGCCTCTAAGTAATAATGACATAGCTCCAAAGGGAGGTTAACATTATACTTAGTCTAGTGTACACCATTGCCTAGAATCAATGTGAATCACCAAGTAACTCCACGGAAGCGTGGTCGTTCTCAATGTAAAAACACATTTCATCCATCATTAAGAAGTTTAACATGTAGTACCATGAATTAAACACCCTCCGAAGGGAGTAAGGCATATACGCCAAGGTGAGGTGCTTGATCACACTACTATAAACCGACAGTAGAGGCCGTGAGATGCAACCCTTGTATCTCTCTCCTACTAATTGTTTTAAAATAAAGGTTTTTAAATTATAAAACATGCATAATCTAATTACACATAGCCTTGCATCTTATACATAAAAAACACTTAGAAAAATTATGAATTCGCGCTTCTCAATCAATTCTCAATCGCTTCTCGATCAATCAAGCTTCTAAATTTCCAGTCTCGATTGATCGAACGTGTATCTCGATCGATCGAGAAAAGTTCTGGCTGCTCGATCAATACTTGATCGCTTCTCGATCAATCGAGCCTCGTGAATTTTGAATTTCTAGAAATTTTGAAAGGCAGTTTTTAACCGTTTTTCATGAACAAACAACCATCATATGAACATGATAGATAAAATTTGATATCTAAACTGAATTCCATTGATGCTATAGCCTTAAAGATCAATTTAACATACTTAAATCCAAATTTAAACAACACCATAACATCAATATCAGTTTTCATCAAATCATAGTTTCAACAACCATGTAGAAAATTAAATATGTATAATTTTCTAACATCATGAAACTATTATCTCTAATTCCAAAACTCACAAAACATGTTATACAGATTCAAAATTGAAGACCGCTCTAATACCATTTGATGGAAAAATACATGTTTGTATCACATACAAAACATACGCAGTGAAAAATTAACAGATAACATGTGCTAAGTAAGTTTTAGAATATAAGAACAAGAGAGTATACCTTGATGCGGTGAAATTCAAAACCAAAGACTAGAAGCACTTGGGAACACTTTTAATCTTCACTCCAATTCCACTTGATGCTCAAGAAGTGTGGTTTCTCAATCAGTTATATGTGTATGTTTTCTAAAGAGAATTAAAGAGTGTCTAACACTCACATACATACCATTTCATGTTCTTGTTGTGTTACAAAATTCTGTATATTTCTCTCCTAATAACTGATTATCTAATTGGGTTAGCCTTTTGGACCTTTCTAATTGGGCTTTAGTATGTCGCTTGGAGTGTGAGCAAAAGAGAACAAATAAGACACTAGCTCCAACGGGTTTTGGGTTTTTCTGTCAACTCTTGACAAGTCCAAAGTTACCATTAATTATATTTAATACCACTATATAAATATAATTGCACTCTAGGCCTTATTAATAAATTATATCCCAAAAGTTTATTGTACATGCAACCCCTTCATAAAATATTCATAGTAATACAAAGTCATGAATGAAGACTACCACTTTGTAGATTACTACATCTTAATTCTTGAGTACCCAATTTAATCCTTTTAAGTTATTCATTATATATTTATGAAATCCAATTTTATAAATATATACTTTAGTAACTATTTATCAAAGTAGTTAGGCCTAACATTCTGAATAACAAACCAATTAAACTTATCTCAATGGAATATTTTATATCTCCGTTAAGAGATTATAAATTTTATCTTGAAAATATATGTTTCATCAACACTAAATGTGGCTGTTCAACATACTAAAGTTTTGACCATAACTTTAGATCTCACTTCTGATATATCAAAGCAATCTACACTTCATGATCAGGTCCATTATTCTCTTAGGATTAAGAGTTCATATAAATATAAGTCGTGAGATTCATTATTCATTTAACAGTCGTTAGGAGAATAATAAATCTCACAGTGGTCTAGTTTAATATGTCTTTACTCTTAAAATATATCAACATATCAACTAGAAGTCTCTACTTCCATGATCAAGACAAATTATCTTAGTTGATATGTTATAGTCTTCGAAAATGAAATGTTCAATTTCATCACCGACTACGAATTAACATTCTGAGTCTATAAAGAACTTGTAATTTATATCTTTTGTGACTTTTCACATAAATCACATACTATGCATCTCATGTACTATATGATAATGTCTGAATATTCATGTTACCATTATTTCAGATAATAATAAAACAACTTTATTAATCACAATATTAAGTCATACATAATGTCATACTTAATATTATACATAGCATCATACAATAGGATTTAAGGGCACTAATCCTAACAATTATAACGTAGAGATAATGGTGCCATTGAATCTCTCATCTTCACTATGAATATTATTTAGTGGCAAAACCAGAAAATTTATTTAGAATGGACCAAGCTAAATATATATAATAAAAAATTAAATATAAAAAATAACACACACATATATATTATATTTATTTATTACTTATATATGAAGAATCTTTATAATTTTAATTTAATGTATGATATTTTCTTATGTAAATCAAAATATTTCACATAAAGTAAAAACAAAAAATGGTAAATAAGTAATAAGTCTTTAAATCTTTGGTGGAAAAAAAGTGGGTTTTTACATGTTTACGAATATACCAATCAATTTAATAAAAATAAAACATAATTAAATTTCATTTGGTATACATTAAATTTGTAGTGTACACTACAAATTTGCCTCCATGTCAAGTGGGTAAACATATATATGCATTCCAATAGTTAATTTATTGGTTCAAGTGACCTACTAATTATTATGATATTTTCAATAGAATTTTTAATTAATTTGTACATCGTACGAATATACCACTAATTTATATGTAAGGGTAATTTTATGGTACCCCCAAAAAAGATAGAGGGTACGGTATCCACTAGTAGGTAACCTGCTATACCAAGTTATATTTTTCTCACATTTAATGATTTCATCTTCACATTGTGCAGTTCCAACATCACATGTGACAGTTCTTTTCTCACATTTGGTGGTTGCCTTACTTTTTTCTCACATTTGACAGTTTCATTCTCACATTGTGCAGTTCCAACATCATATGTGACAGTTCTTTTTGGTGGTTTCCTTACTTTTTTCTCACATTTGACGGCTTCATCCTCATATTAGGTAGTTCCAACATCACATGTGATAGTTTTTTTCTAACATTTGGTGATTCCCTTACTTTTTTTCTCACATTTAACGGCTCTATCCTCACATTGTATAGTTCCAACATCACATGTGACAGTTCTTTTCTCACATTTGGTGGTTCTCTTACTTTTTTCTCATATTTGACGGTTTCATCCTCACGTTGTATAGTTCCAACATCATATGTGACAGTTCTTTTCTCACATTTGGTGGTTTCCTTACTTTTTTCTCACATTTGACGGCTCCATCATCATATTATGTAGCTCCAACATCACATGTGATAGTTCTTTTCTCACATTTGGTGATTTCCTTACTTTTTTCTCACATTTAACGGCTCTATCATCACATTGTGTAGTTCCAACATCACATGTGACAGTTCTTTTCTCACATTTGGTGGTTCTCTTACTTTTTTCTCACATTTGACGGTTTCATCCTCACGTTGTATAGTTTCAACATCACATGTGACGGTTCTTTTCTCACATTTGGTGGTTCTCTTACTTTTTTCTCACATTTGATAGTACCATTCTCATATTGTGCAGTACTAACATCACACGTAACTGTACTTTTGTCACATTCAGTGGTTCTCTTATTTTTATTCTTTTTTTTCATATTTGATGGTACCATCCTCACATTGTACAGTACTATCATTACATGTGACTGTACTTTTGTTACATTCATTGGTTTCCTTATTTTTTTTTCCTCACATTTGATGATTCTATTATCACATTAGGCAGTACTAATATCACATTTGACTGTACGTTTTTAACATTTGGTGGTACTTTAATTTTTTTCTCTTACATTTGACGGTTCCATTGTCACATTAGGTAGTACTAACATCACATATGACTGTACTTTTACCTCATTCAGTTGTACCATTATTTCTTTTCTTACAAGTGATAGTTCCATCGTTACATTAGGTACTGCTAACACACATGTAACCATACTTTATCACATTCAATGGTTCCTTTTTTTTCCCCTTCACATTTGATGGTCCATTGGGTAGTACCAACATCACATGTAACCAAAATACCTTGAAACTCTCACAAATTACCTGGATACCCTTAAAATCAAGAAGATGACCAAAATACCCTTAGAACCTATAAAATGACTGAAATGACCCTAAAACCTAAAAAATGTCCGAGATACCCTTAGAACCTAAAAAATGACTGAAATGACTTTGTAACCTAAAAAGTGACTGAAATACCCTTAGAACCTAAAAAATGACCGTAATACACGTAAAAATGACAGAAATACCCATAGAACCTTTAAAATGACCGAAATACCCTAAGAACCTAAAAAATGACCGAAATGACCCTGAAATCTAGAAAATGACTAAAATGACCTTATAACCAAAAAGTGGTTAAAATACCCTCAAAACCTAAAAAACAACTATAATGCACTTGAAGCCTAAAAAATGACCGAAATACCCTTAGAATCTTAAAAATGACCGAAATGGCCCTAAAACCCAAAAAATGACCAAAATACCCTTAAAACCTAATAAAATGACCAAAATGACCCTAAAACCTAAAAAATGATTAAAATGACCTTGTAACCACTTATTTTCCATTATTAAGGTTGAACATTTGAAATAGATCACATTGACATATATAAAGAAAAGATGGTTGAAAACTGCAAAGTGTGATCTACCTTGCAAACATGAATCCCAAATTTATGATGTACGTTCATGCATAAGATTATCCTAAGTTAATTTCGATTGGTGCTTAATAAAATATTAATTCAAATTTAATTATGAGATCTTTATATCTTAACTTAGTGGTAAGCCTAAGATAATTAACATTCTTGCATAGAATTATCTACATGTATATGTATTTTTAAACATTTTAGAAGCAATAACTTAGTGGTAAAACAAGTGTGTTTTAACTAGGATACCCTGGTTTGAGCCTTTGCATTGATCCCTTACCGTTAATATAATTTTTAAAAATAATTAACACTTTAAAGCATAACCCTTGCTGGTATCTTTTTCTATTCACCCTTGATTATCCATTTGTATATGATGCAATTTGTTTACTAAGAAATCACTTTTCCATATTCATATATGAAAAGATAAAGAATTCACTAGTTCTGTTTGTATATATCATAGATGATCCAAAGAAATCAAACCAACTACTTGCACTTGGAGCTATAAATGAAAATTTTTATCTCATAATATCTATAACTTGATTTGATATGTAACTCACTTTCATGTACTACAAGCAGGTCTCTTGTTGCAAAGTATCTCAAAGAAGCAAAACAACTACAAAGATATCCATTTAAAAAGGGAAAATTCATTTTTTTAAAAATATCCACTACAATGTGTTTCATTCACATCTATATCTAAATACCATCATGGTAACAATTGAAAAAGAGACAACCAAAAGCATCTGCATGTCTGGATTTCATTCTTAAATTCTCAAGAAGGCAACTTTTTTTTTTTTTTTTGATAGGTAAATAGAAAACTTTTATTAAAGAGGGAAAAAAATAAAAGAGAAGTACAAGATGTTCATGATGATGAACAACAACACAACACAACAACAACATAACAGCAACACAGCACAACACTACACAACACGCCACAACACAACAGCAAGAGAGAAGTCAGGAAACTAAGCTAAGAGAAGGCATAAACTCAGAGAGAGAAGAGCACTCAGTAAAACCCCAGCAACGAGACCACTCCATTAGACTGCGTTGGCATAAAATCTTTAACTCCTCCAACATTTTCTCTTTATCTTGAAAAGATCGACGATTTCACTCCAACCACACAATCCACATTAAGCACCCTGAACCCAAGTTCCAAATTTCTGAATTATGCTTCCCAAGCCACTGATGCCAACTAGATAACAAACCTACAACCGAACCCGGCATAACCCAATGAATACCAAAAGCTTGAATCATGAAAGCCCATAGGGAATGAGTGATAGGACAATGAAGAAGAAGGTGGTCTACTGACTCTCCATCACAGCAACACATGCAACACCAATTAGCCAAAGGGCGACCCTTAAGCATTAGGTTATCCAAAGTGAGAACCCTCAAGAAGGCAACTTCTAACTTGTAGGAATTTCTTATAGTCCATTCTGCAACTACAATGACAACTGAACCATCTGCATTTAAATTGTATAACTATTAGTGCTTTAAAAAAAAAATAATAAAAAAAAAAGATGTTCGTAAGAGCATATCTCTTTGCATAGAGCCTTAGATATTTAGTTATTATTTAAATAACTACAATTACTCAAGAACTTTAGCTTATCTAGCTCAAATTGACAATATCAAGTTCAAAATCATATGTAATGAGTTTATTATAATAAAAAATAAAGTAAAGAACAACATGCTAAAAAAAGGGATATAATTAACCTTTGAGAGGTTTCTTACCATCTGAAAGTTGAGTAATAATGTAAATGATTGTGGGTGCATATCAGTGTTTCAGCTCTGTTTTAAAGCTTGATCTTGTTACATGGACTTCAATTGTATGTGCATATGCATTCTAGATGTGATAAGTGTTTGGACTCATTTACAGAAGCAATACACAACATTATAAGCAAAAAATTTAACTTATTTAATAAACCCATCCATAAATTACATCAAATGTTCCCTAATAGCTTCCAAGAATAATCATATCACTTTGCGCAACATAAACATACACAGTGACTCCATTGACACATTTGGCAGTTGGTTCTTTACATAATCAATTGCTTTAGGCTCCACAACTGGAGTTTCCATGATTTAAAAGATCCATTAAAGGAGGAAGTACATCTTGGACAACACCGTGATAAAAAATTTCACACTTTTAACCATATTTTACAGCTGGTTGTTAGCATATCTAACCATATCCTGTATATAAAAGCAATTCAAATTATGAAAGGAAATATCTAAATTAGTAAAAACCTTAACTTCAACTAAATTAACAATGGGCATCAATTTATTTCAACCTTTGGGGGTTGAACTAGATTATGACTAATATCCAGTGAAAACATTATGTGGAGTTGGTAGTCTTGGGATTCAATTTTTACACATATGGACATGCTTGCACATGGTTGCTTTTAAGTAAACATGGTACTAAATTCCACCAATTATAGATGTCATTTTTCTTTATCCAGTGCAATTCCAAAAGTGCAGAAAACAAAGCTTACAATAATACACAAAAATAAAGCCAACAGATGGAAATATGCTCTGTAAACATAATTAGAGTACATATACGAACAAAAACAGAAAATCCTTATTTCCAATGTCAAATAATCCTCTAATCAAGGGCTCTAATCTGTCTATGAACAAGGGTCACATAATGATTTAATTTCTCTAGGTTGAGATGAAGAGTATCATTCTCTATTAGAACTATAATGTGGCAGCACCTTGAAGAAGTAAACTAGAGCAACTATGAAACCTTATAGACATTCATAACTACCTAAAAAAGTTGAGAAACTAAGGGTGACACCGTGACACCCATAAATTATAAAGGACATGAACATGTAATGCAATCTACTCTTTCTCCAAGCTTACCACGTGCCAGATCTCTTACATCCTAACAATTTCATGCACAATACTCTTATTACTAGTAATAAAATGACAAAACAAAACATGTTGTAATAGAAGTATAAACCTGAAATCGATGGAATACACAAAATGCTTCCCTTCAGTGAAGAACACTATCAAAGAAACCTTGATTATGAAGGCAGTGTGTTGAATAAGTGGCATTTGCCACATTTTGAAGTTGGTGACTTCCAAGCATGCACATTTTCACATCTAAATAACTCAAAGAACTGTATCATTAAAATAATTATAAATTATCCAAAACTTCCAAATGACCAATACTTAAAACTTGAATAATAATAATAACAATTATTATTATTTTATGAATCAATAAAGATATTTTTTTTGGATAATACAGTAAAGAATTTTATTTAGAGTAAGATAAGTATACAGTATGAGCCCCAAAGACTCTAAACTAGCAGCTGACATAGTAGAACTCTGCATTACATATAGGGGTGGCAAAAGAAGCCCAAACCCATTTGGCCACCCAAACCCACCCACTCTAATTGAACCTAAACCCACCCAATTATTAGTTGGGTTAAATGGGCATCAACCCAATTAGACCCAATAATTATTGGGTTTTAACTAAAAACTCATTGAACCCCATTTAACGCAAAAATAATATACCCAAATTCAACCCAGCCATTTCCATATATTAATTAAAAATAAAATAAAATAACCCAACCCCCAGACAAAATTAGACTCTAATTTTCTTAGTTCTGTTTCTTTAACTTTCTCGACAACCAAACGCATTCCAATTTCGTTAATATCTTTAACAAAAGCATTAAAAGAGAGCTCGCCAGAGTCCATTTCTAGCAACTTCGAACCATCAAAGGAAGCATTTTCCAAACCTTGAGAGAAATTCAAGACCCAGACAATCCAGATATGAAACGTTGTGTTCGATTCAAGCCCGAGGAAATGCGAGGGATAGTCTGGCTAGACCAAACGGTGAAGAAGAATAAGACGAAAGATAACAAGGGAGATCAGGTGGAGGAGGAAGAGGCAGAGGGAGAGGAGGATCAGATTCTTCCTCCGGTGATGATCTCCGGCGACACCTCGAAGTTCTCGTACATGAACCGGCAGAGCCACTGGTCTGTGATTTGGATCTCGCGGATCGTGTTGGAGACACTTTATCTCGGGCTTGAAGGCGTGCACTGGTTCGTGATCGGCGACGACGACGAACATGGACTCATCGAGGCATCCCCAAATGTTCTCCAACGAGTCAACAAGGTACTTGACCCGACACGCAATGCCATAGATTCAGGTCCAGGCTGGGATAGGGTGAATGATGAGCTTGGGGGTTTCAGAGGAGGTGGAGGAGAAAGCTTTTTTTTTTTTTTTTTTTGGTTTTCGGTTCATAAATAATTGGAATTCAATTTTCAAGATTCATTTCCTTATTTTTCTAAATTTTCTCGGCAACCAAACAGTGGACATTCCTCTATTTTCCTGTTGTTGTGCTGTTACTGTGTTTATGGGCATTTTGGTAATTTTGATAATTGGGTAATTGGGTGGCTTGGGGTTTACCCATTATAATTGGGTTGGGTTGGGTTTGGTTTAACAATAATTAGTTAAATGGGTTTTAATGGGTAAATGGGTTTTATATACCCAAACCCAATTATGTCTATCCCAAACCTACCCAAACCCACCCATTTGACACCCCTAAATTTACATACCACAATAACAACACAAACACACCATCCAAAGTAGGCAAATTCAACCCCCCTAGGCATGATTATCATGGTAAGGGGAAAAGATGACATCACAAAATGCTTAATCATGCATGAAAAAAGTTTCAAATGGTCAATATTTTTGTATTCTTAATCATACATTATGTTAATTTTTTTTTTTAATTTTACTTATTAATTTGAGAAGACTTTGGGGGATATCCTGTTTTGGCTGATATAATTTCCGAGCTTGGATCTTTGCCCCCAAATCATCACAGATAACTAGCAATCATATAACCCAAAATACCCAATCAAATTAATGAAAAATCAGGAAGAAAAAGAAAACAATTCTTACACAAGATCTATCTTCTCAATACTAAAATATATAAATCAAATATAACCTAAAAGTAATAACCAAATCATATATATATATATATATATATATATATATAAACAACTTCTCCCACAAAAATTCTCATTGGTGGCAGTAGCGGACGATCTGATGTTGACGGATGGCGCGCGGCAGCTGTAGCGGTGGTGGCAATGACACAGAGCTTGCCAAGTCTCTGTCTCATTCAGCCTCTTTTGTCTCTGTTTCTTTCTCTTTTGGTTTTCTTTTTCATTTTATACACTACATATTCTACCGATAACAAATTTACCTAATAATTTAAATAAATGGTCAAGATTGAAAATTTTAAAATGTACTATTATGATTTGGGCGGGTACCGCACCCCTTGAAAAAAGAGGTGGGTATTGTAGAATGACCCTATTTAGAGCATTCACAGCAGTGAAGGCAAAATTTTAGCTATTTAGTTACACAAAAAGTCATTTTATTTATTTTACCTATACACATGCTGCAGCAGTGAATCTATTTTAACTTTCAACACAATAAAATAATATAAACATCATAATAAAATAATATATCTCCTACAATAAAATAATATATCCCACTACCCACAAAAACATCTACAATAAAATAATATTTCATTCAACTACTAACACACCACCGCAACAACCATCAATCCCATAAAAATCACTGCACAACCACAAGCCCGCCGTGCCCATCAAAACCAGTGAAGAAGAAAAAAAAAAGAAAGCAGAAAAATCAACACAGCCAAATCGGAAAACACAACAAAAGTGAAACCCAAAAGAACCAACAGACCCAAAATCCCACTGTTGCAGATTCAGAGAACAGATTAATAAAAAGGGTAAATTCCTTTCTCATTGTACTCTTTTCTTTTCTTTTCTTTTTTTTGATAATCCTTTTCTCGTTGTAGTAGAATAGGAGGAAACCACCGCTGTTGGTGTCTGTGGCTTCAGCTTTTCAGGACCGGCGGTTTAGAGAGGAGATCGAGACATTTGGGTATGGGTTTGAGAGATAGAAAGATAAGAAATCACCACCGCCGTTGGTGGTGGCGACTGTGGCCATGAGAGAAGGAGGCACTACTTGAAGGTTTCATCCATGGAGGCCAGAGAGAGAGAGATGGTTTGAGAATGTTCTAGCAGGAAGAAAGAAGAGATGGAGAGGGAGAGAGACACGGAGAAAGGAGAAAAGCAAGAAAGAATAAAAAATAGATAAAGTAGTGTGAATGTAAAATAAATTTTTTTTTTTTGCTCTTAGCTACAGTGCACATCTATCTATAGATGTGCACTTTAACAAATCAGCTAAAAAATATAACTATAGCTCCGCTGCTGGAGCTTGTTTTTTGTGTGTGAGGTACTAAAATATACCAATATAACTTTTTAGCACCACTGCTGTGAGTGCTCTTAGGGGGAAAAAAAAAGTAAAAAGCACCAGCAACAAAATTTATATATTGAAACTTCATATCATATAAGGAACTAAAAATATTTTTAATTAATTTTGGAACGTCGATTATATTTGTGAAATCTTCATTTACTTTAAATAAAATTTAATTAATCCATGGTTCACGCAAAGTAATAATGGACATAAAACTTGTTGTACATGATAAATAAGCCACAAGCACGAACATCTTGACATTTATTACATCTAGGCAAAAACTCATATGATTATTCCATCGGATATGCTAATGCTATGATCATATAGAAATGAGAAATGCGTACACAATTATGATTACAAATATATTACCATTATTTATAACCTGTACTAGATGAACTCAAAGGAAGTTTACCTTTGTTGCTTGGCCGTTGGTTGGAAATTCATTGAACTGTTTTGGATTCAGGAGTGTTTCGGGTTTTGAGGTACACAGTACACACCTTGTTGGCTATATAAGTCCTGCATGTCATAACCTCTGGATTTCTTTCTTTCTATATATTTTATTTTTACTCTTATAGTTACCTTTGGGGTTATATTGCGTTGGTGGGTGATTCCACGGAACAAATTTCATCTTGATTGGTAGGGCATGCTCCACCTTAAGAGTTTCTTTTACATATGTGGGGGATAATAATTATTTTGACTTAAGTGAACCACTTACATGTTTTAAATAAATAAAAAGTAAACCACTTACATATGTCAATGATGAAAAAAAAAACCTGGCATTAATGAAAGAGAGAATTTCTAGAGAAAGTTGAACTCAGAGAAAAAAGAGAGAACAACTCAACTTCAATCTTCTTTTGATAATTAGATAGTTATAACAATGGTGGAGAAGAATATGAATTCTTATTTTCCTTATAAAGAAAAAAAAATAATATAACTGAACTATAAAACTTTTTTTTATTTTATGGAAAGTTATAAGACTCTTGATAGCTTTACAAATGAAAAATGAAATTTAACTACTCAAGAATAAAATACATAATGCTACTGGTAACTTTTAATAGGCCATATAATGATATTATCCTTAATTTGTGAGATACCAATCTGATGTGATTTTAGCCCAAATGAGGTTAAATACATGTTGTAAAATGGGGTGTCTACATCATCTAATATCTAACTTTCTATGTTTTAGCCAGCATTTTTAACACTTATTGAACTACATGTGCAAAAAAAAAAAAAATTATAGCTTTTCTCATTTAACAACATTGAAATTAATTGAAGCAATGAGGCTCAAGTGATTGCCAACTCCTAGTATGTCCATGGTATTCAGTGTTCAAATCTCCTCACCCCATTATAACGATTGAATTATCAAAAAAAAATAAACATTGAAATTAACTGAAGCACTTGATGTTCCTAACAAACTTCTTAGGCTTCAATATACACATACATGGACAACCAACTATATTTATGGTCATTCTACAAAACCTCCATTTTTTAGTGGGTATGGTATCCACACAATCTTAACCACGAATTTGATGTTGTTATAAATATATAAACGTGGGTTTGCATCCTCTCTGTCTTCTCTCACAAAAATCTGGTTTTGATTCATTATCTACGTGTTTTATGATTCAGTTTTACCGCAACTTCCTAGATTTATGTTAATAAATAATGGACTGTTTGTCATTTTTTTTAGTCAATAATTTCATAATATTTCTAATTTAAATTTATTCACAGTTTAATTTGATTGCTAAAAATTAAAATCCTAGGAGTTGGGGGGCTTGAAGAGCATTACTAAAAATTGGGGGGCTTGAAGAGCAATATTCTGATAGCTTTATTCCGAGGGTCATTAAAATCCTCGACATAAACCTATACAACCCTCGGAATAATCTATTAAAATTATGCGGACTAGTTTTTACACTCCGGCGCTAATTTTAGCACCAAATTTAAACATTTTTCAACGCATTCTGTGACAATAGGAAAACTCTTTTTCTTTTTTTTTCACGCTCCGCACTCAGAAACTGCTCACAAACAATCAGAAAATTCTCTCAAAATCGATCTGAGCTCATCTCAGAAAACTCAAAGATCAGAGCTCATCTCATCTCCGACGGGCTGATTTGCGGTGGTCAGCTATCTCATCTCCGACGACAAGCGAGCCGTTGATAGCTGTCTCTCTCTGTTTGTTTCCTGAGAAATTATGGAAATTACACTTATATCCGATTCTACTAGGTACGATCTTCTATGGCTTTTCATTTCATTGCATTTCTATAGATTTCCTTGGATTCTGTATTTGGAGAAATTTTTTGAAATGAATGGGCTTTGTTTGAGTTTTTATTTATTTTAACAGTTATATTTATTTCAATTGCTTTGAAATTCTAGCTCAATTCGTTAGCTTTGTGGTGGAATTTGAGCTCGATTAAATTTCTTTGGACTCGTTTAGAATCTGTTTGGTTGTTGAGAAATCGTAGGAAAATAAATGAGTTTGTATTGTATAGTTTTGTTGAGATTTTTTTTTTTTTTTGAAAATTTTTATTTATTTTTATCTTTATTTTTATAATTTTATTGTTGGTGTTTTCAATTAGTAAATTTTATAGCTCAAATCCCTAACCGTTAACTTGTGCTGAAATTTGAGTTCTATTAAATTTCTTTGATTCATTTGAGAATCTGTTTGGTTGTCTAAAAATTGTAGGAAAAGAATGATGTATTGGAGAGGATTTGGGGATTGATTTGTACATTCTGGTTTGATTTGAGCTTAAATTATTGGTTGATTTTGCTATTTGGATTTTGGATGAAAAATAGTAAGTAAAGCTTGAATTTTTAGGTTCTATGTGGAAAGATTACTGAAATAAACTTCTATGACTACTGTTTGATGAAAGAATGCTTAGATTGCATTCCCAGTTGATTTTCCCTTCCTATTAACGACAAGCAGTAGCAGTCTCCTTACTAGTGTCATTTGACTCAATTAATCTGACTTGAGTCATGCCCAACTTTAGCCATGTTTAGCGTGTTTGATTTAGTTTATAAATAAATGAACTAAGAAAAACTTAATCTATATATGAAAAATTCTTAGATGTTTGCTCAGAATATAATGTTGCCCAATGCAGTAATATGACCTAGTGTCTTTGGGCATGTCCAGTGGGGTATGTGTCATATTGCTTGAATTAATTTGTATGAGTTGCTTGAAAAAATAACAATGGAAATGACATGTATAGGAAGTTTATTAAAAAATTGTGGCATGTTTGCGCTATTGTGTGCTCCAATAATTCATAGGTCAATCAATTATAATGGCACTTCCTGAGTTCAAGCCCATTGGATGCCTGTGTGACTGGCCAATAATATAAATAGTTAATCCTAGATACATTCTGTAGCCAAATTTTTTAATACCCATGTGTTTTGCAGCTTGCCAATTTGGAAGTTTGGTTTCAGCGGCCAAAAGACATTGTTCAGAAATTCATATCTGGAGATCTAGACCTTGGTGTTGTGGGTTTTGATACAGTCAATGAATATGGCCAGGTAAGCATTAAGTTATGAACTGTTTCTGGTTCATTATTTGGGTAATTGGGTCCCTGAGTGTTCGTTTGATGTTTACATATATATGGGCATAGTGAGAATATTTTGCTTTATAAGTTGAAAAGTAAAAACTGAAATGCCTACCCCTTTCTGCCTTAAGAGTAATTTTCCTACTGGTATATTCATTTAGAAGTTTGTCACTCTCTCTCTCTCTCTCTCTCTCTCTCTCTGTTGTTAGTTTGAAGGCCATACGTTTGAAAAAATATCCTTTACTTTGATGAGGAAAATGCTTGTAGAGTGTGCACAAGTGTGTGTGTGTATGGTACCCGGTTTACCATGAAACCGTTAGCTTGGGGGTTCGAGCCCCTACACCTGCATAAACAATTACCAAGCAAAAAAAAAAAATTGATCTATAAATCATTAAGATTGGATACTCAATGTTACTAAAGTTATTTAGAATGCCTATTAAGTTGAATACTCAATGTTACTAACTGGAGTAATTCAAAATGCCCATAAGGTTAGACACTCAAGCATGCTTTGTCACTTTCTTTTGCTCTCCGCTATGTGTTACTGTGTTTTTTCTGTGTTTTTAGTTGTTCCAACTGTGCTTCTGTAGAGTCTTTGTACTGATCTGATGTATTTCCTTGAAATAAAAATTTGCTTATTCATAAAAAAAAAGGGGGTTAGATACTCAAGCATGGTTTAGAACCTAGAGCAAAATTGTAAGATTTGTTTCTAGGAAGAATTTAATCTCTTAAACACACACACATGCATCCAATGAACACTCTAATTATGTTAAGCGTTCTTCCCTTTGTCATTACCTAAATAGAAACTTGTGCACGTTGTTTACACCTTGGAAAATAGGCAGAGTGCTTCCAAGACCCTCCATATTGGGGGTTACAGACATATAAATGCAATGGCCATCCTGTCATTGGCTGGTAGATGCTCTGCCGTACTCATAGAGGTGGATTGTTAGTAAAGGGTCTGATACTTTTATCAAAGGGTTGCAATTAGCAGCAGATCATGGACTCGTTATGAAATTTAAGGGTCTGCCAAAACAATGGTTGATGAGATAAATTGTTATAATGAATGCCTTAAGAACCCAGCAGCCCACTTAAAATGGTTTAGTAAAAGGAGGGGTAACATGTCTTTGTCCTGGGGTTCACTTCATTCATTATAACCAAAAAAGTGTAAGTTTCTGATGGACTGGCACTCCGATAGGTCAACTGCTATCAGTGCTGCTAGAAAGATCCAAATTATAATGCACTATCTAAAACTAATTCATCTTTGAAAAAAATTGAAATAAGTGTCCAGGTATAATGGAATATTTAAAATATTTTGTTAATCTGTTGCATTGTTAGGATTTATTGCAATGCTATATAGATGGGCGTTGCTTCTTAAACTTACATATAGATATGTATCTAAAATTTTTATGCTTTAATTGCTACGTTACACACACACACATACACACACACACACATATATATATGTTTTTTTTTTTTCTTTTCAGATAAGGACAATTGTTGAACGGTGGCCTTTGTCTCTAAGTATGCCTATCTATTGCTTTTGATGAAAACTGCATATAATTTAAAAAAAAAAAAAAAAAAAAAAAAAAACACCAAGGGATGCCAACATAGCTACAATAGATGGTTGTACAAGTTAAAACTAAGTACTTTCATATTTGATATGGCATGCACCATATTTTTGGTAAATTTTAAAAAGATGTGGATAGGATCTAAGCTTATCATTAAAAATTGGTCTGGTCTAGTTAGTTAACAACTGGGAAAAGAGGAATTGTTTTTCTATGTATTACATTTATCAAATTGCTTTATATGTGACAATGTTTAACCTCTGTGATCATATGAGTACCTGTGTTTTACCCATATTTTTCTTCTCATTTTGTGCACAACGATGATTATAGCAGTTCTGTCATTGAGGTATACTGGTTTGTTATTTCAGATGTGGATTGGTTTCCTTGACAACTTGCTTCTTTTTAATGTTTGCTCCACTAACAGACAAAACAACTTGATGGGAATCTTCCATCTGAACTTGAGGAGTTCCTGAACAATAATCAAGGGGTTGAAATGGTAGTAAAGTTGGGTAGAGAGAATACTAATTGTCAAGTGATTCTGTTACAAAAGATCAGGGGCCCTATCCTTCAGATGAAACCCAAGAAACAACAGTGGTAGGTCTTTTCGCTACAAAACATGCTTGTTTTTACTTCTTTAACTTAGTAATACATGCTTTGTTTTCGAGCGATTATCATTTTAGTTCATGTCTTAGTTTTCTTTTAATACTGCAGCCTCATAACACAGCTGAGTTGGAAAACATGGAACCTTTGAAGGATAGTGAGAACAAAGCAGGAAAATGCAAATGCCTGGTGAATTATTCTTGATGGAGATGTGATCACAAATTTGAGATTATAAGTTTGATGCTTTCCATGTTTCTTTTCTGATATCAATCATTTTTGTTATGTTTAATTTTAATTTTTCTATTTTAACTCAATTCAACACAACTAAGATAAATCCTAACTATTTCGAGTCTGCTACATGGTTCTTTTTATGCTACTTGGCCTTATCTAGGACATGTCCCCATATATCTTTTCTTTTAACATAAATATTTGCTGATGCAATTTGGCTGATGTGCAACTGTTAAAATATGGCAGAGTGATCAAGTTGGTGTACAAAGCATGGAAATGTTAAAAGTAAGAGCTGCCCTCGAAGAAAGATTGAAACAAGTGGGTATCCTTAGTTCCAGAGCTTCAAAGTCTGATAAAGCCCAAAAACGTCTGAAGCCAGTTAATGGGTACTATTTTTGCCTAAGCTCTCTAGTGTTGGCTTCTTTCTGAAATTTTGAGCACTAATTCATTGAAGCTGGAATGGAACAGACGACTTGTGACGTATGATGATTTCGATGATGATGCTATAGACGTGGGAGCTGCTAGATTCGGTAATGGTCATGCAAGTTCATTGAGCACAAGTAAACTTTCCCAAATTGTTTCTGCTAAAACAAATAAGCCCAAGGTATAAAACTTGATTGGACCTCCTCTTTGTATGTGTGAGTTTATATGGACATTAATTTCATCAATCAATAGTAGGCTGCATATGAAAAAAACCATTACATATATGTTTCTTGTTAAAATGGTGTGAATAGGTTCATCAGGTGAATGTAATCTTTGTCTGGATAATGGATGGTTTTGGGGCTTTACTGTCTTGACTGTATCACTAGAGCATTATGTTTCTTGTTCGCATCCTTGAATCAAGAATGTTTGGTTGGTTTTCATTTTAAGAAGCAAGGTACCACAAGTATGTGCTTTTATGGTTCTTGTCCCTCTCAGGTTTCCAAATGCACTTGGGGCTTTTATGTATCCAATTTATGGTCACGGGGAACTACCACAGGCTTTTTGTCGTCATGCTACTGTCAAAGGTTGCATTCATGTAAGTTCTAGTCAAGGGATTCACAGTTTAGTTTTCTAAGAGCATCATCATTTGATAATTCCTTACCATTTTTACATCTTGCTGAATACTTGTTAATGTCTTGTGCATTTTGTTTATGAGGAAATAGGTATATGCATGTTCATACTTGTCTAATCTTATTTCAAATGTAATTAACTGTTTGTATTATGCATTTTATAAGAGAGAACTTGACCTATTTGCATGAGGCTTTTAAGAATTGGGAGTGAGTCAATTATTTGCTTTGATTTGGATTGAAATTGTGTGGCTAATAACTGAAAAACCTGAAAATAGATTTCTTAGGAAGGGATGAAACCCAAGAATAGTTAGAAAGGAAAATTTTATTTTTTTTCAACTTTGAATAAGATTTTTATTGATAAATACCATATAGATAATGTTGGCAGTACATTTTGGGTCAGGATATTTACCTGGTTGCAGAGATTTGATTATTGAACTTACATCTTCTTGTTCTTGTCAATATGGACTTCATTGTATGACAATTTTTCAATCAAACACCTCAACCATTTAACAAGTGCATGATTAATTGGTTTGTCTATTTCCTTACAGTTCTTAATGCTCAGGTTGTTTTGCATTGAAATATAATAATATTAAGATTAGGATTTTGATCATGCATGGTTCTTGTGCTAATTCATTTCTCTTCTTCTTCTTCCTTTTTTTTTTTCTTCTTTATCTAGTTAAAATACTAAGTTCATTTATGTTAATATGAAAATGTCTACATAAACTTCAAGAATGAAGAATTTAGTAACTTGGAAAGCTAATTGAATTTTGTTTTGATATTTGTGTTTTGATATAATATAGATTTTTTAATATGTGGTTCTTTAAAGTCTATGTGTGTGTTTTTATTTATTTATTTTTTTTAAAAGAGAAAAACCTTATTTTAAGGGTTGGGAGAGCTCAAAAAAGGTTATTGTTTTTTTATCCCTTCTAAAATTTTCAAAGGTTGCCAATCCTTGAAAAAGATAAAACATTTGTCTCGAGGGTCATGTAGGCGAGGGAATTTGTTTCAAAGTATTATTTTGAGGGTCTTTAATACTTTTTTCAAGGGTTTTGACCCTCAAAAAAATCAACTTTGTTGTAGTGTGTGTTGTGTGTAATATAACTTGTCTCATCTTCCCTTAAAAATTACCATGGCTTTTGAGTGGAGTTGTGGTGTACCTTTGTGTTAGCACCCCTTTTCCTCTTCCTTGTGTGTGCGTGTGTTTGTTTCTCAACAAAAAAAAAAAAAAGAGGGTAACTGTCCCACATTACTTAAAAAGAGTGTTGTGTGTGGCAAGATTTTCAAACCCGAACCGTTCATTGAACCGTAAAAAAGAAATGTTCAAGGTTTTTGAGGTTGAACTGAGGTCGAACCGGGGTTGAACCGTGATGACGTCATAATTAATTTAATAATTAATTAATGCCTAAATATAGATATTAAATTTATAAAACTAGCAAAATTGACTAATATATCTATATATATGAGAAAAATTTAATGATTTTCAAGCATATATTTAATAATTAAATAAGAAAGTTAATAAAATAAAATAATAAACATGCAAACATTAAAATTTATGATTAATTTTTGAAGTAAAGTTAAATATCTTTGAAGGATTTTAATTATAATTTTTTTTATTCCTTGTAAGAGATGGATAATTTAATTAAATAGAATAAAATTGTGTTAAGTTGTTTTTTTTTTTTTTTTTTTTTTTTTTTTAATTTGCTAAGGGGTTGGACCGCACGGTTCTTGCCACCGGTTCGTGCAGTCCAACTTCGGTTTTAGGGGTTCATGGAATTGCTACATATGCTCGGTTATTTATGCTTAAAAAATCGGTTTTTATCTCAGTTCTCGGTTTTTACAGTCCGACCTCCCGGTTCGGTCCGGTTCTGAGAACTAGGTGTGTAGTATACTTACCCCATCCTTCCTTAAAAGTTACCATAGCTTTTGAGTGAAGTTGTGGTATGCCTTTGTGTTAGAAAGTCTTTTACTCTCTCTTGTGTGTGTGTGTGTTTGTTTCTCCAAAAAATAAAAAATAAAAAATAAGGCTCTTTTAATATAATTATTCTTTGAAAATGGCCTAATAACACTAATTGAGGCTGCAAACGGAGTTTGCGTGCTTATCACGTTACCATCTCATACCCTAACTTTGGACCCAATATTATTTGGTCCATAAATCATTACATAGTGGTTCAAGTTGGTTTCTGGACCTAAACTAAATAATGACTCCTACCCTTCGCCTCTTTGCTCACTCAAACAAAGTGCGTACTCCCTGCAGTTGTGCGCACACAACTGATATGGAATAGTTATGAAAATCTTGCTTAACCAAGATATTTGTTTGACCCGTTATAAGAGAACCTCTTTTTTTTTTTTTCTTTTTTTTGATAACTATAAGAGAACATCTTTATGTAACTTGAAAGCGCTTTTTGATGATCTCACTTGTATAGTCATTCTCAATTGACTGAGCTTCTTAATATAACATTTTGAACTTCTTTAATTCAGCTCTTCACCCTCAATGACTCGAAAAAATGACAACATAAATGAATATAGGGAAATATTGCAATCACATTTGAAACTTTGACATGAAGCTTGCCAACATAAAATTAAATCTAACAATTTATAACCTGTTTAAGATATGTTATCATCATACATCTCATTACATGCAATAACAATGTGGACCAAACTCATTGTTCACACTGGTGGCTCCACATTAGAATTAGGGGGGTCACAGAACCACCCTGGCTTGGAAAAAAGAATCATTATTATATATAAAATTTAAATTTTTTTAATTTTATTACCTTTAAAAAAAAAAATGTGTGACCATCCTAAAATTTTTTTAGGTTCAATATAATTAAACTTTGGACAAAGTTTAGCAACAAACTTGGTTATAGAGTAAGGCTACAACTCTATTTAATATTTTTTTTATTGGATATGAATTTTAACAATTTCACAATTATATTACATTTTTTTTCTTACATCTTCCATGCTTGCAAAACTTCAAGAAGATTAAAGATAAATAGCTTATGTCATCAATTAAAAATTTAAATGTTTAATTTTCTAGTTTTTGTAGTCTAAAATTATACGCAAAAAATAAGTTTATGGATCAATTATTAAATAACATCCGAATAACATGAAACTTGACATGTACTTTAAGAATATAAAAAAAATACAATTCAACAATTAGATTTTCAAAATATGTAGTCATGTTAATTTGTTCAGTGAAAGTTGTAGTCTTAGGCTGCAATAAATTTGTAATCAAACTTTAGTCTTTTTGACAATATATTGGGCCTTTACAAAAAAAAATAATTATTATTATTATTATTTAACTAAAATTTTGAAAGGGATATAGTTTGCTTCATTGATAATGAGATATAACTATCTTTTTTATTAATTATTGTATAATTTAAGTTTCTTAATGACCACTCGGAAAAAAAATTTGGAGCTTCTACTGATTGTTGACGCATTTTCCAGTTTTATAGGAGAAGGGTAGCTTCTTACTTCTAATCTTAGGGTAGATGTTTATCTTCATGCATCTCAAATAGCAAATTAGGTGATCGCTGCATGGTAAACTCAATTCACTTTCATAATGTCGTTTAAGTAGTATTTGAAAATTTTCAGTTAAGCAGAAACAGAAGGGATGAGACGAATATTTGTTCACACATGTTGCAATGGTTAGTTTCTTCTTGGGATATTTCTCCTTGCATCTCTTCTCACAGATTATGTCCTTGTTGCATGGCATTTTCAAATCATGTAGTTCAGGAATAAACTTTGGAAGTAGTATTTTAAGTAGATCTCGCTGTTCTTCACCAAAGCAGAAACAGAAGGAATGTGAGGAATCTTCGTTCACACATGTTGCAAAGATTAGAATCTTCCTCGGGATAATTCACCTCGCATCTTTCCACACATATTTTGTTCTCGTTGCATGGCATTGTCAAATCATGAACTTTTAAAATATTGTTTGAAAATCCTATCATACAAAGAGAAAATGAAAAGCCAAAAAAAAAAAAAAAAAGGAAATATATTAGAAAGGGTTTTACTAATGTATGCTTTAAGGACATATGTTAGTATATTATTTTAGGAAATTATTTATGGAAAAATGAAAAATTAACTATTTGATTTGACAGTTTTTTTCAATTTTTCTAAAAATGTTTCCTAAAATAAATGATTAATGGGTGCCCTTAGGGCACGCATTAACCGGACCCTATTAAAAATGCTTATAAGAATAGAAAACTGCATTGATGTACTTGGATAATAACATTCTTTAACATTGGAATGACTATGTATTAAAAATAAGGTTAAAATGCAAATTACATTTTTTAAATTTGGCTAAAAATATATTTAATTTTTCTAACTTTACTTCGAATTCTTTAAGTTTCAAATTCATACAGACTTCTATCCAATTTTGTTAAAAAATTCCCATTAAAAAAATTATTTTCACATCAAAAAAAAAAAAAAATCTATAGAATTAATGAAATAATTTATAGATTTTTCATGTAAGATTTATTTTTCAACAAATATTTTTTCATTAGTTGCATACTTCCCAACAATTTTTTTAACGAAATTGTACAAAATGCTTAAATTTAATAATTTTGAAACTTAGAGGACTCGATTAAAATAAAATAAAATTAGAGGACTGAAATGAATTTTAATTAAACTTAGCGAGTGTAATTTTCATTTTAGTGTAAAAATAATATGCATGGATGTATAATATCTTTATGATGTAACAAGAATTTAGTCCCACCTATACATGTTTGCATAAGCGTAAATAAACTAACAAGTTACACTCTTCCGTAAAACTATAACTTTACTAAAAATATATGCCCTCTTTAATTCAGTATACACAAAAATTTATTGGAGTACCATATTTTCATATTTTAGAACTAAATTTTTTTCAAGTTTATTTTTATTTTAAAAAATAAAGGTTTTCATAGTAAGAGGAAGAATTCCTATTCTAAGTAAACCTTTTTTTCTTTTTGGCATAACATTTCTTTTAAAGAACAAGTATATTCCTTAATTTAAAAAATCCCTAAATAAAATTAAAGAGTAATGCTATGTATAAAAATAAATTGTATGAAAAAGTTTTAATAAAATGCCGTGGTGGCAAGCATACACGGGTATAAAAGAAAATGATAATGTAACTAACAATTTTAGTGGATAAATCTTATAAACCAATATAAAAATAAATATAGTTGGTGTCACATCATAAACAATGGTTGACAAAATTCTTATTTGAGACTGCTCTTGCTCTCAACGAGATGAGATTAATAAATATAGTTGCTGTTGTTTTGGATTCATGGAAACATACGGTGTTTTAATGTGAGAACTTTTTTTTTTTTTTTTTTTTTTGCTCTTAGAAAGAGCAATATAATATATATAAATTATAGAAAAGGTTTTTATAAAATGATGTTGACGCATGTATACTTGGGAGTATAATAATGGAAAATATTAAAGTTACTATCAAGTATTAACTTTACTAAAAAATTCTTAAAAATGGATTTAATAATAAATTTCATTGATACAAATCAACAAAAATAATAAATAAATTTTAGAATACCTTTTTTTTGTATGTTTAAAAGCTAATACATTAGTTTGCAAAACTTATGTAGTAAAGTTTCTAGTAGTTTTAATATTACTTTTATAATAAATACATAACATTTAAAATACTAATTATTCTATTTTTAACAAAATACTGATTATTCTTTTTTTTGAAAAATACTAATTATTCATTATCAACCAATGCAAGATGGAAAAAACTGCCAAAGGAATAAATCTACAAAACTGTCATAACGACACAACCCCCCTCCACCTTAAAAAAAAAAAAAAAGTCTATACCTTGCTTTACCTTGCCATTTTTTTATTGATATTTTAAAATGTTGGTTAATATATCATTAGAGCCTTAGAGAGTTAGAGGTAAGGCCATGATATGATGACAATTGACATCTGCAAAAGTGATCTATCATGAGTTTGAGAATGGGAATCAGTCCCAAAATTTCAAGGTAAACAGACTATAATCACCTGTCCCAGACCTTATGAAAAGATAAGGTTTTGATCTTTTATGCATTAAGTCACCATGACACACCTCCATAAAATTCAAAACTGCCAACTCCAATTATCAAGCAATGAGGGATGTAGCAGAACACATTTACCTTACATGTAATAAATAAAATTCGCAACTATGTTATAAGAACAGTGGACTTCATTTGGGCTTATGTAATAGTAGGATTAATGTTGAAGACTTATTTCTCAACAAAAAAATAAATAAATAAATAAATAAATAAAGTTGAAGACTTTATTGAAAACTAGAAACAACCATTATACATTACCATATGACTGAATAATGGAATTGAAAAGTTCTCACCTACATTTGTAAAGAAAGTGAGCATAAAAAAGACATCAAACAAAGTTAACAAACTGTAGGGAATTAACATAAAATTCCCAAACCTGTGAGGAACAAAAAATTAGAGAAAAACACACGCCAAATAGAATAATAATCACATGCACAAGATAATATTTATATAGTTCGGCAATTTGCCTACATCCACGGAGTTGCAGGAATTTCACTATTATCAGGAGAAAAAAATACAAGTGCGGCAGTACATTTTTTTTTTTTTTTCTCTCAAAAACTACTACAAGAAAAAACCCTAATCACCAAAACAACGGTTTCTATATCCTGCACACAGGATTCATAATGGGCTACAAACCATGCAACATTATTTTAATATATATACAAACCACGCAAAATTTTAGATTACATGATTTTAGAATGAAAGAAAATAAATTACAAATGACAAAACTTAGTCACAGTACTTTAAGTACAGTACCTTAGGTTCTTTACTTCAAATTTTGACATCTGTCTAATTTAACAACCCAAGAAAATGGCGTTAAAATTAAAAATTCTTTCTTTCTTTCTTTCTTTTTTTTCCTTCTTCCTTCTTTTTCCCGTACCCACAACTTAAAATCTCTAGTTTTCTCAGTAACCAAACAGGAAAGATCAAAAAATAAAAGTCAGATCTACTGGGTTTCAAACCAAAAAACACACACAAGAGAGAAAGAGATCTAAAAGAGGGGAAAGGGGGTGAGGCTCAGATTGGGGTGAAGGCGGAGGATGAAGGGACGGTGAGCGGTGGAGGAGGATGAGGAGGAGAAGCAGCAGACAAAGAAGGGAGATGCGAGGCTGAGTGCGAGTGGTGGTGGTGGTGAGAAACCTCGCCGTGAGCGTAGTCGCTGAGGACGGCTTCTTCGTTCTCGATCTTGGACTAACTACCTTCTAGTTTTTTTTCTCTCTTTCTTCTTTGAATTTCAGACACACACAGAGAGCAAAGAGAGAGCGAAAACCCAAATTCGATTGGGTTTAGAAATGGGGATTGGGATGAAAAGTTGGAAGAATCAAAGACGTAAAAGACAGATTAGTAGAAGTAAACACGTACACACACACACCAAGAGAGAGAGAGAGAGAGAGAGAAAGAATCATAGATCAGAAAAGAAGAAAGGAAAGAGATACACGTATACACAGTGCACACATCGAGAGAGAGAGAGAGAGATATGAGAGTTTTTTTTTTTTTTTTTTTTTTTTTTTTTTTTTTTAACGCCGTTTGTTTGGTTGTTAAATTGGACAGATGTCAAAATTTTAAGTAGGGAACTTAAGGTACTGTACCTAAGTTTTACCCAATTACAAATGGTCGTTTCCTAGTTGCAATTAAAAAAAAAAGAGGAGTACATAGTCTTAATTGAGTATCCAATACTTCAAAAAAAAAAAAAAAAAAAAAGATTAATTAGTCCCCATGGAAGATTGCAACGTCAATTAAATAAAAACTTGACAAAGCAGTAAACTCCTAAGATCCCAACAAGCCCAAATACTCGACAAAAACTCATATACGCTACTAAAATCAAATCCTTCTCCAGCAATTAAACCTAATGGGCCCACTTAAGAAACTTGACCCATTTCACTCGGAAATTTCAATTTTAGTTTGAAAGATTCAATTATAATGCACTGTGACGATTTCAAATTAATCTAAAATATCTAATTATAAAATTTATATTGCAGAATATCTCATTATTGACCTGCTCATTGGAGATTGTTGAATCCCATATTGGAGAATTAACGTCTTCAATATGGACTTGTACTAGTTCTCCCCAAAGCCCTTTGTCTTCATGTTGATGGTAGGAAATTTCATGTCTAAAGGCCAGTTTACCTTTTGTCTTTGTGTTGATTGTAGGAACCTATATGGTTGAAGCAGCTCTACTGGAAAACTAAAGGCTACCACTTTTAAAGAGCATGAAAAGCTCAACTGCTTATAGGTAACTAAAACTTAGGTAAATTACAATTACCTCACAAACTAACACATATTTCCATCCCAAAAAAAAAATCATGGACCGACACTCCCCCATGAGGTTTGTAAAAATACACAAATTAAGTTTCCAATAACAAAATATTCTATTTTAAAAAGAGATTTCTATAATTTATACATGCCTTAAGGGGGGTGTCATTCATCTATAAACTTAAAAAAAAAAAAAGGGGGAGTGTTAATTCATTCATAGTTTGAGTAAGAAAATTAAATATATATATATATATATATATATATATATAGAACATTTTGCCAGTAACTTCAAAGTTTAAAAGGACATGGTCTTAATTTCTCAACAAAAGAAAAAAAGAAAAAAAAAAAAAGGGACATGATCTTAATTTTTGCATTTAACAAGCCTCATGAGGAGGAGAGCCATTTATACAAATGTTTGGGAGTATTGTCATTTGATAAAACTCGAAGGCGGTTTGTGTATTTTATCCTAAAAAGCTCTCTCTCTCTCTCTCTCTCTCTCTCTCTCTCTCTCTCTCTCTCTCTCTCTCTCTCTCTCTCTCTCTCTCTCTCTCTCTCTCTCTCTCTCTCTCTCTCTCCATATATATGGCAAAACTACAGCATTGGTCTTTAAAGTTTACCTACTAAACGCTTTTGGTTCCTTAAGTTTTGAATGAGCATAATATAATTGATCCTCAAGTTTAAAAAATGAGCATTATTAGTCCTTTTTTTTTTTTTTTTACTTCCATTATTTTTTTGCCAATGTATCTAAGAGAGCATTGATGTGACTTTTTTTAATGACATGGCAAATTCTATAATTGAGCCACATCAGTTTTAAAATTTTGAATTGCCATATCAGATTTAGTTTTTTTATCATTTTAGTTTTACAAAACTAAATACCAATAAGAATTTAAAAAGAAAAAGAAAAAGAAAATCAAGACTCAAACAACTATATCTTTATAAATAAATAAAACCACAATCTATTTTTTAAATTCTTATTGGTGTTTAGTTTTTAATACTAAAATGAATTAATAAAACTAAATCTAACATGGCAGTTCAATTTTTAAAAAACTAATGTGATACAACTATTGCATTTACCATGTCATTAAAAAAATGCTGCATCAACCCTCTGTTAGACACATAGATAAAAAAAAAACTAACATAAGTTAATTGATTGACCAATAACACTCATTTTTTAAATTTTAGGAACCAATTGCATTCATTCAAAACTTGAGGGACCAAAAATACTTAGTATTTTCTCAACAAAAGATATGTATATATACACACACACACACACACAAGTTATGTCACATAATTGGTGAAAATTGAAGCACTTTTAAATCATTAAAAAAATATGCAAAAAGTTTTTGTTTTTGGGGGAAAGTACATAAAAAAGCTTACTTAGTAATCTAACAATCCAAATGTCATTTGTACCAGTATGTTGTGAGATTGCCATTTTACTCTTGGTTTAGATTAAATGGAGATTACAAAATGAGGTGTCTATAATTATGGGTGTCCAAGTCAGACCTGCAATCGATCCACCTGCCAAAACCACCTAGCTCGAACCAAAACCATTCGATCGGACGTCGGCAACAATCGGCAGCAACTCTCCAAGTCTAGGAATCAAAACTAGCAAGTCAGTTGGTGGGTCTTCGCATGAAAAATTGAGTCCAACCAACTCGACAGGCCTCCCCCTCTCTCTCAGACATAGATCCACCCAGATCTTGACGAGATCCAGTAAGATGTCCATCGTTGATGTTGAGATCCAGCAAGATCTCCACCGTTGATGTCGAGATCCAGCCAAATCTCCACTGCCGTTTAAGGTTGCTATTCTCCATCGGTTTCGACCAAAACCGATTGTTGCCCACTCGAATCGAAACCAACTAAACCTATGGTTTCTGGTAGTCAACAATGAGTTAGCTGCTCTGTTGCCCAAGATCTCCCGACCTAGGCCGACGCGTGGACAGCCCTAGTCTATATGTTATAATTTTTATTTTTCTTATTATATAACAAATTTAATTAGTATCCTTTACATGAATTATGTATTTGACTCTGTTTTAATTGACAAAAATAGTCGTAGGGTTTATTTGTCATATAAATTGAAATCTCAACAGGTGGAATATCGTTTGTATAAACAAGATATATAGTTTTCCAACCCTTTTCCAACCCTCAAGGCTCAAGGTAGGTTATTGTAATTTAAGTAAACAACAAACAGTTGGGGTAAAATAAAAGTAAAACAAAATAAATATGCCAAAGAAAAGGGACTATTTTGTTAAAAAAAACCAGAGACTAAAACCCTAACCCCTTCGAGGTTGCCTATATAAACACAAACTAAAGCAGAATCACAGTGCTTCGCTCACAGCCTCTCCAACGCCAATCTTAAACCCACGGGTAATTAGACACTCTGTACAACCTCTCCATCTCTTTCTGTTCTGCTTCATATCTGTAATCTCTCACAATCCATGCATTTTTATTTTTTGTTATTTTGTTTCACACATAAAGATAGCACATATCGAAGGCTTGCGGGTGGTTTTATCAAAGCCCGTTGAGCTCAAAACTTGTGCAAGATCATGAATCATCTTCTATATCCTCATGATTTAATTTCTCATGTTTGCCTGAGGATTATTTTTGTTATAGATTGATGAAACATTTCTATAACCCATTTTCCCTTTTTGGGGGGTTTTGGTTTTTGCAACTTGTTTTCTGTCACTGACCCATTTGCACATTCTAAAATTTGTGGGTGTTTTTTTCTTCAACGAAGAAAAATTAAAGAAACAATTTTTACCAGTGACCCATTTGCCCATTTTATGTTTTTGATTGATTTGTGTTGAAATAAGGACAATACATGGTGATATGGTAACAATGGTAAATAACTTTTGTTCCTAGTGTTGAGTCTTGACTGTCAATTATGGACCTGTTGAGTGACTGTTAAAAAGATGGACCTTTTGGTTGTTCTGGGTTGATGTTTTACTGGCTTGGTTGTTGGATAATGTTTGTGTAGTGTGTTTGTCTTTATAGACTTTACAATGTTGAAATATATGGGTCAAAGTAATAAGTAACAAGTCAAGATCTAATTATGATTAAAAGATCTAAATTTGTGGTTGATATGGAACTTTCTTGTCTGTTCTTGAAGGATTTGGATTAAGAGGAAGGAATCTGAACTTACAATAGTGTTTGTATTAGATTATTAGGAGTAGCTAATTTGGACTTCTGAAAAGCTTGGATTAAGATTAATCAGTTTACAGATTATGTAGTGTTTTAACTTTTTTGTTATATAAAATCTGTCTCTTGAATGTGTGATAATCTATGATTCAGATATGTAAAACAGAAACATTGGTAGAATTTATGTTTGAATTCGTAGGTATTGGTTGTGCTTTTTGTAGAATATGTGACATCATTTTAAAGAAATGAGAATGCTCACATTTTTCTAATTTGAACAGAAACCTGTTGTCTGAAATTGGAGTACTGTTTATAAGGATTTTAATTGGGAAAACAAGATGTCAAATCCAAAGGTTTTCTTTGACATTCTGATTGGAAAGATGAAAGCTGGACGAGTTGTAATGGAGCTATTTGCTGATGTTACACCTAAAACTGCTGAAAATTTCCGTGCACTTTGCACAGGGGAGAAGGGGATTGGGAGATCTGGGAAGCCATTACATTACAAGGGCTCGGGATTTCACCGCATAATCCCAAACTTCATGTGTCAGGGAGGGGATTTCACAAAGGGAAATGGGACTGGAGGAGAGTCCATTTATGGCCTGAAATTTGAGGATGAGAACTTCAAGTTGAAGCATACAGGGCCAGGAATTTTATCAATGGCTAATGCTGGACCGAACACCAATGGCTCTCAGTTCTTTATCTGCACTGAGAAGACCCAATGGCTTGATGGGAAGCATGTTGTGTTTGGTAAAGTTGTGGATGGCTACAGTGTGGTTAAGGAAATGGAGAAGGTGGGATCGGACGGTGGGACTACTAGGGAGAGGGTTGTAATTGAAGATTGTGGTCAGATTACAGAGAATTGATCATGGTTTACTTGTCTTTCATTGTTATTTAGGTTGTGTATGTTCAATATTAATTACTTCAGAGTAGAGAAGTTGCACGGTTGATATATTCGGAAGCCTAGTAGTTTTGGAAGAGAATTGAATGCTTTTGTAAAGAGATATCAAACTGGTGCTAACTGCAATAAGAAGTACGGATCTGTTTTTGATCAATTTGTGAATGAGCTTCTGAAGTGTATAGTTTTGTAGATTTGTATTCGTGTTCTCAATGCTTATTGTTATCTAGATTATCAATCAAATCAGAAATTTCAGGACAAAGTTTAGCTAAAATTGATTGTAGCCAAAAGCTAAATTTTGTACGTTTGTATTTGTGTTCTTGATGCTTATTGTTATCTTAATCACCAATCAAATCAGAAATTTAATCCCCCCTTCCTAAAAGGCAAAATAAAAATATTACTACGATCGAAGTTTATTTTTGTGCAATCCAAGTTTACTTGAGGTGAATTGCAGGGGTTTGGGATGGTTTTTGTGGTACTGTTTTCTCCTTTAGCTTTTAGTTCTGTTCTCTGCAATTTATTAACTAGAAAGAAAAACTGTTTTGTAGCCGGATCTTCCCTGAGTTACAATGATACAATATACTGGACATGATTTTGTACTTTGGCTACTTCAGAAAAAAGAAATGAACTTGCTAAAAGGCAGGTTATATGATTCATGTCCATAATATTCGTGTTTCACCGTTATGTGTCATGTGATATTTCTCTAGTCTCAAATGAACATGGAGTCCATCAAACATTCACATGAGATGATGGAGTCATGTTGTACACATAAAGAGCTCAACTATTTTTATTTAAAAAAAAAATTAAAGTAGTAGATTCTTTTTTATTTTATTAAAAACACATACAATGGAATGGAGATAAATGGGGTGAATAATGGAATCTTCAATTTCCCCTAATTTAACTATTAGGCATTATTAGTCTAAGAAGATATATAACCAAAAGATACAATTATTAATAAAAAAATTTGACATATATTAGAAGAGTAATGTTACAGTCACAAATTATTTTACAAAATGTTAATGTGACCAATCTCTTATTAGTTTTTATCTAGATCTACCATTAATATCACTTTTTCATTTATTAATAATCACTCATGAAATCAGCCGTTTGTAAAATAGTTTGTATCTTTAGCATTATTCATATTAGAAAGGCAAGACTTAGGTGTAGTACTTAGGTGTTGTTTCTTAGATTCCTCTTTAAGATTTTGTCATATGGATTTTTTTTCATATGATGGAAATATATTTTTTAATTAAGTAGCCACATAGTTAAATTTTAAGAAAGAAACTTAAGAAACAACACTTAAAATATTATACCTAATTATTGCCCTTTCTAAGTGTGCGTTTGGGTAGAAATTATTTCTACCCACGTTTGCGTTTCCAGCATTTTACTCTTTTTTTATTTTTGGGGGCATGCATTTAGGAGACAAATGTCACTGTTACGGCTACTGTTCATGAATAGTAGCCATAATATTTGACTTTTCAACTCCTTTTCAGCAAATCAGTAGATCCCGTGCACTATTCACAGGACTCACAAATCTCAACTTTTTAACAACTTTTTCATTAAAAATGAGTCTCACAGTACTATTCACACATTTAAAAATTATTTTACTACAGTATTTTCTAGGAGTGTCCATTAGAACCTGGAAACCAACCCACTTGCCCAAACCGCCTGGGCCGACCTGAAAACCAGCTGACCCGATGCCGGTGACGGTCGGAGATGGGTCTCCGCCACCAAAAACCGATTTAGGCGGGTCGGATGGTAGGTTTTCTTCTTCACAACCCGATATAACCGATCTGACCGACGAAACAAAAGAAAGAACGCCGGTTTTACCCAAATCCATTCAGATTCATCGATATTCCGGTGAGAAGTTTGGTAGTTTTTGGTTAGATTCGGTGAAGATCTTGGTTTTCTCTTTAGATCCGGTGAAGATCTTGGTTTTCTTGCTTAGATCCAACGGTGAGATGAAGATTTTGCTCAATTTTTACTTAGATCCGGCTTGATGTGGTGCTTTTGCTTCGATTTTGCTCAAATCTGGGCTTGATTCTTGCTTGATGTGGTGCTTTTGCTCAAATTTGGGCTTGATATAGTTCTTTTTGCTTCAATTTTTGCTTAGATCTTGTGATTTTCTCTGAAATCTGGGCTTGTGTGGTGGTTTTAAGCTTCAATCCAGCGAAGATTCAATGGTTTACCTCAATGCTGAGGCCAACCGACCCGACCGTCGTCCACCGGAGACCAATCCGACTCAACTCAAGGACGTTGGCGGTCGGCGGTGGGTCATCCAATCGTCCACCTGATGTAAGTGGGTCGGTTGCAAGTTGGGCATAAACCCAACCCGGACCGACCCGTGGACACCCCTAGTGTTTTCAGTTTTTAGTTGTATCCAAACGGACCCTAAAAGGGCAATACTTAGGTATAGTACTTAGATGTTGTTCCTTAGGTTCCTTTTTTAAGATTCTGTCATGTGAATTTTTTTTCATGGGATGAAAGTGTATTTTTTTAGTTAAGTAACTATATAGCTACATCTTAAGAAGGGAACCTAAAGAGCAGCACCTAAGGTACTGTACCTAAGTTTTGTCTTCTCTAATACAAATAATTTATTTGGTCAAAAAAATTCTAAAAAAAGTAAAAAATTATGAAATGAAATCATTTAAATTATTTTATAAGTTTTTAATTTTCTTCATATTTTGTTGTTGTTGAGAGTTTTAACTTATAGCGTCCGTTCTTGGTGATAGTTCTTTATCATTAGATTAAAACACTAATTAGTTTTTGATATAGGTAAGGATTGAGCCTCAGATCTCATATTCAATTATCAGAGACTTTACGAGTTGAGCTAATTAGAACTCACAATTTTCTTCCTAATAAATCTACATTGTGAAAATAATACTAAATAAATCATGATATAAATTGTATACATTGATTTCTTTCCTAAATATTGCATTTTGTTTTGTTTTGTTTTTGTTTTTGTTTTTTTGTTTTTTTTTTGTGTGTGACTGGAAAAGGTAGATTTTATTTTTGTTGACAAGACCAAAATTTCAAAATATTAATGAAACTTAAAGTTTAAAATTGGACAAATAAGTGATTGAAGCACATGAAAAAACTTGTACTTTTTTAAGAATCCGTCCGGGTTGAGCAAGTTACAAAGAACCCACCGTATTTGTTGGATTATATGAATAAATTTATAATTTAAAAAAAAACTCGGACTAATAATTGGACCTACTTGGGTTTATATTAACTATGCTTGCAGTTACTATTCATAATATATATCATATTATATATAATAAAAGTTGGGTTTGGACACCGTGGTTGCGCCAAGTGGTTTTACCAAATTGTAGAAATTTTAATAAATTTTTAGATTTTAAAAATAAATATATACATATTTTTTGGATAAATATGACAAATCAAGTAATGAAAGAAAGTAGTATTTGATTTACAACTATAACAGTTGTGTTTATCTAAAATGTTATCAACAAAGTCTAAAATCAATAGAATAGAATTACCTAAGGATAGAATTTAAATAAAAAAGAAAGAGAAAAAAACATAAAATAAAAAAAAAGATCGAAATTGCATTTTTTTTTCCTACGTTTATTTAAAAAACGTAAAAGCGAAAAAAGATAGAACTTGCATTTTTTTTTTCCTACTATTTTTTTTTATGGATAAATTTGCATTTTATGTCATCTTTTTCCTAATAATAAAGTTAAAAAAAAAAAAGTATTTGAGTTTCACCTAAACTACTTCTTTTTGTTCACATCATCTTCTTCATAACCTAAAATTCCCACTATATACACACACAATTTTTTAGTGTTTCATTATCTCTACTACATACTTTACAATTATTTGCTATATTCTTTCTTTCTCCTCTCTGCCCTACCTACAACCTTATAGGTATTTTTTTTTTCTTTCATCAAATTGAATAGATTTTGTGTATTTGTAGCATTTTTATTTGTTGTTTTTTTATTATATATAATTTGATTTTGTGCACCCCAGCAACATTGTCTACGGTAAAGTTTCTAATATGACCTTTTAAAAAAAAATTATTTATTAGAAAATGACGACGGTCGTTTTGATGTAGTGAGATTCGATATGTAGAGGATTGTCATGTTAAGGAAACTGTGATTTTAGAATGGTAATGTAGGTTTTACTCTTTGGTTTTTTTTTTTTTTTTTTTTTTTTTTTTTTTTTTTTTTTCATGTGTATATTTTTTTTTCTTATTAGATGAAAAGAGAGCTATTTCTATGAGCCTGTAGAAGGTATGTAACAAAAGTTCTTTCAATTTTGCGTTTATTATTATTATATTATTTTTTAGAATTAGATGCGACAATTTTAGATTAATTAGAGAAAAAAAATTGCTAGATTTATGTTGTTTTGTAATCTAATAATCTATCATATCATATTATATATAATAAAAGTTTAAATTTTTAGATTTTAAGAATAGATATATACATATTTTTTGGATAAATATGACAATCAAGTCATGAAAGAAAGTAGTATTTGATTTACAACAATAACAGTTGTGTTTATCTAAAATGTTATCAACAAAGCCTAAAATCAATAGAATAGAATTACCTAAGGATAGAATTTAAATAAAAAAGAGAGATAAAAAAAAGTAAAAGAAAAAAAAGATTGAATTTGCATTTTTTTTCCTACGCTTCTTTAAAAAACGTAAAAGGAAAAAAAGATAGAACTTGCATTTTTTTTTCCTACATTTTTTTTTTTGGGATAGATAAATTTGCATCTTATGTCATCGTTTTCCTAATAATAAAGTTAAAAAAAAAAAAAAAAAGTATTTGAGTTTCACCTAAATCTCAAATACTTTTTTTTGTTCATATCATCTTCTTCACAACCTAAAATTCTCACTATATATACACACAATTTTTTAGTGTTTCATTATATCTACTACGTATTTTACAATTATTTGCTATATTCTTCCCTTCTTCTCTCTGCCCCACCTACAACCTTGCGAGCAAATTTTTTTTTTTCTTTCATCAAATTGAATAGATTTTGTGTATTTGTTGCCTTTTTATTATATATAATATGATTTTTATCAACAAGTTTTATAAATAGACTGAAATTGGATACGAGAAAATTCATCCATCCAAATTTCTATGTAAGTCTATCTTTATTTAACTCCTTTTTTTTTTTTTTTTTTTTTTTAAGTTCAAAAATTTTGATATTTTTTCATTAATGAATTGAGGTTTTGGCTTAATTTTGTTTTCAAGTGTTTCAATTATTGAATTCATTATTTTTTCATGTGTAATATTAATATCTATGTTTTTTTATGATAAAAAAAATAATATATGTGTTCTTAAAGGTTAAAACACAATGCAATTACAAACATTACTTTAAGTTAGGATGTTATATTTATTTATTAATAAGTTAGAATGTTACATTAAGTTAGAGTATTATATTTTTATTTATTAATTTAGAATGTTACATATGGATACATATGTTGGTTTAGGGTTGATACAACTTATAACCATTTGAATGAAATCAACACTAAAACAAATGATTTAAATATCAAAATAAGAAATAAAAATTAAATTTCTTTCAAGTGTACAAATACAATTTATTTTTTAATCTTAAATTTTGAATTTATTTTATTTTATTTTATTTGTTATTAAATTTAATTATATTATCAAAATATTTTTTATTAAGCCGTGCATCGCGCATGGGTATAATACTAGGATATATATATATATATATGCAATTAACCAAGAAGTGCTGGAACTTATCTTGATCGCTTTTAGTTAGTCGTCAAATATTATAATAAAAGAAGAAAAGACAAGAAAAGCAAGCCGTCTTAGCTCAGTGGTAGAGCGCGTGGCTTTTAACCACGTGGTCGTGGGTTCGATCCCCACAGACGGCGTAAAACCTTTGTACTTGTATTTTTTTTATACAGCGAATCATTCAGAATGGCTGTGGAAACAGGTGCTAGCTAGGTGCTTCTTTGATAGACAAATAGGCAGCTGCGACCAGGAATTGGCATGGATTGTTAACAAACTGAAAGGTATGGTTCAAATTTTTTTTTTTTATTCTATTATTTTTTTATATATAGGTAATAAGAGTAGTGTTATTGCTAAAAAAAATTAAGAGATCAAAAGGTTATTCTAAGAGAAACAAGAAGCTCTGTGCTGGATGAACAATCCAAGGAACCCCAACATCAAGACCGATTAGACAGAGTTCGCTGAAACAAATCTTAATTGATCCCCAATGATTTTTCAGATCCTTAAACAACTAACAATTCTGCTCCATCCAAACAATTCACATCAAACAATTAGGAACCAAATTCCAAATATCTGATCTATACTTCCCAAGCTAATATCTTCAACTACATAGTAAACTCGCAGTAGAGCCTAGCATGACCCATTGAACTTCAAAAATCTGAAACATATTCACCCACAAAGCATGAGCTACATCACAATGAAGAAAAACGTGGTCCATCGATTCCCCTGTAAAGCGGCACATACAACATCGATTTACTACAAGCAAACTCCTTCTCATGAGGCTATCCAACGTAAGAATCTGACATAAAGCTACTATCCACACAAAGAAAGCAACTCTTTTAGGAACCTTTACTTTCCAAAGACCCTTCCATGGACAGATGGATTCAGGAGCACCATGAATTTTGTGGTAAAAAAATTGAATATCAAACGTACTACTTCCCTTAAGGCACCAAGGGAGAGAACATGAAGATTACCATGATCCATTTTGTTAAAGAACGTAGAATATCATTTTGAGATATTTCCCTGGTCACCTCTCACAATGCAAGCAAATTATGAAATGTAAATTAAATCATTCAATCACGTTATATAGCAGTCATTGAATTTCGCAGGGAGTTATCACATTGCTTGGGTTCTCACAAAACGTTTTTCCTCCGATCATATCTGACTTTTCTGTGCAGATAATTGCCATTATATTTGAGACGATATGCTACTTTTTAAACCCATTTGATGAAGCTGTCCACTCCACTTAAGGGTACACAACCACACCATGACTGTTCCATATTGATTTGACCCATTTTGTTATCATGTCATACCAGTGGAAGTTATACCTGCAAAATATAAAGAACTCAAATGATTTCCTTCTCATAGGCTCTCTCTCAACTTTGGAAAAATAAGTTTCTGATATTATTTCCAAAAAAAAGGCTATAGTTTGCAACCTACATTTTGACAAGCTGTAGATCATGTTTTGATTTCTGGGGATAAAACAAGTGGACTTTCTTAAAAGTTAGTTAATATCTTTGGAAAAGGTTTGGCTCCAAATTAGTTTGGAGCTATCTTGCTCCAACCCATGGTGTGATTGAAGAGACCTTAGTCATCACAAATTAGTTTGTGATGGTTGTTGCATGGTTGATTAATAACTGGTTTTGAAGATGGTTGTCTTTAAAACCAGAGCCATGGAAGAAAACAGACATATATGTCAAGGATATCATCATTGCAGCCAGAACAAAAAACAATTAGAGTGCTTGAATTGTCTCACTCTCGCCTGTAAACCAGTTGAAGAGTCCTGAACCTTTGCCATCTCCAGCTTCATGTTTTTCATCCCTCTTTGCAGGATCCAGTTCAAGGGAGAGAGCACTTTTTTTCTTTTCTTTTTTTTTTCTTTTTTTTTTAAATATAGGTAATAAGAGTAGTGTTATTGCTAAAAATATTAAGAGATCAAAAGGCTATTCTAGGAGAAACAAGAAACTCTGTGCTGGATGAACAATCCAAGGAACCCCAACATCAAGATCAATTAGATAGAGTTTGCTAAAACAAATCTTAATTGCTCCCCAAAGATTTTTAAGATCCTCAAACAAATGATGATTCTGCTCCATCTAAACAATCCACACCAAACAACTAGGAACCAAATTTCAAATATCTAATCTATACTTCCCAAGCTAATATCTCCAACAAAATTGTAAACCCGCAACAGAGCCTAGCATGACCCATTGAACTTCAAAAATCTGAAACATATTCACCCACAAAGCATGAGCTACATCACAATGAAGAAAAACGTGGTCCATCGATTCCCCTGTAAAGCGGCACATACAACATCGATTTACTACAAGCAAACTCCTTCTCATGAGGCTATCCAACGTAAGAATCTGACATAAAGCTACTATCCACACAAAGAAATCAACTCTTTTAGGAACCTTTACTTTCCGAAGACCCTTCCATGGACAGATGGATTCAGGAGCACCATGAATTTTGTGGTAAAAAAATTGAATATCAAACGTACTACTTCCCTTAAGGCACCAAGGGAGAGAACATGAAGATTACCATGATCCATTTTGTTAAAGAACGTAGAATATCATTTTGAGATATTTCCCTGGTCACCTCTCACAATGCAAGCAAATTATGAAATGTAAATTAAATCATTCAATCATGTTATATAGCAGTCATTGAATTTCGCAGGGAGTTATCACATTGGTTGGGTTCTCACAAAACGTTTTTCCTCCGATCATATCTGACTTTTCTGTGCAGATAATTGCCATTATATTTGAGACGATGATATGCTACTTTTTTAACCCATTTGATGAAGCTGTCCACTCCACTTAAGGGTACACAACCACACCATGACTGTTCCATATTGATTTGACCCATTTTGTTATCATGTCATACCAGTGGAAGTTATACCTGCAAAATATAAAAAACTCAAATGATTTCCTTCTCATAGGCTCTCTCAACTTTGGAAAAATAAGTTTCTGATATTATTTCCAAACTACATTTTGACAAGCTGTAGATCATGTTTTGATTTCTGGGGATAAAACAAGCGGACTTTCTTCCAGACAAAAGTTAGTTAATATCTTTGGAAAAGATTTGGCTCCAAACTAGTTTGGAGCTATCTTGCTCCAACCCGTGGTGTGATTCAAGAGACCATCCACTTGTAGTTTTAGTCATATGACTTTTTCAAATGAGTTATGTGATTTGTTTAAATACTACACATGGATAGTCTTATAAATCATCATGTAACGGATTAGAAAAGATAGCTCGAAACCAGTTTGGAGCCAAACTTTGTCCAATATCTTTCGCAGTGAACAATGGCCAGTTGCTTTCATTTGGTGTGCCAAGCATAGCTATGGCAACGTCTCCTGTGCTAGTCCCAGCAATGGAGTCAATGTAGTCTGCCATAGTAGCATCTTCACCATCTAGTTTCTATTTAAGAGAATAACGAAAGAAGAAAATCCCTGTGGTCTATTTCAGATAATGAAACTAGGCCAATGTTCTAAATCAGGTTCTACATAACCATTAAACATAAAGCATAAGCATGGATAGATTCCACAAAAACTTGAAGCTGGTATTCAAGAAAGGCAAGGATTATCACAGGAATGATGCCTCTCAGTACCCCACCATCAATGCTAAGAATGGTAATAAGCTTTTCATCACATCTTCCACAAATACATTGCCTATAAAAAACTTCCCCTGCTTAAACATTGAGACTACAAGTCTACAACACAATTTGTCAACTCCACAAGAAAATAAACAAGGTCGTCTGATATAGTACCCTATGTTGTACTTGAGAATGTAGTTAGTAGAAATATTAAATGAGAGAAAATACAAGAACTCACCTGTTTTACCTTGATGATTGGATATTGTTAAGTGATTCTGCCAACAGATGAGAAGGGCCAGAGATCAGCAATCTTGCGTCCTTTATATCACTGAAATGGTTATTCAACCCCTCCCTCACAGCAACTGAAGTAGTGGTATTCTCTTTCTGTTCTTGATGTGGCTAATTGATGACCTTAGTGGAAGCTTCTCAAGTTGTTTCTTTCGTACATAAGAAGGCCAGTGGCAACATCTATTGAGGTTATTGTAATTTTGCACTCCTGACATGATCTATGGCAACCTCTCAAGACACTGCTATGCCCTTTAAAAACTGATATGGATGACTCATCAAACTGCTGGCAGCCACTCCATTCTCTAGCTAACACGACAGCTATAATTAAATGGTAGTGACAGCTAAATAAACTACATTCTGATCTTTGGTAAACAAAGGTTATGCAAATCAAACGATCATGAGATTTATACAAATGGCACAGAATCAATTTATAATAAAGATACAAGTACTGATAATGTAGTCTTATAAACTTGAAAGAGCTCTGGGGTCCTGTCTGTTGTTCTGTAGTTTGCATATCTAATATTGATATCTCAATCAATAAAATTGCATTACGAACAAAGAAATACAAGAAGATGAACTTTTCCATTACAATTGAAAGACCAGAAGAAATGTATTGCTAGGTAGTACATACAAGAAACACACCCCTAATGGTTAACAAAAAGATTATTATTCATTTGCTGTAGATTGTGAATACTTAAGACAAGCATTATATAACTAACAAGCACGTCTGCAACAACGTTAAAGGAAAAGAAAAATATAGTGAATATATATCATATTGTATTTTATGAATACAAATAGAAGCAAGAATACAAAGGGAAAAATTCCCTATTAAAAAATAAAATAGAAGATTGCAACAGGATTTTAAGTTAAACAAGAGCCATCATTGGCAACAATAGAGAAAGAAAACAAAAAACCCCTTCTAGAGGTCATTAATTTGAAGCCCATCTGACTGAACTTCAAGTTCCACCATCGCTAAAATTCTACAAGACTTGCTTCAATCTCCACTAGTAATACTGTTACTAACATAGAATTACTCTACCTCACTCCCAATCTTCATCAGCCAATTGATCATCATTCTCTTCTCTTGGTGGCCTAACCACCAACACCACAGTCCCTAAACTCTCTGTCACACCCTTTTCCTTCAATGCCGACCCCCTTTCAACCTTCAAGCCCTCACCATTACTATCAATTGCCACCAAATAAAACCCGTCATCTGCAGCCACCTCCTTCCTACTCCTATCAGCCACCACCAATATAGCCTCCTCCTTATACCACCTATTCGCCTTCCAAGGCAATACCCTCGCATCCACAAACGACACAACAACTCCCCCATTTCCTAACCCGGCCACGGGCGCCCACGCTGGCAAAACCACCCACCTTTTCCACCCTTTTTCCGCCACCACCACACCAAACTCCCCTTCACTCCTACACTCCCTCGGTGCATCCAAAACCCCAATTTCCCTCTCCTCATCTCTACAAACCGGCAACACCACCACACTGCTCGCCTCCGCCACTTCACCAATCTTCAACCTGACAACCGGAACCCGAACCCCACTCTCGATACCCTCTTCCCCTCCTTTCCCTTCGTTCGCCCCTTTCAACTCTTCCAACACCCTGTTCTTAGCTCTCTCACTCTTAGCAACTTCCAACGCTAATTCTAAAGCAGAAGTTCTCTCCTCAGACGGGTTCCTATGCTCTCTACTCTGTCTATAATACATAAACGAAAGACAGTCACCTGGAATACCGTAATCAAAACTGTCCCACCCTTTATCGCCGCGCCTGCGAGGGAAGTCCTTCATCGCTCGAGCGAGGTCTTGAGCGCCCTTAGCATCAAGCTTACTATCAACGATGTAACGCGCCGCAGCCGCACGCTGCTGGGCACTGAGCAGGCGAATTTCGTACAGCAATTCGGCACCGCCGAGGTCGAACGAAGAGAGCAACTCAGGGTCGTTGGAAGTGGACTGCACAAGAGAGTCTCGAACTTGAGCAGCGACCACTAGCCTGTTCTGTTCGACGCCGGAAATGCCGGTGGCTTCTTCGAGGGAAGAAGGGGTGAAGCCTTCCCGGATGAGGGCGGGGATTAATGGGGCGTACTCGAACCATAGGCCGAGGCGGTTGGCGAGGATGTCAAGGCGGTTGGCGGTGTCGAGGGAGTGGAATTGGGAGGTGAGGGGGTTAGAGGGGGGTGGCCTGAAGGGTTGATAGAGTTGTTGTTGTTGTTGTTGGTTTTGGTTTTGGTATTGGGGTTGTTGGGATTGGCCAGATGGGGAGAAAACGGCTGAGATGGGTTTAAGAGAGGTTTTAGGGAGAGGAGAGTGGAGGGAGTGGTTGTTGAGAGGGTTGAGGAAGGTGGAGGAGAATGGTGGTTTCAGGAGGTTTACAGTTACGGAGAACATGTTGTTGCCTTATCTGATGACTGATGATGTTAGATTTTTTTTCTTTTTCTTTTGAGAAAGACAAAAGGAAGAAAGGGGTAGGCTTTCAGTTGTACTAGAGCTGAACGTAGTTGGTGACTTTTAGTAGAGGATTTTTTTTTTTTTTTTTTAAGACAATTATTAAGGTAGACCAATAAATATATACAATATTGTACACTTTTATCTAAATTAGTAAAAAGTAGCCTTGAGGGTGTGGTACAATTGTAGGAGTTCCGGATTTGGTCACATTTTTGGGTCTAAAATTTGCCTGCTTCGAGTTGGGTGTTTCGCAAAAATATTGTGCCATGACGTGGATAATCTTAATGAATCTAGGTTTGCCCCATGCCATGAGCTCTGTGGTTTCAAGTGGGTGGGATCAATGATGACATGCATGAGACCTTTTTTTTTTGTTCATAAAAAAATAATTAAAAAAAAAAAACTAGTAAAAAGTAGACGAGACTTGTTAATTTCAAACTCTTCTTAAAACAATGTGATTATTTTATGACAAAGTATAATTGATATGAATCATACGATATATTCTATTTTCTAAATTAAGCTATTTATATTTGTTATTTGAAAGTATTTTAAATTTTGCATGTTTATTTTAAGGAAACATAATGCATTTTACATTCAATTATTATATAAGTTAAGATATTTTGTAAATAATATAATGAATGGTTGTAATTTGTTTATACTTTATAGCACTATTTACAAATAGTTTATTCTCTATACGTCTTGATTGTGTTAAAGAGGAAGCATATATAACTTGTAAGTAAGAGCATCACTTATATTAAAAAAATAAAAATAAAGAATTTACTGAATGGACTATCGTGGACCAAAATGGATCAAACTGGACCGAACAAATTGTAATAGATTGAATGGATTGGGTGGATTGAAATAAACCGAAGTGGATTGCAATAGAATGAATGGATTGAAGTGGTTCTAAATGTTACATTGATGTTGTTCAACAAGAATTTAGCATTATTGAATTTTTAGAAGATTCATATGTAAGTTTAAAAAATTTACAAACATAATTAAAACTGAATTATTAAATAAATAGTAATAATTAATTATTAAATAACTTACTTTAATAAAATATAGGATGCAACTTTGAGGAAAAGAAACACAAAAATTTGGGGTGTTGTGTGGTATTTAAGTTTAGAAATGATTGATAATAGGCTTTTAATTTGAATAGAATTTAAATTTGTTAAAATTTAAATGATAAATTTTTACTTAAATTAAATTATTGTTAAATCTTATCTCTTAATTTGAGGAAATATATCCTAACATAATAAAATAAATTTAATAATTTATGAGAGTAGTCACTTGGTAGTTGCCACAATCACAACTTTTAGACCCAATTTTTATTATATGTACAATAGTGTGCATTTATGCAAATATGTACAATGTTGTCCACTTTTTTTTAGTCTAAAATGTAAATCTTACATGAATAGTGCAATGTAAACCAATTATTATCCCTTTTTTAACCCTTTACTTTCCAAAATTTTCATTTGACCATTTATATTGACTTTGCTTTTATATTTGTGGGACAATTCATTTCTATTATTTTTCTGGTCATTCATAATATAATTTTCTACTTATAACAATTAAAATTTCTTTATTTTACCGAATTTTAGAGCTAGTACTTCATGAAATAGTTAAATATAAAGCACATTTAAAAATTAGATTACTAATAAAATTAAGCATGAAAAAACTCCAAATGAAAATTTTAAAAAGTAAATTGTCAAAATGAAAACATCCCTAAAATTTATGGGCCAAAAGTGCAATTTTTTTTTTTTGGGGTAAAATTAGGCAAATAATGGGGAAAGAGAAATTGAGATTGGAATCACAACAGGGCCACCACAAATGATGTCATTAACTGTACAATTACAATTGATTTTTTTTTTAACCATTTGAAATTTAAATGGTTTGGTTTTGTAAATCAAAAAAAAAAAATTGAAAATGTTAGTTATAGCTTCCTAGGTGCTCTACGTAAGTTTTTCAATCAAATTCAAACACATGATTGTATTAACTAATGAAGTACAAATAATTTTATCTTTACAAAGGAGAGGACTGTTACATTTAAAACTTTGCTATAAATACTTCAACTATAATTATTTCACAACTTGTTGAGATTGCAAGTTACAAGAGATGAATAATCACTTTAATTATTTTCATATGAGCTCACTACTAACATTATTTGTATATTTCACCACTTACAACATGTCACTTTAATAAGTGAAAAGGATAAAAGTTTTGATACAAGTTCTATTCTAAGCATTCTTTTTAATACAATTATGTGTTTAAATTTAATAAGAGAATTTAACGTAACTTGTATAGTTTGTGGAAATGGTGAACTTAGAAAATTAATTTACTTAATGAAGAACATTATATGGTCTATATGGTTATGGAAGAAAAATATCAAAAAAGAACTATTCTTCAATCATGTCAATAAATATGGCATCATACTTTTAAGACAAGTGAAAAATAATTTTTGTTTACTAACCGGTAATGGAAGCAAGGAACTACTATGATTACCCTCAAATTGAGTAGTCGCTCTCTCTCACCTTTATTATCCTCATTAATTGGGCAATTCTTCTAAAGAGATTTATAATCAAATATACTTTGACCAAGAATGAGAAGGTTATTCCCCTGCAGTTTTCAGTAGCTTTTTTTGCATAATATTTATTAAAAATTATAGTTTTAGTAACTTCTTATGTTATATGTATGTGTGACAAAAGCAACTAATTTATTTCTAAAACAAACTTTTTTTTTTTTTTACAAACACACTTATGTAACTCACCCATTGAACTCAGAAGAGTAAAAGATTTTTCTCTGTACTAAAATACTTTTTTTTGGAAACATTTGTACTAAAAATACTTATACACCATTAAAACATATATACAACGTAACAAAAGATCTGGTCCTCTTGTGTTTAGGAATGATTCATGTAGTGGGTTTTAATTAGCTCAATTAGTAAAGTCTTTAATAGTTGAATAAGAGATGTGGAGTTTAATCCTGCTTACACTAAAAACTAATTGATGTCTTGACCTAATGATAAAAAGTTATCATCAAAAGCGGACGCTATAGGTTGAAACTTTCTAAAAAAGAAAAAGAAAAAAAAGGATGGATTCATGCTGGAAAGAGAAATAGGGTTGCAAACGGCAAACCCTTTTTGTGAGGTAAAGAAATGTCATTACTACCTATATTGTGAAGAAAAATCCTTGGGTTCTTGGGTTAGGCCCATGAAGTGAATTAATTCGTACCATGGGGAAGTCCCAACGTACACAAGGAATTGGGGCTAGGGAATATGCCCAAGAAGTTACTTGGGCTCTTGCGGTTTTGCATAAATTTGACCCAATATCCATATTTTATATCACAAGAGGATGTGCCACCAGAAAAAAAATAAAAAAATTCTGGTAAAGTCTCTTGTCGCGAGTCTCCACCCTCCAACAAAAAAAATTTAGGAATTTTGCTTATTTTAAAAATTAATTGCTGTATTGGCCGATATAAACAATCGTTATGGAACAATGCTATAGGTTAAAAATCTATAGTATTAAAAAAAAAAAAAAAAAAAAACATAAGTTAGACAGTTGGAGGAGGGATTTGAATAAAGGAGGAAAAGTTGTGAGTGAGAAGTTGGGAACCACAACAACATCAACAAAACAGAGCTTACTAATTCTAACTATATCATCTTCTCCGATATATCCCAAAACTTCCACAGCTAAGTCTGCGGTGAGAGTTAGATATGTTTGCAAATCTTGGTACGTACTACCAACATTCAACCTTTCTTTCATCCACCACTAATTAACAATCCATACCAACGCTCGTCTCTTCATCTCCTGCATTGGGAGCTTATCACACCTCAGGTAACCATTTGTTCATTTCATTAATTGTTCGTAAAGATAAGTCTGTTTGAAGTTCTCTTAACTTTTGTAATGAGATTGCCTTGTCATTGTTTTCTTTTGATAGTTAAATAGAAAAAAAAAACTGTATGAGATTGAAAGAAAATAGAAATGAATATTATTCCTGGTAAAGACATGAAAGCAAACAGTAATTTTATTTTCCATGGTCTATGACATGCCAATAGAGGACTGTAATGTGCATGGGTGTAAGAATAACCGAAATCTTTTGGGTGGTTTTCTCAGATTCTGTTTTGGTTTTAAAATACAATAATCAATCCTCTTGTGTATGTTTCATGATTAAAGAAAATATCATTGTTTTCTTTGCTCTCAAAGGCGGCAGTGCTTTACTCTCTCTTGGCTATTCTTTGTCACTTTTTCAGCCGCCTCACTTCTTTTCTCAGACTCCTAACATGACTTGACTTAGGACTCTTTCTTAAACTTGGCCAACACGCTTATTAATTTAGCTTTCACATGGTCTGGACCCACAACAGAATGAAGATTCAATTTTGCTGTTGTTGTTTCCTTCATATGTCCAATGTTTATGGCCCACTTTTCTTGAGGTTTGCCATTTTTTCTTTTCTTTTATATTAAGAAAATGCTTCCCTATTTATATCTAAAATTTTATCTTCTGCAGATTGTTTCTAATTGATGTGATGTGTGTTCTCTTTTCTTAGAACTTTATTTGTTTTTATCTTGCTGGTGAGGACCAATACAAATTCAACTAGGTTTTAATCAAATATTTTCTTTCTGTAACATTGATGACTGAGTTATGAATGTGTAATTTGATGAAGTGCTCAGAGTCTACTGCAATCATCATCAATGTTTTAACAGATTATTCACTTTCAGATTAAAGTTAGCCATTTGTAAACTTGTTCGGATGATTCTTTCAACGGAACTAAATCATTTTTTGAATGTTTGAGGCAAAGGTGGACTACAGAATTGGCCTAATATATTAGTGGACTGAGGAATTATTGTCAGGGTATTGAATCTCTTGCATATTAGTTCAATCTTTTCAGTATTCAAATGCTTAATGAGAATATTGATTACATGTTGATGATTCAGAATATAATGATTTTAGAAAATAGTCATCCTTGTGAAGCTTTTGTGATGGTGATGACTGACAATGAACATGATGAAAGCAAGAAATGAACCATCTCAACAATACTACAGCATAAATAAGGAGAATTACTTTAATAAGTCTTATTGCAGTTTTTTTTTTTTTGAAAAGTTAGTTGAATGTAGTGGCCTCACTGAGAATTACTAATTGCAGACTTATTCATAAATTATTGCTGGTAAAAACATGTTAGCATAGAGTAATTTTATTTTCCATGGTCTATGATATGCCAAAACAGGACTGTAATGTTTTTTTTATTGTGTTCAATTTAATTCTGAATTGTTTGCTTTTTAAAATATATGCCTCAAATATTCAAACAAGATCAAGAAAAATTTCACCTCACCCTACCAAACATCACATTGTCCACACCCTGTTTAACTCCAGTATCCACATGTTCCATTTTAAAGCCAATTAGGCTAGCTCTAAAAATCAAGTAGTCATCACACAGTGCCACACTGGTTGAGGTGGTTTCTTTTGAACTTTGAACCTATAGTACAGCAAGCTGAGAAACAGCAACACAGAATACAAGAAGCTGATATGACAACAAACCCAAAACAAAATATCTGCTCATTGGTCTAAACAAGAGGGCCTACAAGACCTAAGAAAGTCTAAAGATAATCCCCATCTACAGAAAATTCCTTTGTTCTCATCATTAAAACTTAGCCCCCAAGCCAAGTTTACAATTTAAAGCCTTTAAAGCTCTGCCCTTTTCAATTGTTTGTAGCCCAAGTAACTACCTTCTCCCAACCAGGCTTACATTGTGGGATGAATTCCATAATCAATTTCCAACACTCCTTGCAACAGGGAATTCAATGATTTCTCTGTTTGCTGTACTCTGTGTTGCTGTTTTGGCAGCTTGTTTTCAATAAAAGATCTATCTTGATTATCAACCAAAAAAAAAGTGAACGTAAAGAATACTGTCAGAAAAATGGTGGACACCCATCTGCACCAAAATTCAGTCCAAGATGTTTTGGACTATGATAGAGAGAGAGACAGCTGAAAGCCTTTGATGATACTAAGGCGGGTGTTAAAAAGGACTTGTTCACACTGGGATAGTGAAAATCCCTCAAATGTTTGTCATACCAACAAATGAACTCTCGAGTGAGACATCATATTCAGGGTCAACCCACCTCCATATTCCAGTGATAAACAAGTTGTTGAGGAAATTAAGCGTGTTTTGGAGACATTGGGGCTTTTCCAGATTGTGAATTATGGGATCTCTGAAGAAGTCATGGATGATATGATCAAAGGAATTCGCAGATTTCATGAACAACCAACTGAAGTAAAAAGGGAGTATTACTTGCGAGATGCAACAAAGAACATTACATACATGAGTAATTTTCATCTTTATAAGGCAAAAGCTGCAAACTGGAGAGATTCTTTGTCTTTTGCCATGGCTCCTGTTGCTCAAAATCCTGAGGAGTTTCCATCAGCCTGCAGGTACTCCTGGGCCTTGTGGTTTGATATTCATGAACACTTTCTCTTTCTTTTAGCTTCAAGATTGATTTAAAAGTAGCTCTCAAATATGATGACGGATATTAATTCATAAAATGGTTAACACTTTCATTTTGAGTGAGAAAAAGAAAAAGCTTCCTAAAATAAAATTTTATCAAGGAACAATAAGGAGTTTAAGGCATCAGAAGATAATATATCCAGAATTCAACAAATGAGACAAAACAATTTTTTTATAAGATTTACTAAACTGTTCATTAATAAAATTTGAGTGATGAATTTTGTAGAGAATAGAAACTTCTATGAAAAATCCGAGAAATAAATTTCCAAAACAGTTTTTTCTTCTCAGAAAATTACCTTTTCTCTCATGGGAAGTTTAGGATGAAAAAAATTAGGATATTTTAACTTCTATTCTGATAGCTAGTGTAAAGTTTAACAGTTTAATCCATAAAAATTTCCCCATCAGAAAAAAAATATTGTCTTGCACAAAATTGAGCTCTCCAATTTCAGATAGATGTTTTCTCAAATTAAAAGAATTGGCGTGGAAGAGGTAGCCCTCACATAAATGGTAACATTGCAGTTGATGTGTATTTCCTGGTGCTAAGTAAGGTGAATTAAACAACTCCTGAAAAGACATCCTACTCAAATATTACATATTTGGTAAAAAAATTGATGTGGAATAATTTTCTGTACATCTATCCATTGCATAGATTTGGTAAGTTGAATTCTATTTAAATAGACTGCAGTTCAAGCAAGTGAAAGATGTTTTCAAATGCTTTTTAATTAGTAAAGAATACTCATTTCACTGAACTCTTAAGCAAAGACCAATAAAAAGGATGATATTCATTACAAAAGAATAAAGCTTAAACTACGTAAAACCAACAAGATACTGGAAGAATGGGGTAACAATGAATCAAGTTCAATTGAGCAATCACCCTTGATGTCAGTTTGTCAAATGAGCATTTCAGCTGAAAGTTGCTTTTAAGATATAAGTTTAAAAGCAGGGTACAAAGCCTGGAGTAGTTATAAGGTGTAACTAACAATATATGGCTATGTAGAATTAATCAAAGCAGGTGGTAGAACTATTTTCCAGTCAATGGTATCTTCAAAATAAGAGAAAAAGCATATGATTTTGAAAATTCTAGGAGTGTACCATGAGAATCAAAATTATAATAATTACAAGTATTTATTTGGCATTAATTCTTGCCATAAATTGTTCCTAAAAACATTAGCTAAGCAAAATTCAACTTGCCTGCTAATGGAGCTTCACTGATTTCTCATGTAGTAATTTTCACACTCAACATGCAAGGACATTATAATAAGTTATTCAGAGCATGTAAAGATGCTGAGACTTACCTTCTTGGATTGTTGAATTGATGATTACTCCCATAAACTGTCATTGTTATGATTGTTGAATTGATGATTAATATGAGTTTAGCGTGTTACATGTCAACCTATATTAGATGAAAATATCACAGAATTTCCACTTCTTGTTTGATTTCCAAGATGTTCTGAGAATTTGAAGAACAGGAAGCTAACAATATCCACTCCAAACCTGTTATAAAATTCTACAATTTCATCTCCTTGTATCTGTCTTTTTCGTGAACAAAAAGGAGTTCAAACTTCCCAATGTTGATATATATATATATATATATATTTTCCTTACATGAGAGTGGGCAGGAAAATATATTAGCATGTCTGGGATCTACTCTCTTATCTATATAATGCAGCTAAGACAAAATCTTATACAAGTAAAAAACATGTGAAAGTTGGCATTGTTTTTGGCGCAGCTTATCTCAAATGACAAGTTCAAAAGTGCTATACAGAGAGTCTTGGCAAACCAAGTAGGCCCTAGAATTTCAGTGGCATGCTTCTTCAGCACTCATCTGCAGCCAGTCAATCAGCTTTATGGTCCAATAAAAGAGTTGTTATCAGATGAAAATCCTCCTTTATACTGGGAAACTCGGGTGAGGGAATATGCTTTCTCTTATGCCTTGAAAGGACTTGGCAATGCTGCACTTGCTTTCTTCAGACTCTGAATTTTGGATGGAAGAAAACTAAAGTAGGCAGATAAGAAATATATGCCTGAAGTATCTACAATATGACATTAAATTTTTAGAAGTCCTCCAAACCAATCAATCACGTGTTAGTTTGTGTTGTTCCAAGTATTGTGTGCGTGTGTGTATGATTGCGTTTCTGAAACTTGAGAATGTACCTACAGTTGGGTTGTATATTTTATCACACTGCCAGTATTGTAAAGCATGAGAGTCCAAGATTTATTTAGAACTAGTCACTAACTCGTGCATTCTCTTGTTTGAATTGTGATCATTCTGCTTAATTTTTTTTGTTTGGGTATTTATAGATTTGATTAGCATTTTTAATGATAATTTTTCTTTACATTTTCACAGACCTGGGGAGGTTGTTTGAATAAAAAAATAATTGGAATGCATTCCACAACAAAGAAACACACCATATATGAAATGAAATGAAAGAGAAAAAGAAGGGTGATAGATGTGTGAAAACATATCAGAAACGTGACAGATATGTGAAACCAAGCATTTGTGGTGGTGGAGGCATTTGCTAAAAAGCTAAATTTACCATCAACATATAGCAAAAGTGGGCTACATCAGTGAAGCAAAAGGCATAATTTTTTGCTGCTAAGCTACAGTGCACAGCCATCTTTGGCTGTGCACTGTAGCTAAGATGGTTTAAAAAAAAAATTATTAAAAGATATATTATTTTATTGTGTTGGTATGGTGGTTGTTGTTTATTGTAGTAGATATATTATTTTATTATGTTATTTATATTATTCTATTATATTGAATGTGAAAATAAAACTAGGTATTTTGTAAAGTAAAATAGTAAAATAGATAAAATAGATTTTTGTGGTGCCAAATTACAGAAGTTTTGGCACCAACCAATGCTGATGCTAAGCAATACTTTTCAGCTTTCCATCCCTTGAAACTAAGAATAAAGAGAGAGAGAATAAGGAGGAGGAAGAGAGGAAGGAACCTATCAAAAGATGACAGTTGTAATCCTGATTTTGATTGATGTGAATTTGTGTGTTCTTTTCCTTAGAATCTAATCTGTATTAACTGGCAGGTGAGGACCAATACAAAAAAATCTATAAGGTTTTAATCAAATATTTACCTTCTCTAACATTGATGACAGAGTTATGAATGTGTAGTTTGAGGAACTAGTCAAAGTCGGCTGCAATCATCATCAATGTTGTAATAGATTATTAATTTTCAAATTAAAGTTTTTTTTTTTTTTTTTTGAGAAAATTTTCAAATTAAAGTTGATGCTTGCAATAGAAATAAATCATTTTTTTTTTTTTGAATATTTGAGACACAGGTGGACATTTGCTACCACAAATTAGAGTATATTAGTGGACTATGGAATTCGCCTAATATATTAGTGGTAATTATTGTCTGCCATTACTTAATAACCTTTACCTTCACTCCTCTCCTCATCTACTGCTCAAGAAAAACTTGACCATGAAAATAAACTCCATCACTTAATTTATAATCTCCGATTAGTGACACTTTTGGCATCTGAGATCATTTTGGGTGTTGATTCTCTTGTCAATGTATTCAATCTGTTTGGATTACATCTTGATGATGCAGAATATAATGATTTGAGCACATATTAAAGCTTGTGAAAGATTTTTTGATGGTGATGATTGATCATGAGCTTAATGAAGACAACAATTGAACTATCTAAACAGTTTGTTGGCTCTGACAGCGTGAACAAGGAGAATTACTTCAATAAATCTTATTGCAGTTTATTTAGCTAAGATGCTAGGACTTAACCTCTTTGAGTTACTATCCAAGGTGCTAGGGCTCAAACCTAATCATCTAATTGAGATGGGTTGTGCTGCAGGACACAACTTTGTCTGTAACTACTATTCAGCATGCCCTGAGCCTAACCGAACAATGGGAGCCAGCAAGCACTCAGATCCTAATTTCTTCACTATTCTTTTACAAGGCCAAATTGGAGGCCTTCAAGTCCTTTACCAAAATCAGTGGGCTGATATCCCTCCAGTGATTGGTGCTTTAGTTGTTAATCTTCGAGGCCTTTTTCAGGCAAGTACAGCTACACATCATAGAAGAAACAATTTATTAAGAAGTCATGGAAATGATTACCAATTACTCCCATAAACTGTCATTGTTATGATTGTTGAATTGATGATTAATATGAGTTTAGTGTGTTACATGTCAACCTAATTAGATGAACATGTCACAGAATTTCCACTTGTTTTTTGATTTCCAAGATGTTTTGAGAATTTGAAGAATAGGAAGCTAACAATATCCACTCCAAACCTGTTATAAAATTCTACAATTTCATCTCCTTCTATCTGTCTTTTTCGTGAACAAAAAGGAGATCAAACTTCCCAATGTTGATATATATATATATATATTCCTAACATGAGAGTTGGCAGGAAAATATATTAGCATGCCTGGGATCTACTCTATTATCTATATAATGCAGCTAAGACAAAATCTTATACAAGTAGAAAACATGTGAATGTTGGCATTGTTTTTGACGCAGCTTATCTCAAATGACAAGTTCAAAAGTGCTGTACACAGAGTCCTGGCAAACCAAGTAGGCCCTAGAATTTCAGTGGCATGCTTCTTCAGCACTCATGTGCAGCCAGTCAATCAGATTTATGGTCCAATAAAAGAGTTGTTATCAGATGACAATCCTCCTTTATACAGGGAAACTCTGGTGAGGGAATATGCTTTCTCTTATGCCTTGAAAGGACTTGGCAATGCTGCACTTGCTCTCTTCAAACTCTGAATTTTGGATGGAAGAAAACTAAAGTAGGCAGATAAGAAATATATGCCTGAAGTATTTACAACATGACATTAAATGTTTAGAAGTCCTCCAAACCAATCAATCACGTGTTAGTTTGTGTTGTCCAAGTATTCTGTGCGTGTGTGTATGATTGCGTTTCTGAAACTTGAGAATGTACCTACAGTTGGGTTGTATATTTTATCACACTGCCAGTATTGTAAAGCATGAGGGTCTAAGATTTATTTAGAACTAGTCACTAACTCGTGCATTCTCTTGTTTGAATTATGATCATTCTGCTTTTTTTTTTTTGGGTATTTATAGATTTGATTAGCATTTTTAATGATAATTTTTCTTTCCAATTTCACAGACCTGGGGAGGTTGTTTGAATAAAAAAATAATTGGAATGCATTCCACGACAAAGAAACACACTACATATGAAATGAAATGAAATGAAAGAGACAAAGAAGGGTGATAGATGTGAGAAAACATATCAGAAACATGACAGATATGTGAAACCAAGCATTTGTGGTGGTGGAGGCATTTGCTAAAACGCTAAATTTACCATCAACATATAGCAAAAGTGGGCTGCATCAGTGAAGCAAAAGGCATAATTTTTTTTCTGCTGAGCTACAGTGCACAACCAAAGACGGTAGCTAAGATGGTTTAAAAAAAATTATTAAAAGATATATTATTTTATTGTGTTGGTATGAAGGTTGTTGTTTATTGTAGTAGATATATTATTTTATTATATTGTTTATATTATTTTATTGTGTTGAATGCTAAAATAAAACTATTGATGTTAGGTGTTTTGTAAAGTAAAATGGTAAAATATATAAAATAGTTTTTTGTGGTGCCAAATTACTAAAGTTTTGGGACCAACCAATGTTGATGCTAATGGCATTGGCAATTTTGGGATCCAGATGCCAAAGCCGAAGGGTAGCTTGGCAGTTCTTTTTGACACTTTGACCTAAGAGTCCAAATTTTCTGTCCCACTTTTCCTGCTCCACTTTACACTCCACCAATAAATATTTGTCATTTGTTCACCTAATTAATTAAATACTATCATTATTGACTTATTAATACTACAGTTATTAATTAATAGTAGTATTTAATTAATTAAGTGAACAGATGGTAAGTATTTATTAGCAAATTATAGAGTAGAGTAGAAAAAATGAGACAAAAGATTTAGACTCTTGACCTAATATACTATGGAAGGGCGCACATAATTATTTTTTTGGGTCCACTCACTTGAAATCACATGTGGGACTTCACGAGGCCAAGCAATCACAATTATGACGATTAGCCATGCCTAGATGCTAAGCAATACTTTTCAGCTTTCCATCCCTTGAAACTAAAAATAAGAGAGAGAGAATAAGGAGGAAGAGAGGAAGGAACCTATCAAAAGATGACAGTTGTAATTCTGATTTTGATTGATGTGAATTTGTGTGTCCTTTTCCTTAGAATCTGATCTGTATTAACTGGCAGGTGAGGACCAATACAAAAAAATCTGTAAGCAGGTTTTAATCAAATATTTACCTTATCTAACATTGATGACAGAGTTATGAATGTGTAGTTTGAAGAACTAGTCAAAGTCTGCTGCAATCATCATCAATGTTGTAATAGATTATTGATTTTCAGATTAAAGTTTTTTTTTTTTTTTTTTTTTGGAGAAAATTTTCAGATTAAAGTTGATGCTTGCAATAGAAATAAATCATTTTTTTTTTTTGAATATTTGAGACACAGGTGGACATTTGTTGCCACAAATTAGTATATATTAGTGGACTAAGGAATTCGCCTAATATATTAGTGGTAATTATTGTCTGCCATTACCTAATAACCTTTACCTTCATTCCTCTCCTCATCTACTGCTCAAGAAAAACTTGACCATGAAAATAAACTCTATCACTCAATTTATAATCTACGATTGGTGACACTATTGGCATTTGTGATCATTCTGGGTGTTGATTCTCTTGTCAATGTATTCAATCTGTTTGGATTACATCTTGATGATGCAGAATATAATGATTTGAGCACATATTAATCCTTGTGAAAGATTTTTTGATGGTGATGATTGATCATGATCTTAATGAAGACAACAATTGAACTATCTAAACAATTTGTTGGCTCTCACAGCATGAACAAGGAGAATTACTTCAATAAATCTTATTGCAGTTTATTTATCTATTTAATTTTGTATGTTAGTTAAACTTAAATGTAGTAGTCCCACTAAGATTACTAATTGTAGACTTATTCAAAAACTATTGCTGCCAATACAGGACTGTAATATAATGTGTTATTAATTAGTTGTTTTTGTATTCAATTTAATTATCACATGTTTGCTTATTAAAATATATGCCTCAAATAAAAAAAAGATATAGAAAAATATCACCTCACCCACCCAACAAGCATTGTCCTCATGTGTTTATCAAAAAAAAAAAAAAAAGCATTGTCCTCATGTGGTTTGACTCAGTACCCCACGTGTTCAACTCTAAAGCCAATTTAATTCACTCTAAAAATCAAGTAGTCAACAAAGGCGGTTTTTCGTTGGTTGTAGATTTTGGACTTTGGAGTCCCTTTAAACTCCAAAATTGTTTCTTTTACTCCAAAATTTTGAACCTAAAGAACACTACCAGAAAAAATGGTGGACACCCATCTGAACCAAAATTCAGTCCAAGATGTTTTGGACTATGATAGACAGAAAGAGCTGAAAGCCTTTGATGATACTAAGGCAGGTGTTAAAGGACTTGTTGACTCTGGGATAGTGAAAATCCCTCCCATATTTGTGATACCAATAGATGAACTCTCATGTGAGAAATCATATTCAGGATCAACCCACCTCCAGGTTCCACTGATAGACCTCAAAGACATCCATGAAGGCGGTGTTCAACGAAAACAAGTTGTTGAGGAAATTCAGCATGCTTCAGAGACATGGGGGCTCTTCCAGATTGTGAATCACGGGATCTCTGAAGATGTCATGGATGATATGATCAAAGGAATTCGCAGATTTCATGAACAACCAACTGAAGTAAAAAGGGAGTATTACTCGCGTGATGTACCAAAGAACGTGAATTTTTTGAGTAATTATCACCTTTATAAGGCAAAATTTGCTAACTGGAGAGATACTTTATCTTTTGGCATGGCTCCTGTTGCTCCAAGTCCTGAAGAATATCCAGCAGTCTGCAGGTACTCCTAGTCCTTGTGGTGTAATATGCATAAACATGTTCTCTTTCTTTGAGCTTCAAGTTTGCTTTGAATACTTGCAACAGCAAGATGATAAAAAGTAGCTCCCAAATATGATGATGGATATTTGATTCATAGAATGGTTAACACTTTCATTTTGAGAGATTAAAAAAATTCTCTATATGGTCCTAAAATAAAATTTTATTGAGGTACAATAAGGAGTCATTAGAAGGAAATATATCCAGAACCCAACAAAAGAGACGAAGAGATCCTTTTCCAAGATTTACTCCAACTTTTTTTTGATAATAGTGAGTGATGAACTTTGAAGAAAACAAAAATCTGTGAGAATTTTGAGAAATAAATTGCCAAGACAGTTTTTTCTTCCCAAGGAATTATAACGGAATTGAACAAAAGACTTGAATTAAATAAATTTGTAATTTAGAGGTCTAAAATAAAGTGTAATTTAGAGGTCTAGAATTGAACAAAAGACTTGAATGAAAGTAAAGTTAGAGGTCTGAAATAAGTTTCAATCAAACTTAGAGGGTTCAATTTGCATTTTAGCCAATAAAAAATTATCATATTATAACCTCTGTTCTGATAAAAAGTGTAAAATTTGACACTTAGTCTAATCCATAAAATTTTCCCATCAACTAAACAATATTTCCTTGCACAAAATTGGGCTCTCCAATTTTAGATGGATGATCTTTTGAAATAAAAAGAAATAGGATGTGCAGCAGTAGCCACATGATTATAACATTGCAATTGATGTGTGTTTCCTGATGCTAAGTAAGGTGAATTAAGCAACTCCTGAGAAGGCATCCTTCAGATACAACATATATGGTGAAAATTTGACGTGGAATAATTGTCTGTATATCTATCCATTGCATAGCTTTCTAATTAAACAAACTGCAGGGACATTGTAATCAGTTATTCACAGCAAGTAAAGAGGCTAGGACTTACGCTCTTGGAGTTACTATCCGAGGGCCTTAGGCTCAGATCTAATCATTTGGCTGAGATGGAGTGTGCTGCAGGACACGTCCTTGTCTGTCACTACTATCCAGCATGCCCTGAGCCTAACAGAACAATGGGAACTAGTGAGCACACAGATCCTGATTTCTTCACTATTCTTCTACAAGACCAAATTGGAGGCCTACAAGCCCTTTACCAAAATCAGTGGGTTGATATCCCTCCGGTGAAAGGAGCTTTAGTGGTTAATCTTGGGGACCTTTTTCAGGCAAGTACATCTACACATCATACAAGAAACAATCCATTAAGGAGTGATATTGCAAATGATTCCCAATTACTCCCATAAACTGTCTTTGCTATGACGTTTGAATTTGATTAATATGAGTTACCTATCAAGTAAAGATGGTTAATATGAGTTTTGTATGTGACACCTATATGGCTATATATTTATTTTTAATGAACTTCTCACATAATTTCCACATATTGTTTGATTTCTAAGATGTTCTGAGACATTGAAGGACAGGGAAACTAACAATATCCACTCGAAACTTGTTATATCATTCTACAATTTTATCTCTTTCTATCTGTCTTTTTCGACAACAAAAACAAGTTCCAATGCTTAGGAAACATGCAAAAGTAAAGAATGAAAAAATTTTGAAGCTTCTATGACTCTTATATTGCCTAATTTGGGATCCACTTTACCATCTTGCTAATGCAGCTAAGACAAAATCTGGTACAAATATAAAACATGTGAATATAACAGCATTGTTTTGGTGCAGCTTATCTCAAATGACAAGTTCAAAAGTGCGACACATAGAGTCCTGGCCAACCAAGTAGGCCCTAGAATATCAGTGGCATGCTTCTTCAGCAATCATATGCAGAAGCAGTTACAGCCAGTCAATCGGCTTTATGGTCCAATAAAAGAGTTGTTATCAGATGACAATCCTCCTTTATACAGGGAAACAACGGAGAAGGAATATGCTTTCTGCTATGTCTCAAAAGGACTCGGCAACTCTGCACTTGATCATTTCAAACTCTGAGTTTTGGAAGGAAGAAATTTATGCCTGAAGTATCTGCAATTTGACATTAAATTTTCAGTAGTCCCCCAAACCAATCAATCACATGAGTTGGTTTGTGTTGTTCCAAGTATTGTGCATGTGTGTGTCTGTATGATTGTGTCTCTGAACCTTGAGAATGTACCTACAGTTGGGTGGTGTATTTATTTAAAGTTTGCATTCCGCAACAAATAAACACACTAATATAGGAAATTATAAACTTAATATAACATGCACACTGCAATAATATAGGAATTATACTTATATTTGAGAAAACAAATACTGCAATTCTAAACTTAGTGTAACATGTTACATGTGTTCTATGAAATGGCAGTATACATTTAAAAAAAAAAAAAAAAATTCTTGGATATGTTCAAATTAGTCAATCAATTATAGTATATTACAAAAAATCAAGTAAATTTTCTCTATTTTAATAAAACAATACTATAATTATGTAATTTAGATCTTTTATTAAATTACTTTATATATATATATATATATATATATATATATATGCACTATCTATTGTTGTTGAATACAAAGTACATTATATGTTCCATTATATAAAACTTTTTAAAAAAATTATATTATATTTTTCTACACATTGCATGAGTCCGCTACTAATGTTCATAAATGATAAAATATAAGAGAATCAATATGATTTATGACCAAAGAATGCGACACAACGTGGGTAAACAACCCATGAAAGGGATGGTTCATAAACTATAAGAGAGAAAGCCATCAAAGTAATACAAATTACAAATTACAAGTCATGTAAAGATTTGAAATTCATCTTAGTTGCTTTCAATATCAATGGTCAAATTATATCAATATATAAATAAATATATATATATATATATAGAGAGAGAGAGAGAGAGAGAGAGAGAGTTTGGACAAAAATAAAAGTACATGATGAAACCCAATTTTAGCGTAAAAAGGTACAAACCAAAATCCTTTTTAGAAAAGGAAAAAAAAAATGAAAACAGCATAACATGAAAATCTTTTTGAAAAAAGAAAATTATACATATAATTGACATTAAAGCGCATATAATAATAATAATAAAATGAAAGAGCATTTTTGATCCTTAAAATATGCATGATATTATTTTTATTTTGCCCCTTTAAATTTATAAATTTTCATTTTGGCATTTCATGTTGGATTAATTTTCTATTTTGTTGTTTGATACATTTTTTTGTTTGGTCCTTCAAGAGAATGAAAATTTTAAAACAATACGGTCAATAGGAAAATGGATAAAACTAGCATGAAGTAGCAAAATAAAAAATTTAAATTATAAATAATCAAAATGAAAACAATTTAAAATTTTAAAGATCAAAAATATACTTTGTCACTTTATCCTAGTATGCTAAAAAGTATAATTAATGCAAGAAGAGAACCAAGAAACCTCTTCAAAAAAAAAGAAGGCAAAGAAACCCACAATTTCTCGTCACCTTATTATTATTATTTTTTGGATGGGTTCTTGTGGTCTTGTCACCTTTATTGCCAAATAACGTTGACAAAGGTAGGAGATGATATGATTCTCGAAAAAAAAAAAAAAGGGTTGGAGATGATATGACTAATATATATATATATATATATATATATATATATATAAAATAGATTAATTCAGATAAAACACGTGGGAATTTTTATTTTGGTGGGTGGGACTACCGAAAAATTGACGTGATCTATCAAGTGTAATTAATAATTTATGGAGGTTTTTGCTATTTTTTCAAATTAGTGTTAGTTTACTTTAAAAATTATTGCAGAATGCTTGTAGTATTGGCTTGCAAACATTGGAGACGACGTGAGGACATCACAAATCCTAAAATAATCATGTGTAGTGGTAGTTTTAAGAATTTTTTATAAAGTGTTTTTTAAGAAGTATAAATTACATAATTTAATAAAAAAGATTGATCTTGGGCTTTTTTCCTGGAATCTATTGGGCGTTTGGGCTTGCTATGTTATAATATATATATATGTATATATATATATATATATATATATTTTTTTTTTTTTCTCTTTAGATTTTAGTTCAAAATTTTTTTTGAGCTTTTTTTTGCTTAAAAGCCCCAAAATATTGTTAAGTAGAACAAATTATAGAGTAAAGTTTAATTTTATTGGCATAAAAAAACTTAAGAGTGTTCCCAAATTTTTTTTGAAGGGTAGATAAATATAAAATTTTAAATTATTATATATATATATATATAAAATTTCAGGTCAAGGTGGTCCTGTGATCACCCAGGCCTTCAAGTGCCGCCACCCCTGATCATGTGTCACCTCACCTCCATATCCTATCCAATGCAAAGAGTAAGGGAAGCCTTATTTTTCTTTATAAAACTTCATTTAGTATATCAAGCTATACAAAGTACTAGGGCATATATATCTTGTTTTTATAAAATAAATAAATACTAGGGCAGATCTTTGAGTTGAGATTTTTTACCTTTGTTTTTTTGGTTACCAAAAAAAGAATGTGCTTTTCATTAGGAAAAAAAAAAAAAAATATATATATATATATATATATATACACATAAGACCATACACTTCTGTGCAACAATTTTGCTGTGACATGTTGTAGGTGGTGAAAAAGAAAAGTATCCATTTGCATGGGGTTCTAATTAAATAGACTATCAAGGTCATTATAATAAGTTATTCATATCACGTAAAGAGGCTAACTGAACAATATGATTAACAACCAAAGCATGTGACACAATGTGGGTATGCAACCTATGGAAGAGATGGCTTATAAATTATAAGAGATAAGGGTATAAGAGCATTTGCAGCAGTGAAGGCAAAATTTTAGCTATTTAGCTACACAAAAAATCACTTTATCTATTTTACCTATACACATGCTGCAGCAATAGATCTATTTTGGCTTTCAATACAATAAAATAATATACACACCACAATAAAATAATATGACAACTACAATAAAATAATATATCCTACTACAAAAAAAACAACCATAGCACCAACCACAACCACTCTACCATCAGCCACAGCCATAGCCACAGCCACAACCACCACCACCACCACCACCACCAGTCCACAGCAGGCAAAAAAAAAAAAAAAAAAAAAAAAAAAACCCAAATCTCCAATTTTTTTCTTCAACCCAGACCAAACAAAATAAAAAATCATGAGAAACCCATGCGATCGACAAGCAAGCACTCTGATTGGCGTCAACAATCACGGCTGATCAGTGGCAACACCCACACCCACCACCACGAAACCCACCCGAGCCACCCACTGATGCCGACGAACCCAGCCACAACCCACTAATGCTGACGAACCCAGCCACCCATCGACGCCGATCTACCCACACAACCACAACCACCACCACACCACAGCCCACAGAGGAAAAAAAAAAAAAAACCAAGTAAGGCGTGAGATGGGTTGGCGGCGTGGATCGGGGCCGGGGTCTGCGGCGTGGATCGGCGGTAGGGTTTGCGGCGTGGGTTGGCAGCGTGGAGGTGGGCTGGCAGCGGTGAGAGGAAGTTAAGAGAGAGCTGAGAGAGAGGGAGGTGAGAGTTGAGAGAGAGAGAGAGAGGTAATATTTTAATGCGGCCAGGAATAAAAAATTAATTTATTTTTTTTTAGCTCTAAGCTATAGTGCACAATAGATGTGCACTGTAGCAAATCATCTAAAAAAAATAAGTATAGCTCCACTGCTAGAGCAAGTTTTTTGTGAGTAAGAAGCTAAAATATATCAATATGGCTTTTTAACACCACTACTGCGAATGATTTACAACCAAAGCATGTGCTTGTCACATGCCTTGGTTCATAACTTATAATAGAGAAAGGGGTCCGGCTCCCCTCCCGTTTTTTCCATTTTTTATTTTGATGAATGACACGTGGCAAATAAGTAATCTAAAGATTAGAAAAACGCCACCACAATCTCTCTATTTTTCTAATCTTCTTTCCCTCACCTCTCCTCTTCCCTCTGCAAATTACCGCCATCACCTGAGCATGAGAGACCCATCAATGGAATCTTTATTCAACACAAGATTCCAAAGGAAATCAAATCCAACAAATTAGATCCAATACCTCTCTTCTCTATATCTTTTACCTAGAAATACAAGAATTAAAAGAAGAAAAAAACCAACTCAAGAATTAGAAAAATGCCAACTCAACTTCTCAATTTTTCTCATCTTACTTTCATTCTTTGGCTGTCCTCCTCTCTACAACATTATCGCCATCACTGGGCAACTGTAAACGCAACCCACACTGCAAGCTATGATTCAAAACCAGATTTCAAAGCAAATCAAACTGTGGCTCGTCGGTGTGGATGGGTCTGCAGTTGGTGATAAGAGGTGTCAAAATCCTAATTGGGACTGTTTGCCGTTGGAGGTTGGGCATAGTGCTTCTGCTATGTAGTAATATTCCCTCTTTTGTGATCTATATTATGTCTATATGGTTCAAATAAATTGATAATGGTATTGTCTTCCGATTTTTATATTGTTATATTTAACAATGATTTTCGCAGCAGTTTTTTTTTTTTTCTTCTTTTTAATTCTTGTCTTTCTGGGTAAAGATCTAGAGAAGAGAGGTACTGGATTTGTTTTGCTGGATTTGATTTCCTTTGGAATCCTGTGTTGAATAAAGCTTCCATTTTGCAGAGAGAAGAGGAGAGGTGAGGGAAAGAAGATTAGAAAAATAGGGAGATTGTGTTGGCGTTTTTCCAATCGTTAGATTACTTCTTTGCCACGTGCCATTCATCAAAATTAAAAATGGAGAAAACGGGAGGGGAGCCGGACCCGAAAGGTAGAGAAAGCCATCAAAGTAATACAAATTGCAAATTACAATAACTAAATGAGTTACAACACCACCTCAATAAAATCTAGGCGTCCATACTCATTAATTCTGATGCCAACATTCAATCTCGTGCACATTCATACAATCACTAAAATTGGAATTGCTTCAACAAAATCCAGCCCAAAGACAATGACTGAACAAAAGGAAAACAACAAAAACAAAATAAAAACTCAAAGCACATTCAGACAATTCCAAAAAGTAAATATTGAACAAAGCGTCACTTCGGCAGTTCGGCTGCAACATTAAAGTTGTTCTTGGAGGTCTTTTGTTGAACACTACACATACCATTGTTGACATATAATAACATCCTTTACAAATATGATTTTACCTTTATGAATAATGAATCCATTACGCGCGAACTAATCATTGTATAATTGGAAATTTCGTCCTCATTGTATAGTATACTATGTACCATTCCAAATAAATTATCATAATTTTTTGATGAAAATAAATCATCATAATTACGTACGTACTTTACAGTTTACAAGGATACAAGTCATGTCAACTTTTGAAATTAAACAATTTATATATATATATATATATATAAAATTCAATAGTTACATCAACAGGGAAGGTGAGTTGAATCTGACTCATCTAACCCTCATGAGTCCTGACAAAGAGATGACTAAAAACAGAGTTTAACTATAACAACTCATTTTACCATTATTATATCAAATAAAGTATATCTAAAGAAGCTTTATATTCCCATAAAAAAAAAAGAAAAAAAGAAGAAGCTTTATATTAAAAAATGAAAAAAAAAAGAAAATGTCAGGTTCATGGCATTGACACCACACCACGACAAAGATGAGTATTTTTCCCCCTCAGCCATTGGTATCTTCAATAAAACAAAGAGCCCGATTGGTTATGGATTTCAAAAATTATTGTTTAAAATGATGTAAAAACTGTGGTTTAAAAATTATTGTTGAAATACGTGTTTTTAGAGCCCGTTTGGTCATGAATTTCAAAAATTGTTATTTAAAATGATGTGAAAATTGTGATTTAAAAAGTATTGTTGAAATACGTGTTTTTAGTGTTTAAAAAACAAAAAAAATGTGTTTGGTATCATAGTTTAAATAACATGTTTCAATATTCAAAAAACAGAAATATGTGTTTGGTATTTGTGTTTGATTTTAGAAAAAAGTTGGCCAGGTGGACTTTGGAATTCGGCGTGCAGAGACTTAGGGATAATTGTGAGAGGAAGAGATGAGACACACCTGACCAGGTGAGCCCTTACCATTTTCAAGATAATTACCCAATTGCCACTAAGAACCTTTGTTTTGTTGTTTAAAAACAGGCCGAAGGTGATTTCAAAACTGTGTTTGAAAACCAGTTTTGGAACAATGTTTTCCAAACAACCTGTGTTGAAAATGAATGACCAAACACGTTTTTCTTTTTTTGGACACATGTTCCGTGTTTAAACATTGAACGCATGTGTTTAAATTGGATGAACAAACCGCCTCAAAGTTTTCAAACTTCTGTTTTTTGTTTTTTCACTTTCTAGTTTTTATAATTATATGTTGACTAAATTAAGTAAAAAAACAAGAAAAAGGAAGAAAGGGAAATCATAAGTTTCTACTCACCCACCCTTATGTTCTCCAACCAATCAGGTTTCATGCATAGTCACTCTTTAAGGTACACAGTTAACCCCAAATTGCTTGCTCTTCCAAACCGCTACAAATTTTCTTCAATTAATTCACCAAACAAGGACTAGCACAAGCACGAGCATGAACTTCAATTCGAAGAGTTGCAGCTTCAAAGCACAATATCTTTGCATTGAGAGAGCGAGAGAAAGAGAGAGTCACGCCCCAAACTCAAAAGGGTTTAAAGCATGAGAAATACAACCCAAAGGTACTTGTAAATTTTTCCTTTTTGACAATTCAATCCAAATAATTCATACCAAGTACCAACATCAAGAATTTTCATAATAATTTCATTAAAGATACTCCCAAAATAAGTAAGAGTTCTATGCAATAATTACAAGAACCATTGGCCACAAAAGAATGGAGGTCTAAATAAATATAATTACATATCATCAGCTTGTTCCAAAAGTGGGAATAAAAGTCATGACCACTATTAGACACAAAAGAATGAGTCAAGCCTACTCTAAGATGTACATCATCTAAAGATCATCATCACAAAAGTCTAGCCTCCACTAGTAGTTAGTCTAACTACTTCTAGCCACAAAAACTTCTCTCAAAATTATTATTGCATAATCTGAAAAAGTTTGTAAAATAATGGGATGAGACAAAGCCTAGTAAGTAACATAATTAATGGGCATAGGGGAAATGCAAGTTTCATGATGATGAATGATTTACAAAGCATGTTATAATTTGGGAATTTCCAAATAAATTCTACAAAACCATTTCCAATAATAATATGACAAGAATGATTAAAATGATACGACACAAAGCTTCTCAAAATGTTGGCATGAAACTACGTACTACATTCTGTGAGCAATAACAATACAATTCCAAACCCAAGGCCACATGACAATGCCGTCACAAAGACGGAACTAATCTGCCGTCAAAAAGATGAAACTAATCGCTAACACATAGCCGGAACTAAATATGCCGTTACAAAGACGGAACTAATATGCCGTTACAAAGACGAAACTCAGTAACCATCACAAAGATGGGTGCTAAGATACCAATGTCACACAGACTTTAGGATTTAGCTAGGTAATCACATGTCACAGCACATGGGTAGAACATAAAGAGCTCACAAATTACATTTAATTCAAAATACGTAGTTCATTTCTAAGTAGTTTCATAAAATATTTGAATACCTAAGATATTCACAAAGTTCTCAAAGCCTTCAAAACCATTTCTTGTCAAAAAGATTTTCTATTAACTTCCCAAATAACATAGTTCAAGATAAAGCATCTTTAGAAATTGCAAACAATGCAATAATTTCCTGAAATCCATCATCAAAGGATTAAATCAACAATGCTTATATTCTCCATACTAACAACTCATGCATTTTCCTATATGCAATACCAAACATGGTGCACTTTTCATAAATAATCATATACATTAAGGTTACAACACAATAGTTTTTAGGAAAATATAGTTTCCATAAACAATTTTCCAAAATGTGTTTAACCCAAAAATAACGTTTCATGCAACATGGTTATTTTCAAAAAATCACATTAAAAAGCTACTTACCTCGCAACCCACAAAAGCCTAAATTCCCAAGCTCCAAATGAGATTAGCTAGAATATAAACAATACCAAGCAAACCTATCATGATAAGCATAAGGCTTGACATTGCATCTAGCTATGAATTAGAGATTGCTAAATAAGCAATTAATTAGGCAAGCCTAAGTATTTAACCTAACAAGTAATGTATTCCACTTCAAAAGTTACCCAATAATTTAATTCACAAGGCATAGACTCCAATTTATAAAATTAGCCCATTCAAGATCATCTCCCTCATGCTAAAATCTTAACAATTTATTAGTAACTTGCATAAGATTTACACATCATCATCAAGAGAGACCCATGAAACAAAATCACAATATCTACCAAGACAAGAATTTTAAATTTTCAACTATCTCCAAATAAACTCAATAGTAATGGAAAATTAGATTTTACCAACTTTCACATGAAATAACTCAAAACACCTAAATTTCTACCATAACAAACCTTAGATAGCCACCATTGTAAAAACCATAAACCCACTCATCAAATAAATCTACCAAGACAAAACTCATACATATAAACACATTAATATCACTTCTAAAGCTCATAAATCACGTGAATATCATTATCAAAACTTAGATTAAAAGAACATCTAGCCAAAGCATATAAACCCACCAAAGATTATGAATTTTTTAATTTAAATAATAGAGATGAGTGAGTCTTAATTTTTTCTATAAAGTTTTCCTGTAAACTTCGCCCGAAAAAAATAACAGAGGTAAGGGAGAATGATGGGGTAGGTGGTGCACATGTGAGCCATAAAAAATGAAAAATCTGACTTTCTCTTCTCTTCTTCTCCCTTATATATATATATATATATATATATTTTTTTTTTTTTTAAGGGCTGGGGCGTTATAGAGAGAGAGAGAGAGAGAGAGAGAGAGAGAGAGAGAGAGAGAGAGACGGGGAAAGAGGGGAGTGGGGTTTGATATTTTATTTGAGTAAGAAATAAGGAGATTAACGTGATGATTGGCTTATTAGGGAATATGATTTCTTTTTGTTCATTAATTATAATTTATAATAGGACTATTTTACTGTTTGACATTTTGGGGAAAGGAGCAAATAGAGTTGCAACTCAATCTAATGAGTGGTTGTGGGTTCCAATTAGCTAAACTGGTAAAATCTTTGATGGTTGTATAAGAGACTTGGGATTCAATCCCCGCCTACACCAAAACTGATTGGTGTCTTGGTCTAATAATAAAGAGCTATTATCAGGAGCGGACGCCATAGGTTGAAACTCTCTTTCTCAAAAAAAAAAAAAAAAAAAAAAAAAATTCTAACGAGTGGTACTGAATCATTTTTCAGTTTGAATTTTTTTGAGCTTTGAATTATTGGATTTTAACTCTTGTTTGGTTCCGCAGAAAGCATAGAAAAGAAAATGAAAAAAAGAAAACAAAATCGAATTTTAGTCTATAATAAACTAATTTCAAATATATTATTTTATTTTTTAAAACTTAAAACATGTGGCAACATATGTGTGGCTATTTAGGTGGCATAAAAATAAAGATTTTAATAACACCATTAGTCATATCAGTTTTTTCCATCAATCACTAATGGCATGGACTATTTTGACATAATACCAACAGGTTAGGGGATAAACAAACAATTTTAAAATGTTAGGACCATTTTAACATATAGGACAAATGTTAGGAACCAAAAGTGTAGTTTATCCCTTTTCCCTATTCTCTTTATTGCTTCATAATTTCTTTTCTCGATTTTGAATGGTCACGATTTGAGCTAACGGTGGGTCGAGATTGTGTCTTTTGTAGGTGCCTGAAAATGGCACAAGCATCAATTGGTTTGGTGAATTTTTAATCTTGGGGGTCTAAAGAACAAAATTTATAGTATATGGCCTATGTTTGCAATTGACTCAAATCTCAAGGGTATTTTTGTATTTTGGTCCCCAAAAAAAGTACAGGCTCAAACACAATTTTAGCTAAAAAGGTACAAACCAAAACCTTTTTATTTTATTTTTATAATTTTTAGAAAAGGAAAAAAATTGAAAACAATGAAATGAAAATCTTCAAAAAAGAAAATAAAAATGACAACACATAATTGACATGAAAGCACATAAAAAGAATTAAAAAAAAAAGGAGAGATGAACACTTTTCACTTTTGCTATTTTAAATAATGTAATATTTTTATTTTGGCTATTTACATTTTAAAATTTTTGTGGGGCCAGAAAGAGTCAGGCAACCTCGGCCCACTTTGAGCCAGGCCCAAAGGCCCACACCGAGGACGCGTCCAAGGTCCGAGGACGAAAGTGTAAAACCCAGTTGCCCAGGAAACAGTGCCAAGGATGATAACGTCCTCGGACCTCCCAGATCTGAAAGTGGACAAGCAGCACACCATCAAGGGGAGTCTCCCCGAGCATCCAAGGAGCAAAAAGCAAGTACCAAGCACCAGCGAAGGAAGCATGGTGGAGGAGCAAGTCCCAGATGAACTGTCACCTCCACATTTAATGTCCTCAACTAACGCCCTGGTCGCATTAATGAGGATAGAACCCCTGAACAGTGCCGTCTTGGGCGCTGCAACCCACAGGAGGGATGGGAATGCGGCTGATGGGACAGGCTCTCAAGTGGTGTCCTGGCTGATCAACAAATGTAGGGCTAGGATCAACTGAGAGAGATGTATATAATGTAAGAAGTCCCTCTTGAAGGGGGATGGACGGAAAAACCAGAATTAGGAAGTACTGTAGCGACCTGCATTCTCTCAAACCTTGTAACCATTCTTCAAAGAAATAATAAGAGCTCCAAGCCCTGAAGGGCCAGTCCGAGGAGCATTATTGTGCATCCCAGTTAACGTTTAAGTTATTAAGCACTCACGTATAACCATGCATGGCTGCTGCATTCCTCACTAGGGCTTAGTTCTTGAACCCATTTTCTATAAATTCATTGCAGGGTTAGCTGGGCTTGGGTCTACTCTCTCAACCCGTAGAAGTGCCCAAAACTGGTCCCTACAATTTTCATTTTAGCATTTCATGTTTAATTCAATTTTCTATTTTGTCCTTCATATTTAATGCATTTTTTTTATTTGACCCTTCATGAAAATGAAAATTTTAAAATGCAAATGATCAATATGAAAACAAAATAAAAAATTGAAACGTACCAAATTGAAAAATATTTCAAATTTTAAGGGCAAAAATGTATTTTACTCTAGTATATAATTGATGCGAAAAAAAGACAAAAAAAACCACTATTTCTTGTCACCTTTAATTTTTTTGTATGGGTTCTTGTGAACTTGTCACCTTCATGGCCAAACAACGTCGACAAAGGTAGGAGATCCTTGTTTTAATTTTTTAGTATAATATGACTAAGTTACGTACTTAGAGCACTATCATTGAAAATTGTAAAAAATAATGTCATTTTAACCCATCAAAAAGCTACATTTTTTAATTTAACACATCATTTTATAATATACCAAACATCATATTTCTATTCTATAATTCTATCATTAAAATAATATACACACCAACTAAAACTCCAATAATAAAACTCCAAAATCAACTGACCACCACCACACAGCCTGCAGCCACCATTACCGCCCAAAGCCTACCAGCCACCACAACCACAAACCCACCACCAAACCCATCCATTTTTCCATAGTATTCACACTCTCGCACTGCAGTGGTTTCCTCTATTCCATTCTTCTGTATTCCTTGGCTTAAACCCATCCATTTCACTGAACTCTTTAAGTGAAGACCAATAAAAAGGATGATATTCATTACAAAAGAATAAAGCTTAAACTACGTAAAACTAACAAGATACTGGAAGAATGGGGTAACAATGAATCAAGTTCAATTGAGCAATCACCCTTGATGTCAGTTTGTCAAATGAGCATTTCAGCTGAAAGTTGCTTTTAAGATATAAGTTTAAAAGCAGGGTACAGTACAAAGCCTGGAGTATAAGGTGTAACTAACAATATATGGCTATATAGAATTAATCAAAGCAGGTGGTAGAACTATTTTCCAGTCAATGGTATCTTCAAAATAAGAGAAAAAGCATATGATTTTGAAAATTCTAGGAGTGTACCATGAGAATCAAAATTATAATAATTATAAGTATTAATTTGGCATTAATTCTTGCCATAAATTGTTCCTAAAAACATTAGCTAAGCAATTCAACTTGCCTGCTAATGGAGCTTCACTGATTTCTCATGTAGTAATTTTCACACTCAAAATGCAAGGACATTATAATCAGTTATTCAGAGCATGTAAAGATGCTGGGACTTACTCTCTTGGAGTTACTATCCGAGGCGCTAGGACTCAAACCTAATCATCTAATTAAGATGGGCTGTGCTGCAGGACACAAATTTGTCTGTAACTACTATCCAGCATGCCTTGAGCCTAACCGAACAATGGGAGCCAGCAAGCACTCAGATCCATATTTCTTCACTATTCTTTTACAAGACCAAATTGGAGGCCTTCAAGTCCTTTGCCAAAATCAGTGGGCTGATATCCCTCCAGTGATTGGTGCTTTAGTTGTTAATCTTGGAGACATTTTTCAGGCCAGTACAGCTACACATCATAGAAGAAACAATTTATTAAGAAGTGATCATGGAAATGATTACCAATTACTCCCATAAACTGTCATTGTTATGATTGTTGAATTGATGATTAATATGAGTTTAGTGTGTTACATGTCAACCTATATTAGATGAACATGTCACAGAATTTCCACTTGTTGTTTGATTTCCAAGATGTTTTGAGAATTTGAAGAAAAGGAAGCTAACAATATCCACTCCAAACCTGTTATAAAATTCTACAATTTCATCTCCTCTATCTGTCTTTTTCGTGAACAAAAAGGAGTTCAAACTTCCCAATGTTGATATATATATGTGTGTGTGTGTGTGTGTGTGTGTGTGTGTGTGTGTGTTCCTAACATGAGAGTGGGCAGGAAAATATATTAGCATGTCTGGAATCTACTCTCTTATCTATATAATGCAAATAAGACAAAATCTTATACAAGTTTTGGCGCTGCTTATCTCAAATGACAAGTTCAAAAGTGCTATACACAGAGTCCTGGCAAACCAAGTAGGCCTTAGAATTTCAGTGGCATGCTTCTTCAGCACTCATCTGTAGCCAGTCAATCAACTTTATGGTCCAATAAAAGAGTTGTTATCAGATGACAATCCTCCTTTATACTGGGAAACTCTGGTGAGGGAATATGCTTTCTCTTATGCCTTGAAAGGACTTGGCAACGCTGCCCTTGCTCTCTTCAGACTCTGAATTTTGGATGGAAGAAAACTAAAGTAGGCAGATAAGAAATATATGCCTGAAGTATCTACAATATGACATTAAATTTTTAGAAGTCCTCCAAACCAATCAATCACGTGTTAGTTTGTGTTGTTCCAAGAATTGTGCGTCCGTGTGTATGATTGCGTTTCTGAAACTTGAGAATGTACAGTTGGTACTTGGGTTGTATATTTTATCACACTGCCAATATTGTAAAGCATGTGAGTCCAAGATTTATTTAGAAATAGTCACTAACTCGTGCATTCTCTTGTTTGAATTGTGATCATTCTACTTATTTTTTTTGTTTGGGTATTTATAGATTTGATTAGCATTTTTAATGATAATTTTTCTTTCCATTTTCACAACCTGGGGAGGTTGTTTGAATAAAAAAATAATTGGAATGCATTCCACAACAAAGAAACACACTATATATGAAATGAAATGAAAGAGAAAAAGAAGGGTGATAGATGTGTGAAAACATATTAGAAACAGATATGTGAAACCAAGCATTAGTGGCGGTGGAGACATTTGCCAAAAAGCTAAATTTACCATCAACATATAACAAAAGTAGGCTACATCAGTAAAGCAAAAGGCATAATTTTTTGCTGCTGAGCTACAGTGCACAGTCATCTTTGGCTGTGCATAGTAGCTAAGATGGTTTAAAAAAAATTATTAAAAGATATATTATTTTATCATGTTGGTATGATAGTTGTTGTTTATTGTAGTAGATATATTATTTTATTATGTTGTTTATATTATTTTATTGTGTTGAATGCTAAAATAAAACTACTGATGTTAGGTGTTTTATAAAGTAAAATAGTAAAATAGGTAAATTGTTTTTTGTGGTGTCAAATTGCTAAAGTTTTGAGACCAACCAATGCTGATGCTAAGCAATACTTTTCAACTTTCCATCCCTTGAAACTAAAAATAAGAGAGAGAGAGAGAGAGAGAGAGAATAAGGAGGAGGAAGAGAGGAAGGAACCTATCAAAAGATGACAGTTGTAATCCTGATTTTGATTGATGTGAATTTGTGTGTTTTTTTCCTTAGAATCTGATTTGTATTAACTGGCAGGTGAGGACCAATACAAAAAAATCTGTAAGGTTTTTATCAAATATTTACCTTCTCTAACATTGATGACAAAGTTATGAATGTGTAGTTTGAGGAACTAGTCAAAGTCTGCTGCAATCATCATCAATGTTGTAATAGATTATTGATTTTTAGATTGAAGTTTTTTTTTTTTTTTGAGAAAATTTTCAGATTAAAGTTGATGCTTGCAATAGAAATAAATCATTTTTTTTTTTGAATATTTGAGACACAAGTGGACATTTGCTGCCACAAATTAGTGTATATTAGTGGACTAAGGAATTCGCCTAATATATTAGTGGTAATTATTGTCTGCCATTACTTAATAACCTTTACCTTCACTCCTCTCCTCATCTACTGCTCAAGAAAAACTTGACCATGAAAATAAACTCCATCGCTTAATTTATAATCTCCGATTGGTGACACTTTTGGCATCAGAGATCATTATGGGTGTTGATTCTCTTGTCAATGTATTCAATTTGTTTGGATTACATCTTGATGATGCAGAATATAATGATTTGAGCACATATTAATGCTTGTGAAAGATTTTTTGATGGTGATGAATGATCATGAGCGTAATGAAGACAACAATTGAACTATCTAAACAATTTGTTGGCTTTCACAGCATGAACAAGGAGAATTACTTCAATAAATCTTATTGCAATTTATTTATTTATTTTTGTATGTTAGTTAAAATTAAACCTAGTGACCCCACTAAGATTACTAATTATAGACTTAGTGTCTATTTGGAATTCTAATATTTTGTTGAAACAAAAAACTTTTTGTTGAAAGTACTATAAATAAAAATAAAAATTACTTGAAATAGTACAATGAGACTCATGAATAGTATCAAAAAGTACAATAAAACTTATGAATAATATTAAAAATAAATTTAATAGTAAAATAAACTGATTTTTTAATCTAAATTCAAAGCACATTGAAAGACTATTGCTGCCAATACAGGACTATTATATAATGTGTTATTCATTAGTTATTTTTGTATTCAATTTAATTATGACATGTTGCTTATTAAAATATATGCCTCAGATAGAAAAAGATATAGAAAAGTACCACCTCACCTTACCCACGCAATAAACATGGCATTGTCCTTTTCTCCAAAAAAAAGAAAAGAAAAAATGGCATTGTCCTCAGACCTCACCTTATGTGGTCTGACTCACAGTACCCCCACGTGTTACACGCTAAAGTCAATTAAATGAGCCAGAGGATGACTCACAGGCTGAGCCCCACAGCAGGTCTCCTAGGCCAACGCATGAGATACAACCTCCAATTAAATTCACTCTAAAAATCAAGTGGCCGACAAAAGCTGTGTTGCATTGGTTGTAGATTTAGGACTTTGGAGTCCCTTTAAACTCCAAATTTGTTTCTTTTACTCCAACTCCAAAATTTTGATCCTAAAGGATACTACCAGAAAAATGGACACCCATCTGAACCAAAATTCAGTTCAAGATGTTTCGGCCTATGATAGACAGAAAGAGCTGAAAGCCTTTGATGATACTAAGGCAGGTGTTAAAGGACTTGTTGACTCTGGGATAGTGAAAATCCCTCCCATATTTGTGATACCAACAGATGAACTCTCATGTGAGAAATCATACTTAGGATCAACCCACCTCAAGGTTCCAGTGATAGACCTCAAAGACATCCATGAAGGCGGTGTTCAACGAAAACAAGTTGTTGAGGAAATTCAGCATGCTTCAGAGACATGGGGGCTCTTCCAGATTGTGAATCATGGGATCCCTGAAGATGTCATGGATGATATGATCAAAGGAATTCGCAGATTTCATGAACAACCAACTGAAGTAAAAAGGGAGTATTACTCGCGTGATGTATCAAAGAACGTGAAATTTTTTAGTAATTATCAGCTTTATAAGGCAAAATTTGCTAACTGGAGAGACTCTTTGTCTTTTTCCATGGCTCCTGTTGCTCCAAGTCCTGAAGAATATCCAGCAGGCTGCAGGTACTACTAGTCCTTGTGGTGTAATATGCATAAACATGTTCTCTTTCTTTGATATTCAAGTTTGCTTTGAATACTTGCAACAGCAATATGATAAAAAGTAGCTCCCAAATATGATGATGGATATTTGATTCATAGAATGGTTAACACTTTCATTTTGAGAGATTATAAAAAATTCTCTATATGGTCCGAAAATAAAATTTTATCAAGGAACAATAAGGAGTCATTAGAAGAAAATATATCCAGAACCCAACAAAAGAGACGAAGAGATCCTTTTCCAAGATTCACTCCAACTTTTTTTTTGATAAAAGTGAGTGATGAATTTTGAAGAAAACAAAAATCTCTGTGAGAATTTTGAGAAATAAATTGCCAAGACAGTTTTTTCTTCCCAAGGTATTATAACAGAATTGAACAAAAGACTTGAATTGAATAATTTTGAAATTTAGAGGACTTAATTGAATGAAAGTAAAGTTAGAGGTCTGAAATAAGTTTCAATCAAACTTAGAGGGTTCAATTTGCATTTTAGCCAATAAAAAATTATCATATTATAACCTCTGTTCTGATAAAAAGTGTAAAAATTGACACTTAGTCTAATCCATAAAATTTTCCCATCAACTAAACAATATCTCCTTGCACAAAATTGGGCTCTCCAATTTTAGATGGATGATTTTTTGAAATAAAAATAAATAGGATGTGCAACAGTAGCCACATGATTATAACATTGCAGTTGATGTGTGTTTCCTGATGCTAAGTAAGGTGAATTAAGCAACTCCTGAGAAGGCATCCTTCAGATACAACATATATGGTGAAAATTTGATGTGGAATAATTGTTTGTATATCTATCCATTGCATAGCTTTCTAATTAAACAAACTGCAGGGACGTTGTAATCAGTTATTCGCAGCAAGTAAAGAGGCTGGGACTTACCCTCTTGGAGTTACTATCCGAGGGCCTTGGGCTCAGATCTAATCATCTGGCTGAGATGGAGTGTGCTGCAGGACACAGCCTTGTCTGTCACTACTGTCCAGCATGCCCTGAGCCTAACAGAACAATGGGAACCAGTGAGCACACAGATAATGATTTCTTCACTATTCTTCTACAAGACCAAATTGGAGGCCTACAAGCCCTTTACCAAAATCAGTGGGTTGATATCCCTCCAGTGACAGGAGCTTTAGTGGTTAATCTTGGGGACCTTTTCCAGGCAAGTACAGCTACACATCATACAAGAAACAATCTATTAAGAAGTGATATTGCAAATGATTCCCAATTACTCCCATAAACTGTCTTTGCTATGACGTTTGAATTTGATTAATATGAGGTACCTATCAAATAAAGATGATTAATATGAGTTTTGTATGTGACACCTATATGGCTATATATTTATTTTTAATGAACTTCTCACATAACTTCCACATATTGTTTGATTTCCAAGATGTTCTGAGACATTGAAGGACAGGGAAACTAACAATATCCACTCGAAACCTGTTATATCATTCTACAATTTCATCTCTTTCTATCTGTCTTTTTCGACAACAAAAACAAGTTCCAATGCTTGGGAACATGCAAAAGTAAAGAATGAAAAAATTTTGAAGCTTCTATGAAAAAATTTTGAAGCTTCTATGACCCTTATATTGCCTAATTTGGGATCTACTTTACCATCTTGATAATGCAGCTAATACAAAATCTGGGACAAATATAAAACATGTGAATGTAACAGCATTGTTTTGGTGCAGCTTATCTCAAATGACAAATTCATAAGTGCGACACATAGAGTCCTGGCCAACCAAGTAGGCCCTAGAATATCAGTGGCATGCTTCTTCAGCAATCATATGCAGAAGCAGATGCAGCCAGTCAATCGGCTTTATGGTCCAATAAAAGAGTTGTTATCAGATGACAATCCTCCTTTATACAGGGAAACATCGGAGAAGGAATATGCTTTCAAAGGATTCGGCAACTCTGTACTTGATCATTTCAGACTCTGATTCTTGGAAGGAAGAAATTTATGCCTGAAGTATCTGCAATTTGACATTAAATTTTCAGAAGTCCCCCAAACCAATCAATCACATGAATTGGTTTGTGTTGTTCCAAGTATTGTGCATGTGTGTGTCTGTATGATTGCGTCTCTGAACCTTGAGTCAACCTCCAATTAGCCACCCTATTGACATCAGAGATCCTTCTAGGTATTGAATCTCTTGCCAATGTTCAATATTTTCAGTATCCAAATGCTTAATGAGAATATTGATTACATGTTGATGATGCAGAATACAATGATTTTTGCAAATTGTAATCCTTGTGAAGCTTTTGTGATGGTGATGACTGAAAATGAACATGATGAAAACAAGAATCGAAACAATATTGCAGAATGAAATAAGGAGAATTACTTTAATATATCTTATTGCAGGTTTTTTTTTTCTTTTTTGGGATAAGTTAATTAAATGTAGTGGCCTCACTGAGAATTACTGATTTCATACCTATTCATAAATTATTCTTGGTAAAGACATGTAAGCAAACAGTAATTTTATTTTCCATGGTCTATGACATGCCAATACAGGACTGTAATGTGTAGGGGTATAAGAATAACCGACCAACCGAATTTCGACATGCCAATACAGGACTGTAATGTGTAGGGGTATAAGAATAACCGACTAACTGAATTTCGGATTTCAGGCGGTTTTCTCTGATTCCAGTTCGGTTTCGGTTTTAAAATACAATAATCAATCCTCTTGTGTATGTTTCATGATTAAAGAAAATATCATTGTTTTCTTTGCTCTCAAAGGCGGCAGTGCTTTACTCTCTCTTGGCTATTCTTTGTCACTTTTTCAGCCGCCTCACTTCTTTTCTCAGACTCCTAACATGACTTGACTTAGGACTCTTTCTTAAACTTGGCCAACATGCTTATTTATTTAGCTTTCACATGGTCTGGACCCACAACAGAATGAAGATTCAATTTTGCTGCTGTTGTTTCCTCCATATGTCCAATGTCTATGGCCTACTTTTCTTGAGGTTTGCCATTTTTTCTTTTCTTTTATATTAAGAAAATGATTCCCTATTTATATCTAAAATTTTATCTTCTGCAGATTGTTTCTAATTGATGTGATGTGTGTTCTCTTTTCTTAGAACTTTATTTGTTTTTATCTTGCTGGTGAGGAACAATACAAATTCAGCTAGGTTTTAATCAAATATTTTTTTTCTGTAACATTGATGACTGAGTTATGAATGTGTAATTTGATGAAGTGCTCAGAGTCTACTGCAATCATCATCAATGTTTTAACAGATTATTCACTTTCAGATTAAAGTTAGCCATTTGTAAACTTGTTCATATGATTCTTTCAATGGAACTAAATCATTTTTTGAATGTTTGAGGCAAAGGTGGACTACAGAATTGGCCTAATATATTAGTGGACTGAGGAATTATTGTCAGGGTATTGAATCTCTTGCATATTAGTTCAATCTTTTCAATATTCAAATGCTTAATGAGAATATTGATTACATGTTGATGATTCAGAATATAATGATATTAGAAAATAATAATCCTTGTGACGCTTTTGTGATGGTGATGACTAACAATGACTATGATGAAAACAAGAATTGAACTATCTCAACAATATTACAGCATGAAATAAGGAGAATTACTTTAATAAGTCTTATTGCAAATTTTTTTTTTTTTTGAAAAGTTAGTCGAATGTAGTGGCCTCACTGAGAATTACTAATTGCTGACTTACTCATAAATTATTGCTGGTAAAAACATGTTAGCAAACGGTAATTTTATTTTCCATGGTCTATGATATGCCAATGCAGGACTGTAATGTGTTTTTTATTGTGTTCAATTTAATTCTGAATTGTTTGCTTTTTAAGATATATGCCTCAAATATTCAAACAAGATCAAGAAAAATTTCAACTCACCCTACCAAACATCACATTGTCCACACCCTGTTTAACTCCAGTATCCACCTGTTCCATTTTAAAGCCAATTAGGTTAGCTCTAAAAATCAAGTAGTCATCACGCAGTGCCACACTGGTTGAGGTGGTTTCTTTTGAACTTTGAACCTAGAGTACAGCAAGCTGAGAAACAGCAACACAGAATACAAGAAGCTGATATGACAACAAACACAAAACAAAAGACCTGCTCATTGGTCTAAACAAGAGGGCCTACAAGACCTAAGAAAGTCTAAAGATAATCCCCATCTACAGAAAATTCCTTTGTTCTCATCATTAAAACTTAGCCCCCAAGCCAAGTTTACAATTTAAAGCCTTTAAAGCTCTGCCCTTTTCAATTGTTTGTAGCCCAAGTAACTACCTTCTCCCAACCAGGCTTACATTGTGGGCTGAATTCCATAATCAATTTCCAACACTCCTTGCAACAGGGAATTCAATGATTTCTCTGTTTGCTGTACTCTGTGTTGCTGTTTTGGCAGCTTGTTTTCAATAAAAGATCTCTCTTGATTATCAACCAAAAAAAAAAAAAAAAGTGAATGTAAAGAATACTGTCAGAAAAATGGTGGACACCCATCTGCACCAAAATTCAGTCCAAGATGTTTTGGACTATGATAGAGAGAAAGAGCTGAAAGCCTTTGATGATACTAAGGCGGGTGTTAAAGAACTTGTTGACATTGGGATAGTGAAAATCCCTCAAATGTTTGTCATACCAACAAATGAACTCTCAACTGAGACATCATATTTAGGGTCAACCCACCTCCATATTCCAGTGATAGACCTCAAAGACATCCATGAAGGTGGTGTTCAACGTAAACAAGTTGTTGAGGAAATTAAGCGTGTTTCGGAGACATTAGGGCTTTTCTAGATTGTGAATCATGGGATCTCTGAAGATGTCATGGACGATATGATCAAAGGAGTTCGCAGATTTCATGAACAACCAACTGAAGTAAAAAGGGAGTATTACTCGTGTGATGCAACAAAGAACGTTACATACATGAGTAATTTTCATCTTTATAAGGCAAAAGCTGCAAACTAGAGAGATTCTGTCTTTTGCCATGGCTCCTGTTGCTTCAAATCCTGAGGAGTTTCCATCAGCCTGCAGGTACTCCTGGGCCTTGTGGTTTGATATTCATGAACACTTTCTCTTTCTTTAAGCTTCAAGATTGATTTAAAAGTAGCTCTCAAATATGATGATGGATATTAATTCATAAAATGGTTAACACTTTCATTTTGAGTGAGAAAAAGAAAAAGCTTCCTAAAATAAAATTTTATCAAGGAACAATAAGGAGTTTAAGGAATTAGAAGATAATATATCCAGAATTCAACAAATGAGACAAAACAATTTTTTTATAAGATTTACTAAACTGTTCATTAATCAAATTTTAGTGATGAATTTTGTAGAGAACAAAAACTTCTATGAAAAATCCAAGAAATAAATTTCCAAAACAGTTTTTTCTTCTCAGAAAATTATCTTTTCTCATCATGGAAAGTTTAGGATGAAAAAAATTAGGATATTGTAACTTCTATTCTGATAGCTAGTGTAAAGTTTAACAGTTTAATCCATAAAAATTTCCCCATCAGATAAAAAATACTGTCTTGTACAAAATTGAGCTCTCCAATTTCAGATAGATGTTTTCTCAAATAAAAAGAATTGGCGAGGAAGAGGTAGCCCTCACATAAATGGTAACAGTGCAGTTGATGTGTATTTCCTGGTGCTAAGTAAGGTGAATTAAACTACTCCTGAAAATACTTCCTACTCAAATATTACATATTTGGTAAAAAAATTGATGTGGAATAATTTTCTGTACATCTATCCATTGCTTAGATTTGGTAAGTTGAATTCTATTTAAACAGACTGCAGTTCAAGCAAGTGAAAGATGTTTTCAAATGCTTTTTAATTAGTAAAGAATACTCATTTCACTGAACTCTTAAGTGAAGACCAATAAAAAGGATGATATTCATTACAAAAGAATAAAGCTTAAACCAACAAGATACTGGAAGAATGGGGTAACAATGAATCAAGTTCAATTGAGCAATCACCCTTAATGTCAATTTGTCAAATGAGCATTTCAGCTGAAAGTTGCTTTTAAGATATAAGTTTAAAAGCAGGGTACAAAGCCTGGAGTAGTTAGAAGGTGTAACTAACAATATATGGCTATATAGAATTAATCAAAGCGGGTGGTAGAACTATTTTCCAGTCAATGGTCTCTTCAAAATAAGAGAAAAAGCATATGATTTTGAAAATTCTAGGAGTGTACCATGAGAATCAAAATTATAATAATTACAAGTATTTATTTGGCATTAATTCTTGCCATAAATTGTTCCTAGAAACATTAGCTAAGCAATTTAACTTGCCTGCTAATGGAGCTTCACTGGTTTCTCATGTAGTAATTTTCACACTCAACATGCAGGGACATTATAATCAGTTATTCAGAGCATGTAAAGATGCTGGGACTTACCCTCCTGGAGTTACTATCCGAGGCGCTAGGGCTCAAACCTAATCATCTAATTGAGATGGGCTGTGCTGCAGGACACAACTTTGTCTGTAACTACTATCCAGCATGCCCTGAGCCTAACCGAACAATGGGAGCCAGCAAGCACTCAGATCCCGATTTCTTCACTATTCTTCTACAAGACCAAATTGGAGGCCTTCAAGTCCTTTACCAAAATCAGTGGGCTGATATCCCTCCAGTGATTGGTGCTTTAGTTGTTAATCTTGGAGACCTTTTTCAGGCAAGTACAGCTACACATAATGAAGAAACAATTTATTAAGAAATGATCATGGAAATGATTACCAATTACTCCCATAAACTGTCATTGTTATGATTGTTGAATTGATGATTAATCTGAGTTTAGAGTGTTACATGTCAACCTATATTAGATGAACATGTCACAGAATTTCCACTTGTTGTTTGATTTCCAAGACGTTCTGAGAATTTGACGAACAGGAAGCTAACAATATCCACTCCAAACCTGTTATAAAATTCTACAATTTCATCTCCTTCTATCTATCTTTTTCGTGAACAAAAAGGAGTTCAAACTTCCCAATGTTGATATATATATATATATATATATATGTTCCTAACATGAGAGTGGGCAGGAAAATATATTAGCATGTTTGGGATCTACTCTATTATCTATATAATGCAGCTAAGACAAAATCTTATACAAGTAGAAAACATGTGAATGTTGGCATTGTTTTTGGCGTAGCTTATCTCAAATGACAAGTTCAAAAGTGCTATACAGAGAGTCCCGGCAAACCAAGTAGGCCCTAGAATTTCAGTGGCATGCTTCTTCAGCACTTATCTGCAGCCAGTCAATCAGCTTTATGGTCCAATAAAAGAGTTGTTATCAGATGACAATCCTCCTTTATACAGGGAAACTCTGGTGAGGGAATATGCTTTCTTTTATGCCTTGAAAGGACTTGGCAACACTGCACTTTCTCTCTTCAGACTCTGAATTTTGGATGGAAGAAAACTAAAGTAGGCAGATAAGAAATATATGCCTGAAGTATCTACAATATGACATTAAATTTTTAGAAGTCCTCCAAACCAATCAATCACGTGTTAGTTTGTGTTGTTCCAAGTATTGTGTGTGCGTGTGTATGATTGCGTTTCTGAAACTTGAGAATGTACCTACAGTTGGGTTGTATATTTTATCACACTGCCGGTATTGTAAAGCATGTGAGTCCAAGATTTATTTAGAACTAGTCACTAACTCATGCATTCTCTTGTTTGAATTGTGATCATTCTGCTTATTTTTTTTGTTTGGGTATTTATAGATTTGATTAGCATTTTTAATGATAATTTTTCTTTCCATTTTCACAGACTTGGGGAGGTTGTTTGAATAAAAAAATAATTGGAATGCATTCCACAACAAAGAAAACACTATATATGAAATGAAATGAAAGAGAAAAAGAATGGTGATAGATGTGTGAAAACATATCAGAAATGTGACAGATATGTAAAACCAAGCATTAGTAGTGGTGGAGGCATTTTGCTAAAAAGCTAAATTTACCATCCACATATGGCAAAAGTGGGCTGCATCAGTGAAGCGAAAGGCATAATTTTTTGCATCTGAGCTACCGTGCACAGCCGCACAGCCAAACCGTAGCTAAGATGGTTAAAAAAAAAATTTTTATTAAAAGATATATTATTTTATTATGTTGGTGATGGTAGTTTTTGTTTATTGTAGTAGATATATTATTTTATTATGTTTATATTATTTTATTGTATTGAATGCTAAAATAAAACTACTGATATTAAGTATTTTGTAGAATAAAATGATAAAATATATAAAATAGTTTTATTTAGTATTTTGTAAAATAAAATGATAAAATAGTTTTTTGTCTGCCAAATTACTAAAGTTTTGGCACTCAACAATGCTGATGCTAAGCAATACTTTTCAGCTTTGCATCCCTTGAAACTAAAAATAAGAGAGAGAGAGAGAGAGAGAGGAAGGAACCTATCAAAAGATGACAGTTGTAATACTGAATTTGATTGATGTGAATTTTTGTGTTCTTTTCCTTAGAAACTGATCTGTATTAACTGGCACGTGAGGACCAATACAAAAAAATTTGTAAGGTTTTAATCAAATATTTACCTTCTCTAACACTGCTGACAGAGTTATGAATGTGTAGTTTGAGGAACTAGTCAAAGTCTGCTGCAATCATCATAAATGTTGTAATAGATTATTGATTTTCAGATTAAAGTTGATGCTTGCAATAGAAATAAATCATTTTTTTTTTTGAATATTTGAGACAGGTGGACATTTGCTGCCACAAATTAGGCTGTGTTTGGTTCCGGAAAGGAAAATATTTTTAAGTGTTTGGTTGCATAATGAAAATTGTTGTAGAAAATATTTTCATGTGTTTGGTTCTATTCTGAAAACGCTATTTTCCTACACTTTTTTCACATTTTCTCAGCATCCAATCAAATTTTATTACTAAAAATTTCAAAATCATAGCAAACTCCGGCGATCAAAATTTATTACAAAAAATTTCAAAATCACAGCAAACTCTGGCGATCAAAACAGAAACAAAACCAAAGAAAAAAAATATCAAATCTGGTCAGATCGTGGGTTCTGGGTTCGCGAGTTGCACCGGCGATCGATGATCGACGATGGGTTCGTGGCGATCGATGATCGACGATAGGTTCCTGGTTCTGGAAGTGCGATTGTGGGTTTTGGGTTCATGAATCGTGGGTTCGGGAGTCGCACCGGCGATCGACGATCGACGATGGGTTCGTGGCGATCTGGGCTCTCTCTTTGCGTGGCAATTGTGGCGATCGTGGTGATCGTGGGTTTCGTGGCGATCGTGACGATGGGTTTGCCAACGAACTTGCACCGGCAATCTGGGCTCTCTCTTTGCAATTTGGGCTCTCTCCTTTTCTTCCTTCCTCTTTCTCTCTCTCTCTCTCCGGAAATACTTTGAAGTGAAAATAGGAACTAAAAACCATTTCCGTTGTCTAAGGGAAAATTGGAAGTGATTTTCCGGAAAATTCTATTTTTCGTAACAGCCAAACACGCGAAAAATGTGGAAAATGATTTCCTGAAATTGTTTACCACCAATTCAAACGCAGCCTTAGTATATATTAGTGGACTAAGGAATTCGCCTAATATACTAGTGGTAATTATTGTCTGCCATTACTTAATAACCTTTACCTTCACTCTTCTCCTCATCTACTGCTCCAGAAAAACTTGACCATGAAAATAAACTCCATCGCTCAATTTATAATCTCCGATTGGTGACACTATTGGCATCTGAGATCATTCTGGGTGTTGATTCTCTTGTCCATGTGTTCAATCTGTTTGGATTACATGTTGATGATGCAGAATATAATGATTTGAGCACATATTTATCCTTGTGAAAGATTTTTTGATAGTGATGATTGACCATGAGCGTAATGAAGACAACAATTGAACTATCTAAAAAATTTGTTGGCTCTCACAGCATGAACAAGGAGAATTACTTCAATAAATCTTATTGCAGTTTATTTATTTATTTTTGTATGTTGTGAGTTGTGTAATATTAAACTTGGATTTCCACTCCCCGTGTGTGTTCCGTTCGTGTCTTTCTCAAAAAAAAAAAAAAAAAAATATATATATATATATATATATATAGAAAAATATCACCTCACCTCACCCACCCAACAAACATGGCATTGTCCTTTTTCTCAAAAAAAGAAAAAAAAACCGCATGGCATTGTCCTCAGACCTCACCTTATATGGTCTGACTCACAGTACCCCACGTGCTCCACTATAAAGTCAACTAAATTCACTCTAAAAATCTAGTCAACAAAATCTGTGTTACGTCGGTTGTAGATTTAGGACTTTGGGGTCCCTTTAAACTCCAAAATTGTTTCTTTTACTCCAACTCCAAAATTTTGATCCTAAAGAATGCTACCAGAAAAATGGTGGACACCCATCTGAACCAAAATTCAGTCCAAGATGTTTTGGCCTATGATAGACAGAAAGAGCTGAAAGCCTTTGATGATACTAAGGCAGGTGTTAAAGGACTTGTTGACTCTGGGATAGTGAAAATCCCTCCCATATTTGTGATACCAACAGATGAACTCTCATGTGAGAAATCATACTCAGGATCAACCCACTTCAAGGTTCCAGTGATAGACCTCAATGACATCCATGAAGGTGGTGTTCAACGAAAACAAGTTGTTGAGGAAATTCAGCATGCTTCAAAGACATGGGGGCTCTTCTAGATTGTGAATCATGGGATCCCTGAAGATGTCATGGATGATATGATCAAAGGAATTCGCAGATTTCATGAATAACCAACTGAAGTAAAAATGGAGTATTACTCGCGTGATGTATCAAAGAACGTGAATTTTTTGAGTAATTATCAGCTTTATAAGGCAAAATTTGCTAACTGGAGAGATACTTTGTCTTTTTCCATGGCTCCTGTTGCTCCAAGTCCTGAAGAATATCCAGCAGTCTGCAGGTATTCCTAGTCCTTGTGGTGTAATATGCATAAAAATGTTCTCTTTCTTTGAGCTTCAAGTTTGCTTTGAATACTTGCAACAGCAATATGATAAAAAGTAGCTCCCAAATATGATGATGGATATTTGATTCATAGAATGGTTAACACTTTCATTTTGAGAGATTAAAAAAAATCTCTATATGGTCCTAAAATAAAATTTTATCAAGGAACAATGAGGAGTCATTAGAAGAAAATATATCCAGAACCCAACAAAAGAGACGAAGAGATCCTTTTCCAAGATTTAATCCAACTTTTTTTTGATAAAAGTGAGTGATGAATTTTGAAGAAAACAAAAATCTCTGTGAGAATTCTGAGAAATAAATTGCCAAGACAGTTTTTTCTTCCCAACGAATTATAACGGAATTGAACAAAAGAGTTGAATTGAATAAATTTGAAATTTAGAGGATTTAATTGAATGAAAGTAAAGTTAAAGGTCTGAAATAAGTTTCAATCAAACTTAGAGGGTTCAGTTTGCATTTTAGCCAATAAAAAATTATCATATTATAACCTCTGTTTTGATAAATAGTGTAAATTTGACACTTAGTCTAATCCTTAAAATTTTCCCATCAACTAAACAATATTTCCTTGCACAAAATTGGGCTCTCCAATTTTAGATGGATGATTTTTTGAAATAAAAAGAAATAGGATGTGCAGCAGTAGCCACATAATTATAACATTGCAGTTGATGTGTGTTTCCTGATGCTAAGTAAGGTGAATTAAGCAACTCCTGAGAAGGCATCCTTTAGATTCAACATATATGGTGAAAATTTGATGTGGAATAATTGTCTGTATATCTATCCATTGCATAGCTTTCTAATTAAACAAACTGCAGGGACATTGTAATCAGTTATTCACAGCAAGTAAAGAGGCTGGGACTTACCCTCTTGGAGTTACTATCCGAGGGCCTTGGGCTCAGATCTAATCATCTGGTTGAGATGGAGTGTGCTGCAGGACACAGCCTTGTCTGTCACTACTACCCAGCATGCCCTGAGCCTAACAGAACGATGGGAACCAGTGAGGACACAGATCCTGATTTCTTCACTATTCTTCTACAAGACCAAATTGGAGGCCTACAAGCCCTTTACCAAAATCAATGGGTTGATATCCCTCCAGTGACAGGAGCTTTAGTGGTTAATCTTGGGGACCTTTTTCAGGCAAGTACAACTACACATCATACAAGAAACAATCTATTAAGAAGTGATATTGCAAATGATTCCCAATTACTCCCATAAACTGTCTTTGCTATGACTTTGAATTTGATTAATATGCGTTACCTATCAAATAAAGATGATTAATATGAGTTTTGTATGTGACACCTATATTTAATGAACTTCTCACATAATTTCCACATAATGTTTGATTTCCAAGATGTTCTGAGACATTGAAGGACAGGGAAACTAACAATATCCACTCAGAAACCTGTTATATCATTCTACAATTTCGTCTCTTTCTATCTGTCTTTTTTACAACAAAAACAAATTCCAATGTTTAGGAAACATGCAAAAGAAAAGACTGAAAAATTTTGAAGCTTCTATGACCCTTATATTGCCTAATTTGGGATCTACTTTACCATCTCGACAATGCAGCTAAGACAAAATCTAGTACAAATATAAAACACGTGACTGTAACAGCATTGTTTTGGTGCAGCTTATCTCAAATGACAAGTTCATAAGTGCGACACATAGAGTCCTGGCCAACCAAGTAGGCCCTAGAATATCAGTGGCATGCTTCTTCAGCAATCATATGCAGAAGCAGATGCATCCAGTCAATCGGCTTTATGGTCCAATAAAAGAGTTGTTATCAGATGACAATCCTCCTTTATACAGGGAAACATCGGAGAAGGAATACACTCTCTGCTATGTCTCAAAAGGACTCGGCAACTCTGCACTTCATCATTTCAAACTCTGAGTTTTGGAAGGAAGAAATTTATGCCTGAAGTATCTGCAATTTGACATTAAATTTTCAGAAGTCCCCCAAACCAATCAAATCACATGAGTTGGTTTGTGTTGTTCCAAGTATTGTGCGTGTGTGTGTCTGTATGATTGTGTCTCTGAACATTGAGAATGTACCTACAGTTGGGTGGTATTTTTATTTAAAGTTTGCATTCCGCAACAAATAAACACACTAATATTGGAAATTATAAACTTAATATAACATGCACGCTGCAAAAATATCGGAATTACACTTATATTTGAGAAAACAAATACTACAATTCTAAACTTAATGTAACATGTTACATGTGTTCCATGAAATAGCAGTATACATTTAAACCAAAAAAAAAAAAAAAAAAAAAATTCTTGGATATGTTCAAATTAGTCAATCAATTATAGTATATTACAAAAAAACAAGTAAATTTTCTCCATTTTAATAAAAAAATACTATTATTATGTAATTTAAATCTTTTATTAAATTACTTTTTATATATATATATATATATGCACTATCTATTGTTGTTGAATACAAAGTACATTATATGTTCCATTATATAAAACTTAAAAAAAAATATTATATTATATTTTTCTACACATTGCATGAGTCTACTACTAATGTTCATAAATTATAAAATATAAGAGAATCAATATGATTTACGACCAAAGAATGCGACACAACGTGGGTAAACAACCCATGAAAGGGATGGTTCATAAACTATAAGAGAGAAAGCCATCAAAGTAATACAAATTACAAGTCATGTAAACATTTGAAATTCATCTTAGTTGCTTTCAATATCAATGGTCAATTTATACAAATAAATATGTATATATATATATATAGAGAGAGAGAGAGAGAGAGAGAGAGAGAGAGAGGAGAGAGAGAGGGCTATGTTTGCAATTGACCAAATCTCAAGAGTCTTTTCGTATTTTGGACAAAAATAAAAGTACATGATGAAACCCAATTTTAGCATAAAAAGGTACAAACCAAAATCTTTTTTAGAAAAGGAAAAAAAATGAAAACAGCATAAGATGAAAATCTTTTTGAAAAATAAAATTACACATATAATTGACATTAAAGCACATAAAATAATAAAAAAAATGAAAGTGCACTTTTGGTCTTTAAAATATGCATGATATTATTTTTATTTTGGCCCTTTACATTTCGACACTTCATGTTTGATTGATTTTTTATTTTGTTGTTAGATACATTTTTTTGTTTGGTCCTTCAAGAAAATGAAAATTTTAAAACACAACTGTCAATAGGAAAACAGATAAAACATGCATGAAGAAGCAAAATAAAAAATTTAAATTTTCATTTTTAAACTTTAACGATCAAAAATATACTTTATCACTTTATCCTAGCATGCTAAAAAGTATAATTGATGCGAGAAGAAGACAAAGAAACCCACAATTTCTTGTCACCTTATTATAATTATTTTTTGGATGGGATCTTGTGGTTTTGTCACCTTTATGGCCAAATAACGTTGACAAAGGTAGGAGATGATATGACTAAGCTACCTAATTATTAAAAATATATATATATATATATATATATACACATACATACATATATATATATATATATATATATATATAAAATAGATTAATTCAAATAAAACACGTGGGAATTTTTATTTTGGTGGGTGGGACTACAGAAAGATTGACGTGATCTATCAAGTGTAACTAATAATTTATGAAAGTTTTTGCTATTTTTCCAAATTAGGTGGGGTTTGGATTCGGCGTCCATGTTTTGCTTTCAACATGTTTTACCCTTTTGTTTTGGTTTTTTTTTTTTAGCCGTATTTGTTGACTTTTTTTCTGTGAATAGTTCATCTGTGCACTGTTCACGGATTCACAAATTTCACTTTTCAGTAACTTTTTCATTAAAAGTGGGTCTCACGACACTATTTATACATTTAAAAATTATTTTGCTACAGTGTTTTCAGTTTTCAGTTTTCAGTTTCAGTAAAATAGATTCTATCTAAATGGACCTTTAGTGTTAGTTTACTTTAAAAATTATTGCAGAATGCTTATAGTATTAGCTTGCAAACATTGGAGACAGCATGATCACAACACACATCCTAAAATAATCATGTACAGTGATGGCTCCAAGAAAATTTTATAGGATGTTTCTTAAGAAATATAAATTACACAATCTAATAAAAGAGATTGATTTTGGACTTTTTTCCTGGGGTCTATTGGGCATTTGGGCTTGCTATGATGTAATCCTTTTTTTTTCCCCCCCCAGATTTAAATTCAAAAAAATTTTTTTGGGCTTCTTTTTGCTTGAAAGCCCCAATATATTGTTAAGTAAAACAAATTATGAAGTAAAGTTTAATTTTATTGGTATAAAAAAAACTGAGGGTTTTCCCAAATTTTTTTTGAAGGGTAAACAAATATTAAAATTTTATATTATTATATATATAAAAAAAAAAAAAAAATTAGGTCAAGGTGGTCCTGTGACCACCTTGACCTTCAAGTGCCGCCGCCCCTGATCATGTGTCACCTCCATATCCTATCCAATGCAAAGAGTAAGGGAAGCCTTATTTTTCCTTATAAAACTTCATTTAATATATCAAGCTTTACAAAGTACTAGGGCATATATATCATGTTTTTATAAAATAAATAATTACTAGGGCAGATCTTTGAGTTGAGATTTTTTACTTTTTTTTTTTTGGTTACCAAAAAGAGAATGTGCTTTTTATTAGGAAAGAAAAATAGGTGAAAAAGAAAAACATCCATTTGCATGGAGTTCTAATTAAATAGACTATCAAGGTCATTATAATAAGTTATTCATATCACGTAAAGAGGCTAACTGAACAATATGATTAACAACCAAAGCATGTGACACAATGTGGGTATGAAACCTATGGAAGAGATGACTTATAAATTATAAGAGATAAGGTTAGCTATAATATGATTTACAACCAAAGCGCGCATGTGACACAATGTGGGTAAGCAACTTATGAAAGAGATGGTTCATAACTTCTAATAGAGAAAGCCATCAAAGTGCGCTAATTTACAACCAAAGCGCGCATGTGACACAATTTGGGTAAGCAACTTATGAAAGAGATGGTTCATAACTTATAATAGAGAAAGCCATCAAAGTGCGCTAATGCACTGGCTCGCAAGGGAGCGCTCATGGACCAGGCCTTTACTATTTTTTTGATTCCCCCACCTGATGTTGTATTTTTGCTGGGTTTAGATACTGCTGGAACTCTGTTTGATCGGTTTGTTGCCTCTGGTTTAGAGGCTTTTTAGTTGTTTAATGCATTATCCTCTTAACCAAAAAAAGAAAAAGAAAGCCATCAAAGTAATACAAATTGCAAATTACAATAACTAAATGAGTTACAATACCACCTCAATAAAAGCTAGGCGTCCATACTCATTATTTCCAATGCCAACATTGAATGTCGAGCACATTCATACAATCACTAAAATTGGAATTGCTTCAACAAAATCCAGCCCAAAGACATTGACTGAACAAAAGGAAAATAACAAAAACAAAATAAAAACTCAAAGCACATTCAGACAATTCCAAAATTTTCACTTCCAAAAAGTAAATATTGAACAAAGCGTCACTTCGGTTCGGCTGCAACATTAAAGTTGTTCTTGGAGGTCTTTTGTTGAACACTACACATACCATTGTTGACATATAATGTCCCGATGACATACTCCAATGCAGCAATGAATATATGACAAGGCCCTAAAGATCTGCAGCTAATAAGTTAACCTGTAAAAGTTGGTAGCAAGTTTATAGGTACCATAAAGCAAGAGAGATGCATATATTTTTTTTATAGGTACCATAAAGCAAGATGCTTTAGCACATAAAGATAAACCAGTAGCTGATGTCTCAATGTCTACAAGTAGAACCTATTATTTTGCATTATGCTTCATCGTAAATGAAAACCTTTCTTCTATTGATAACTCAAAGTAAAAACAACTAGTGTGGTTTACTTATTAATTGAATCAAGAATCAGAATAAAGCCATAGACCATTTCTTGTCCTACTGGTAGTGGACTAATAAAATAATCATTTGCAATTGAACCAAAAAGAATGGTCGAGCCTCGTAATAAAGTATGGAAAATAAATAATGATTATTCAATGTAATACTGGAGCCAAGACAGGGACATTTATGCAAGTAAAATGGCCACAATTCTGTTAGATTCATTTGAGGGTAAGGAAGGAATCAGAAAGACAGACAAAATAACCTTTATTGTACATGTTCAGTTGACAACTAACAGCAACAAGTGGCGCAGTATTCCAGTTTGCCAGTCAATGTAAATGTGCAATTTGAGTATTCTGGCCCAGCAAGAAAAATAAAAATTCAAGACCTTTTAAGTTTAGAAATGTACTGTTAAAATTTCACAAAAGCAGAAAAATGAGATTTTTTTTTTGCTAAGTAGAAAAATGAGAAAACATGGCTTAGTGGCTGCCTAAAATGTCTTCTACAATCAATTGATACAAATATCATCAAAGACACAAGAACACACAGAACTATATATATAGCACATAGTTCTATTTTCAACGCTACAGGGTGCCTGCAAGATTGAAGGCTACAAAAGTTTGTACACTGCACCACCCCCCCCCCACCCCCCCCCCCCCAAAAAAAAAATAAAAAGACAAAAAGAAACTACAACCAAAGAAAAATGAATGCTTATGAACATCCAAGTCCAACTAAGCGAAGAATAACCTGATAAAAGTGCAAGAAAATTCCAACCAAGATCACCATCACCTAATTAAATTATCTAGATTCTGTAAAAAAATAAAATCCTCACTTTCTTGGATCTTTGGGGCACTGATCCAACTATCTAATCATAATTCATGAAGAGAAGCATGGGCAAGAATTTTGCAAGTTATGGTTAGACAACAACAAAAGTGTTTTAAGAGTCAGGATATTGCTCAACCAATCATTGTTTAGTTCATAAATAATCTAGTTCGCATCTGTGTATATCATATCATAAATCAAACTGCAGTATCACAGGTTCAATTCCTAATACAATATATTGCAAAGTAAAAATATCGGTACTAATGGGTTTAGATGGACAAACCTCAATAATCTCACATCATTCCTTTGCCAACAACTGGAAGGAACATAATGCTTGTGAGACATTTACTTGAGAACTAGCATGCATCATCCACATACAGTGGAGATGATTTAGGGGGAAAAAAAGCAATGAATTGATCGCTAGTTTGAAACCATAACACCATAGACAACTAATAAAACCACAACAAAAGCTTTACAACAAAAAGATACATTCACAAGTAGAACAATCAGAGAGTTTCAAAATAGAAATCATCACTAACCTTATGCAAAACAACATCGAAAGGACAGGCCTGTTTACATCAATGCATACAAATTTTATCCCCTTGGTCCTGCAGTACAGATAAGAACATGTTATTGGTCAGGCAACATTGTGGGAACGTCAGACATCAGAGGAATTTTTTTTTTTTTTTTTTAAATTCTATCATCCAAAGCACAACCATCAAAAATTTTTTTTTTTTTTTTTTAATTTTGTTTCTATCTATCAAATATACATTAATTAAACAAACCCAACCAAAGACTTTCAAATCAAATAGCCGCCAAACTGTTTCCACTAATTGTAATGCCAAAATTAAAAGCAACAAACTAGACCTTAGCTATTTTCAAGAATAGGAACGGTGTTCTTCACCATAGATTCATATACATAAGAAAGGTCAAAGGAGTGTAGCATACACGTTGGAAAAAATACCATTCGCACCAAAAGAACGGACAAGAAAAAGAAAAGTCAAGTTTCAGACTGAGCCAGAGAAACAAGTGACAATAGGTAAAAGACCAATCTTTTTTCCCCTTATCAGTTGGTTCAAATCCCATCAATAAAATATCACCAAAGAGAATAAGAAAAATATATTATAATTAAGCCACATTCCAACCAGTATCTTCAGAATATTTATATAATCCTAACAGGAATAGCATTGGAGTCATTATAACAAAATTAATTAATAAGGATCCTAGTAGGAACAGCATTGTGAGTTATCAAAACGCAAATCTACAATAATAAAACGTAAACCATCAATTAAAAGACCATACAAGGGAGAAGAGTGAGGAGTCCTCAAGGAACCAAACAAATCCACAAACTGAGTTAACCAAAGCATCAACAAGAATCTTTCATTAGCATAACCAACATAAACATCAGTCTCCTCATAGCTATTTCACACACCCTCACGATGGAACAAGACACACCGCACTAGTATCTCCTCCTTGGACTCCTTGAACGACGTTCTCGGGGTGGCCTGGAAAAGTGGATATCCAAGGTTAAAAACATTTTGCAAGAGGGATAAATGCTTAACTACAAATCATTTCTTGTACCACTAGAGAAAAGAAAAGAAAGAGTTCCTAGATGTCTCTACCATTTGGTTTGTTAATGAGGAAAGAAAAGAAAGGAAAAGGGGGAGACGATAAATCAGAATTTTCAACTGAAACCACAAAAATTTTCTTCCTTTAAAAATAAGTGAGATTTGGAACGAAATTTGGAAACCAGGAAGAAAAGAAACAGCATTTCCTTTCTCCATTTAATATCTCCATCCTCCACTAGCTTGATATAACCAAAGGAATATGAAATAAATTTCTCCATTTCTCTTCTCTTCTTTTCTTAAAATCTCCTAAATGCATTTTAACCATTGCCAAAAGGAATTCCCTCCTTCAAATAAAATTTTTTGCAAGTCTTTTTTTTTTTTCTTTTTGTTTTTCTTTTTTTTCTTTTCTATAAACAATGGGTCATCTCTCAATTATTTCTCAAAAAGAAAAAAAATAGTATATATGCAAACGTCATATTCTTTCTTTTCATCGTTCCATTGGCAGAGGAACCACTGCTGAAAGCCCAGTCAACAGTGATAGTTTGTGTAAGAAGTTCAGCTCCATTCATTGAGGATATAGCATTCTGTGCTTCCTCAAAGTTCTCGTATTCAATCAGGGCATACCCCTAGGAAAAAATTTTAAAATAACATCAACTTAATAAAATAACAATTTATCACAAAATTTTAACAAATACAGCTGATGATGAAGTCAAACGAATATTATGACCAAGAAAAACTAAGATTCAAGTATTAGTCGTCTTCACTACTTACAAAATCGTTAGCCAGCTCTGTCTTAATATAATGCTTAGATTTATTCAACTCAATTCAGTTAAAATCTTAAATCTTAATCTTACTTGAAAAATCAGCTCCCCAAACAAAGGAACCACTTCTACTAAATATTCTATAAAAAAATCTCAAGTACAACGGGAATCATTCTACAAAGACTTATAGATAATTTATCAATTTTTCAAAACATTTTACTTAATATCTACCAAAACTGTTACCACTAGGAACATATTCAAATACTTGAGTCATTCCATTTGCAGGCTGTGTCATATACAATTAAAAACCGATCCAAGCAATAAAATGTAATGGGCAATTAAGACAATGCCTCCACAATCACAATGATTATCTTGTTAACATTTTTTCAGTCACTCAACAGGTATATTGCAGGACTATTACTGTATATTATCCACATTCCCAGCAAAGTATTCAACATGTTTCCAAAAGATCAACCCATTGAAATCCTCACGTTGATTAATAATCATGAAAAAATGTTAATCTTCATAAGAATGTTCAAAAACTTATCAACAAAAAATCACTTGCAAAGTCACATGTCTTGGCTTCAAAAGATATATAATTTTCCACCATTTTTGCTACTAAAAAAGAACAAAGTAAATTAGAGCTTACCTTGACAAACCCTGTGCGGCGATCAAGATTTAAATGCAGATTCTTAATCTCCCCAAACTCACCAAAAGAATTTTGCAGATCCTCCTCCTCTGCCTCTTCATCCACTCCAGTAACCAGAATAATCCATCCTTCAACGGTTGCAAATATGAAAGCATAAATTTTATAATTCTCTTTCTTCAGAAAAGTAAAAGAAAATTATTGGGAGAAGTGAAAGAAGAAATTCAGGCTCTTAAAACAAAAAAACAAAACAATCCAAGTAGATGATGAAGTTATATATCTCTTTCCAAATAAAAATCCAAAAAAATAGTCAACCATTTGAAAATTTCAGAGAAAAAAAAAAAAACAGAAGTATCAGCCAGGCAGGTATACACCACTCCTAGAAGGTAATAACCATTGACTGATTCAGTGTAAGTCAAATATTCCTCAGTACTATTCACTATCAGATATTCATTTATCATAACTAAAGTAAAATCAAACTCCTAAATCTTGCTGGAATTTCAAGTCCTATGAATTAGAAAACAGTCGTTGCTCAAGAAACTGACATGGAGAGCTTGAGTCAACCTAAAAACTAATGGATCAAATAGCTATCATCCCTAGTAAGCAAAGAACTTCCTGATGGCATTATTTTTATCCCATCAAAGATCACAATAAGCAAAACATTATGACCAAATTAGAGATCTCAGATGAACTGAAACTTGTTCCAAAACAAATTCAAGTCTAAGCTTTGATCAAAAACAGATTGTTAAAAGGCCTACAAAGTTCTGGAAACATTAAAAAAATTGCTGGAGCTATACAAATCTTCAGAGGCTAATAAAGTTACCTAGAGAAGATAGAGGCCAATCTCTTGAGCACTTTTAAGTTAGGTTCCATTTGTCTTAGAAAAAATAATATCTAGAAGCAAAAAAAAAAAAAAAAAAAAAAACCAAACTTTTCTAGGTCTCAGATTATTTCAACCAATAGGAAGAAATCATTTATCCCACATTAATGTTTGCAATTTCATAAGCTTGAGAATCCAAAATCACAGAAAAGAATCAAAATTCATCAAACTAACACACCAATAAATACGAGTTGAAAAAAATTTCTGTTCTTTGAGGTCTTCAATCATTTCTATCAAAACAAAACCAAACATATCTCAACAGAACTGGACAATCTAATTGATTTTTAGTTCTCAACAGAATAAATGGAGTCTTAAGTGTGGGCTCCAAACCCACTCAGTCAGTAAAGATTCAAAATTGAGCCACAATCACAGTATTCATTGAAACCAACACGCACACAGCTAGAAATCATTCTAATTGAAACACAACCGTAAAAAATTCTCTCTCAACTTAATTTCAGCACCACTAACACATTATCTATTTGATCTCCAAACTCATTATCTCAATCATTCAACGAATAATATTTCAAAAACCCCAAATTTCTCACTAGGAAGACACAAAAGTCAATTCGAAAGCACAAGATTTGAATTTAAATTCAACCAAATACCCAATCTTGCTACCAGATTTCAACAGGAAGTAACCAAATCTCTCTCAACTTAATTTAAACCCAAACACTCATCTATTTGATCCCCAAATTCAACAATCTCTCAATCATTCTGCTACTAAACATTTCAAAAACCCTACAACCCTCATTAAGAAAATACAAAATCAATCCGAAATCACAACAATGAATCAAAAGTCATCAGCCAAAACCCTAGAATCCGAAATCACATCAAACAATATTTATTAAAAATACAAACTGTAATTACGAAACCCTAAAATAGAAAAGAGAGACTGACATCGTTGAGGACCAAGGCCATCGTCGGACTTGAGGGAGTCGAAGTTGGAGTTGGCGAGTCTCGAAGGCTGGTCGGCCGATTCGGGGTGGTGGTCATCACGGAACCCACGCCCTTTGGTCTTCCTAGCTGCCCAGAATCTCCCGCTTTATTTGTTTGAAATGTTAGTCGTGAAATATAGGAAATTTAGCAAGTGATCGGAGAGAGTGCAATGTGCGATGTGCGATGGGTGAGGGCTTGAGATTGGAGAGATGGAGGGTTTTATATCTATCTCTAAACCCCAAAAAAAGAGTGTTATATTATTTGACCTTTTCTCTGGGAACTCTCTTGATTCAGTGGCTTTATTTGCTTATATTGAACTGCTGGGGATGGGACAAGAATCATGGTGAGATGCTGCGTTCTAAGGCCATACCTGTTTATGTTTAAACTTTAAAGCCATCTTATCCTGTGAGGTTGGCAGTTTTTGGGTCAGAGCTTGCAAGTTAGTGGCACGATGACATTTATTTTACAGTAGCTGAGAAATCTGAATGAGGCTTGACTGAGCGAGTTATTCTTTGTAACTATACCGGCAAATTCAGACTCCTTTTTCTCTCACAAAGTTCACCATTTTTTTTGTTCGTCTACTATTAATACAATCTAAAAGAAGGATTTTCATGTATGCAAAATTGCATGCCATTTTCCCTTGTTATAATTGTCTATTTAACATAAATTTGAGTTGATTCTCAAAAAAAAAAAAAAAAAAACATAAATTTGAGTTGATTTGGTTTGACAGGAAACGTCTATTTGGCTTGATCAATGAACTGCCCACCGTTTTTGAAGTTGTTACGGAAGGGAAGCCTATAAAAGACAAGCCCAGTGTGGATAGCGAAGCAAGTCTCGGGGCAGCACTAGGGTTAGAAAGATGGAACTCAAGCTTTTTTTAATTTCTTGATTCTTATCTATCATTGAGGAAAAGAGAGAGAGAGAGAGAGAGAGAGAGAGAGTCAAACATAACACTTTTTTGGGTTTAAAGACAAATATAAAATATAATAAATGACGGATAATTAATGTGATCTTAATTAGAATATTAGTATTAATGATGATCTTTTTTTGACCGTTGGATCTACTTAAATTTAATGGTTTAAAAAATGTGTAAATTTTTAGAATTGTAACTTGAACCCATATATATATTGTGGGGCCAAATAATCCCACGGCCCAGCCCACTTCATTCCTGAGCCGAAAGCCCGAGCCGAGGAGACATCTAAGTCCGAGGATGACCTCATCATCGGACGTCCAAGAGTTTAAGGAACATGCTCGCAGCAAGCTGTCATCTCCACACTAAACGCACCTGACAACCGCCCTGGCCGCATTAATGAGGAAAGGACCTTCACCAGTGTCGCCTTGGTTGCCGCGACTCCCAAAGAGACTGGGAAGGCGGCTGATGGGACAAGCACCTGAGCGAAGGTCATGATCACTCAACAAGTGTAGGGCTAGGATTGGTTGGGCAAGGGGAATATAATGTAAGGGAATCCTTTCTGAGAAAAGGGGGGACGGTAATAATTTACAGGTTCTGGGAGAACTTGATGGTTAGTAGAGAAGAAGAAATGAAAAGAGAGAAAACAGGGCAAGAGCCTCCTCGGCCCATGGCCGAGGAGCCCATCCCATTTGTAAACTGTTTTAAGTCTTTTTCTTTAAATAAAAGAGACCGAAGTTCTCGCCACATGAGAGCGCCGGCCGGCGCCTAGACCTTCGACCCACTCTCTATAAATTCATTGCGAGGTTCGTTGGGCTTTTGACCCGTGTCCATTGGGCTTGGGCAACCAAAAACCCAGTCCCTACAATTGGCGCCGTCTGTGGGAAGGATTAGTGCACCGGTTGGCGCAACAGGCGACTATTCTAAACAACCATTCCATGGAGGATCGGCGGTGATGCAAAAAAAAACTATCTAAAAGAAGAGCGTTGCAGAAAGATAAAAGCTTGAAGACAAAAGATTCAACAGTAAAAGAAAAGTACTTGATATTATTCAAAAAAAAAAAAAAAAGTCACAGATTACAATCAGAGGCTTAGGCAGGCTTGTTTTACAACTGTTCCTACCAGCTAGTCCTACAATCAGAGGCTCAGGCGGACCCAACCTAAAACTAGCTAGAGGGAGATTTCAACTCGTCCCCTTATTGGCATAAAGAGAATGGGAGAAAGAGAATGGGAGAGCTTGACAATACGGGGGCGGAGGGGGGCTGAGAGCTTGAACAAAGCGAGGAGCAGATACAGGGGCTCCGGGACGCCCTCCCCCATGATGTTCCCTTGATTCTCTCCAACCTCCACGAGCGTTGGCCGTTGGTGACGGCAACACTCGGGCGCCGCACATAATGAGAGTTCGCATGTCTCCTCCGTCGGGGGTGCGCTCTGAGGAGGGACATTAGGTACTTCAACAATATCCCTCCGGGCCACCGTGCATGGCGCCATCGGGGTTACGCCTAGATTCTGCCGCACCGAAAGCCCAGTGGGGGCTACGGTCACAACGGCTCTTGGCACGGATGTTCTCATGTCCGTCCAAAGCCGCCCCATATCGCCTAACTCCGGTCACAATTCCGGCGGGGTTGTTAAAGGGGTATGGGGAGTTGAAGGGGTATCTTCTTTCTGGTTGGGTTGAGAAGTTCATGGAATGAAGAGAAACCATTCCCCCAGGGGGCCTTATATAGGGGATGAAGGTAGGTGGGAATTAAATCCACGCAGAATTCGAAAAGCTGGTTAACGAAGCGTTGGATGGTAATAACGCGGCCAGAATTCCAAGGGAGCCGCAAACCGTTGTGCTTATGAGGATTTACGAGGCCATTAATGAAGGCGCGTCTCGAGCACCGAAGCGTCAGGCGCGGAACACGAACGGCCAAGGGACGCTTCGCAAATGAGAGAGATGAATGCTCGAGATGGAGATGAGGTCAATGCCACGTGTAAGATCATGATCCGTCCGAAGGTGGAATCGTCCCCAGTAAAGCAAACCGAGGACAAACCCCTACTTCCAGAGGCCAAGCGTTAGACAGAACCAAGGCACTGCATGGTCCTCAGACTCAGGCCTATGGGGAAACTAACCGCTCCAAGATGCCCAGCGCTAGGCAGCAACTATACCTGGATCTTGTATGGTCCTTGGACCCAAGCCTATGGGGAGCTAGCCACTTATCTTGAAGGCAGCAACTGTACCTGGGTCTTGTATGGTCCTCGGACTCAAGCTTATGGGGAGCTAGCCACTTATCTTGAAGGCAGCAACTGTACCTGGGTCTTGTATGGTCCTCGGACTCAAGCCTATGGGGAGCTAGCCACTTATCTTGAAGGTAGCAACTGTACCTGGGTCTTGTATGGTCCTCGGACCCAAGCCTATGGGGAGCTAGCCACTTATCTTGAAGGCAGCAACTGTACCTGGGTCTTGTATGGTCCTCGGACCCAAGCCTATGGGGAGCTAGCCACTTATCTTGAAGGCAGCAACTGTACCTGGGTCTTGTATGGTCCTCGGACTCAAGCCTATGGGGAGCTAGCCACTTATCTTGAAGGCAGCAACTGTACCTGGGTCTTGTATGGTCCTCGGACTCAAGCCTATGAGGAGCTAGCCACTTATCTTGAAGGCAGCAACTGTACCTGGGCCTTGCGTGGTCCTCGGACCCAAGCCTATGGGGAGCTAGCCACTTATCTCGAAGGCAGCAACCGAACCAAGGCACTGCATGGTCCTCGGACTCAGGCTCACGGGGAAGCTAAATACTTCAGATGAACCTAAGGGTTAGGCAGAACCACGGCTCTGCTCGGTCCTCGGACTCAGGCTCACGGGGAAACCAACCACCTTAGATGATCCTAAGAGTTAGACAGAACCAAGGCACTGCATGGTCCCAGGACTCAGGCCTATGGGGAAACTAACTCCTTCAGAGGATTCCAGGTGTTGGACAGAACCAAAAGCGCTGCATGATCCCAAGACTTAGACTTACGGGGAAACTAACTACTTCAGGGGATTCTAAGTGTTAGCCAGAACCCAAAGCACTGTACGGTCCTCGGACTCAGGCTTGTGGGGAAGTCAATCACATCAAGGAGAACCTAAGTGTCAACCTAAAGAATTTTCTACCCAGCCCTTAGGGAAAGATGGGCCCACTCGAGCATACATGCCCTCGCTGCAACAATTGATGCCGCGACTGGCCGAGGTGCAATTAAAGATAAAATTACACAAGTAAAGGAAGAACGAATAACGTGCAAGTAAGCAAACAACCACAACAAACAGGAAAGAAATAAAACTCGCATTCCATTAAGTTCACAAATATTACATGGTGAGTACCACATTACAGTCACAAAGCAAAAAGAAAAAAGAAGAAAATACAAAAGACCAGGAAGACAACAGGGTCGGAGGGCCTGCCCCACTCACTTATACTCCTCCCTCAGCTGGGGGCTGGACCATAGTAGCATCAAGGCTTTCTGAGCTTTGGCCAGAGGGGACGGCCTGCGAAGGCGAAGCAGGAATAGCTGCCTCCTCAGCAGCGGGAGCTCCAGCTCCAGCGCCAGACTTCACAGCCTCTTGGGGCGCCTCCCCAACGGGGCCCTCACCCGATTCTGCCACCCTGGAAGGGTCACTTCCTTGGGCGGGCTCAGCCACGGGCTCAGCAGTTGATGTGTCCTCACCCGTAGCAGTGCCGGTTTCCTCCACAGCCTCCTCGGCCTCAGTGCCACTTGGAGCCGCCTCGCGGATGGCAGGAGGGTAGTACACGTTCTCCTCCTTCCACAAGTCGGATGAGGCCACGACCCTAGCCTGCCTAAGAGCTTCCCTCCAAACCTCGGCAGAGTAGCGCCTGCACAACCCGGGGACTTCAAACCTAAATGTTGCTGCTGTCTCTTCCATCCCCGCGGCGTAAGCCTTCTCCTCGGCTTCCTTCATAGCGGCCAGGGCTTCCTCCCTGCCATGGTCAGCCTTAAACTTGGCCCTCACGGCCTCGTCCCTCGCCCACTCGGCTGCCTTCTTGTCCGACTCGGCGGCAGCCACTTTCTTGGGCAAATCTGCAAGCAACCCCTTTGCAGTCTTCAGCTGCTCCTCCGCCTCAGCCAGGCGCTTTGAGTAATCCTCGGCCTGCTTCTGAAAACCGGCGAGACCGGACAGGGCAGTGTCCCGGGCACTGGTCATCGCACTCAACTCCTCCCGGGCCTTGGATAGATCGGCCTCAGAGTGCTTAAGAACCTGGGTGGCCTCCAGACGTTTCTCGCGCTCCACCTCCATGGCTTTCCTCTGGTCACGGGCCACGTCCTCCAACTTATAGGTAGCCTGAACGGCCTGTCCAACAAAACAAATACGCCATAAGCTGAGACCAAAAAGCGGAAAGGAAGAGCTACAACTAGGAAAAGTCACAAGTATTGAGGGGCTTACCATCCCCAAGTACCGCTTGAGGCAGAGGAAGACCTCCTTGCTCCTCATAGTCGCCAGCTCTGCCATGTCGGCTGGGAGTAACAGGCACCTCTCCACCGCGTCGGCCACGTATGTGCCCTTGCCCTCGTTGAAATCTCTGAGGGAGGAGTCTTCCCTCAGCGGCGCCCAGCGGAGCATGGGGGCAGGAAGCCAGGCCTGAGGCTCGGGCTGGTCGTCGACCTGTTTGTCCTGGCCTCGGGAGCCTATCTTCAACTATTTGGACGGCCGCCGATCATCACACTCCTCCCGTGGGGACTCGGACCTCTCCTCAACTGGCCTCTTGCCCTTATCCTTCTTCTGCTTGGGATCAGAGGGCTCACGTCTGGAAGGCAGACTCGTCTTGGGCAAAGAGGGAGGAAGCCCTGATTGGGTAGAAGCCGACTTGCCCTGGGCAGAACGAGTTTTTGGAGGAGGAGGAGGGAGCTCCGGCTGGCCTTCGATCAGTTCCGCCAAGCTAACTTGCGGCTTCTTCTTGTAGCCCATTTTCTGCGGAGAAGAGGACTTGGACGCTGAGAAATCCGCTTCGGTCAGACGAGGGTCACCCAAATCTCCTGGAGGGTCCTCGGACTGGTGAGCTTGATCAAACACGCTAAATTCGTCCTCGACGGGGCCAAAATCAGCAACCTCCACTTCCCTCTCAGGGCCTACTTCGGCGGGTTCCGAGATTCTAAGGGAGGAGGAGGGACCCGCAGGTATTGCGCCTTCTGATGTGGAGGGCACCGCAGGGAACCGAAACCCGTCCTCGGTCACAGTTATCTTCCGAAGCCGAGGATCCTTCGCTCTGATCACGTGCTTCGGCGCCGCAAATGACTTGTGAGCCGGGTCGTATTTCAAAATTTCGTGAGCGGCCCTAACCTGATTATCGGCGTCGTTCACAAAAACCTCTGCCCTCAGCGCCTTTTGCAAGTCTTCCCAGTTGATTAGGCTGAAGTGGCGCGTGAAGGCGTGCGGATCTGCAAGAGGAAACACATTCACATTAGAAACCAAACAGTGCAAGAAAGAGGGACGAGAGAAAAGATGGAACTGATTAGGGTCCTAGAACTATCTCTCTCTCCATTTTCCCACTGCCCACCTGGGGTCCCCTCCGTCGTCGGGCAGTGAAGGCCATCATGCCACTCTCTGGACACGATGAGGAAGTCTTTGTTCAACCCCTTGCTGGACTCAGGGAGACACTGAATGAGTCGGACTCTGTCATCCCTGGTCTTCAGATAGTAGGTTTCGCCCTTCAGGCACTGGAGATTATAGCACCAGTTGACGTCATGGTGGGTCAATCTTAGGCCCATCTTTTCATTTAGGGCATCCACACAGCCCAGGACCCTAAAGACGTTGATAGCACACTGAGTGGGGGCTAACCGGAAGTGCATCAGATAGTCTCTTATCACCGGACCCATGGGAATCCTCATGCCACCTTCAACGAAGGCCACGATGGGAATCACTACTTCACCCTCCTGCCTCTGAAAGCGCCACTCACCCTCCGCACAATACCTCAAGCCCACATTGGCCGGTATCTTGTAGTCGGCGATGAATTTCTCCATCGCCTCTTCAGTGAAGACATACTTCTTAAAAATACCCATCCCAAATGAAGCCTAAACGAGCTAAGAGGGGGTAAACGAAAAAGAGGCAAAGATGGAAAAGGAGAAAGTTCAAAGGGAGATAGAGTGACTTACAGAAAGGTGTAGAAGCTCCTCGGACAGGTCTTTTATGCTGGAGATGTAGACTCTTGAGTGCAAAGAAGCAGAGGAACCGGACTTTCAAATGGGTATTTATACCCTAAAATCAAGGAACAGAGCGGGTTTTTCCACCCCCAACCGTTAGGCAAATCCCCACCGTTGGATTGACATCCTCCCGTTGAACGTGGGGAGCACAAAGCCGTCAGGATTTAATGAAGGGCACGTTGCACCCTTCAAGGCATCGGTAACGCTTCTGAGGCTGGCGAAAAGACTCCAGTACCCCCAGAGGGCCAAACTCAACGGTACATGACGCGTGCCCGAGGACATCAAAATCCTCCTCTCCGCCCGAGGACGCGGACAGCAAAATTTTGAGGGGCTATTGTGGGGCCAAATAATCCCACAGCCCAGCCCACTTCATTCCTGGGCCGAAGGCTCGAGCCGAGGAGACATCCAAGTCCGAGGATGACCTCATCATCGGACGTCCGAGAGTTTAAGGAACATGCTCGCAGCAAGCTGTCATCTCCACACTAAACGCACCTGACAACCGCCCTGGCCGCATTAATGAGGAAAGGACCTTCACCAGTGTCGCCTTGGTTGCCGCGACTCCCAAAGAGACTGGGAAGGCGGCTGATGGGACAAGCACCTGAGCGAAGGTCATGATCACTTAACAAGTGTAGGGCTAGAATTGGTTGGGCAAGGGGAATATAATGTAAGGGAATCCTTTCTGAGAAAGGGGGGGACGGTAATAATTTACAGGTTCTGGGAGAACTTGATGGTTAGTAGAGAAGAAGAAAGGAAAAGAGAGAAAACAGGGCAAGAGCCTCCTCGGCCCATGGCCGAGGAGCCCATCCCATTTGTAAACTGTTTTAAGTCTTTTTCTTTAAATAAAAGAGACCGAAGTTCTCGCCACACGAGAGCGCCGGCCGGCGCCTAGACCTTCGACCCACTCTCTATAAATTCATTGCGGGGTTCGTTGGGCTTTTGACCCATGTCCATTGGGCTTGGGCAACCAAAAACCCAGTCCCTACATATATATAATTCAATGGGTTGAGTTCAAGTTACACCTGATATAACTCTAAGCAATGTTACACCACCCAATAACTTGTTATAGAATTCATATTTTGAAAATTTCACCGTTGAATTATATGTTCTATATATTCTTAACAATCATGCCAATTTTCATGTAAATTGAATGTTATTTACCATTTGATCTATTAACTCATATCTTAGGAAATTATTTTAAACAACAAAAACTTAAATTTAAAAAATTGATTAATAACTTGGCTATTAATTTTCGATCACCTTTAAATTTTGCAAGTATGGAGAATATACGAATATAATGTAATCTAACAGTAGATTTGTCAAAATTTGCATCCAATTAAAAAATATTGAGTAGTGTAACATTGCTTAGAGTTACACTAAATGTAACTTGAACCCAACCCTAATTCAATAGTTACATCAATAAGAGAGGTGAGATGAATTTAAGTCATCTAACCCTCTTGAGTCCTGAAAACACATCTAAACACGCTACTTAACCATGGGATCCACCAATTTTAAGTTAAGAGTGATGGAAATAGAATTATGGGTGATGGAAACTGAAAATCCAAACAGCCCCTATATCATTGAACTAAAAACTTTAACTATAACAATTCATTTTACCATTATTATATGAAATAAAGTATATCTAAAGAAGCTTTATATTAAAAAATGAGACATGCTTGCTAGGGAAAGCTGTTGGTTAGAAAATGATTTTGTAGTTCTTGAAAATCCCTTATCAAATGAGCTATGTATTTTGTTAGATGCTGATACTGCAGGCATATGCTCTTTAAGGCTTGTAACCAACTCTCAGCCCACGTTGGCTAGTTAATCTATGAAGATTTCCTTTTAACCAAAAAAAAAAAAAAATGTCTGGTACATGGCATTGACACCACACCACGACAAAGATGAGTATTTTCCCCCTCGCCATTGGTATCTTCTATAAAACAAAGTTTTCTAACTTTTGTTTTTGTTTTTTTTTTTTTTCACTTTCTAGTTTTTATAATTATATGTTGACTAAATTAAGTAAAAAAAACAAGAAAAAAGAAGAAAAGGAAATCATAAGTTTCTACTCACCCACCCATATGTTCTCCAACCAATCAGGTTTCATGCATAGTCACTCTTCATTTTTTTTTTCTCTCCTTTTTTGTCTCTTCCCAATTCCCTTAAGATCATCGCTCTTCTCTTACTTTCTTTGTTTTATCTATTTTATTTTGGTAAATTAGAATTTTGGTTCCTAATGTTTGTCTTATATGTCCCCATATGTTCTCCAACCAATCAGGTTTCATGCATAGTCACTCTTCATTTTTTTTTTCCTCTCCTTTTTTGTCTCTTCCCAATTCCCTTAAGATCATCTCTCTTCTCTTACTTTCTTCGTTTTATCTATTTTATTTTGGTAAATTAGAATTTTGGTTCCTAATGTTTGTCTTATATGTCCAAATAATTTTTAACGTTTCAAATATGTTAGTTTAGTCCTTAATATTTTGATATTATGTTAAACAGCCCATGCCATTAAGTAGTGAATGAAAAAAGCTAACATGGCTAATGGTATTATTAAAATATTTATTCTATGCCACCTAAGTAGCCACATATGCTACCACACGTCTTTAGTTTTAAAAAATAAAATAAGATAAAATAAAAGATTAGGAATTTGTTTATTTTGAACTGTAAAGTTGTTATTTACAACTATTTGTTTTGTTGGCTTATATTCCGTACCAAATTTAATTGTAATTATATTCAATCTGTTGTACCCTGTATTTATTGTGGGATTTCTTTGTAAGGGTTGTGTGATAGAGCGAGAGTGTGTGAAGACTCAAGTATTTGAAGACTGAAGATTTCTTGCAAGTATATCGCGACTTAGCTACCCGCGAAATGACTCATGTGCCTTGCACGTGCTAGAATGCGAAGAGTCGGGCCAGATGGAGACAGTTGTGTCTTGCGAGTATCTCGCGGGTAAGGCCTTCCCGCAAGACACCCGCGAGGCATTCTATTCTGCCAGCCCGTCCAGTCTGATATACACTTTCTGTACCCACTCTATTTATACCCACATTACCCATAAATGTTAAAGAGAGCTTCTGAGAGAAAACCCTAGCCAAACACCTTGAGAGTTAGAGATTGTTATACCCACAATCCTCTACACATTTGTTTTGGAAATTTCCTCATCTCCTACCTCTCTATTTCCATACCATTGAAAGGTTGATAGCCCAAACACTTACCACACACTTTGAGCATGTCAAGTGAAGTTTTGGTGCTTCTGGGAAGCATTGGAAGAAGTCTGGAATGGCAGATGCAACATGGAGCTTGTTGCGGGATCTGGAGAACTAGACAAGACACGGTTTCGAGAAGTCTTGTTGGAGTAGGAGCTTTGAGGGCTTAGGTACAGAGGGTAGATTAGGCTTGGAGGGTCTCTTACTCACCCTTGTATCCCAACTGATTGTCTAGTGGATCGATTTTCGCTTGGAGGGCGGTGGAGAGGTTTTTCACCGAGTTCTTCAGTTTCCTCTTCGATAACACATCTCGGTGTTATTTGTGTTTGCATCTCTCTTTCCTACTCTTGTTCATTTCATTTTTGCTGCTGTGTTGCTTTAAATATGGATTAGAGTAGTTGTCTTGCTTATACGCTTGTGTTTACACTATTTCGCACTTAGTATTAAGTTAGTGTAAAATCAACCAAGCCGTAACTTTAATTCGGGGGTCTAAATAGATTAAAAACTAGTATTCAAAACTTAGTTTCCTTCCTTTTTCCCACGTTTTTCCAGCAACACAACAAGGGGGAAAAAAAAAATTTGGAGCTTAGAGAAGTCATTATAAAATCCTCATTCTCACATAAAAATATTATTCCTTTTATCAATTGAATACAAAAATGAAACTCCAAATAAGGTACACAATCAACCCCAAATTGCTTGCTATTCCAAACCACCACAAATTTTCTTCAATTAATTCACCAAACAAGGACTAGCACAAGCACGAGCATGAACTTCAATTCGAAGAGTTGTAGCTTCAAAGCATAATATCTCTGCATTGAGAGAGAGAAAGAGAGAGAGAGAGTTTGTGTGTGTGTGTGTCACGCCACAAACCCAAAAGGGTCTAAAGCATGAGAAATACAACCCAAAGGTACTTGTAAATTTTTTCTTTTTGACAATTCAATCCAAATAATTCATATCAAGTACCAACATCAAGAATTTTCATAATAATTTCATTAAAGATACTCCCAAAGTAAGTCAAAGTTCTATGCAACAATTACAAGAACCATTGGCCACAAAAGAATGGAGGTTTAAATAAATATAATTATATATCATCAGCTTGTCCCAAAAGTGGGAATAAAAGTCATGACCACTATTAGCTACAAAAGAATGAGTCAAGCCTACTCTAAGATGTACATCATCTAAAGATTATCATCACAAAAGTCTAGCCTCCACTAGTAGTTAGTCTAACTATTACTAGCCACAAAAACTTGTCTCAAAATTATTATTGCATACTCTAAAAAAGTTTGTAAAAGAATGGGATGAGACAAAGTCTAGTAAGTAACATACTTAATGGGCGTAGAGGTAATGCAAGTTTTATGATGATGAATAATTTACAAAGCATGTTATAATTTGGGAATTTCCAAATAAATTCTACAAAACCATTTCTAATAATAATATGACAAGAATAATTAAAATGATGTGACACAAAGCTTCTCAAAATATTGGCATGAAATTACATACTACATTCTGTGAGCAATAACAATACAATTCCAAACCCAAGGCCATTTGACGATGCCGTCACAAAGACAGAACTAATCGCCACACACAGCCGGAACTAAATATGCCATCACAAAGATGGAACTAATATGCAGTCACAAAGACGGAACTCAATAACCATCACAAAGACGGGTGCTATGATACCAATGTCACATAGATTATAGTATTTAGCTAGGTAATCACATGTCATAGCACATGGGTAGAACATAAAGAGCTCACAAATTAAATTTAATTCAAAATACGTAGTTCATTTCCATGTAGTTTCATAAAATATTTGAATACCTAAGATATTCACAAAGTTCTCAAGCCCTTCAAAACCATTTCTTGTCAAAAAGATTTTCTATTAACTTCCCAAATAACATAGTTCAAAATAAAGCATCTTTAGAAATTGCAAACAATGCAATAATTTCCTGAAAACTATCATCAAAGGATTAAATCAGCAATGCTTATATTCTCCATACTAACAACTCATGCATTTCCCTATATGCAATACCAAATATGGTGCACTTTTCATAAATAATCATATACATTAAGGTTACAACACAATAGTTTTTAGGCAAATATAGTGTCCATAAACAATTTTTCAAAATGTGTTTAACCCAAAAATAACGTTTCATGCAACATGGTTATTTTCAAAAAATCTTATTAAAAAGCTACTTACCTCGCAACCCACAAAAGCCTAAATTCCCAAGCTCCAAAGGAGATTAGCTAGAATATAAACAATACCAAGCAAACCTATCACGATAAGCATAAGGCTTGACATTGCATCTAGCTACGAATTAAAGATTGCTAATAAGCAATTAATTAGGCAAGCCTAAGTATTTAACCTCACAAGTAATGTATCCCACTTCAAAAGTTACCCAATAATTTAATTCACAAGGCATAGACTCCAATTTATAAAATTAACCCATTCAAGATCATCTCCCTCATGCTAAAATCTTAACAATTTATTTATAACTCCCATAAGATTTACACATCATCATCAAGAGAGACCCATGAAACAAAATCACAATATCTACCAAGACAAGAATTTTAAATTTTCAACTATCTCCAAATAAACTCAATAGTAATGGAAAATTAGATTTACCAACTCTCACATGATATAACTCAAAACACCTAAATTTCCACCATAACAAACCTTAGATAGCCACCATTGTAAAAACCATAAACTCACTCATCAAATAAATCTACCAAGACAAAACCCATACATATAAACACATTAATATCACTTCTAAAGCTCATAAATCACATGAATATCATTATCAAAACTTAGATTAAAAGAACATCTAGCCAAAGCATATAAACCCACCAAAAGATTATGAATTTTTTAATTTAAATAATAGAGATGAGTGAGTCTTAGTTTTTCCTATAAAGTTTTCCTGTAAATTTTGCCGGAAAAAAATAACAGAGGTGGTGGAGAATGATGGGGTAGGTGAGGCACATGTGAGCCATAAAAAAAGAAAAATCTGACTTTCTCTTCTCTTCTTCTCCTTTTTTTTTTAATTTTTTTTTAAATATAAATATTTTTTAAGGGCTGGGGCGTTACATAGAGAAAGAGAGAGAAACGGGGAAAGAGGGGAGTGGGGTTTGATATTTTATTTGAGTAAGAAATAAAGAGATTGACGTGATGAGTGGCTTATTGGGGAATATGATTTCTTTTTGGTCATTAATTATAATTTATAATAGGACTATTTTACCGTTTGAAATTTTGGGGAAAGGAGCAAATAGAGTTGCAACTCAATCTAATGAGTGGTACTGAATCATTTTTCAGTTTGAATTTTTTTGAGCTTTGAATTCTGGGATTTTAACTCTTGTTTGGTTCCGCAAAAAGCAAAGAAAAGAAAATGAAAGAAAGAAAACAAAATCAAATTTTAGTCTATAATAAACTAATTTCAAATATATTATTTTATTTTTAAAAAAATTAAAACATGTGGCAGCATATGTGTGGCTACTTATTAGGTGGCATAAAAATAAAGATTTTAATAACACCACTAGTCATATCAGTTTTTTCCATCAATCACTAATGGCATGGACTATTTTGATACAATACTAACAGATTAAGGGATAAACAGACAATTTTAAAATGTTAGGGACCATTTTGACATACAGGACCATTCAAAGACTATTGCTGCCAATACAGGACTATAATATAATGTGTTATTAATTAGTTATTTTTGTATTCAATTTAACTATGACAGGTTTGCTTATTAAAATATATGCCTCAGATAAGAAAAAGATATAGAAAAATATCACCTCACCTCACCCACGCAACAAACATGGCATTGTCCTTTCCTTTAAAAAAAAAAAATGTCATTGTCCTCAGACCTCACCTTATGTGGTCTAACTCACAGTACCCCCACGTATTCCACGCTAAAGTCAATTAAATGAGCCAGAGGATGAGATCTGCCTCTCACAGGCAGGTGAGCCCCATAGCAGGTCTCCTATGCCAGCGCATGAGATACCACCTCCAACTAAATTCACTCTAAAAATCAAGTGGTCGACAAAAGCTGTGTTACGTTGGTTGTAGATTTAGGACTTCGGAGACCCTTTAAACTCCAAAATTGTTTCTTTTACTCCAACTCCAAAATTTTGATCCCAAAGAATACTACCAGAAAAATGGACACCCATCTTAACCAAAATTCAGTCCAAGATGTTTTGGCCTATGATAGACAGAAAGAGCTGAAAGCCTTTGATGATACTAAGGCAGGTGTTAAAGGACTTGTTGACTCCGGGATAGTGAAAATCCCTCCCATATTTGTGAAACCAATAGATGAACTCTCATGTGAGAAATCATATTCAGGATCAACCCACCTCCAGGTTCCACTGATAGACCTCAAAGACATCCATGAAGGCGGTGTTCAACGAAAACAAGTTGTTAAGGAAATTCAGCATGCTTCAGAGACATGGGGGCTCTTCCAGATTGTGAATCATGGGATCTCTGAAGATGTCATGGATGATATGATCAAAGGAATTCGCAGATTTCATGAACAACCAACTGAAGTAAAAAGGGAGTATTACTCGCGTGATGTACCAAAGAATGTGAAATTTTTTAGTAATTATCAGCTTTATAAGGCAAAATTTGCTAACTGGAGAGACTCTTTGTCTTTTTCCATGGCTCCTGTTGCTCCAAGTCCAGAAGAATATCCAGCAGGCTGCAGGTACTACTAGTCCTTGTGGTGTAATATGCATAAACATGTTCTCTTTCTTTGATCTTCAAGTTTGCTTTGAATACTTGCAACAGCAATATGATAAAAAGTAGCTCCCAAATATGATGATGGATATTTGATTCATAGAATGGTTAACACTTTCATTTTGAGAGATTAAAAAAAATTCTCTATATGGTCCTAAAATAAAATTTTATCAAGGAACAATAAGGAGTCATTAGAGGAAGATATATCCATAACCCAACAATAGAGACGAAGAGATCCTTTTCCAAGATTTACTCCAACTTTTTTTTTGATAAAAGTGAGTGATGAACTTTGAAGAAAACAAAAATCTCTGTGAGAATTCTGAGAAATAAATTGTCAAGACAGTTTTTTCTTCCCAAGGAATTATAACAGAATTGAACAAAAGACTTGAATTAAATAAATTTGAAATTTAAAGGACTTAATTGAATGAAAGTAAAGTTAGAGGTCTGAAATAAGTTTCAATCAAACTTAGAGGGTTCAATTTGCATTTTAGCCAATAAATTTTTTTCATATTATAACCTCTGTTCTGATAAAAAGTGTAAAAATTGACACTTAGTCTAATCCATAAAATTTTCCGATCAACTAAACATTATTTCCTTGCACAAAATTGGGCTCTCCAATTTTAGATGGAAGATTTTTTGAAATAAAAAGAAGTAGGATGTGCAGCACTAGCCACATAATTATAACATTGCAGTTGATGTGTGTTTCCTGATGCTAAGTAAGGTGAATTAAGCAACTCCTGAGAAGGCATACTTCAGATACAGCATATATGGTGAGAATTCGACGTGGAATAATTGTCTGTATATCTATCCATTGCATAGCTTTCTAATTAAACAAACTGCAGGGACATTGTAATCAGTTATTCACAGCAAGTAAAGAGGCTGGGACTTACCCTCTTGGAGTTACTATCCGAGGGCCTTGGGCTCAGATCTAATTATCTGGTTGAGATGGAGTGTGCTGCAGGACACAGCCTTGTCTGTCACTACTGCCCAGCATGCCCTGAGCCTAACAGAACAATGGGAACCAGTGAGCACACAGATCCTGATTTCTTCACTATTCTTCTACAAGACCAAATTGGAGGCCTACAAGCCCTTTACCAAAATCAGTGGGTTGATATCCCTCCAGTGACAGGAGCTTTAGTGGTTAATCTTGGGGACCTTTTTCAGGCAAGTACAGCTACACATCATACAAGAAACAATCTATTAAGAAGTGATATTGCGAATGATTCCCAATTACTCCCATAAACTATCTTTGCTATGACGTTTGAATTTGATTAATATGCGTTACCTATCAAATAAAGATGATTAATATGAGTTTTGTATGTGACACCTATATTTAATGAACTTGTCACATAATTTCCACATATTGTTTGATTTCCAAGATGTTCTGAGACATTGAAGGATAGGGAAACTAACAATATCCACTTAGAAACCTGTTATATCATTCTACAATTTCGTCTCTTTCTATCTGTCTTTTTTGACAACAAAAACAAATTCCAATGTTTAGGAAACATGCAAAAGTAAAGAATGAAAAATTTTTGAAGCTTCTATGACCCTTATATTGCCTAATTTGGGATCTACTTTACCATCTCGACAACGCAGCTAAGACAAAATCTGGTACAAATATAAAACATGTGAATGTAACAGCATTGTTTTTGTGCAGCTTATCTCAAATGACAAGTTCATAAGTGCGACACATAGAGTCCTAGCCAACCAAGTAGGCCCTAGAATATCAGTGGCATGTTTCTTCAGCAATCATATGCAGAAGCAGATGCAGCCAGTCAATCGGCTTTATGGTCCAATAAATGAGTTGTTATCAGATGACAATCCTCCTTTATACAGGGAAACATCGGATAAGGAATTTGCTCTCTGGTATGTCTCAAAAGGACTCGACAACTCTGCACTTGATCATTTCAGACTCTGAGTTTTGGAAGGAAGAAATTTATGCCTGAAGTATCTGCAATTTGACATTAAATTTTCAGAAGTCCCCCAAACCAATCAATCACATGTGTTGGTTTGTGTTGTTCCAAATATTGTGCATGTGTGTGTCTGTATGATTGTATCTCTAAACCTTGAGAATGAACCTACAGTTGGGTTGTACATTTATTTAAAGTTTGCATTCCACAACAAATAAACACACTAATATAGGAAATTATAAACTTAATATAACATGCATGCTGCAATAATATAGGAATTATACTTATATTTGAGAAAAAAAAAATACTGCAATTCTAAACTTAATGTAACATGTTACATGTGTTCCATGAAATGGCAATATACATTTAAAAAAAAAAAAATTCTTGGATATGTTCAAATTAGTCAATCAAATATAGTATATTACAAAAAAAAAAGAGTAAATTTTCTCCATTTTAATTAACCAATACTATAATTATGTAATTTAAACCTTTTATTAAATTACTATATATATGCACTATCTATTGTTGTTGAATACAAAGTACATTATATGTTCTATTATATAAAACTTAAAAAAAAAAATTATATTATATTTTTCTACACATTGCTTGAGTATGCTACTAATGTTCATAAATTATAAAATATAAGAGAATCAATATGATTTACGACCAAAGAATGCGACACAATGGGGGTAAACAACCCATGAAAGGGATGGTTCATAAACTACAAGAGAGAAAGCCATCAAAGTAATACAAATTACAAATTACAAGTTATGTAAACATTTGAAATTCATTTTAGTTGCTTTCAATATCAATGGTCAAATTATATAAATAAATACATATCTATATATATATATATATATAGAGAGAGAGAGAGAGAGAGAGAGAGAGAGAGAGAGAGAGAGAGAGAGAGGGCTATGTTTGCAATTGACCAAATCTCAAGTGTCTTTTTGTATTTTGGACAAAAATAAAAGTACATGATGAAACCCAATTTTTGCGTAAAAAGGAACAAACCAAAATCTTTTTTAGAAAAGGAAAAAAAAAATGAAAACACTGTAACATGATTTTTTTTTGAAAAACTAAATTACACATATAATTGACATTAAAGCGCATAAAATAAGAACATATAATTTCATTTTGGCCCTTTACATCTATAAATTTTCATTTTGGCATTTCATGTTTGATTGATTTTTTATTTTGTTGTTTGATACATTTTTTTTGTTTGGTCCTTCAAGAAAATGAAAATTTTAAAACACAATGGTCAATAGGAAAACAGATAAAAGATGCATGAAGGAGCAAAATAAAAAATTTAAATTATAAATAATCAAAATGAAAATAATTTTAAATTTTAAGGACCATAAATATTCTTTATCACTTTATCCTAGCATGCTAAAAAGTATAATTGATGCGAGAAGAGGACAAAGAAACCCATAATTTCTTGTCACCTAATTATTATTATTTTTTGGATGGGTTCTTGTGGTCTTGTCACCTTTATGGCCAAATAACGTTGACAAAGGTAGGAGATGATATGACTAAGCTACGTAATTATATATATATATATATATATATAATAGATTACTTCAAATAAAACACGTGGGAATTTTTATTTTGGTGGGTGGGACTACCGAAAGATTGCCGTGATCTATAAGTGCAACAAATAATTTATGGAGGTTTTCCCATAAAAAAAAAAAAAATTTATGGAGGTTTTTGCTATTTTTCCAAATTAGTGTTAGTTTACTTTAAAAATTATTGCAGAATGCTTACAGTTTTGGCTTGCAAACATTGGAGACGACGTAAGTACAATACATATTCTAAAATAATTATGTGCAGTGATGGCTTTAAAATTTTTTCATAGGATATTCCTTAAGAAGTATAAATTACATAATTTAATAAAAAAGATTGATCTTGGGCTTTTTTCTTGGGGTCTATTGGGCATTTGGGTTTGCTGTGTTATAATATTTTTTTCTTTTTTCTTTTCTAGATTCTAGTTCAAAAAATTTTTTTGGTCTTCTTTTTGCTTGAAAGCTCAAATATATTGTTAAGTAGAACAAATTATTTAGAAAAGTTTAATTTTATTTGCATAAAAAAAACTGAGGGTGTTTCCAAATTTTTTTTGAAGGGTAGACAAATATAAAATTTTAAATTACTATATATATATATATATAAATATAAATATAAAATCAGGTCAGGTGGTCCTGTGACCACCCTGGCCTTCAAGTACTGCCGCCCTGATCATGTGTCACCTCCATATCCTATCCAATGCAAAGAGTAAGGGAAGCCTTATTTTTCCTTATAAAACTTCATTTAGTATATCAAGCTATACAAAGTACTAGGGCATATATATCTTGTTTTTATAAAATAAATAAATACTAGGGCAGATCTTTGAGTTGAGATTTTTTACCTTTTTTTTTTTGGATACCAAAAAAAGAATGTGCCTTTCATTAGTAAAAAAAAAAAAAGAAGACCATACACTTTTGTGTAACAATTTTGCTGTGACATATTGTAAGTGGTGAAAAAGAAAAGTATCCATTTGCAAGGGGTTCTAATTAAATAGACTATCAAGGTCATTATTATAAGTTATTCTTATCACGTAAAGAGGCTAACTGAACAATATGATTAACGACCAAAGCATGTGACACAATGTGGGTATGCAACCTATGGAAGAGATGGCTTATAAATTATAAGAGATAAGGGTATAATATGATTTACAACCAAAGCATGTGACTGTCACATGCTTTGGTTCATAACTTATAATAGAGAAAGCCATCAAAGTAATACAAATTGCAAATTACAGTAACTAAATGAGTTACAACACGTCAACACCACCTCAATAAAATCTAGGCGTCCATACTCATTATTTCTGATGCCAACATTGAATCTCATGCACATTCATACAATCACTAAAATTAGAATTACTTCAACAAAATCCAGCCCAAAGACAATGACTGAACAAAAGGAAAACAACAAAAACAAAATAAAAACTCAAAGCACATTCAGACAATTCCAAAATTTTCACTTCCGAAAAGTAAATATTGAACAAAGCGTCACTTCGGCAGTTCGGCTGCAACATTAAAGTCGTTCTTGGAGGTCTTTTGTTGAACACTACACATACCCTTGTTGACATATAATAAGATCCTTTACAAATATGATTTTACCTTTATGAATAATGAATCAATTACGCGCGAACTAATCATTGTATAATTGGAAACTTCGTCCTCATTGCATAGTATACTATGTACCATTCCAAATTAATTATCATAATTTTTTGATGAAAATAAATCATCATAATTAAGTACGTACTTTCCAGTTTACAAGGATACAAGTCATGTCAACTTTTGAAATTAAACAATATATATATATATACATATAGTTGGGTTCAAGTTATGCCAGGTATAACTCTAAGCGATATTACACCACTTAATAACTTATTATTAGATGCGAATTTGACAAATCTACTATTGGATTACATTATATTTATATACTCTCCATGCTTGCAAAGTTTCATGGTGATCAAAGATTGATAGTCATGTTATCAATCAATTGTTTAAATTCAAGTTTTTGTAGTTTAAAATAATTCAGAAAAGATGAGTTTATGGATCACATGGTAAATAACATTCGATTAGAATGAAAATTGGCATGCATGTTAAGCACATATAGAATATGTAATTCAATGGTGGGATTCTTAAAATATGAATTTAATAATAAGTTATTGGGCGATAACATTGCTTAGAGTTACACCGGGTGTAACTTGAACCTAACTCATATATATATATATAATTCAATAGTTACATCAATGAGGAAGGTGAGTTGAATCTGAGTCATCTAACCCTCCTGAGTCTTGACGAAGAGATGACTAAAAACAGAGTTTAACTATAACAACTCATTTTACCATTATTATATCAAATAAAGTATATCTAAAGAAGCTTTATATTCCCATAAAAAAAAAGAAAAAAAGAAGAAGCTTTATATTAAAAAATGAAAAAAAAAATGTCTAGTTCATGGCATTGACACCACACCACGACAAAGATGTGTATTTTTCCCCCTCAGCCATTGGTATCTTCAATAAAACAAGGAGCCCAACTGGTCATGGATTTCAAAAATTATTGTTTAAAATGATGTGAAAACTGTGGTTTAAAAAGTATTGTTGAAATACGTGTTTTTAGAGCCCGTTTGGTCATAGATTTGAAAAATTGTTGTTTAAAATGATGTGAAAATTGTGGTTTAAAAAGTATTGTTGAAATACGTGTTTTTAGTGTTTAAAAAACAAAAAAATGTGTTTGGTATCATAGTTTAAATAACATGTTTCAATATTCAATAAACAGAAATATGTGTTTGGTATTTGTGTTTGATTTTAGAAAAAAGCTGACTAGGTGGACTTTGGGATTCGGCATGCAGAGACTTAGGGATAATTGTGAGAGGAAGAGATGAGACATACCTGACCAGGTGAGCCCTTACCATTTTCAAGATAATTACCCAATTGCCACTGAGAACCTTTGTTTTGTTGTTTAAAAACAGGCCGGAGGTGATTTCAAAACTGTGTGTTTGAAAACCGGTTTTGGAACAATGTTTTCCAAACAACCTGTGTTTAAAATGGATGACTAAACACGTTTTTCTTTTTTTGGACACATATGTTCAGTGTTTAAACATTGAACGCATGTGTTTAAATTGGATGACCAAACCGCCTCAAAGTTTTCAAACTTCTGTTTTTTGTTTTTTCACTTTCTAGTTTTTTATAATTATATGTTGACTAAATTAAGTAAAAAAACAAGAAAAAGGAAGAAAAGGAAATCATAAATTTCTACTCACCCACCCATATGTTCTCCAACCAATCAGGTTTCCTACATAGTCACTCTTTAAGGTACACAGTCAACCCCAAATTGCTTGCTATTCCAAACCACTACAAATTTTCTTCAATTAATTCACCAGACAAGGACTAGCACAAGCACGAGCATGAACTTCAACTCGAAGAGTTGCAGCTTCAAAGCACAATATATTTGCATTGAGAGAGAGAGAGAGAGAGAGAGAGAGAGTGAGAGAGAGAGTCACGCCCTAAACTCAAAAGGGTCTAAAGCATGAGAAATACAACCCAAAGGTACTTGTAAATTTTTCCTTTTTGACAATTCAATTCAAATAATTCATACCAAGTACCAACATCAAGAATTTTCATAATAATTTCATTAAAGATACTCCCAAAATAAGTAAGAGTTCTATGCAATAATTACAAGAACCATTGTCCACAAAAGAATGGAGGTCTAAATAAATATAATTACATATCATCAGCTTGTCCCAAAAGTGGGAATAAAAGTCATGACCACTATTAGATACAAAAGAATGAGTCAAGCCTACTCTAAGATGTACATCATCTAAAGATCATCATCACAAAAGTCTAGCCTCCACTAGTAGTTAATCTAACTACTTCTAGCCACAAAAACTTGTCTCAAAATTATTATTGCATAATCTGAAAAAGTTTGTAAAAGAATGGGATGAGACAAAGCCTAGTAAGTAACATAATTAATGAGCATAGGGGAAATGCAAGTTTCATGATGATGAATGATTTACAAAGCATGTTATAATTTGGGAATTTCCAAATAAATTCTACAAAACCATTACCAATAATAATATGACAAGAATGATTAAAATGATACGACACAAAGCTTCTCAAAATGTTGGCATGAAACTACATACTACATTCTGTGAGTAATAACAATACAATTCCAAACCCAAGGCCACATGATAATGCCGTCACAAAGACGGAACTAATCTGCCGTCACAAAGATGAAACTAATCGCTGACACATAGCCGGAACTAAATATGCCGTTACAAAGACAAAACTAATATGCCGTTACAAAGACGGAACTCAATAGCCATCACAAAGACGGGTGCTAAGATACCAATGTCACACAGACTTTAGTATTTAGCTAGGTAATCACATGTCACAGCACATGGGTAGAACATAAAGAGCTCACAAATTACATTTAATTCAAAATACATAGTTCATTTCCAAGTAGTTTCATAAAATATTTGAATACCTAAGATATTCACAAAGTTCTCAAACCCTTCAAAACCATTTCTTGTCAAAAAGATTTTCTATTAACTTCCCAAATAACATAGTTCAAAATAAAGCATCTTTAGAAATTGCAAACAATGCAATAATTTCCTAAAATCCATCATCAAAGGATTAAATCAACAATGCTTATTCTCCATACTAACAACTCATGCATTTTCCTATATGCAATGCCAAACATGGTGCACTTTTCATAAATAATCATATACATTAAGGTTACAGCACAATAGTTTTTAGGAAAATATAGTTTCCATAAACAATTTTCCAAAATGTGTTTAACCCAACAATAACGTTTCATGCAACATGGTTATTTTCAAAAAATCACATTAAAAAGCTACTTACCTCGCAACCCACAAAAGCCTAAATTCCCAAGCTCCAAATGAGATTAGCTAGAATATAAACAATACCAAGCAAACCTATCATGATAAGCATAAGGCTTGACATTGCATCTAGCTATGAATTAGAGATTGCTAAATAAGCAATTAATTAGGCAAGCCTAAGTATTTAACCTCACAAGTAATGTATCCCACTTCAAAAGTTACCCAATAATTTAATTCACAAGGCATAGATTCCAATTTATAAAATTAACTCATTCAAGATCATCTCCCTCATGCTAAAATCTTAACAATTTATTAGTAACTCGCAGAAGATTTACACATCATCATCAAGAGAGACCCATGAAACAAAATCACAATATCTACCAAGACAAGAATTTTAAATTTTCAACTAGCTCCAAATAAACTCAATAGTAATGGAAAATTAGATTTACCAACTTTCACATGATATAACTCAAAACACCTAAATTTCCACCATAACAAACCTTAGATAGCCACCATTGTAAAAACCACAAACCCACTCATCAAATAAATCTACCAAGACAAAACTCATACATATAAACACATTAATATCACTTCTAAAGCTCATAAATCACGTGAATATCATTATCAAAACTTAGATTAAAAGAACATCTAGCCAAAGCATATAAACCCACTAAAGATTATGAATTTTTTAATTTAAATAATAGAGATGAGTGAGTCTTAGTTTTTTCTATAAAGTTTTCCCGTAAACTTCGCCCGAAAAAAATAACAGAGGTGGTGGAGAATGATGGGGTAGGTGGGGCACATGTGAGCCATAAAAAAAGAAAAATATGACTTTCTCTTCTCTTCTTCTCCCTTATATATATATATATATATATTTTAAGGGCTGGGGCGTTACAGAGAGAGAGAGAGAGAGAGAGAGAGAGAGAGAGAGAGACGGGGAAAGAGGGGAGTGGGGTTTGATATTTTATTTGAGTAAGAAATAAAGAGATTAACGTGATGATTGGCTTATTAGGGAATATGATTTCTTTTTGTTCATTAATTATAATTTATAATAGGACTATTTTACTGTTTGACATTTTGGGGAAAGGAGCAAATAGAGTTGCAACTCAATCTAATGTGTGGTTGTGGGTTCTAATTAGCTAAACTGGTAAAGTCTTTGATGGTTGTATAAGAGACCTGGGATTCAATCCCCGCTTGCACCAAAATTGATTGGTGTCTTGGTCTGATAATAAAGAGCTATTATCAGGAGCGGACGCCATAGGTTGAAACTCTCTCTCTCAAAAAAAAAAAAAAAAAAAAATCTAATGAGTGGTACTGAATCATTTTTCAGTTTGAATTTTTTTGAGCTTTGAATTCTGGGATTTTAACTCTTGTTTGGTTCCGCAGAAAGCAAAGAAAAGAAAATGAAAGAAAGAAAACAAAATTGAATTTTAGTTTATTATAAACTAAAATGATTACCAATTACTCCCATAAACTGTCATTGTTATGATTGTTGAATTGATGATTAATATGAGTTTAGCGTGTTACATGTCAACCTATATTAGATGAACATGTCACATAATTTCCACTTGTTGTTTGATTTCCAAGATGTTCTGAGAATTTGAAGAACAGGAAGCTAACAATATCCACTCCAAACCTGTTATAAAATTCTACAATTTCATCTCCTCTATCTGTCTTTTTCGTGAACAAAAAGGAGTTCAAACTTCCCAATGTTGATATATATATATATATATATATATGTTCCTAACATGAGAGTGGGCAGGAAAATATATTAGCATGTCTGGCATCTACTCTCTTATCTATGTAATGCAGCTAAGACAAAATCTTATACAAGTTTTGGCGCAGCTTATCTCAAATGACAAGTTCAAAAGTGCTATACACAGAGTCCTAGCAAACCAAGTAGGCCTTAGAATTTCAGTGGCATGCTTCTTCAGCACTCATCTACAGCCGGTCAATCAGCTTTATGGTCCAATAAAAGAGTTGTTATCAGATGACAATCCTCCTTTATACTGGGAAACTCTGGTGAGGGAATATGCTTTCTCTTATGCCTTGAAAGGACTTGGCAACGCTACACTTGCTCTCTTCAGACTCTGAATTTTGGATGGAAGAAAACTAAAGTAGGCAGATAAGAACTATATGCCTGAAGTATCTACAATATGACATTAAATTTTTAGAAGTCCTCCAAACCAATCAATCACGTGTTAGTTTGTGTTGTTCCAAGAATTGTGTGTCCGTGTGTATGATTGCGTTTCTGAAACTTGAGAATGTACCTACAGTTGGTACTTGGGTTGTATATTTTATCACACTACTAGTATTATAAAGCATGTGAGTCCAAGATTTATTTAGAAATAGTCACTAACTCGTGCATTCTCTTGTTTGAATTGTGATCATTCTACTTTTTTTTTGTTTGGGTATTTATAGATTTGATTAGCATTTTTAATGATAATTTTTCTTTCCATTTTCACAGACCTGGGGAGGTTGTTTGAATAAAAAAAATAATTGGAATGCATTCCACAACAAAGAAACACACTATATATGAAATGAAATGAAAGAGAAAAAGAAGGGTGATAGATGTGTGAAAACATATCAGAAACAGATATGTGAAACCAAGCATTAGTGGCGGTGGAGACATTTGCCAAAAAGCGAAATTTACCATCAACATATAGCAAAAGTAGGCTGCATCAGTGAAGCAAAAGGCATAATTTTTTGCTGCCGAGCTACAGTGCACAGCCATCTTTGGCTGTGCATTGTAGCTAAAGATGGTTTAAAAAAAAAAATTAAAAGATATATTATTTTATTATGTTGGTATGATGGTTGTTGTTTATTGTAGTAGATATATTATTTTATTATGTTGTTTATATTATTTTATTATGTTGAATGCTAAAATAAAACTACTAATGTTAGGTGTTTTATAAAGTAAAATAGTAAAATAGGTAAATAATTTTTTGTGGTGTCAAATTGCTAAAGTTTTGTGACCAACCAATGCTGATGCTAAGTAATACTTTTCAGCTTTCCATCCCTTGAAACTAAAAATAAGAGAGAGAGAGAGAGAGAATAAGGAGGAGGAAGAGAGGAAGGAACCTATCAAAAGATGATAGTTGTAATCCTGATTTTGATTGATGTGAATTTGTGTGTTCTTTTCCTTAGAATCTGATTCTGTATTAACTGGCAGGTGAGAACCAATACAAAAAAATCTGTAAGGTTTTAATAAAATATTTACCTTCTCTAACATTGATGACAGAGTTATGAATGTGTAGTTTGAGGAACTAGTCAAAGTCTGCTTCAATCATCATCAATGTTGTAATAGATTATTGATTTTCAGATTTAAGTTTTTTTTTTTTTTTTTTGGAGAAAATTTTCAGATTAAAGTTGATGCTTGCAATAGAAATAAATAATTTTTTTTGAATATTTGAGACACAGGTGGACATTTGCTGCCACAAATTAGTGTATATTAGTGGACTAAGGAATTCGCCTAATATATTAGTGGTAATTATTGTCTGCCATTACTTAATAACCTTTACCTTCACTTCTCTCCTCATCTACTGCTCAAGAAAAACTTGACCATGAAAATAAACTCCATCACTCAATCTATAATCTTCGATTGGTGACACTTTTGGCATCAGAGATCATTCTGGGTGTTGATTCTCTTGTCAATGTATTCAATCTGTTTGGATTACATCTTGATGATGCAGAATATAATGATTTGAGCACATATTAATGCTTGTGAAAGATTTTTTGATGGTGATGATTGATCATGAGCGTAATGAAGACAACAATTGAATTATCTAAACAATTTGTTGGCTCTCACAGCATGAACAAGGAGAATTACTTCAATAAATCTTATTGCAGTTTATTTATTTATTTTTGTATGTTAGTTAAAATTAAACGTAGTGACCCCACTAAGATTACTAATTATAGACTTAGGGTCTATTTGGAATTCGCTTATTTTGATGAAATTAAAAACTTTTTGCTGAAAGTACCATAAATAAAAATAAAAATTACTTGAAATAGTACAGTGAGACTCATGAATAGTATCAAAAAATACAATAAGACTTATGAATAATATCAAAAATAAACTAAATAGTAAAATAAACTGATTTTTTAATATGAAGTCAAAGCACATTCAAAGACTATTGCTGCCAAAACAGGACTATAATATAATGTGTTATTAATTAGTTATTTTTGTATTCAATTTAATTATGACATGTTTGCTTATTAAAATATATGCCTCAGATAAGAAAAAGATATAGAAAAATATCACCTCACCTCACCCACACAATAAACATGGCATTGTCCTTTTCTCCAAAAAAAAAGAAAAAGAAAAAATGGCATTGTCCTCAGACCTCACCTTATGTGGTCTGACTCATAGTACCCCCACGTGTTCCATGCTAAAAGTCAATTAAATGAGCCAGAGCATGAGATCTGCCTCTCACAGGCAGGTGAGCCCCACAGCAGGTCTCCCACGCCAGCGCATGAGATACCACCTCCAATTAAATTCACTCTAAAAATAAAGTGGTCAACAAAAGCTGTGTTACGTTGGTTGTAGATTTAGGACTTTGGAGTCCCTTTAAACTCCAAAACTGTTTCTTTTACTCCCAACTCCAAAATTTTGATCCTAAAGAATACTACCAGAAAAATGGACACCCATCTGAACCAAAATTCAGTCCAAGATGTTTTGGCCTATGATAGACAGAAAGAGCTGAAAGCCTTTGATGATACTAAGGCAGGTGTTAAAGGACTTGTTGACTCTGGGATAGTGAAAATCCCTCCCATATTTGTGATACCAACAGATGAACTCTTATGTGAGAAATCATATTCAGGATCAACCCACCTCCAGGTTCCACTGATAGACCTCAAAGACATCCATGAAGGTAGTGTTCAACGAAAACAAGTTGTTGAGGAAATTCAGCATGCTTCAGAGACATGGGGGCTCTTCCAGATTGTGAATCATGGGATCTCTGAAGATGTCATGGATGATATGATCAAAGGAATTCGCAGATTTCATGAACAACCAACTGAAGTAAAAAGGGAGTATTACTCCCGTGATGTACCAAAGAACGTGAAATTTTTTAGTAATTATCAGCTTTATAAGGCAAAATTTGCTAACTGGAGAGACTCTTTGTCTTTTTCCATGGCTCCTGTTGCTCCAAGTCCTGAAGAATATCCAGCAGGCTGCAGGTACCACTAGTCCTTATGGTGTAATATGCATAAACATGTTCTTTTTCTTTGATCTTCAAGTTTGCTTTGAATACTTGCAACAGCAATATGATAAAAAGTAGTTGCCAAATATGATGATGGATATTTGATTCATAGAATGGTTAACACTTTCATTTTGAGAGATTAAAAAAAATTCTCTATACGGTCCTAAAATAAAATTTTATCAAGGAACAATAAGGAGTCATTAGAAGAAAATATATCCAGAACCCAACAATAGAGACGAAGAGATCCTTTTCCAAGATTTACTCCAACTTTTTTTTTGATAAAAGTGAGTGATGAACTTTGAAGAAAACAAAAATCTCTGTGAGAATTCTGAGAAATAAATTGTCAAGACAGTTTTTTCTTCCCATGGAATTATAACAGAATTAAACAAAAGACTTGAATTAAATAAATTTGAAATTTAAAGGACTTAATTGAATGAAAGTAAAGTTAGAGGTCTGAAATAAGTTTCAATCAAACTTAGAGGGTTCAATTTGCATTTTAGCCAATAAAATTTTTTCATATTATAAACTCTGTTCTGATAAAAAGTGTAAACATTGACACTTAGTCTAATCCATAAAATTTTCCCATCAACTAAACATTATTTCCTTGCACAAAATTGGGCTCTCCAATTTTAGATGGAAGATTTTTTGAAATAAAAAGAAATAGGATGTGCAGCAGTAGCCATATAATTATAACATTGCAGTTGATGTGTGTTTCCTGATGCTAAGTAAGGTGAATTAAGCAACTCCTGAGAAGGCATACTTCAGATACAGCATATATGGTGAGAATTCGACGTGGAATAATTGTCTGTATATCTATCCATTGCATAGCTTTCTAATTAAACAAATTGCAGGGACATTGTAATCAGTTATTCACAGCAAGTAAAGAGGCTGGGACTTACCCTCTTGGAGTTACTATCCGAGGGCCTTGGGCTCAGATCTAATCATCTGGCTGAGATGGAGTGTGCTGCAGGACACAGCCTTGTCTGTCACTACTGTCCAGCATGCCCTGAGCCTAACAGAACAATGGGAACAAGTGAGCACACAGATTCTGATTTCTTCACTATTCTTCTACAAGACCAAATTGGAGGCCTACAAGCCCTTTACCAAAATCAGTGGGTTGATATCCCTCCAGTGACAGGAGCTTTAGTGGTTAATCTTGGGGACCTTTTTCAGGCAAGTACAGCTACACATCATACAAGAAACAATCTATTAAGAAGTGATATTGCGAATGATTCCCAATTACTCCCATAAACTGTCTTTGCTATGACGTTTGAATTTGATTAATATGCGTTACCTATCAAATAAAGATGATTAATATGAGTTTTGTACGTGACACCTATATTTAATGAACTTGTCACATAATTTCCACATATTGTTTGATTTCCAAGATGTTTTGAGACATTGAAGGACAGGGAATCTAACAAGATCCACTTAGAAACCTGTTATATCATTCTACAATTTCATCTCTTTCTATCTGTCTTTTTTGACAACAAAAACAAATTCCAATGTTTAGAAAACATGCAAAAGTAAAGAATGAAAAATTTTTGAAGCTTCTATGACCCTTATATTGCCTAATTTGGGATCTACTTTACCATCTCAACAACGCAGCTAAGACAAAATCTAGTACAAATATAAAACATGTGAATGTAACAGCATTGTTTTTGTGCAGCTTATCTCAAATGACAAGTTCATAAGTGCGACACATAGAGTCCTGGCCAACCAAGTAGGCCCTAGAATATCAGTGGCATGTTTCTTCAGCAATCATATGCAGAAGCAGATGCAGCCAATCAATCGGCTTTATGGTCCAATAAAAGAGTTGTTATCAGATGACAATCCTCCTTTATACAGGGAAACATCGGATAAGGAATTTGCTCTCTGGTATCTCTCAAAAGGACTCGGCAACTCTGCACTTGATCATTTCAGACTCTGAGTTTTGGACGGAAGAAATTTATGCCTGAAGTATTTGCAATTTGACATTAAATTTTCAGAAGTCCCCCAAACCAATCAATCACATGTGTTGGTTTGTGTTGTTCCAAATATTGTGCATGTGTGTGTCTGTATGATTGTGTCTCTGAACCTTGAGAATGAACCTACAGTTGGGTTGTACATTTATTTAAAATTTGCATTCCACAACAAATAAACACACTAATATTGGAAATTATAAACTTAATATAACATGCATGCTGCAATAATATAGGAATTATACTTATATTTGAGAAAAAAAAATAGTGCAATTCTAAACTTAATGTAACATGCTACATGTGTTCCATGAAATGGCAATATACATTTTTTTTTTAAAAAAAATTCTTGGATATGTTCAAATTAGTCAATCAATTATAGTATATTACAAAAAAAAAAAAAAAAAATTCTCCATTTTAATTAACCAATACTATAATTATGTAATTTAAACCTTTTATTAAATTACTATAAATATATATATATATATATATATATATATCTATATATATGCACTATCTATTGTTGTTGAATACAAAGTACATTATACGTTCCATTATATAAAACTTAAAAAAAAAATTATATTATATTTTTCTACACATTGCTTGAGTATGCTACTAATGTTCATAAATTATAAAATATAAGAGAATCAATATGATTTACGACCAAAGAATGCGACACAACGTGGGTAAACAACCCATGAAAGGGATGGTTCATAAACTATAAGAGAGAAAGCCATCAAAGTAATACAAATTACAAATTACAAGTCATGTAAACATTTGAAATTCATTTTAGTTGCTTTCAATATCAATGGTCAAACTATATAAATAAATACATATATATATATAGAGAGAGAGAGAGAGAGAGAGAGAGAGAGAGAGAGAGAGAGAGGGCTATGTTTGCAATGGACCAAATCTCAAGTGTCTTTTTGTATTTTGGGCAAAAATAAAAGTACATGATGAAACCCAATTTTTGCGTAAAAAGGTACAAACCAAAATCTTTTTTAGAAAAGAAAAAAAAAATATGAAAACACTGTAACATGAAATTTTTTTTGAAAAACTAAATTACACATATAATTGACATTAAAGTGCATAAAATAAAAACATATAATTTCGTTTTGGCCCTTTACATTTATAAATTTTCATTTTGGCATTTCATGTTTGATTGATTTTTTATTTTGTTGTTTGATACATTTTTTTTGTTTGGTCCTTCAAGAAAATGAAAATTTTAAAACACAACGGTCAATAGGAAAACTGATAAAACATGCATGAAGGAGCAAAATAAAAAATTTAAATTACAAATAATCAAAATGAAAACAATTTTAAATTTTAAGGAACAAAAATATTCTTTATCACTTTATCCTAGCATGCTAAAAAGTATAATTGATGCGAGAAGAGGACAAAGAAACCCACAATTTCTTGTCACCTAATTATTATTATTTTTTGGATGGGTTCTTGTGGTCTTGTCACCTTTATGGCCAACTAACGTTGACAAAGTTAGGAGATGATATGGCTAAGCTACCTAATTATTAATATATATATATATATATATATAAAATAGATTACTTCAAATAAAACACGTGGGAATTTTTATTTTGGTGGGTGGGACTACCGAAAGATTGCCGTGATCTATAAGTGCAACTAATAATTTATGGAGGTTTTCCCATTAAAAAAAAAAAATTTATGTAGGTTTTTGCTATTTTTCCAAATTAGTGTTAGTTTACTTTAAAAATTATTGCAGAATGCTTACAGTATTGGCTTGCAAACATTGGAGACGACGTAAGTACGATACATATTCTAAAATAATTATGTGCAGTGGTGGCTTTAAAATTTTTTCATAAGATGTTTCTTAAGAAGTATAAATTACACAATTTAATAAAAAAAATTGATCTTGGGCTTTTTTCTTGGGGTCTATTGGGCATTTGGGCTTGCTATGTTATAATTTTTTTTTTCCAAGATTCTAGTTCAAAAATTTTTTTTGGTCTTCTTTTTGCTTGAAAGCTCCAATATATTGTTAAGTAGAACAAATTATTTAGAAAAGTTTAATTTTATTGGCATAAAAAAAACTGAGGGTGTTTCCAAAATTTTTTTGAAGGGTAGACAAATATAAAATTTTAAATTACTATATATATAAAATAAAAAAAATCAGGTCAAGTGGTCCTGTGACCACCCTGGCCTTCAAGTACTGCCGCCCTGATCATGTGTCACCTCCATATCCTATCCAATGCAAAGAGTAAGGGAAGCCTTATTTTTCCTTATAAAACTTCATTTAGTATATCAAGCTATACAAAGTACTAGGGCATATATATCTTGTTTTTATAAAATAAATAAATACTAGGGCAGATCTTTGAGTTGAGATTTTTTACCTTTTTTTTTTTGCGGGTTACCAAAAAATGAATGTGCTTTTCATTAGTTAAAAAAATAAATAAATAAATAAATAAGACCATACACTTTTGTGTGACAATTTTGCTGTGACATATTGTATGTGGTGAAAAAGAAAAGTATCCATTTGCATGGGGTTCTAATTAAATAGACTATCAAGGTCATTATTATAAGTTATTCTTATCACGTAAAGAGGCTAAGTGAACAATATGATTAACAATCAAAGCATGTGACACAACGTGGGTATGCAACCTATGGAAGAGATGGCTTATAAATTATAAGAGATAAGGGTATAATATGATTTACAACCAAAGCATGTGACTGTCACATGCTTTGGTTCAGAACTTATAATAGAGAAAGCCATCAAAGTAATACAAATTGCAAATTACAGTAACTAAATGAGTTACAACACGTCAACACCACCTCAATAAAATCTAGGCGTCCATACTCTGATGCCAACATTGAATCTCATGCACATTCAGACAATCACTAAAATTGGAATTACTTCAACAAAATCCAGCCCAAAGACAATGACTGAACAAAAGGAAAACAACAAAAACAAAATAAAAACTCAAAGCACATTCAGACAATTCCAAAATTTTCACTTCCCGAAAAGTAAATATTGAACAAAGCGTCACTTCGGCAGTTCGGCTGCAACATTAAAGTCGTTCTTGGAGGTCTTTTGTTGAACACTACACATACTCTTGTTGACATATAATAACATCCTTTACAAATATGATTTTACCTTTATGAATAATGAATCCATTACGCGCGAACTAATCATTGTATAATTGGAAACTTCGTCCTCATTGCATATATGTACCATTCCAAATTAATTATCATAATTCTTTGATGAAAATAAATCATCATAATTAAGTACGTACTTTCCAGTTTACAAGGATACAAGTCATGTCAACTTTTGAAATTAAACAATATATATATATATATATATATATATATGTAGTTGGGTTCAAGTTATACCTGGTATAACTCTAAGCGATATTACACCACTTAATAACTTATTATTAGATGCGAATTTGACAAATCTACTATTGGATTACATTATATTCATATACTCTCCATGCTTGCAAAGTTTCATGGTGATCAAAGATTAATAGTCATGTTATCAATCAATTGTTTAAATTCAAGTTTTTGTAGTTTAAAATAATTCAGAAAAGATGAGTTTATGGATCACATGGTAAATAACATCCGATTAGAACGAAAATTGGCATGCATGTTAAGCACATATAGAATATGTAATTCAACGGTGGGATTCTTAAAATATGAATTTAATAATAAGTTATTGGGTGATAACATTGCTTAGAGTTACACCTGGTGTAACTTGAACCTAACTCATATATATATATATATATATATAATTCAATAGTTATATCAATGAGGAAGGTGAGTTGAATCTGAGTCATCTAACCCTCCTGAGTCCTGACGAAGAGATGACTAAAAACAGAGTTTAACTATAACAACTCATTTTACCATTATTATATCAAATAAAGTATATCTAAAGAAGCTTTATATTCCCATCAAAAATAAGAAAAAAAGAAGAAGCTTTATATTAAAAAATGAAAAAAAAAAAATGTCTGGTTCATGTCATTGACACCACGCCACGACAAAGATGAGTATTTTTCCCCCTCAGCCATTGGTATCTTCAATAAAACAAGGAGCCCAACTGGTCATGGATTTCAAAAATTATTGTTTAAAATGATGTGAAAACTGTGGTTTAAAAAGTATTGTTGAAATACGTGTTTTTAGAGCCCGTTTGGTCATAGATTTGAAAAATTGTTGTTTAAAATGATGTGAAAATTGTGGTTTAAAAAGTATTGTTGAAATACGTGTTTTTAGTGTTTAAAAAACAAAAAAATGTGTTTGGTATCATAGTTTAAATAACATGTTTCAATATTCAATAAACAGAAATATGTGTTTGGTATTTGTGTTTGATTTTAGAAAAATGCTGACTAGGTGGACTTTGGGATTCTGCATGCAGAGACTTAGGGATAATTGTGAGAGGAAGAGATGAGACATACCTGACCAGGTGAGCCCTTACCATTTTCAAGATAATTACCCAATTGCCACTGAGAACCTTTGTTTTGTTGTTTTAAAACAGGCCGGAGGTGATTTCAAAACTGTGTGTTTGAAAACTGGTTTTGGAACAATGTTTTCCAAACAACCTGTGTTGAAAATGGATGACTAAACACGTTTTTCTTTTTTTGGACGCATATGTTCAGTGTTTAAACATTGAACGCATGTGTTTAAATTGGATGACCAAACCGCCTCAAAGTTTTCAAACTTCTGTTTTTTTTTTTTTTTTTTCACTTTCTAGTTTTTTATAATTATATGTTGACTAAATTAAGTAAAAAAACAAGAAAAAGGAAGAAAAGGAAATCATAAATTTCTACACACCCACCCATATGTTCTCCAACCAATCAGGTCTCATGCATAGTCACTCTTCAAGGTACACAGTCAACCCCAAATTGCTTGCTATTCCAAACCACTACAAATTTTCTTCAATTAATTCACCAAACAAGGACTAGCACAAGCACGAGCATGAACTTCAATTCGAAGAGTTGCAGCTTCAAAGCACAATATCTTTGCATTGAGAGAGAGAGAGAGAGAGAGAGAGAGAGTCACGCCCCAAACTCAAAAGGGTCTAAAGCATGAGAAATACAACCCAAAGGCACTTGTAAATTTTTCCTTTTTGACAATTCAATCCAAATAATTCATACCAAGTACCAACATCAAGAATTTTCATAATAATTTCATTAAAGATACTCCCAAAATAAGTAAGAGTTCTATGCAATAATTACAAGAACCATTGGCCACAAAAGAATGGAGGTCTAAATAAATATAATTACATATCATCAGCTTGTCCCAAAAGTGGGAATAAAAGTCATGACCACTATTAGACGCAAAAGAATGAGTCAAGCCTACTCTAAGATGTACATCATCTAAAGATCATCATCACAAAAGTCTAGCCTCCACTAGTAGTTAGTCTAACTACTTCTAGCCACAAAAACTTGTCTCAAAATTATTATTGCATAATCTAAAAAAGTTTGTAAAAGAATGGGACGAAACAAAGCCTAGTAAGTAACATAATTAATGAGTGTAGGGGAAATGCAAGTTTCATGATGATGAATGATTTACAAAGCATGTTATAATTTGGGAATTTCCAAATAAATTCTACAAAACCATTACCAATAATAATATGACAAGAATGATTAAAATGATATTACACAAATCTTCTCAAAATGTTGGCATGAAACTACGTACTACATTCTGTGAGCAATAACAATACAATTCCAAACCCAAGGCCACATGATAATGCCGTCACAAAGATGAAACTAATCGCTGACACATAGCCGGAACTAAATATGCCGTTACAAAGACAAAACTAATATGCCGTTACGAAGATGGAACTCAACAACCATCACAAAGACGGGTGCTAAGATACCAATGTCACACAGACTTTAGTATTTAGCTAGGTAATCACATGTCACAGCACATGGGTAGAACATAAAGAGCTCACAAATTACATTTAATTCAAAATACGTAGTTCATTTCCAAGTAGTTTCATTAAATATTTGAATACCTAAGATATTCACAAAGTTCTCAAAGCCTTCAAAACCATTTCTTGTCAAAAGGATTTTCTATTAACTTCCCAAATAACATTGTTCAAAATAAAGCATCTTTAGAAATTGCAAACAATGCAATAATTTCCTAAAATCCATCATCAAAGGATTAAATCAACAATGCTTATATTCTCCATACTAACAACTCATTTATTTTCCTATATGCAATACCAAACATGGTGCACTTTTCATAAATAATCATATACAATAAGGTTACAGCACAGTAGTTTTTAGGAAAATATAGTTTCCATAAACAATTTTCCAAAATGTGTTTAACCCAACAATAACGTTTCATGCAACATGGTTATTTTCAAAAAATCACTTAAAAAGCTACTTACCTCGCAACCCACAAAAGCCGAAATTCCCAAGCTCCAAATGAGATTAGCTAGAATATAAACAATACCAAGCAAACCTATCATGATAAGCATAAGGCTTGACATTGCATCTAGCTATGAATTAGAGATTGCTAAATAAGCAATTAATTAGGCAAGCCTAAGTATTTAACCTCACAAGTAATGTATCCCACTTCAAAAGTTACGCAATAATTTAATTCACAAGGCATAGATTCCAATTTATAAAATTAACTCATTCAAGATCATCTCCCTCATGCTAAAATCTTAACAATTTATTAGTAACTCGCACAAGATTTACACATCATCATCAAGAGAGACCCATGAAACAAAATCACAATATCTACCAAGACAAGAATTTTAAATTTTCAACTAGCTCCAAATAAACTCAATAATAATGGAAAATTAGATTTACCAACTTTCACATGATATAACTCAAAACACCTAAATTTCCACCATAACAAACCTTAGATAGCCACCATTGTAAAAACCATAAACCCACTCATCAAATAAATCTACCAAGACAAAACTCATACATATAAACACATTAATATTACTTCTAAAGCCCATAAATCACGTGAATATCATTATCAAAACTTAGATTAAAAGAACAACTAGCCAAAGCATATAAACCCACCAAAGATTATGAATTTTTAAATTTAAATAATAGAGATGAGTGAGTCTTAGTTTTTTCTATAAAGTTTTCCCGTAAACTTCGCCCGAAAAAAATAACAGAGGTGGTGGAGAATGATGGCGTAGGTGGGGCACATGTGAGCCATAAAAAAAGAAAAATCTGACTTTCTCTTCTCTTCTTCTCCCTTATATATATATATATATATATATATATTTTAAGGGCTGGGGCGTTACACAGAGAGAGAGAGAGAGAGAGAGAGAGAGAGAGAGAGAGAGAGATGGGGAAAGAGGGGAGTGGGGTTTGATATTTTATTTGAGTAAGAAATAAAGAGATTAACGTGATGATTGGCTTATTAGGGAATATGATTTCTTTTTGTTCATTAATTATAATTTATAATAGGACTATTTTACTGTTTGACATTTTGGGGAAAGGAGCAAATAGAGTTGCAACTCAATCAAATGAGTGGTTGTGGGTTCCAATTAGCTAAACTGGTAAAGTCTTTGATGGTTGTATAAGAGACCTGAGATTCAATCCCCGCCTACACCAAAATTGATTGGTGTCTTGGTCTGATAATAAAGAGCTATTATCAGGAGTGGACGCCATAAGTTGAAACTCTCTCTCTCAAAAAAAAAAAAAAAAAAAAAATCTAATGAGTGGTACTGAATCATTTTTCAGTTTGAATTTTTTTGAGCTTTGGATTCTGGGATTTTAACTCTTGTTTGGTTTTGCAGAAAGCAAAGAAAACAAAATGAAAGAAAGAAAACAAAATCGAATTTTAGTTTATAATAAACTAAAATGATTACCAATTACTCCCATAAACTGTCATTGTTATGATTGTTGAATTGATGATTAATATGAGTTAGGGTGTTACATGTCAACCTATATTAGATGAACATGTCACAGAATTTCCACTTGTTGTTTGATTTCCAAGATGTTCTGAGAATTTGAAGAATAGGAAGCTAGCAATATCCACTCCAAACCTGTTATAAAATTCTACAATTTCATCTCCTCTATCTGTCTTTTTCGTGAACAAAAAGGAGTTCAAACTTCCCAATGTTGATATGTATGTATATGTTCCTAACATGAGAGTGGACAGGAAAATATATTAGCATGTCTGGCATCTACTCTCTTATCTATATAATGCAGCTAAGACAAAATCTTATACAAGTTTTGGTGCAACTTATCTCAAATGACAAGTTCAAAAGTGTTATACACAGAGTCCTGGCAAACCAAGTAGGCCTTAGAATTTCAATGGCATGCTTCTTCAGCACTCATCTGCAGCCAGTCAATCAGCTTTATGGTCCAATAAAAGAGTTGTTATCAGATGACAGTCCTCCTTTATACTGGGAAACTCTGGTGAGGGAATATGCTTTCTCTTATGCCTTGAAAGGACTTGGCAACGCTGCACTTGCTCTCTTCAGACTCTGAATTTTGGATGGAAGAAAACTAAAGTAGGCAGATAAGAAATATATGCCTGACTTATCTACAATATGACATTAAATTTTTAGACGTCCTCCAAACCAATCAATCACGTGTTAGTTTGTGTTGTTCCAAGAATTGTGTGTCCGTGTGTATGATTGCGTTTCTGAAACTTGAGAATGAACCTACAGTTAGGAGTGTGCGCGGTTCGGTAGGCTCGGTTTTTTCTCAAAATTATTACCGAACTGATAAGGATCGGTTTTCTCATAATTAAAACTGATTCATACCGATTAAGGTGGGTTTTTCGACCTATAGCAGTGTGGTTTGGTCGGTTCAGTTTAATCAGTTTGGTCGGTTTGAAACATTAAATTTTTTTTTTTTTTTTTTTTTTAATAAAAAAATTCCATTCAACCTATTCAGTATTCAATGGGACTAAAGTAACAATGTAATACCACAAAGTCCAAACAAGTGTGGAAAAATTGATAATTAAAAAAAAAAACATTTTACTCAAATAAAATGATAAATATTACTACGTTTATAGTTTATAGCTTCTATTTTTACTAGTTTATAGTTTTTATTGTTAAAATATTATAAACGTACCATTAATAATGATTCATTTTTTTTAAGTATAAATAAATATTAATATATATTATACACCATTATACCTACACAGCAGACCTACATAGTGATGGAAAAATAGAGTAATATCTAAGTCTGATACTTGGATTTTTCTTTTAAACTTTTCTTTTGCCATTTTCAAAGCTAGACACATGTGGGGTCATAAAAGTTGAAACTTTAAAAGTCTAAAACTTTAAAACAGTACTAATCTCTATGGAAGACAATAGAAACAAGAACTTACAAGAGTAATAAAAGACTAGACCTGTGCACTGCAGAACGAAGAAGAACCAGTGCAAAACGAAGAAGAGAAGAAGAAGAACGGCGGCACGCAACATGGTGGAGACCACTGATGGGTTTGTACTTTTTTTTTTTTTTTTTCAAAGCACATTCAAAGACTATTGCTGCCAAAACAGGACTATAATATAATGTGCTATTAATTAGTTATTTTTGTATTCAATTTAATTATGACATGTTTTCTTAATAAAATATATGCCTTAGATAAGAAAAAGATATAGAAAAATACCACCTCACCTCACCCACGCAATAAACATGGCATTGTCCTTTTCTCCAAAAAATAGAAAAAGAAAAAATGGCATTGTCCTCAGACCTCACCTTATGTGGTCTGACTCACAGTACCCCCACGTGTTCCACGCTAAAAGTCAATTAAATGAGCTAGAGCATGAGATCTGCCTCTCACAGGCAGGTGAGCCCCACAGCAGGTCTCCCACGCCAACACATGAGATACCATCTCCAATTAAATTCACTCTAAAAATTAGGTGGTCAACAAAAGCTGTGTTACATTGGTTGTAGATTTAGGACTTTGGAGTCCCTTTAAACTCCAAAACTGTTTCTTTTACTCCCAACTCTAAAATTTTGATCCTAAAGAATACTACCAGAAAAATGGACACCCATCTGAACCAAAATTCAGTCCAAGATGTTTTGGCCTATGATAGACAGAAAGAGCTGAAAGCCTTTGATGATACTAAGGCAGGTGTTAAAGGACTTGTTGACTCTGGGATAGTGAAAATCCCTCCCATATTTGTGATACCAACAGATGAACTCTTATGTGAGAAATCATATTCAGGATCAACCCACCTCCAGGTTCCACTGATAGACCTCAAAGACATCCATGAAGGCGGTGTTCAACGAAAACAAGTTGTTGAGGAAATTCAGCATGCTTCAGAGACATGGGGGCTCTTCCAGATTGTGAATCATGGGATCTCTGAAGATGTCATGGATGATATGATCAAAGGAATTCGCAGATTTCATGAACAACCAACTGAAGTAAAAAGGGAGTATTACTCGCGTGATGTACCAAAGAACGTGAAATTTTTTAGTAATTATCAGCTTTATAAGGCAAAATTTGCTAACTGGAGAGACTCTTTGTCTTTTTCCATGGCTCCTGTCGCTCCAAGTCCTGAAGAATATCCAGTAGGCTGCAGGTACTACTACTCCTTATGGTGTAATATGCAAAAACATGTTCTCTTTCTTTGATCTTCAAGTTTGCTTTGAATACTTGCAACAGCAATATGATAAAAAGTAGCTCCCAAATATGATGATGGATATTTGATTCATAGAATGGTTAACACTTTCATTTTGAGAGATTAAAAAAAATTCTCTATATGGTCCTAAAATAAAATTTTATCAAGGAACAATAAGGAGTCATTAGAAGAAAATATATCCAGAACCCAACAATAGAGACGAAGAGATCCTTTTCCAAGATTTACTCCAACTTTTTTTTTTGTTGATAAAAGTGAGTGATGAACTTTGAAGAAAACAAAAATCTCTGTGAGAATTCTGAGAAATAAATTGTCAAGACAGTTTTTTCTTCCCAAGGAATTATAACAGAATTGAACAAAAGACTTGAATTAAATAAATTTGAAATTTAAAGGACTTAATTGAATGAAAGTAAAGTTAGAGGTCTGAAATAAGTTTCAATCAAACTTAGAGGGTTCAATTTGCATTTTAGCCAATAAAAATTTTTCATATTATAACCTCTGTTCTGATAAAAAGTGTAAAAATTGACACTTAGTCTAATCCATAAAATTTTTCCATCAACTAAACATTATTTCCTTGCACAAAATTGGGCTCTCCAATTTTAGATGGAAGATTTTTTGAAATAAAAAGAAATAGGATGTGCAGCAGTAGCCACATAATTATAACATTGCAGTTGATGTGTGTTTCCTGATGCTAAGTAAGGTGAATTAAGCAACTCTTGAGAAGGCATACTTCAGATACAGCATATATGGTGAGAATTTGATGTGGAATAATTGTCTGTATATCTATCCATTGCATAGCTTTCTAATTAAACAAACTGCAGGGACATTGTAATCAGTTATTCACAGCAAGTAAAGAGGCTGGGACTTACCCTCTTGGAGTTACTATCTGAGGGCCTTGGGCTCAGATCTAATCATCTGTCTGAGATGGAGTGTGCTGCAGGACACAGCCTTGTCTGTCACTACTGTCCAGCATGCCCTGAGCCTAACAGAACAATGGGAACCAGTGAGCGCACAGATCCTGATTTCTTCACTATTCTTCTACAAGACCAAATTGGAGGCCTACAAGCCCTTTACCAAAATCAGTGGGTTGATATCCCTCCAGTGACAGGAGCTTTAGTGGTTAATCTTGGGGACCTTTTTCAGGCAAGTACAGCTACACATCATACAAGAAACAATCTATTAAGAAGTGATATTGCGAATGATTCCCAATTACTCCCATAAACTGTCTTTGCTATGACGTTTGAATTTGATTAATATGCGTTACCTATCAAATAAAGATGATTAATATGAGTTTTGTATGTGACACCTATATTTAATGAACTTGTCACATAATTTCCACATATCGTTTGATTTCCAAGATGTTCTAAGACATTGAAGGACAGGGAAACTAACAATATCCACTTAGAAACCTGTTATATCATTCTACAATTTCATCTCTTTTTATCTGTCTTTTTTGACAACAAAAACAAATTTCAATGTTTAGGAAACATGCAAAAGTAAAGAATGAAAAATTTTTGAAGCTTCTATGACCCTTATATTGCCTAATATGGGATCTACTTTACCATCTCAACAACACAGCTAAGACAAAATCTGGTACAAATATAAAACATGTGAATGTAACAGCATTATTTTGGTGCAGCTTATCTCAAATGACAAGTTCATAAGTGCGACACATAGAGTCCTGGCCAACCAAGTAGGCCCTAGAATATCAGTGGCATGTTTCTTCAGCAATCATATGCAGAAGCAGATGCAACCAGTCAATCGGCTTTATGGTCCAATAAAAGAGTTGTTATCAGATGACAATCCTCCTTTATACAGGGAAACATCGGATAAGGAATTTGCTCTCTGGTATGTCTCAAAAGGACTCGACAACTTTGCACTTGATCATTTCAGACTCTGAGTTTTGGAAGGAAGAAATTTACGCCTGAAGTATCTGCAATTTGACATTAAATTTTTCAGAAGTCCCCCAAACCAATCAATCACATGTGTTGGTTTGTGTTGTTCCAAATATTGTGCATGTGTGTGTCTGTATGATTGTGTCTCTAAACCTTGAGAATGAACCTACAGTTGGGTTGTACATTTATTTAAAGTTTGCATTCCACAGCAAATAAACACACTAATATAGGAAATTATAAGCTTAATATAACTTGCATGCTGCAATAATATAGGAATTATACTTATATTTGAGAAAAAAAAATACTGCAACTCTAAACTTAATGTAACATGCTACATGTGTTCCATGAAATGGCAATATACATTTTAAAAAAAAAATTCTTGGATATGTTCAAATTAGTCAATCAATTATAGTATATTAAAAAAAAAAAGTAAATTTTCTCCATTTTAATTAACCAATACTATAATTATGTAATTTAAACCTTTTATTAAATTACTATATATATATATATATATATATATCTATATATATGCACTCTCTATTGTTGTTGAATACAAAGTACATTATATGTTCCATTATATAAAACTTTAAAAAAAAATTATATTATATTTTTCTACACATTGTTTGAGTATGCTACTAATGTTCATAAATTATAAAATATAAGAGAATCAATATGATTTACGACCAAAGAATGCGACACAACGTGGGTAAACAACCCATGAAAGGAATGGTTCATAAACTATAAGAGAGAAAGCCATCAAAGTAATACAAATTACAAATTACAAGTCATGTAAACATTTGAAATTCATTTTAGTTGCTTTCAATATCAATGGTCAAATTATATAAATAAATACATATATATATATATATATATATATATATAGAGAGAGAGAGAGAGAGAGAGAGAGAGAGAGAGAGAGAGGGCTATGTTTGCAATTGACCAAATCTCAAGTGTCTTTTTGTATTTTGGACAAAAATAAAAGTACATGATGAAATCCAATTTTTGCGTAAAAAGGTGCAAACCAAAATCTTTTTTAGAAAAGGAAAAAAAATGAAAACACCGTAACATGAAATTTTTTTTGAAAAACTAAATTTCACATATAATTTCATTTTGGCCCTTTACATTTATAAATTTTCATTTTGGCGTTTCATGTTTGATTGATTTTTGATTTTGTTGTTTGATACATTTTTTTTGTTTGGTCCTTCAAGAAAATGAAAATTTTAAAACGCAACGGTCAATAGGAAAACAGATAAAACATGCATGAAGGAGCAAAATAAAAAATTTAAATTATAAATAATCAAAATGAAAACAATTTTAATTTTTAAGGACCAAAAATATTCTTTATCACTTTATCCTAGCATGCTAAAAAGTATAATTGATGCGAGAAGAGGACAAAGAAATCCACAATTTCTTGTCACCTAATTATTATTATTTTTTGGATGGGTTCTTGTGGTCTTGTCACCTTTATGGCCAAATAACGTTGACAAAGTTAGGAGATGATATGACTAAGCTACCTAATTATTAATATATATATAAAATAGATTACTTCAAATAAAACACGTGAGAATTTTTATTTTGGTGGGTGGGACTACCGAAAGATTGCCGTGATCTATAAGTGCAACTAATAATTTATGGAGGTTTTTCCATTAAAAAAAAAAAAATTTATGGAGGTTTTTGCTATTTTTCCAAATTAGTGTTAGCTGGTTTACTTTAAAAATTATTGCAGAATGCTTACAGTATCGGCTTGCAAACATTGGAGACGACGTAAGTACAATACATATTCTAAAATAATTATGTGCAGTGGTGGCTTTAAAATTTTTTCATAGGATGTTTCTTAAGAAGTATAAATTACACAATTTAATAAAAAAGATTGATCTTGGGCTTTTTTCTTGGGGTCGATTGGGCATTTGAGCTTGCTATGTTATAATTTTTTTTTCTTTTTTTTTTTTTCTAGATTCCAGTTCAAACAATTTTTTTGGTCTTCTTTTTGCTAGAAAGCTCCAATATATTGTTAAATACAACAAATTATTTAGAAAAGTTTAATTTTATTGGCATAAAAAAAACTGAGGGTGTTTCCAAATTTTTTTTGAAGGGTAGACAAATATAAAATTTTAAATTACTATATATATAAAAATAAACAAAATCTGGTCAGGTGGTCCTGTGACCACCCTGGCCTTCAAGTACTGCCGCCCTAATCATGTGTCACCTCCATATCCTATCCAATGCAAAGAGTAAGGGAAGCCTTATTTTTCCTTATAAAACTTCATTATCAGAAACAGATATGTGAAACCAAGCATTAGTGGCGGTGGAGACATTTGCCAAAAAGCTAAATTTACCATCAACATATAGCAAAAGTAGCCTGCATCAGTGAAGCAAAAGGCATAATTTTTTGCTGCTGAGCTACAGTGCACAGTCATCTTTGGCTGTGCACTGTAGCTAAGGTGGTTTAAAAAAAAATTATTAAAAGATATATTATTTTATTATGTTGGTATGATGGTTGTTGTTTATTGTAGTAGATATATTATTTTATTATGTTGTTTATATTATTTTATTGTGTTGAACGCTAAAATAAAACTACTGATGTTAGGTGTTTTATAAAGTAAAATGGTAAAATAGGTAAATTGTTTTTTGTGGTGTCAAATTGCTAAAGTTTTGAGATCAACCAATGCTAATGCTAAGCAATACTTTTCAGCTTTCCATCCCTTGAAACTAAAAATAAGAGAGAGAGAGAGAGAGAGAGAGAGAGAGAGAGAATAAGGAGGAGGAAGAGAGGAAGGAACCTATCAAAAGATGACAGTTGTAATCCTGATTTTGATTGATGTGAATTTGTGTGTTCTTTTCCTTAGAATCTGATCTGTATTAACTGGCAGGTGAGGACCAATACAAAAAAAATCTGTAAGGTTTTAATCAAATATTTACCTTCTCTAACATTGATGACAGAATTATGAATGTGTAGTTTGAGGAACTATTCAAAGTCTGCTGCAATCATCATTAATGTTGTAATAGATTATTGATTTTCAGATTGAATTTTTTTTTTTTTTTTTTTTTTTGGAGAAAATTTTCAGATTAAAGTTGATGCTTGCAATAGAAATAAATCATTTTTTTTTTTGAATATTTGAGACACAGGTGGACATTTGCTGCCACAAATTAGTGTATATTAGTGGACTAAGGAATTCGCCTAATATATTAGTGGTAATTATTGTCTGCCATTACTTATTGTTCAAAATGACATGTTTGCTTATTAAAATATATGCCTCAGATAAGAAAAAGATATAGAAAAATATCACCTCATTCACCCACGCAATAAACATGGCATTGTCCTTTTCTCCAAAAAAAAGAAAAAGAAAAAATGGCATTGTCCTCAGACCTCACCTTATGTGGTCTGACTCACAGTACCCCTACGTGTTCCACGCTAAAGTCAATTAAATGAGCCAGAGGATGAGTCACAGGCTGAGCCCCACTGCAGCTCTCCTAAGCCAACGCATAAGATACCACATCCAATTAAATTCACCTCTAAAAATCAAGTGGCCGACAAAAGCTGTGTTACGTTGGTTGTAGATTTAGGACTTTGGAGTCCCTTTAAACTCCAAAATTGTTTCTTTTACTCCAACTCTAAAATTTTGATCCTAAAGAATACTACCAGAAAAATGGACACCCATCTGAACCAAAATTCAGTCCAAGATGTTTTGGACTATGATAGACAGAAAGAGCTGAAAGCCTTTGATGATACTAAGGCAGGTGTTAAAGGACTTGTTGACTCTGGGATAGTGAAAATCCCTCCCATATTTGTGATACCAACAGATGAACTCTCATGTGAGAAATCATATTCAGGATCAACCCACCTCCAGGTTCCACTGATAGACCTCAAAGACATCCATGAAGGTGGTGTTCAACGAAAACAAGTTGTTGAGGAAATTTAGCATGCTTCAGAGACATGGGGGCTCTTCCAGATTGTGAATCATGGGATCTCTGAAGATGTCATGGATGATATGATCAAAGGAATTCGCAGATTTCATGAACAACCAACTGAAGTAAAAAGGGAGTATTACTCGCGTGATATACCAAAGAACGTGAAATTTTTTAGTAATTATCGCCTTTATAAGGCAAAATTTGCTAACTGGAGATACTCTTTGTCTTTTTCCATGGCTCCTGTTGCTCCAAGTCCAGAAGAATATCCAGCAGGCTGCAGGTACTACTAGTCCTTGTGGTGTAATATGCATAAACATGTTCTCTTTCTTTGATCTTCAAGTTTGCTTTGAATATTTGCAACAGAAATATGATTAAAAGTAGCTCCCAAATATGATGATGGATATTTGATTCATAGAATGGTTAACACTTTCATTTTGAGAGATTAAAAACAATTCCCTATATGGTCCTAAAATAAAATTTTATCAAGCAACAATAAGGAGTCATTAGAAGAAAATATATCCAGAACCCAACAAAAGAGATGAAGAGATCCTTTTCCAAGATTCACTCCAACTTTCTTTTGATAAAAGTGAGTGATGAATTTTGAAGAAAACAAAAATCTCTGTGAGAATTTTGAGAAATAAATTGCCAAGACAGTTTTTTCTTCCCAAGGAATTATAACGGAATTGAACAAAAGACTTGAATTGAATAATTTTGAAATTGAGAGGACTTAATTGAATGAAAGTAAAGTTAGAGGTCTGAAATAAGTTTCAATCAAACTTAGAGGGTTCAATTTGCATTTTAGCCAATAAAAAATTATCATATTATAACCTCTATTCTGATAAATAGTGTAAAAATTGACACTTAGTCTAATCCATAAAATTTTCCCATCAACTAAACAATATTTCCTTGCACAAAATTGGGCTCTCCAATTTTAGATGGATGATTTTTTGAAATAAAAAGAAATACGATGTGCACCAGTAGCCACATGATTATAACATTGCAGTTGATGTGTGTTTCCTGATGCTAAGTAAGGTGAATTAAGCAACTCCTGAGAAGGCATCCTTCAGATACAACATATATGGTGAAAATTTGATGTGGAATAATTGTCTTTATATTTATCCGTTGCATAGCTTTCTAATTAAACAAACTGCAGGGACGTTGTAATCAGTTATTCGCTGCAAGTAAAGAGGCTGGGACTTACCCTCTTGGAGTTACTATCCGAGGGCCTTGGGCTCAGATCTAATCATCTGGCTGAGATGGAGTGTGCTGCAGGACACAGCCTTTTCTGTCACTACTGTCCAGCATGCCCTGAGCCTAACAGAACAATGGGAACCAGTGAGCACACAGATAATGATTTCTTCACTATTCTTCTACAAGACCAAATTGGAGGCCTACAAGCCCTTTACCAAAATCAGTGGGTTGATATCCCTCCAGTGACAGGAGCTTTAGTGGTTAATCTTGGGGACCTTTTTAAGGCAAGTACAGCTACACATCATACAAGAAACAATCTATTAAGAAGTGATATTGCAAATGATTCCCAATTACTCCCATAAACTGTCCTTGCTATGACGTTTGAATTTGATTAATATGAGGTACCTATCAAATAAAGATGATTAATATGAGTTTTTTATGTGACACCTATATGGCTATGTATTTATTTTTAATGAACTTCCACATATTGTTTGATTTCCAAGATGTTCTGAGACATTGAAGGACAGGGAAACTAACAATATCCACTTGAAACCTGTTATATCATTCTACGATTTCATCTCTTTCTATCTGTCTTTTTCGACAACAAAAACAAGTTCCAATGCTTAGGAAACATGCAAAAGTAAAGAATGAAAAAATTTTGAAGCTTCTATGACCCTTATATTGCCTAATTTGGGATCTACTTTACCATCTTGATAATTCTGCTAAGACAAAATCTGGGACAAATATAAAACATGTGAATGTAATAGCATTGTTTTGGTGCAGCTTATCTCAAATGACAAGTTCATAAGTGCGACACATAGAGTCCTGGCCAACCAAGTAGGCCCTAGAATATCAGTGGCATGCTTCTTCAGCAATCATATGCAGAAGCAGATGCAGCCAGTCAATCGGCTTTATGGTCCAATAAAAGAGTTGTTATCAAATGACAATCCTCCTTTATACAGGGAAACAACGGAGAAGGAATATGCTTTCTGCTATGTCTCAAAAGGACTTGGCAACTCTGCACTTGATCATTTTAGACTCTGAGTTTTGGAAGGAAGAAATTTATGCCTGAAGTATCTGCAATTTGACATTAAATTTTCAGAAGTCCCCCAAACCAATCAATCACATGAGTTGGTTTGTGTTGTTCCAAGTATTGTGCATGTGTGTGTCTGTATGATTGCGTCTTTGAACCTTGAGTCAACCTCCAATTAGCCATCCTATTGACATCAGAGATCCTTCTGGGTATTGAATCTCTTGCCAATGTTCAATATTTTCAGTATCCAAATGCTTAATGAGAATATTGATTACATGTTGATAATGCAGAATACAATGATTTTTGCAAATTGTAATCCTTGTGAAGCTTTTGTGATGGTGATGACTGAAAATGAACATGATGAAAACATGAATCGAAACAATATTGCAGAATGAAATAAGGAGAATTACTTTAATATATCTTATTGCAGGTTTTTTTTTTTTTTTTTTTTTTTTGTTTTTTTGGGATAAGTTAATTAAATGTAGTGGCCTCACTGAGAATTACTGATTTCATACCTATTCATAAATTATTCCTGGTAAAGACATGTAAGCAAACAGTAATTTTATTTTCCATGGTCTATGACATGCCAATACAGGACTGTAATGTGTAGGGGTATAAGAATAACCGACCAACCGAATTTCGGGTTTCAGGCGGTTTTCTCTGATTCCAGTTCGGTTTCGGTTTTAAAATACAATAATCAATCCTCTTGTGTATGTTTCATGATTAAAGAAAATATCAATGTTTTCTTTGCTCTCAAAGGCGGCAGTGCTTTACTCTCTCTTGGCTATTCTTTGTCACTTTTTCAGCCGCCTCACTTCTTTTCTCAGACTCCTAACATGACTTGACTTAGGACTCTTTCTTAAACTTGGCCAACACGCTTATTAATTTAGCTTTCACATGGTCTGGGCCCACAACAGAATGAAGATTCAATTTTGCTGCTGTTGTTTCCTCCACATGTCCAATGTTTATGGCCTACTTTTCTTGAGGTTTGCCATTTTTTCTTTTCTTTTATGTTAAGAAAATGATTCCCTATTTATATCTAAAATTTTATCTTCTGCAGATTGTTTCTAATTGATGTGATGTGTGTTCTCTTTTCTTAGAACTTTATTTGTTTTTATCTTGCTGGTGAGGAACAATACAAATTCAGCTAGGTTTTAATCAAATATTTTCTTTTTGTAACATTGATGACTGAGTTATGAATGTGTAATTTGATGAAGTGCTCAGAGTCTACTGCAATCATCGTCAATGTTTTAACAGATTATTCACTTTCAGATTAAAGTTAGCCATTTGTAAACTTGTTCATATGATTCTTTCAATGGAACTAAATCATTTTTTGAATGTTTGAGGCAAAGGTGGACTACAGAATTGGCCTAATATATTTGTGGACTGAGGAATTATTGTCAGGGTATTGAATCTCTTGCATATTAGTTCAATCTTTTCGGTATTCAAATGCTTAATGAGAATATTGATTACATGTTGATGATTCGGAATATAATGATATTAGAAAATAATAATCCTTGTGACGCTTTTGTGATGGTGATGACTAACAATGAATATGATGAAAACAAGAATTGAACTATCTCAACAATATTACAGCATGAAATAAGGAGAATTACTTTAATAAGTCATATTGCAATTTTTTTTTTTTTTTTTTTGAAAAGTTAGTCGAATGTAGTGGCCTCACTGAGAATTACTAATTGCTGACTTACTCATAAATTATTGCTGGTAAAAACATGTTAGCAAAAGGTAATTTTATTTTCCATGGTCTATGATATGCCAATGCAGGACTGTAATGTGTTTTTTATTGTGTTCAATTTAATTCTGAATTGTTTGCTTTTTAAGATATATGCCTCAAATATTCAAACAAGATCAAGAAAAATTTCAACTCACCCTACCAAACATCACATTGTCCACACCCTGTTTAACTCCAGTATCCACCTGTTCCATTTTAAAGCCAATTAGGTTAGCTCTAAAAATCAAGTAGTCATCACGCAGTGCCACACTGGTTGAGGTGGTTTCTTTTGAACTTTGAACCTAGAGTACAGCAAGCTGAGAAACAGCAACACAGAATACAAGAAGCTGATATGACAACAAACACAAAACAAAATACCTGCTCATTGGTCTAAACAAGAGGGCCTACAAGACCTAAGAAAGTCTAAAGATAATCCCCATCTACAGAAAATTCCTTTGTTCTCATCATCAAAACTTAGCCCCCAAGCCAAGTTTACAATTTAAAGCCTTTAAAGCTCTGCCCTTTTCAATTGTTTGTAGCCCAAGTAACTACCTTCTCCCAACCAGGCTTACATTGTGGGCTGAATTCCATAATCAATTTCCAACATTCCTTGCAACAGGGAATTCAATGATTTCGCTGTTTGCTGTACTCTGTGTTGCTGTTTTGGCAGCTTGTTTTCAATAAAAGATCACTCTTGATTATCAACCAAAAAAAAAAAAAAGTGAATGTAAAGAATACTGTCAGAAAAATGGTGGACACCCATCTGCACCAAAATTCAGTCCAAGATGTTTTGGACTATGATAGAGAGAAAGAGTTGAAAGCCTTTGATGATACTAAGGTGGGTGTTAAAGAACTTGTTGACACTGGGATAGTGAAAATCCCTCAAATGTTTGTCATACCAACAAATAAACTCTCAACTGAGACATCATATTTAGGGTCAACCCACCTCCATATTCCAGTGATAGACCTCAAAGACATCCATGAAGGTGGTGTTCAATGTAAACAAGTTGTTGAGGAAATTAAGCGTGTTTTGGAGACATTAGGGCTTTTCCAGATTGTGAATCATGGGATCTCTGAAGATGTCATGGATGATATGATCAAAGGAGTTCGCAGATTTCATGAACAACCAACTGAAGTCAAAAGGGAGTATTACTCGTGTGATGCAACAAAGAACGTTACATACATGAGTAATTTTCATCTTTATAAGGCAAAAGCTGCAAACTAGAGAGATTCTTTGTCTTTTGCCATGGCTCCTGTTGCTCCAAATCCTGAGGAGTTTCCATCAGCCTGCAGGTACTCCTGGGCCTTGTGGTTTGATATTCATGAACACTTTCTCTTTCTTTAAGCTTCAAGATTGATTTAAAAGTAGCTCTCAAATATGATGATGGATATTAATTCATAAAATGGTTAACACTTTCATTTTGAGTGAGAAAAAGAAAAAGCTTCCTAAAATAAAATTTTATCAAGGAACAATAAGGAGTTTAAGGAATTAGAAGATAATATATCCAGAATTCAACAAATGAGACAAAACAATTTTTTTATAAGATTTACTAAACTGTTCATTAATCAAATTTGAGTGATGAATTTTGTAGAGAACAAAAACTTCTATGAAAAATCCGAGAAATAAATTTCCAAAACAGTTTTTTCTTCTCAGAAAATTATCTTTTCTCATCATGGAAAGTTTAGGATGAAAAAAATTAGGATATTGTAACTTCTATTCTGATAGCTAGTGTAAAGTTTACCAGTTTAATCCATAAAAATTTCCCCATTAGATAAAAAATATTGTCTTGTACAAAATTGAGCTCTCCAATTTCAGATAGATGTTTTCTCAAATAAAAAGAATTGGCGAGGAAGAGGTAGCCCTCACATAAATGGTAACATTGCAGTTGATGTGCATTTCCTGGTGCTAAGTAATGTGAATTAAACTACTCCTGAAAAGACTTCCTACTCAAATATTACATATTTGGTAAAAAAAATTGATGTGGAATAATTTTCTGTACATCTATCCATTGCTTAGATTTGCTAAGTTGAATTCTATTTAAACAGACTGCAGTTCAAGCAAGTGAAAGATGTTTTCAAATGCTTTTTAATTAGTAAAGAATGGGGTAACAATGAATCAAGTTCAATTGAGCAATCACCCTTAATGTCAATTTGTCAAATGAGCATTTCAGCTGAAAGTTGCTTTTAAGATATAAGTTTAAAAGCAGGGTACAAAGCCTGGAGTAGTTATAAGGTGTAACTAACAATGTATGGCTATATAGAATTAATCAAAGCGGGTGGTAGAACTATTTTCCAGTCAATGGTCTCTTCAAAATAAGAGAAAAAGCATATGATTTTGAAAATTCTAGGAGTGTACCATGAGAATCAAAATTATAATAATTACAAGTATTTATTTGGCATTAATTCTTGACATAAATTGTTCCTAGAAACATTAGCTAAGCAATTTAACTTGCCTGCTAAGGGAGCTTCACTGGTTTCTCATGTAGTAATTTTCAAACTCAACATGCAGGGACATTATAATCAGTTATTCAGAGCATGTAAAGATGCTGGGACTTACCTTCTTGGAGTTACTATCCAAGGCACTAGGGCTCAAACCTAATCATCTAATTGAGATGGGTTGTGCCGCAGGACACAACTTTGTCTGTAACTACTATCCAGCATGCCCTGAGCCTAACCGAACAATGGGAGCCAACAAGCACTCAGATCCCGATTTCTTCACTATTCTTCTACAAGACCAAATTGGAGGCCTTCAAGTCCTTTACCAAAATCAGTGGGCTGATATCCCTCCAGTGATTGGTGCTTTAGTTGTTAATCTTGGAGACCTTTTTCAGGCAAGTACAGCTACACATCATAGAAGAAACAATTTATTAAGAAATGATCATGGAAATGATTACCAATTACTCCCATAAACTGTCATTGTTATGATTGTTGAATTGATGATTAATTTGAGTTTAGCGTGTTACATGTCAACCTATATTAGATGAACATGTCACAGAATTTCCACTTGTTGTTTGATTTCCAAGATGTTCTGAGAATTTGAAGAACAGGAAGCTAACAATATCCACTCCAAACCTGTTATAAAATTCTACAATTTCATCTCCTTCAATCTGTCTTTTTCGTGTACAAAAAGGAGTTCAAACTTCCCAATGTTGATATATATATATATATATATATATATATGTTCCTAACATGAGAGTAAGTAGGAAAATATATTAGCTTGTCTGGGATCTACTCTATTATCTATATAATGCAGCTAAGACAAAATCTTATACAAGTAGAAAACATATGAATGTTGGCATTGTTTCTGGCGCAGCTTAGCTCAAATGACAAGTTCAAAAGTGCTATACAGAGAGTCCCGGCAAACCAAGTAGGCCCTAGAATTTCAGTGGCATGCTTCTTCAGCACTCATCTGCAGCCAGTCAATCAGCTTTATGGTCCAATAAAAGAGTTGTTATTAGATGACAATCCTCCTTTATACAGGGAAACTCTGGTGAGGGAATATGCTTTCTCTTATGCCTTGAAAGGACTTGGCAATGCTGCACTTTCTCTCTTCAGACTCTGAATTTTGGATGGAAGAAAACTAAAGTAGGCAGATAAGAAATATATGCCTGAAATATCTACAATATGACATTAAATTTTTAGAAGTCCTCCAAACCAATCAATCACGTGTTAGTTTGTGTTGTTCCAAGTATTGTGTGTGCGTGTGTATGATTGCGTTTCTGAAACTTGAGAATATACCTACAATTGGGTTGTGTATTTTATCACGCTGCCGGTATTGTAAAGCATGTGAGTCCAAGATTTATTTAGAACTAGTCACTAACTCGTGCATTCTCTTGTTTGAATTGTGATCATTCTGCTTATTTTTTTTGTTTGGGTATTTATAGATTTGATTAGCATTTTTAATGGTAATCTTTCTTTCCATTTTCACAGACCTGGGGAGGTTGTTTGAATAAAAAAAATAATTGGAATGCATTCCACAACAAAGAAAACACTATATATGAAATGAAATGAAAGAGAAAAAGAAGGGTGATAGATGTGTGAAAACATATCAGAAATGTGACAGATATGTAAAACCAAGCATCAGTAGTGGTGGAGGCATTTTGCTAAAAAGCTAAATTTACCATTCACATATAGCAAAAGTGGGCTGCATCAGTGAAGCAAAAGGCATAATTTTTTTGCTGCTGAGCTCCCGTGCACAGCCAAACCGTAGCTAAGATGGTTAAAAAAAAAATTTATTAAAAGATATATTATTTTATTGTGTTGGTGGTGATAGTTTTTGTTTATTATAGTAGATATATTATTTTATTATGTTGTTTATATTATTTTATTGTATTGAATGCTAAAATAAAACTACTGATATTAAGTATTTTGTAGAATAAAATGATAAAATATATAAAATAGTTTTATTAAGTATTTTGTAAAATAAAATGATAAAATAGATAAAATAGTTTTTTGTATGCCAAATTACTAAAGTTTTGGCACTCACCAATGCTGATGCTAAGCAATACTTTTCAGCTTTGCATCCCTTGAAACTAAAAATAAGAGAGAGAGAGAGAGAGAGAGAGGAGGAAGAGAGGAAGGAACCTATCAAAAGATGATAGTTGTAATACTGAATTTGATTGATGTGAATTTTTGTGTTCTTTTCCTTAGAATCTGATCTGTATTAACTGGCACGTGAGGACCAATACAAAAAAATCTGTAAGGTTTTAATCAAATATTTACCTTCTCTAACACTGCTGACAGAGTTATGAATGTGTAGTTTGAGGAACTAGTCAAAGTCTGCTGCAATCATCATAAATGCTGTAATAGATTATTGATTTTCATATTAAAGTTGATGCTTGCAATAGAAATAAATCATTTTTTTTTTTGAATATTTGAGACAAGTGGACATTTGCTGCCACAAATTAGTGTATATTAGTGGACTAAGGAATTCGCCTAATATATTAGTGGTAATTATTGTCTGCCATTACTTAATAACCTTGACCTTCACTCTTCTCCTCATCTACTACTCAAGAAAAACTTGACCATGAAAATAAACTCCATCGCTCAATTTATAATCTCCGATTGGTGACACTATTGGCATCTGAGATCATTCTGGGTGTTGATTCTCTTGTCAATGTGTTCAATCTATTTGGATTACATGTTGATGATGCAAAATATAGTGATTTGAGCACATATTAATCCTTGTGAAAGATATTTTGATCGTGATGATTGACCATAAGCGTAATGAAGACAAAAATTGAACTATCTAAAAAATTTGTTGGCTCTCACAGCATGAACAAGGAGAATTACTTCAATAAATCTTATTGCAGTTTATTTATTTAATTTTGTATGTTGTGAGTTGTGTAATACTAAACCTGGATTTCCACTCCCCGTGTGTGTTCCGTCTGTGTCTTTCTCAAAAAAAAAAAAAAATATATATATATATATATATATATAGAAAAATATCACCTCACCCACCCAACAAACATGGCATTGTCCTTTTTCTCAACCAAAAAAAAAACCACATGGCATTGTCCTCAGACCTCACCTTATGTGGTCTGACTCACAGTACCCCACGTGTTCCACTATAAAGTCATTTAAATTCACTCTAAAAATCTAGTCAACCAAAGCTGTGTTACGTTGGAAGTAGATTTAGGACTTTGGGGTCCATTTAAACTCCAAAATTGTTTCTTTTACTCCAACTCCAAAATTTTGATCCTAAAGAATACTATCAGAAAAATGGTGGACACCCATCTGAACCAAAATTCAGTCCAAGATGTTTTGGACTATGATAGACAGAAAGAGCTGAAAGCCTTTGATGATACTAAGGCAGGTGTTAAAGGACTTGTTGACTCTGGGATAGTGAAAATCCCTCCCATATTTGTGATACCAACAGATGAACTCTCATGTGAGAAATCATACTCAGGATCAACCCACCTCAAGGTTCCAGTGATAGACCTCAAAGACATCCATGAAGGCGGTGTTCAACGAAAACAAGTTGTTGAGGAAATTCAGCATGCTTCAGAGACATGGGGGCTCTTCCAAACTGTGAATCATGGGATCCCTGAAGATGTCATGGATGATATGATCAAAGGAATTCGCAGATTTCATGAACAACCAACTGAAGTAAAAAGGGAGTATTACTCGCGTGATGTACCAAAGAACGTGAATTTTTTGAGCAATTATCACCTTTATAAGGCAAAATTTGCTAACTGGAGAGATACTTTGTCTTTTTCCATGGCTCCTGTTGCTCCAAGTCCTGAAGAATATCCAGCAGTCTGCAGGTACTCCTAGTCCTTGTGGTGTAATATGCATAAAAGTGTTCTCTTTCTTTGAGCTTCAAGTTTGCTTTGAATACTTGCAACAGCAATATGATAAAAAGTAGCTCCCAAATATGATGATGGATATTTGATTCATAGAATGGTTAACACTTTCATTTTGAGAGATTAAAAAAAATCTCTATATGGTCCTAAAATAAAATTTTATCAAGGAACAATAAGGAGTCATTAGAAGAAAATATATCCAGAACCCAACAAAAGAGATGAAGAGATCCTTTTCCAAGATTTACTCCAACTTTTTTTTGATAAAAGTGAGTGATGAATTTTGAAGAAAACAAAAATCTCTGTGAGAATTCTGAGAAATAAATTGCCAAGACAGTTTTTTCTTCCCAACGAATTATAACAGAATTGAACAAAAGACTTGAATTGAATAAATTTGAAATTTAAGGGACTTAATTGAATGAAAGTAAAGTTAGAGGTCTGAAATAAGTTTCAATCAAACTTAGAGGGTTCAATTTGCATTTTAGCCAATAAAAAATTATCATATTATAACCTCTGTTCTGATAAATAGTGTAAAAATTGACACTTAGTCTAATCCATAAAATTTTCCCATCAACTAAACAATATTTCCTTGCATAAAATTGGGCTCTCCAATTTTAGATGGATGATTTTTTGAAATAAAAAGAAATAGGATGTGCAGCAGTAGCCACATAATTATAACATTGCAGTTGATGTGTGATTCCTGATGCTAAGTAAGGTGAATTAAGCAACTCCTGAGAAGGCATCCTTTAGATTCAACATATATGGTGAAAATTTGATGTGGAATAATTGTCTGTATATCTATCCATTGCATAGCTTTCTAATTAAACAAACTACAGGGACATTGTAATCAGTTATTCACAGCAAGTAAAGAGGCTGGGACTTACCCTCTTGGAGTTACTATCTGAGGGCCTTTGGCTCAGATCTAATCATCTGGTTGAGATGGAGTGTGCTGCAGGACACAGCCTTGTCTGTCGCTACTACCCAGCATGCCCTGAGCCTAACAGAACAATGGGAACCAGTGAGCACACAGATCCTGATTTTTTCACTATTCTTCTACAAGACCAAATTGGAGGCCTACAAGCCCTTTACCAAAATCAATGGGTTGATATCCCTCCAGTGACAGGAGCTTTAGTGGTTAATCTTGGGGACCTTTTTCAGGCAAGTACAACTACACATCATACAAGAAACAATCTATTAAGAAGTGATATTGCAAATGATTCCCAATTACTCCCATAAACTGTCTTTGCTATGACGTTTGAATTTGATTAATATGCGTTACCTATCAAATAAATATGATTAATATGAGTTTTGTATGTGACACCTATATTTAATGAACTTCTCACATAATTTCCACATATTGTTTGATTTCCAAGATGTTCTGAGACATTGAAGGACAGGGAAACTAACAATATCCACTCAGAAACCTGTTATATCATTCTACAATTTCATCTCTTTCTTGTTGGGGAGATAAACACCTTGCGGAGCTTCCTTGAGTAATTAATATAACATATAGAGACACTTTAACCCAAAATGCCTAAGCCCAATGGGTATGTGCTCAATTATGTTATATTAACCACTCATTCTTCTTATCTTTATTCAATGTGGGACTTCACTCACACATGTAACCCAATAATCTCCCCCTCACGTGTGAGTCTCTGCCACTCTGTGGGATTCAAGACTTCTCTGTGGGCCATGAATAAGTCCTACTTGCTCGCCCTTGCCTAATGGACTTTTCACTTCATCAACGCGTCATCCATGGGTCTCTCGTACGCCATCCATGGGAACCACGTGTCAACCCCGCACGCACATCCATGGGAACCCCGCACGTTCATGTCTATAGGAATCTCGCACCTCATCATTGTTTAGCACCATTTGCAATATTCCTTTGTTGGGATTTTCTTTTCTCCAAGATTTTTTGTGTGTGGGCCATTAAGGCTTTCTCTGTCCTCGCTGGATAGGGACCATGAACACCTCACCACTTTCGCCACACACCACCATGGGTTCTGATACCACTTGTTGGAGAGATAAACACCTTGGGGAGCTTCTTTGAGTAATTAATATAACATATAGAGACACACTTTAACCCAAAAGGCCTAAGCCCAATGAGTATGTGCTCAATTATGTTATATTAACCACTCATTCTTCTTATCTTTATTCAATGTGAGACTTCACTCACATGTGTAACCCAACATTTCTATCTGTCTTTCTTACAACAAAAACAAATTCCAATGTTTAGGAAACATGCAAAAGTAAAGATTGAAAAATTTTGGAGCTTCTATGACCCTTATATTGCCTAATTTGGGATCTACTTTACCATCTCAACAATGCAGTTAAGACAAAATCTGGTACAAATATAAAACACGTGAATTTAACAGCATTGTTTTGGTGCAGCTTATCTCAAATGGCAAGTTCATAAGTGCGACACATAGAGTCCTGGCTGTTGGGAATTCAACCAAAATTCCAACATGTGAGAAACAAAAAATAGAGAAAACACATGCCAAAGAAAAAAAAAACAATCACACGTACGAGACAGTATTTACGTGGTTCGGCAATTTGCCTACGTCCACGGAGTTGCAGGTCACTATTATCAGGGAAGAATACATAGTGCGGCTACAGTGTTTCTATCTCTCTCTGAAACACAACAACAGTAGTAGTCACAAACCCTAATCACAAAAACGACTTTTATATCCTGCTTACAGGGTTACAATAGGCTACAAAACGGGCCAAAAATAAACTAGGCTCCACAAAGCCCAACAAATCTCTCACTTGGAGACTAATTCAATCACCAACATCAGCCGCTATCCTCCAAAAGCAAATCCCTCATCCCTGCATCTCATCCTCCTGTCCTCAAGCTAGAAGACCAACTGAAGCTGCACACAGCTTCAGCTTCTCAATAGTGACACTCTTAGTCAACATGTCTGCTGGGTTCTTAGATCCACAGATCTTCTCAAGTATTACCAATTTATCTTCAACAAGATACCGGATAAAGTGGTATTTTGTCTGTATGTGCTTCGACTTTGAATGAAAAGCTGAATTTTTGGCAAGAAAGATTGCACTCTGACTATCACTATGTAGAATGCCCATCTCCTGCTTCTTAACCAATTCATCTAAGAAACCATGTAACCAAATCATCTCCTTTCCAGCTTTAGTTGCAGCAACATACTCAGCTTCTATAGTAGACAAAATAACAATCTTTTGTAAATTTGAAGCCCATGATATAGTTGTACCACCCAAAGTAAATACAAACCCAATAGTACTCTTTCTACTATCAATATCGCCAGCAAAATCAGCATCTACATAACCCTGCAGTTTCAAACTTGCACCTGTGAAGCAAAGACATGTATCTGATGAACCCTTCAAATATCTCAGAATCCACTTGACTGCCTCCCAATGCTGCTTTCCAGGCCTACTCATGAATCTACTCACAACTCCCACTGCATGTGTAATGTCTGGCCTTGTACACACCATAGCATACATCAAGCTGCCAATAGTTGAGGCATAGGGCACCTTGCTCATATGTTTCATTTCTTCTTCTGTTTTCGGTGACTGTTCTTTGCTTAATTTGAAATGACTACCCAAGGGTGTGCTCATTGGTTTAGCTTCATTCATATTGAACCTGCTGATAACTTTCTTCACATACTCTGACTGTGAAAGCTTCAATGTGCCATTAGCTTTGTCTCTAATGATTCTCATACTAAGGATTTGTTTTGCAGCTCTTAAATCCTTCATTGCAAACTGTTTTGACAATTGCTTCTTCAGATTATTAATCTCCTCAATGCAAGACCCTGCAATAAGCATATCATCCACATACAATAGCAATATGAATTGTCAAAAAACTTAACATAGCAACAGTGATCAGTTTCACATCTCTTGAACCCAATTTTATGCATAAAACTGTCAAATTTCTTGTACCACTGTCTAGGAGCTTGTTTTAGGCCATACAAGCTCTTTCTCAGTTTGCAGACTAGATTCTCTTGTCCCTGAACAATGAACCCTTCTGGCTGAATTATATAAAGGTCTTCCTCCAAATCACCATGAAGGAATGTCGTCTTCACATCTAACTGCTCAAGATGTAAGTTTTCTGCAACCACCATTCCCAGCACCAGTCTAATTGTTGACATCTTCACAACTGGAGAAAATATCTCTGTGTAGTCAATGCCTTCCTTCTGCTGGAACCCTTTAACAACTAATCTAGCCTTGTAACATTTGCTACCATCATGCTCATTCTTTATTCTGTATACCCACTTGTTGTGCAAAGCCTTCTTTCCTACTGGCAATTCAGTCAGTTCCCATGTCTGATTCCCCAACAAGGAATCCATCTCATCCTTCATGTCTAACTCCCACTTGCTTGAATTTTCATCTTGCAATGCTTCATTATAACACTCTGGCTCACCACCATCAGTCAACAAGAGATAATTTAAAGCGGGTGAATAACGCTGTGGAGGTCTAATGTTCCTGGAAGATCTGCGGACTTCAGCTACAGGTGTACTATGATCTACCTGTGAATCTACATTCTCCTTATCTTTTTCACCCATTTTCTGGACAGTACTTTCAGTCAATCCATCTAAGTTGACAAACTCAGATTTCTTTTGATCTATCTCTATAACATCTGACACTACAATTGACTTGTCCTTGTACATAACTTGTTCATTATATATCACATTTCTATTTCTGATGATTTTCCTATTTTGTTCATCCCAAAACCTATAGCCAAATTTCTCATCACCATAGCCAATGAAAAAACATATTTTAGACTTTGCATCAAATTTACTACGAGCATCAGAATCAATATAAACATAAGAAACATAACCAAAAACTTTTAAATGTGAAAACTTTACCTCTTTACTGCTCCAAACCTCCTTAGGAAGTCTGAACTCCATGGGAACTGATGGCCCTCGGTTTATCAGGTAAGCTGCAGTGCTAACAGCATCAGTCCAGAAAGTTTTTGGTAGTCCAGCATGTAACCTCATACTCTTAGCACGCTCATTGAGAATTCTGTTCATGCGCTCAGCCACACCATTCTGTTGTGGTGTCTCAAGAATGGTCTTTTCCATCCTAATTCCCTGTGCAGCACAATACTCACTGAACCCTCCATCTATGTACTCTCCTCCATTATCAGACCTTAAACATTTTAGTTTTAAACCTGTTTCTGTCTCAACCATGGCCTTCCACTTCTCAAAAGTTTCAAATACATCAGATTTATTTTTCAGAAAATAAACCCATACCTTTCTGCTTGAGTCATCAATGAAAGTGATGTAATACCTTGAACCTCCAAGGGATGCAACCGGAGAAGGCCCCCACAAATCAGTGTGTACTAACTCCAATTTTTCAGCCTTCGGTGTCCTGCCAGTTTTCAAGAAGCTCGCCTTTTTCTGCTTTCCTAAGATGTAGCTTTCACACATGTAAAAATCAATGGACTTCAATTATGGTAGTTTTCCTTTTGACAGCAGCATCTTCATCCCTTTCTCACTCATGTGACCAAGTCTGCGGTGCCATAGGCTTATATCAGTACTTGCATCAGCAACTGCAATTGTGTCTCTTGGACTTGAGGTCATATATAGAGTACCAGTCTTCTTTCCATGAGCCAATACTCTAACTCTCTTTGTAACCTTCCAAGTACCATCAACAAATAGTATTGCATGCCCTTCATCATCAAGTTGTCCAACAGAAATCAGATTCCTCCTCAGGTCAGGAATATGTCGAACCTTCTCCAGTAACCAAACAGACCCATTGGGCAACAATATCCGGACGTCTCCCATACCTACAACATCCAAGGCTAAGCCATCAGCCAAATACACCTTACCAAAATCACCTACAGCATAATTCTGTATTATTTCTCGATGTGGAGTGGTATGAAACGAAGCTCCTAAGTCCAAAACCCAATCATCAAGTGGACTGTCTACTGCAAGAAGTAATGCATCATGTACCTCTTCTGCTACAGCATCAGCAGAATCATCTTCATTCTTCTTCTTAGGACTTTTGCATTGGTTCCTAAAGTGACCTGTTTTCCCACAATTCCAGCATTGTACTTGTTGGTCTGATCTAAATTTACTTCTATTCCGATTAGAATGTCTGGATTTTGATCTAACCCGATTTGAATTTCTGTTATTACCTCTGCCTCTTGTCTCAAGGTTTAGGGCAGAACCAGATCCTGAGGTTTTACCAGCATCTCTTCTGCGAATCTCCTCAGCCAGAATTAAATCTCGTATATCATTGTACTTGAGCTTTTCTTTTCCTGTAGAATTGTTTACTGCCATCCTCATTGCCTCCCAACTATTTGGCAAAGAAGCCAAGACGATCAGAGCATGAATCTCATCATCAAAATTAATTTCTACAGACGACAATTGATTTGTGATAGTGCTAAATTCGTTCAAATGTTGTGCTACTGATGCATTCTCTGCCATCTTCAAATTGAACAGTTTCTTTATTATATGCACTATCTATTGTTGTTGAATACAAAGTACATTATATGTTCCATTATATAAAACTTTAAAAAAAATTATATTATATTTTTCTACACATTGCATGAGTCCGCTACTAATGTTCATAAATTATATAATATAAGAGAATCAATATGATTTACGACCAAAGAATGCGACACAACGTGGGTAAACAACCCATGAAAGGGATGGTTCATAAACTATAAGAGAGAAAGCCATCAAAGTAATACAAATTACAAGTCATGTAAACATTTGAAATTCATCTTAGTTGCTTTCAATATCAATGGTCAATTTATACAAATAAATAAATAAATATATATATATATATATATATATAGAGAGAGAGAGAGAGAGAGAGAGAGAGAGAGAGAGGGAGAGAGAGAAGAGAGAGAGGGCTATGTTTGCAATTGACCAAATCTCAAGAGTCTTTTCGTATTTTGGACAAAAATAAAAGTACATGATGAAACCCAATTTTAGCGTAAAAAGGTACAAACCAAAATCCTTTTTAGAAAAGGAAAAAAAATGAAAACAGCATAACATGAAAATCTTTTTGAAAAATAAAATTACACATATAATTGACATTAAAGCGCATAAAATAATAAAAAAAATGAAAGTGCACTTTTGGTCTTTAAAATATGCATGATATTATTTTTATTTTGGCCCTTTACATTTATAAATTTTCATTTTGACATTTCATGTTTGATTGATTTTTTATTTTGTTGTTAGATACATTTTTTTGTTTGGTCCTTCAAGAAAATGAAAATTTTAAAACACAACTGTCAATAGGAAAACAGATAAAACATGCATGAAGAAGCAAAATAAAAAATTTAAATTTTCATTTTTAAACTTTAAGGATCAAAAATATACTTTATCACTTTATCCTAGCATGCTAAAAAGTATAATTGATGCTAGAAGAAGACAAAGAAACCCACAATTTCTTGTCACCTTATTATAATTAATTTTTTGGATGGGATCTTGTGGTTTTGTCACCTTTATGGCCAAATAACGTTGACAAAGGTAGGAGATGATATGACTAAGCTACCTAATTATTAAAATATATATATACATATATATATATATATATATATATAGGAAAATGCTAACGAGTGCCCTTAGGACACTGGATAATAATCTATTTAAAGAAAGTTTTTATAGAAAATGAAAAAAAAGTAATTAATATTTTGACAGTTTTTTTCATTTTCCATAAAAGTAGTATCAAAACTTTCCTAAAATTGATTATTAACGTTAGCATGACCCATATATATATATATATATATATATATAATAGATTAATTCAAATAAAACACGTGGGAATTTTTATTTTGGTGGGTGGGACTACAGAAAGATTGACATGATCTATCAAGTGTAACTAATAATTTATGGAGGTTTTTGCTATTTTTCAAAATTAGGTGGGGTTTGGATTCCGCGTGCACGTTTTGCTTTCAACATGTTTTACCCTTTTGTTTTGGGTTTTTTTTTTTTTAGCCGCATTTGTTGACTTTTTTTCTATGAATAGTTCACCTGCGCACTGTTCACGGATCCACAAATTTCAATTTTCAGTAACTTTTTCATTAAAAATGGGTCTCACGACACTATTTACACATTTAAAAATTATTTTGCTACAGTATTTTCAGTTTTCAGTTTCATTAAAATAGATTCTATCTAAATGGACCTTTAGTGTTAGTTTACTTTAAAAATTATTGCAAAATGCTTATAGTATTAGCTTGCAAACATTGGAGACAGCATGATCAAAACACACATCCTAAAATAATCATGTGCAGTGATGGCTCCAAGAATTTTTTATAGGGTGTTTCTTAAGAAATATAAATTACACAATCTAATAAAAGAGATTGATTTTGGACTTTTTTCCTGGGGTCTATTGGGCATTTGGGCTTGCTATGATATAATCCTTTTTTTTTTTTTTTCCCAAATTTAAGTTCAAAAAAAATTTTTTGGGCTTCTTTTTGCTTGAAAGCCCCAATATATTGTTAAGTAAAACAAATTATGAAGTAAAGTTTAATTTTATTGGTATAAAAAAAACTGAGAGTTTTCCCAAATTTTTTTTGAAGGGTAAATAAATATAAAATTTTATATTATTATTATTATTTATATATATATATATATATATATATATATATATATATATATATAATTTAGGTCAAGGTTGTCCTGTGACCACCTTGACCTTCAAGTGCCGCCGCCCCTGATCATGTGTCACCTCCATATCCTATCCAATGCAAAGAGTAAGGGAAGCCTTATTTTTCCTTATAAAACTTCATTTAATATATCAAGCTTTACAAAGTACTAGGGCATATATATCATGTTTTTATAAAATAAATAATTACTAGGGCAGATCTTTGAGTTGAGATTTTTTACCTTTTTTTTTTTTTTTTTTTTTTTTTTTGGTTACCAAAAAGAGAATGTGCTTTTTATTAGGAAAAAAAATATATAAGACCATGCACTTTTGTGCAACAATTTTGCTGTGACATGTTGTAAGTGGTGAAAAAGAAAAACATCCATTTGCATGGAGTTCTAATTAAATAGACTATCAAGGTCATTATAATAAGTTATTCATATCACGTAAAGAGGCTAACTGAACAATATGATTAACAACCAAAGCATGTGACATAATGTGGGTATGAAACCTATGGAAGAGATGACTTACAAATTATAAGAGATAAGGTTAGTTATAATATGATTTACAACCAAAGCGCGCATGTGACACAATGTGGGTAAGCAACTTATGAAAGAGATGGTTCATAACTTATAATAGAGAAAGCCATCAAAGTGCGCTAATGCACTGGCTCGCAAGGGAGCGCTCACGGACCAGGCCTTTACTATTTTTTTGATTCCCCCACCTGATGTTGTATTTTAGCTGAGTTTAGATACTGCTGGAACTCTGTTTGATCGGTTTGTTGCCTCTGGTTTAGAGGCTTTTTAGTTGTTTAATGCATTATCCTCTTAACCAAAAAAAGAAAAAGAAAGCCATCAAAGTAATACAAATTGCAAATTACAGTAACTAAATGAGTTACAACACCACCTCAATAAAAGCTAGGCGTCCATACTCATTATTTCCAATGCCAACATTGAATGTCAAGCACATTCATACAATCACTAAAATTGGAATTGCTTCAACAAAATCCAGCCCAAAGACATTGACTGAACAAAAGGAAAATAACAAAAACAAAATAAAAACTCAAATCACATTCAGACAATTCCAAAATTTTCACTTCGAAAAAGTAAATATTGAACAAAGCATCACTTCGGTTTGGCTGCAACATTAAAGTTGTTCTTGGAGGTCTTTTGTTGAACACTACACATACCATTGTTGACATATAATGTCCCGATGACATACTCCAATGCAGCGATGAATATATGACAAGGCCCTAAAGATCTGCAGCTAATAAGTTAACCTGTAAAAGTTGGTAGCAAGTTTATAGGTACCATAAAGCAAGAGAGATGCATATATTTTTTTTATAGGTACCATAAAGCAAGATGCTTTAGCACATAAAGATAAACCAGTTGCTGATGTCTCAATGTCTACAAGTAGAACCTATTATTTTGCATTATGCTTCATCGTAAATGAAAACCTTTCTTCTATTGATAACTCGAAGTAAAAACAACTAGTGTGGTTTACTTATTAATTGAACCAAGAATCAGAATAAAGCCATAGGCCATTTCTTGTCCTACTGGTAGTGGACTAATAAAATAATCATTTGCAATTGAACCAAAAAGAATGGTCAACACAAAATTTAATCTTAGAAAAATACTTAAGTAATAGTTTCAAGCATTATAATTTGCAAGATACTGGCATGTTTCTAAAAATCTGAAAAGTTCACAAGGAATAAAGAAGCAAATAATTAGATTATAAGAATTAAATATCTAGAATGCAAGCATATAGATGTTAATTTTCTTCTGGTAAGTAATAAATGGTAGTTTTTCTTGTTACCTATTCATGAAGGACAAGTTAAGTTTGAGGGAACGCACTTCCTTCTCAAGGTTTTTACACCTTCTCCTCTTTGAATCATGGGCTGCCTGTGATTGGAGTAGAAGGCTTATCTTGGGATGGACAAATGCAATAAAGTCAAATAGTCAAAGCAGTTAGTAGTTAGTTACTATTAGATAAGCTAGCGTCATTTAGTTCACGCTAATCACATTTATTACATGTGTAATTCATAAAAACACAAGCTGGAATTAATAGTTGCACAAGGTAGATTAGTGAACCAATGAGATGGATCCATGTGGGCCAATTAGAGAAAACCAATACCACAGTGGCAAGACCCGAAGTCCTTAACCTTCGAAGATAAACAAACAAAAACAATGCACCAGACAAACACAAATTTTGATTAAAGAAAATAAAAAAAGAATCAGAGATAGTGGCCACCACATCATGAGATAGGGCCTCCTTTCAAGGACTTCACCTGATTTTGAAGTATGCCACGTATAGAAAAGGAAGACAAAGAGCATACGTAATAGAGGCTGAAGGAAGGTCCACTTGTCTTGTTTAAAAATAAACTCTCATTGAGAATTTTGATCATCCACTAAGGGGCATGACATTACCGACTCTCCACCCTAACATGGATATAAGTTTTCTAAACAATTCATCATCACACTTCACGTTTTTTTTTTTTTTTTTTTGTTTCTAATACTTTTATTTTATATTTTCTCTTATCAATTATATTGAAGATTATATAAATAAATACATTAAAAAAAATTGTTTCTAACGTTTTAATGTAATTATTTTTTCCTTCACTTTTTTTTATTTTTATTTTTTTATTTCTAATACTTTTCTTTTATTTTTTCCCTTCACGTTTTCACCCTATTTTGGTTAATCTAACATTTTTCTGAAATTATTTTTTCCTTCACGTTTTTTTGTTTGTAATACTTTTTTTTTTCCTCTACGTTTTTTTTAGTAAAGGACAATTAAGATTTTTATCCACTTAGAAATTATAGGAGAAGAAAAATTATATATTTTTTCTTAAAATCTAAAATTCTAAAAAAATGTCTGCAATTTGGTGAAACTACTTAGCGCAACCACTGCTTTTAAGCTCAATTTTTATTATATAGTATATGATTTGACTAGTTTTGACAAGTGCTCTAATGAATTTGACCATTATTTTTATTTATAATTCAATTATTACACAAAAATTAAATAATGAGTCATTAAAACTCTAAGTTAAAAGAGCCTCGTAATAAAGTATGAAAAATAAATAATGATTATTCAATGTAATACTGGAGCCAAGACAGGGACATTTATGCAAGTAAAATGGCCACAATTCTGTTATATTCATTTGAGGGTAAGGAAGGAATCAGAAAGACAGACAAAATAACCTTTATTGTACATGTTCAGTTGACAACTAACAGCAACAAGTGGCGCAGTATTCCAGTTTGCCAGTCAATGTAAATGTGCAATTTGAGTATTCTGGCCCAGCAAGAAAAATAAAAATTCAAGACCTTCTAAGTTTAGAAATGTACTGTTAAAATTTCACAAAAGCAGAAAAATGAGATTTTTTTTTTTTTTTTTTTTTTTTTTTTGCTAAGTAGAAAAATGAGAAAACATGGCTCAGTGGCTGCCTAAAATGTCTTCTACAATAACTTGGCAAGTCAATTGATACAAATATCATCAAAGACACAAGAACACACAGAGCTATATATATAGCACGTAGTTCTATTTACAACGCTACAGGGTGCCTGCAAGATTGAAGGCTACAAAAGTTTGTACACTGGCCCCCCCCCCCCCCCCCCCCCCCCCCCCCCCAAAAAAATAAATAAATAATCTAGATTCTGTAAAAAAATAAAATCCTCACTTTCTTGGATCTTTGGGGCACTGATCCAACTATGTAATCATAATTCATGAAGAGAAGCATGGGCAAGAATTTTCCAAGTTATGGTTAGACAACAACAAAAGTGTTTTAAGAGTCAGGATATTGCTCAACCAATCATTGTTTAGTTCATAAATAATCTAGTTCGCATCTGTGTATATCATATCATAAATCAAACTGCAGTATCACAGGTTCAATTCCTAATACAATATATTGCAAAGTAAAAATATCGGTACTAATGGGTTTAGATGGACAAACCTCAATAATCTCGCATCATTCCTTTGCCAACAACTGGAAGGAACATAATGCTTGTGAGACATTTACTTGAGAACTAGCATGCATCATCCACATACAGTGGAGATGATTTAGGGGGGAAAAAAAGCAATGAATTGATCACTAGTTTGAAACCATAACACCGTAGACAACTAACAAAACCACAATAAAAGCTTTACAACAAAAAGATACATTCACAAGTAGAACAATCAGAGAGTTTCAAAATAGAAATCATCACTAACCTTATGCAAAACAACATCGAAAGGACAGGCCTGTTTACATCAATGCATACAAATTTTATCCCCTTGGTCCTGCAGTACAGATAAGAACTTGTTATTGGTCAGGCAACATTGTGGGAACGTCAGACATCAGAGGAATTTTTTTTTTTTTTTTTTTTTTAATTCTATCATCCAAAGCACAACCATCAAATTTTTTTTTTTTTTTTTTAATTTTGTTTCTATCTATTAAATATACATTAATTAAACAAACCCAACCAAAGACTTTCAAATCAAATAGCCACCAAACTGTTTCCACTAATTGTAATGCCAAAATTAAAAGCAACAAACTAGACCTTAGCTATTTTCAAGAATAGGAACGGTGTTCTTCACCATAGATTCATATACATAAGAAACGTCAAAGGATTGTAGCATACACGTTGGAAAAAATACCATTCGCACCAAAAGAACGGACAAGAAAAAGAGAAGTCGAGTTTCAGACTGAGCCAGAGAAACAAGTGACAATAGGTAAAAGACCAATCTTTTTCCCCCTATCAGTTGGTTCAAATCCCGTCAATAAAATATCACCAAAGAGAATAAGAAAAATATATTATAATTAAGCCACATTCCAACCAGTATCTTCAGAATATTTATATAATCCTAAAAGGAATAGCATTGGAGTCATTATAACAAAATTAATTAATAAGGATCCTAGTAGGAACAGCATTGTGAGTTATCAAAACGCAAATCTACAATAATTAAACGTAAACCATCAATTAAAAGACCATACAAGGGAGAAGAGTAAGAGGTCCTCAAGGAACCATACAAATCCACAAACTGAGTTAACCAAAGCATCAACAAGAATCTTTCATTAGCATAACCAACATAAACATCAGTCTCCTCATAGCTATTTCACACACCCTCACGATGGAACAAGACACACCGCACTAGTATCTCCTCCTTGGACTCCTTGAACGACGTTCTCGGGGTGGCCTGGAAAAGTGGATATCCAAGGTTAAAAACATTTTGCAAGAGAGATAAATGCTTAACTGCAAATCATTTCTTGTACCACTAGAGAAAAGAAAAGAAAGAGTTCCTAGATGTCTCTACCATTTGGTTTGTTAATGAGGAAAGAAAAGAAAGGAAAAGGGGGAGACGATAAATCAGAATTTTCAACTGAAACCACAAAAATTTTCTTCCTTTAAAAATAAGTGAGATTTGGAAAGAAATTTGGAAACCAGGAAGAAAAGACACAGCATTTCCTTTCTCCATTTAATATCTCCATCCTCCACTAGCTTGATATAACCAAAGGAATATGAAATAAATTTCTCCATTTCTCTTCTCTTCTTTTCTTAAAATCTCCTAAATGCATTTTAACCATTGCCAAAAGGAATTCCCTCCTTCAAATAAAATTTTTTGCAAGTCTTTTTTTTTTTCTTTTTTTTCTTTACTATAAACAATGGGTCATCTCTCAATTATTTCTCAAAAAGAAAAAAAATAGTATATATGCAAACCTCGTATTCTTTCTTTTCATCGTTCCATTGGCAGAGGAACCACTGCTGAAAGCCCAGTCAACAGTGATAGTTTGTGTAAGAAGTTCAGCTCCATTCATTGAGGATACAGCATTCTGTGCTTCCTCAAAGTTCTCGTATTCAATCAGGGCATACCCCTAGGAAAAAATTTTAAAATAACATCAACTTAATAAAATAACAATTTATCACAAAATTTTAACAAATACAGCAGATGATGAAGTCAAACGAATATTATGACCAAGAAAAAGTAAGATTCAAGTATTAGTCATCTTCACTACTTACAAAATCGTTAGCCAGCTCTGTCTTAATATAATGCTTAGATTTATTCAACTCAATTCACTTAAAATCTTAAATCTTAAATCTTAATCTTACTTGAAAAATCAGCTCCCCAAACAAAGGAACCACTTCTACTAAATATTCTATAAAAAAATCTCAAGTACAACGGGAATCATTCTACAAAAACTTATAGATAATTTATCAATTTTTCAAAACATTTTACTTGATATCTACCAAAACTGTTACCACTAGGAACATATTCAAATACTTGAGTCATTCCATTTGCAGGCTGTGTCATATACAATTAAAAATCGATCCAAGCAATAAAATGTAGTGGGCAATTAAGACAATGCCTCCACAATCACAATGATTATCTTGTTAACATTTTTCCAGTCACTCAACAGGTATATTGCAGGACTATTACCGTATATTATCCACATTCCCAGCAAAGTATTCAACATGTTTCCAAAAGATCAACCCATTGAAATCCTCACGTTGATTAATAATCATGAAAAATTGTTAATCTTCATAAGAATGTTCAAAAACTTATCAACACAAAATCACTTGCAAAGTCACATGTCTTGGCTTCAAAAGATATATAATTTTCCACCATTTTTGCTACTAAAAAAGAACAAAGTAAATTAGAGCTTACCTTGACAAACCGTGTGCAGCGATCAAGATTTAAATGCAGATTCTTAATCTCCCCAAACTCACCAAAAGAATTTTGCAGATCATCCTCCTCTGCATCTTCATGCACTCCAGTAACCAGAATAATCCATCCTTCAACGGTTGCAAATATGAAAGCATAAATTTTATAATTCTCTTTCTTCAGAAAAGTAAAAGAAAATTATTGGGAGAAGTGAAAGAAGAAATTCAGGCTCTTAAAACAATAAAACAAAAAAAATCCAAGTAGATGATGAAGTTATATATCTCTTTCCAAATAAAAATCCAAAAAAATAGTCAACCATTTGAAAATTTCAAAGAAAAAAAAAAAAAAAAAAAAGTATCAGCCAGGCATGTATACACCACTCCTAGAAGGTAATAACCATTGACTGATTCAGTGTAAGTCAAATATTCCTCGGTACTATTCACTATCAGATATTCATTTATCATAACTAAAGTAAAATCAAACTTCTAAATCTTGCTGGAATTTCAAGTCCTATGAATTAGAAAACAGTCGTTGCTCAAGAAACTGACATGGAGAGCTTGAGTCAACCTAAAAACTAATGGATCAAATAGCTATCATCCCTAGTAAGAAAAGAACTTCCTGATGGCATTATTTGTATCCCACCAAAGATCACAATAAGCAAAACATTATGACCAAATTAGAGATCTCAGATGAACTGAAACTTGTTCCAAAACAAATTCAAGTCTAAGCTTTGATCAAAAACAGATTGTTAAAAGGCCTACAAAGTTCTGGAAACATTAAAAAAATTGCTGGAGCTATACAAATCTTCAGAGGCTAATAAAGTTACCTAGAGAAGATAGAGGCCAATCTCTTGAGCACTTTTAAGTTAGGTTCCATTTGTCTTAGAAAAAATAATATCTAGAAGCAAAAAAAAAAAAAAAAAAAACAAACTTTTCTAGGTCTCAGATTATTTCAACCAATAGGAAGAAATCATTTATCCCACATTAATGTTTGCAATTTCATAAGCTTGAGAATCCAAAATCACAGCAAAGAATCAAAATTCATCAAACTAACACACCAATAAATACAAGTTGAAAAAAATTTCTGTTCTTTGAGGTCTTCAATCATTTCTATCAAAACAAAACCAAACATATCTCAACAGAACTGGATAATCTAATTGATTTTTAGTTCTCAACAGAATAAATGGAGTCTTAAGTGTGGGCTCCAAACCCACTCAGTCAGTAAAGATTCAAAATTGAGCCACAATCACAGTATTCATTGAAACCAACATGCACACAGCTAGAAATCATTCTAATTGAAACACAACCGTAAAAAATTCTCTCTCAACTTAATTTCAGCACCACTAACACATTATCTATTTGATCTCCAAACTCATTATCTCAATCATTCAACGAATAATATTTCAAAAACCCCAAATTTCTCACTAGGAAGACACAAAAGTCAATTCGAAAGCACAAGATTTGAATTTAAATTCAACCAAATACCCAATCTTGCTACCAGATTTCAACAGGAAGTAACCAAATCTCTCTCAACTTAATTTAAACCCAAACACTCATCTATTTGATCCCCAAATTCAACAATCTCTCAATCATTCTGCTACTAAACATTTCAAAAACCCTACAACCCTCATTAAGAAAATACAAAATCAATCCGAAATCACAACAATGAATCAAAAGTCATCAGCCAAAACCCTAGAATCCGAAATCACATCAAACAATATTTATTAAAAATACAAACTGTAATTACGAAACCCTAAAATAGAAAAGAGAGACTGACATCGTTGAGGACCAAGGCCATCGTCGGACTTGAGGGAGTCGAAGTTGGAGTTGGCGAGTCTCGAAGGCCGGTCGGCCGATTCGGGGTGGTGGTCATCACGGAACCCACGCCCTTTGATCTTCCTAGCTGCCCAGAATCTCCCGCTTTATTTGTTTGAAATGTTAGTCGTGAAATATAGGAAATTTAGCAAGTGATCGGAGAGAGTGCAATGTGCGATGTGCGATGGGTGAGGGCTTGAGATTGGAGAGATGGAGGGTTTTATATCTATCTCTAAACCCCAAAAAAAGAGTGTTATATTATTTGACCTTTTCTCTGGGAACTCTCTTGATTCAGTGGCTTTATTTGCTTATATTGAACTGCTGGGGATGGGACAAGAATCATGGTGAGATGCTGCGTTCTAAGGCCATACCTGTTTATGTTTAAACTTTAAAGCCATCTTATCCTGTGAGGTTGGCAGTTTTTGGGTCAGAGCTTGCAAGTTAGTGGCACGATGACATTTATTTTACAGTAGCTGAGAAATCTGAATGAGGATTGACTGAGCGAGTTATTCTTTGTAACTATACCGGGAAATTCAGACTCCTTTTTCTCTCACAAAGTTCACCATTTTTTTGTACGTCTACTATTAATACAATCTAAAAGAAGGATTTTCATGTATGCAAAATTGCATGCCATTTTCCCTTGTTATAATTGTCTATTTAACATAAATTTGAGTTGATTCTCAAAACAAAAAAAAAAAAAAAAACATAAATTTGAGTTGATTTGGTTTGACAGGAAACGTCTATTTGGCTTGATCAATGAACTGCCCACCGTTTTTGAAGTTGTTACGGAAAGGAAGCCTATAAAAGACAAGCCCAGTGTGGATAGCGAAGCAAGTCTCGGGGCAGCACAAGGGTTAGAAAGATGGAACTCAAGCTTTTTTTAATTTCTTGATTCTTATCTATCATCGAGGAAAAGAGACAGAGAGAGAGAGAGAGAGAGAGACTGAGAGACAGTCAAACATAACACTTTTTTGGGTTTAAAGACAAATATAAAATATAATAAATAATGGATAATTAATATGATCTTAATTAGAATATTAGTATTAATGATGATCTTTTTTTGACCGTTAAATCTACTTAAATTTAATGGTTTAAAAAATGTGTAACTTTTTAGAATTGTAACTTGAACCCATATATATATATATATATATATATATATATATAATTCAATGGGTTGAGTTCAAGTTACACCTGGTATAACTCTAAGTAATGTTACACCACCCAATAACTTGTTATAAAATTCATATTTTGAAAATTTCACCGTTGAATTACATGTTCTATATATTCTTAACAATCATGCCAATTTTCATGTAAATTGGATGTTATTTACCATTTGATCTATTAACTCATATCTTAGGAAATTATTTTAAACAACAAAAACTTAAATTTAAAAAATTGATTAATAACATGGCTATTAATTTTCGATCACCTTTAAATTTTGCAAGTATGGAGAATATACGAATATAATGTAATCTAACGGTAGATTTGTCAAAATTTGCATCCAATTAAAAAATATTGAGTAGTGTAACATTGCTTAGAGTTACACTAAATGTAACTTGAACCCAACCCTAATTCAATAGTTACATCAATAAGAGAGGTGAGATGAATTTAAGTCATCTAGCCCTCTTGAGTCCTGAAAACACATCTAAACACGCTACTTAACCGTGGGATCCACCAATTTTAAGTTAAGAGTGATGGAAATAGAATTATGGGTGATGGAAACTGAAAATCCAAACAGCCCCTATATCATTGAACTAAAAACTTTAACTATAACAATTCATTTTACCATTATTATATGAAATAAAGTATATCTAAAGAAGCTTTATATTAAAAAATGAGACATGCTTGCTAGGGAAAGCTGTTGGTTAGAAAATGATTTTGTAGTTCTTGAAAATCCCTTATCAAATGAGCTATGTATTTTGTTAGATGCTGATACTGCTGGCATATGCTCTTTAAGGCTTGTAACCAACTCTCAGCCCACGTTGGCTAGTTAATCTATGAAGATTTCCTTTTAACCAAAAAAAAAATGTCTGGTACATGGCATTGACACCACACCACGACAAAGATGAGTATTTTCCCCCTCGCCATTGGTATCTTCTATAAAACAAAGTTTTCTAACTTTTGTTTTTATTTTTTGTTTTTTCACTTTCTAGTTTTTATAATTATATGTTGACTAAATTAAGTAAAAAAAACAAGAAAAAAGAAGAAAAGGAAATCATAAGTTTCTACTCACCCACCCATATGTTCTCCAACCAATCAGGTTTCATGCATAGTCACTCTTCATTTTTTTTTTTTTCTCTCCTTTTTTGTCTCTTCCCAATTCCCTTAAGATCATCGCTCTTCTCTTACCTTCTTTGTTTTATCTATTTTATTTTGGTAAATTAGAATTTTGGTTCCTAATGTTTGTCTTATATGTCCCCATATGTTCTCCAACCAATCAGGTTTCATGCATAGTCACTCTTCATTTTTTTTTTCCTCTCCTTTTTTGTCTCTTCCCAACCCCTTAAGATCATCTCTCTTCTCTTACTTTCTTCGTTTTATCTATTTTATTTTGGTAAATTAGAATTTTGGTTCCTAATGTTTGTCTTATATGTCCAAATAATTTTTAACGTTTCAAATATGTTAGTTTAGTCCTTAATATTTTGATATTATGTTAAACAGCCCATGCCATTAAGTAGTGAATGAAAAAAGCTAACATGGCTAATGGTATTATTAAAATATTTATTCTATGCCACCTAAGTAGCCACATATGCTACCACATGTCTTTAGTTTTAAAAAATAAAATAAAATAAAATAAAAGATTAGGAATTTGTTTATTTTGAACTGTAAAGTTGTTATTTACAACTATTTGTTTTGTTGGCTTATATTCCGTACCAAATTTAATTGTAATTATATTCAATCTGTTGTACCCTGTATTTATTGTAGGATTTCTTTGTAAGGGTTGTGTGATAGAGAGAGAGTGTGTGAAGACTCAAGTATTTGAAGACTGAAAATTTCTTGCAGGTATATCGCGACTTAGCTACCCGCGAAATGACTCATGTGCCTTGCACGTGCTAGAATGCGAAGAGTCAGGCCAGATGGAGACAGTTGTGTCTTGCGAGTATCTCGCGGGTAAGGCCTTCCAGCGAGACACCCGCGAGGCATTCTATTCTGCCAGCCTGTCCAGTCTGATATACACTTTCTGTACCCACTCTATTTATACCCACATTACCCATAAATGTTAAAGAGAGCTTCTGAGAGAAAACCCTAGCCAAACACCTTGAGAGTTAGAGATTGTTATACCCACAATCCTCTACACATTTGTTTTGGAAATTTCCTCATCTCCTACCTCTCTATTTCCATACCATTGAAAGGTTGATAGCCCAAACACTTACCACACACTTTGAGCCTGTCAAGTGAAGTTTTGATGCTTCTGGGAAGCATTGGAAGAAGTCTGGAATGGCAGATGCAACACGGAGCTTGTTGCGGGATCTGGAGAACTAGACAAGACACGGTTTCGAGAAGCCTTGTTGGAGTAGGAGCTTTGAGGGCTTAGGTACAGAGGGTAGATTAGGCTTGGAGGGTCTCTTACTCACCCTTGTATCCCAACTGATTGTCTAGTGGATCGATTTTCGCTTGGAGGGCGGCGGAGAGGTTTTTCACCGAGTTCTTCAGTTTCCTCTTCGATAACACGTCTCGGTGTTATTTTTGTTTGCATCTCTCTTTCCTACTCTTGTTCATTTCATTTTTACTGCTGTGTTGCTTTAAATATGGATTAGAGTAGTTGTCTTGCTTATACGCTTGTGTTTACACTATTTCGCACTTAGTATTAAGTTAGTGTAAAATCAACCAAGTCGTAACTTTAATTTGGGGGTCTAAACTGCTCGTGTGTTTTTGACACATTTCCGAGCTTTCATGAACAAATGTGAAATTTTCTTTTCTTCATTTTCTTTCCTTTGCTTTCTCGAGAACCAAATAGATTAAAAACTAGTATTCAAAACTTAGTTTCCTTCCTTTTTCCCACGTTTTTCCAGCAACACAACAAGGGGAAATTTTTTTTTTTTTGGAGCTTAGAGAAGTCATTATAAAATCCTCATTCTCACATAAAAATATTATTCCTTTTATCAATTGAATACAAAAATGAAACTCCAAATAAGGTACACAATCAACCCCAAATTGCTTGCTATTCCAAACCACCACAAATTTTCTTCAATTAATTCACCAAACAAGGACTAGCACAAGCACGAGCATGAACTTCAATTCGAAGAGTTGCAGCTTCAAAGCATAATATCTCTGCATTGAGAGAGAGAAAGAGAGAGAGAGAGTCTATGTGTGTGTGTGTGTCACGCCACAAACCCAAAATGGTCTAAAGCATGAGAAATACAACCCAAAGGTACTTGTAAATTTTTTCTTTTTGACAATTCAATCCAAATAATTCATATCAAGTACCAACATCAAGAATTTTCATAATAATTTCATTAAAGATACTCCCAAAGTAAGTCAAAGTTCTATGCAACAATTACAAGAACCATTGGCCACAAAAGAATGGAGGTTTAAATAAATATAATTATATATCATCAGCTTGTCCCAAAAGTGGGAATAAAAGTCATGACCACTATTAGCTACAAAAGAATGAGTCAAGCCTACTCTAAGATGTACATCATCTAAAGATTATCATCACAAAAGTCTAGCCTCCACTAGTAGTTAGTCTAACTATTACTAGCCACAAAAACTTGTCTCAAAATTATTATTGCATACTCTAAAAAAGGTTGTAAAAGAATGGGATGAGACAAAGTCTAGTAAGTAACATACTTAATGGGCGTAGAGGTAATGCAAGTTTTATGATGATGAATAATTTACAAAGCATGTTATAATTTGGGAATTTCCAAATAAATTCTACAAAACCATTTCCAATAATAATATGACAAGAATAATTAAAATGATGTGACACAAAGCTTCTCAAAATGTTGGCATGAAATTACATGCTACATTCTGTGAGCAATAACAATACAATTCCAAACCCAAGGCCATTTGACGATGCCGTCACAAAGATAGAACTAATCGCCACACAGCCAGAACTAAATATGCCATCACAAAGATGGAACTAATATGCAGTCACAAAGACAGAACTCAATAACCATCACAAAGACGGGTGCTAAGATACCAATGTCACATAGATTATAGTATTTAGCTAGGTAATCACATGTCATAGCACATGGGTAGAACATAAAGAGCTCACAAATTAAATTTAATTCAAAATACATAGTTCATTTCCATGTAATTTCATAAAATATTTGAATACCTAAGATATTCACAAAGTTCTCAAGCCCTTCAAAACCATTTCTTGTCAAAAAGATTTTCTATTAACTTCCCAAATAACATAGTTCAAAATAAAGCATCTTTAGAAATTGCAAACAATGCAATAATTTCCTGAAAACTATCATCAAAGGATTAAATCAGCAATGCTTATATTCTCCATACTAACAACTCATGCATTTCCCTATATGCAATACCAAATATGGTGCACTTTTCATAAATAATCATATACATTAAGGTTACAACACAATAGTTTTTAGGCAAATTTAGTGTCCATAAACAATTTTTCAAAATGTGTTTAACCCAAAAATAACGTTTCATGCAACATGGTTATTTTCAAAAAATCTTATTAAAAAGCTACTTACCTCGCAACCCACAAAAGCCTAAATTCCCAAGCTCCAAAGGAGATTAGCTAGAATATAAACAATACCAAGCAAACCTATCACGATAAGCATAAGGCTTGACATTGCATCTAGCTACGAATTAAAGATTGCTAAATAAGCAATTAATTAGGCAAGCCTAAGTATTTAACCTCACAAGTAATGTATCCCACTTCAAAAGTTACCCAATAATTTAATTCACAAGGCATAGACTCCAATTTATAAAATTAACCCATTCAAGATCATCTCCCTCATGCTAAAATCTTAACAATTTATTAATAACTCCCATAAGATTTACACATCATCATCAAGAGAGACCCATGAAACAAAATCACAATATCTACCAAGACAAGAATTTTAAATTTTCAACTAGCTCCAAATAAACTCAATAGTAATGGAAAATTAGATTTACCAACTCTCACATGATATAACTCAAAACACCTAAATTTCCACCATAACAAACCTTAGATAGCCACCATTGTAAAAACCATAAACTCACTCATCAAATAAATCTACCAAGACAAAACCCATACATATAAACACATTAATATCACTTCTAAAGCTCATAAATCACGTGAATATCATTATCAAAACTTAGATTAAAAGAACATCTAGCCAAAGTATATAAACCCACCAAAAGATTATGAATTTTTTTAATTTAAATAATAGAGATGAGTGAGTCTTAGTTTTTCCTATAAAGTTTTCCTGTAAATTTTGCCGGAAAAAAATAACAGAGGTGGTGGAGAATGATGGGGTAGGTGAGGCACATGTAAGCCATAAAAAAAGAAAAATCTGACTTTCTCTTCTCTTCTTCTCCTTTTGTTTTTTTAATTTTTTTTTACATATAAATATTTTTTAAGGGCTGGGGCGTTACACAGAGAAAGAGAGAGAAACGGGGAAAGAGGGGAGTGGGGTTTGATATTTTATTTGAGTAAGAAATAAAGAGATTGACGTGATGAGTGGCTTATTGGGGAATATGATTTCTTTTTGGTCATTAATTATAATTTATAATAGGACTATTTTACCGTTTGAAATTTTGGGGAAAGGAGCAAATAGAGTTGCAACTCAATCTAATGAGTGGTACTGAATCATTTTTCAGTTTGAATTTTTTTGAGCTTTGAATTCTAGGATTTTAACTCTTGTTTGGTTCCGCAAAAAGCAAAGAAAAGAAAATGAAAGAAAGAAAACAAAATCAAATTTTAGTCTATAATAAACTAATTTCAAATATATTATTTTATTTTTAAAAAAATTAAAACATGTGGCAGCATATGTGTGGCTACTTATTAGGTGGCATAAAAATAAAGATTTTAATAACACCACTAGTCATATCAGTTTTTTCCATCAATCACTAATGGCATGGACTATTTTGATACAATACTAACAGATTAAGGGATAAACAGGCAATTTTAAAATGTTAGGGACCATTTTGACATACAGGACCATTCAAAGACTATTGCTGCCAATACAGGACTATAATATAATGTGTTATTAATTAGTTATTTTTGTATTCAATTTAACTACGACAGGTTTGCTTATTAAAATATATGCCTCAGATAAGAAAAAGATATAGAAAAATATCACCTCACCTCACCCACGCAACAAACATGGCATTGTCCTTTCCTTTAAAAAAAAAAAAATGTCCTTGTCCTCAGACCTCACCTTATGTGGTCTGACTCACAGTACCCCCACGTATTCCACGCTAAAGTCAATTAAATGAGCCAGAGGATGAGATCTGCCTCTCACAGGCAGGTGAGCCCCACATCAGGTCTCCTATGCCAGCGCATGAGATACCACCTCCAATTAAATTCACTCTAAAAATCAAATGGTCGACAAAAGCTGTGTTACGTTGGTTGTAGATTTAGGACTTTGGAGACCCTTTAAACTCCAAAATTGTTTCTTTTACTCCAACTCCAAAATTTTGATCCCAAAGAATACTACCAGAAAAATGGACACCCATCTGAACCAAAATTCAGTCCAAGATGTTTTGGCCTATGATAGACAGAAAGAGCTGAAAGCCTTTGATGATACTAAGGCAGGTGTTAAAGGACTTGTTGACTCCGGGATAGTGAAAATCCCTCCCATATTTGTGAAACCAACAGATGAACTCTCATGTGAGAAATCATATTCAGGATCAACCCACCTCCAGGTTCCAGTGATAGACCTCAAAGACATCCATGAAGGCGGTGTTCAACGAAAACAAGTTGTTAAGGAAATTCAGCATGCTTCAGAGACATGGGGGCTCTTCCAGATTGTGAATCATGGGATTTCTGAAGATGTCATGGATAATATGATTAAAGGAATTCGCAGATTTCATGAACAACCAACTGAAGTAAAAAGGGAGTATTACTCGCGTGATGTACCAAAGAATGTGAAATTTTTTAGTAATTATCAGCTTTATAAGGCAAAATTTGCTAACTGGAGAGACTCTTTGTCTTTTTCCCTGGCTCCTGTTGCTCCAAGTCCAGAAGAATATCCAGCAGGCTGCAGGTACTACTAGTCCTTGTGGTGTAATATGCATAAACATGTTCTCTTTCTTTGATCTTCAAGTTTGCTTTGAATACTTGCAACAGCAATATGATAAAAAGTAGCTCCCAAATATGATGATGGATATTTGATTCATAGAATGGTTAACACTTTCATTTTGAGAGATTAAAAAACATTCTCTATATGGTCCTAAAATAAAATTTTATCAAGGAACAATAAGGAGTCATTAGAAGAAAATATATCCAGAACCCAACAATAGAGACGAAGAGATCCTTTTCCAAGATTTACTCCAACTTTTTTTTTTGATAAAAGTGAGTGATGAACTTTGAAGAAAACAAAAATCTCTGTGAGAATTCTGAGAAATAAATTGTCAAGACAATTTTTTCTTCCCAAGGAATTATAACAGAATTGAACAAAAGACTTGAATTAAATAAATTTGAAATTTAAAGGACTTAATTGAATGAAAGTAAAGTTAGAGGTCTGAAATAAGTTTCAATCAAACTTAGAGGGTTCAATTTGCATTTTAGCCAATAAAAATTTTTCATATTATAACCTCTGTTCTGATAAAAAGTGTAAAAATTGACACTTAGTCTAATCCATAAAATTTTCCGATCAACTAAACATTATTTCCCTGCACAAAATTGGGCTCTCCAATTTTAGATGGAAGATTTTTTGAAATAAAAAGGAGTAGGATGTGCAGCACTAGCCACATAATTATAACATTGCAGTTGATGTGTGTTTCCTGATGCTAAGTAAGGTGAATTAAGCAACTCCTGAGAAGGCATACTTCAGATACAGCATATATGGTGAGAATTTGATGTGGAATAATTGTCTGTATATCTATCCATTGCATAGCTTTCTAATTAAACAAACTGCAGGGACATTGTAATCAGTTATTCACAGCAAGTAAAGAGGCTGGGACTTACCCTCTTGGAGTTACTATCCGAGGGCCTTGGGCTCAGATCTAATCATCTGGTTGAGATGGAGTGTGCTACAGGACACAGCCTTGTCTGTCACTACTGCCCAGCATGCCCTGAGCCTAACAGAACAATGGGAACCAGTGAGCACACAGATCCTGATTTCTTCACTATTCTTCTACAAGACCAAATTGGAGGCCTACAAGCCCTTTACCAAAATCAGTGGGTTGATGTCCCTCCAGTGACAGGAGCTTTAGTGGTTAATCTTGGGGACCTTTTTCAGGCAAGTACAGCTACACATCATACAAGAAACAATCTATTAAGAAGTGATATTGTGAATGATTCCCAATTACTCCCATAAACTGTCTTTGCTATGATGTTTGAATTTGATTAATATGCGTTACCTATCAAATAAAGATGATTAATATGAGTTTTGTATGTGACACCTATATTTAATGAACTTGTCACATAATTTCCACATATTGTTTGATTTCCAAGATGTTCTGAGACATTGAAGGATAGGGAAACTAACAATATCCACTTAGAAACCTGTTATATCATTCTACAATTTCGTCTCTTTCTATCTGTCTTTTTTGACAACAAAAACAAATTCCAATGTTTAGGAAACATGCAAAAGTAAAGAATGAAAAATTTTTGAAGCTTCTATGACCCTTATATTGCCTAATTTGGGATCTACTTTACCATCTCGACAACGCAGCTAAGACAAAATCTGGTACAAATATAAAACATGTGAATGTAACAGCATTGTTTTTGTGCAGCTTATCTCAAATGACAAGTTCATAAGTGCGACACATAGAGTCCTGGCCAACCAAGTAGGCCCTAGAATATCAGTGGCATGTTTCTTCAGCAATCATATGCAGAAGAATATGCAGCCAGTCAATCGGCTTTATGGTCCAATAAATGAGTTGTTATCAGATGACAATCCTCCTTTATACAGGGAAACATCGGATAAGGAATTTGCTCTCTGGTATGTCTCAAAAGGACTCGACAACTCTGCACTTGATCATTTCAGACTCTGAGTTTTGGAAGGAAGAAATTTATGCCTTAAGTATCTGCAATTTGACATTAAATTTTCAAAAGTCCCCCAAACCAATCAATCACATGTGTTGGTTTGTGTTGTTCCAAATATTGTGCATGTGTGTGTCTGTATGATTGTATCTCTAAACCTTGAGAATGAACCTACAGTTGGGTTGTACATTTATTTAAAGTTTGCATTCCACAACAAATAAACACACCAATATAGGAAATTATAAACTTAATATAACATGCATGCTGCAATAATATAGGAATTATACTTATATTTGAGAAAAAAAAAAATACTGCAATTCTAAACTTAATGTAACATGTTACATGTGTTCCATGAAATGGCAATATACATTTAAAAAAAAAAAATTCTTGGATATGTTCAAATTAGTCAATCAATTATAGTATAATACAAAAAAAAAAGTAAATTTTCTCCATTTTAATTAACCAATACTATAATTATGTAATTTAAACCTTTTATTAAATTACTATATGTATGCACTATCTATTGTTGTTGAATACAAAGTACATTATATGTTCTATTATATAAAACTTAAAAAAAAAAAATTATATTATATTTTTCTACACATTGCTTGAGTATGCTACTAATGTTCATAAATTATAAAATATAAGAGAATCAATATGATTTATGACCAAAGAATGCGACACAATGGGGGTAAACAACCCATGAAAGGGATGGTTCATAAACTATAAGAGAGAAAGCCATCAAAGTAATACAAATTACAAATTACAAGTTATGTAAACATTTGAAATTCATTTTAGTTGCTTTCAATATCAATGGTCAAATTATATAAATAAATACATATATATATATAGAGAGAGAGAGAGAGAGGGCTATGTTTGCAATTGACCAAATCTCAAGTGTCTTTTTGTATTTTGGACAAAAATAAAAGTACATGATGAAACCCAATTTTTGCGTAAAAAGGTACAAACCAAAATCTTTTTTAGAAAAGGAAAAAAAAAAATGAAAACACTGTAACATGAAATTTTTTTTGAAAAACTAAATTACATATATAATTGACATTAAAGCACATAAAATAAGAACATATAATTTCATTTTGGCCCTTTACATCTATAAATTTTCATTTTGGCATTTCATGTTTGATTGATTTTTTATTTTGTTGTTTGATACATTTTTTTTGTTTGGTCCTTCAAGAAAATGAAAATTTTAAAACACAACGGTCAATAGGAAAACTGATAAAACATGCATGAAGGAGCAAAATAAAAAATTTAAATTATAAATAATCAAAATGAAAACAATTTTAAATTTTAAGGAACAAAAATATTCTTTATCACTTTATCCTAGCATGCTAAAAAGTATAATTGATGCGAGAAGAGGACAAAGAAACCCACAATTTCTTGTCACCTAATTATTATTATTTTTTGGATGGGTTCTTGTGGTCTTGTTACCTTTATGGCCAACTAACGTTGACAAAGTTAGGAGATGATATGGCTAAGCTACCTAATTATTAATATATATATATATATATATATATATAATAGATTACTTCAAATAAAACACGTGGGAATTTTTATTTTGGTGGGTGGGACTACCGAAAGATTGCCGTGATCTATAAGTGTAACTAATAATATATGGAGGTTTTCCCAAAAAAATAAAAAAATTATGGAGGTTTTTGCTATTTTTCCAAATTAGTGTTAGTTTACTTTAAAAATTATTGCAGAATGCTTACAGTATTGGCTTGCAAACATTGGAGACGACGTAAGTACGATACATATTCTAAAATAATTATGTGCAGTGGTGGCTTTAAAATTTTTTCATAAGATGTTTCTTAAGAAGTATAAATTACACAATTTAATAAAAAAAATTGATCTTGGGCTTTTTTCTTGGGGTCTATTGGGCATTTGGGCTTGCTATGTTATAAATTTTTTTTTTTTCTAGATTCTAGTTCAAAAAATTTTTTTGGTCTTCTTTTTGCTTGAAAGCTCCAATATATTGTTAAGTAGAACAAATTATTTAGAAAAGTTTAATTTTATTGGCATAAAAAAAAACTGAGGGTGTTTCCAAATTTTTTTTGAAGGGTAGACAAATATAAAATTTTAAATTACTATGTATATAAAATAAAAAAAATCAGGTCAGGTGGTCCTGTGACCACCCTAGCCTTCAAGTACTGCCGCCCTGATCATGTGTCACCTCCATATCCGATCCAATGCAAAGAGTAAGGGAAGCCTTATTTTTCCTTATAAAACTTCATTTAGTATATCAAGCTATACAAAGTACTAGGGCATATATAACTTGTTTTTATAAAATAAATAAATACTAGGGCAGATCTTTGAGTTGAGATTTTTTACCTTTTTTTTTTTTTGGTTACCAAAAAAAGAATGTGCCTTTCATTAGTAAAAAAAAAAAAAAAAAAAAAAAAAGACCATACACTTTTGTGTAACAATTTTGCTGTGACATATTGTAAGTGGTGAAAAAGAAAAGTATCCATTTGCATGGGGTTCTAATTAAATAGACTATCAAGGTCATTATTATAAGTTATTCTTATCACGTAAAGAGGCTAACTGAACAATATGATTAACGACCAAAGCATGTGACACAATGTGGGTATGCAACCTATGGAAGAGATGGCTTATAAATTATAAGAGATAAGGGTATAATATGATTTACAACCAAAGCATGTGACTGTCACATGCTTTGGTTCATAACTTATAATAGAGAAAGCCATCAAAGTAATACAAATTGCAAATTACAGTAACTAAATGAGTTACAACACGTCAACACCACCTCAATAAAATCTAGGCGTCCATACTCATTATTTCTGATGCCAACATTGAATCTCATGCACATTCATACAATCACTAAAATTGGAATTACTTCAACAAAATCCAGCCCAAAGACAATGACTGAACAAAAGGAAAACAACAAAAACAAAATAAAAACTCAAAGCACATTCAGACAATTCCAAAATTTTCACTTCCGAAAAGTAAATATTGAACAAAGCGTCACTTCGGCAGTTCGGCTGCAACATTTAAGTCGTTCTTGGAGGTCTTTTGTTGAACACTACACATACCCTTGTTGGCATATAATAAGATCCTTTACAAATATGATTTTACCTTTATGAATAATGAATCGATTACGCGCGAACTAATCATTGTATAATTGGAAACTTCGTCCTCATTGCATAGTATACTATGTACCATTCCAAATTAATTATCATAATTTTTTGATGAAAATAAATCATCATAATTAAGTACGTACTTTCCAGTTTACAAGGATACAAGTCATGTCAACTTTTGAAATTAAACAATATATATATATATATATATATATAGTTGGGTTCAAGTTATGTTAGGTATAACTCTAAGCGATATTACACCATTTAATAACTTATTATTAGATGCGAATTTGACAAATCTACTATTGGATTACATTATATTCATATACTCTCCATGCTTGCAAAGTTTCAAGGTGATCAAAGATTGATAGTCATGTTATCAATCAATTGTTTAAATTCAAGTTTTTGTAGTTTAAAATAATTCAGAAAAGATGAGTTTATGGATCACATGGTAAATAACATCCGATTAGAACGAAAATTGGCATGCATGTTAAGCAGATATAAAATATGTAATTCAACGGTGGGATTCTTAAAATATGAATTTAATAATAAATTATTGGGTGATAACATTGCTTAGAGTTACACCGGGTGTAACTTGAACCTAACTCATATATATATATATATATATATATATATATAATTCAATAGTTACATCAATGAGGAAGGTGAGTTGAATCTGAGTCATCTAACCCTCCTGAGTCTTGATGAAGAGATGACTAAAAACAGAGTTTAACTATAACAACTCATTTTACCATTATTATATCAAATAAAGTATATCTAAAGAAGTTTTATATTCCCATCAAAAAAAAGAAAAAAAGAAGAAGCTTTATATTAAAAAATGAAAAAAAAAATGTCTAGTTCATGGCATTGACACCACACCACGACAAAGATGTGTATTTTTCCCCCTCAGCCATTGGTATCTTCAATAAAACAAGGAGCCCAACTGGTCATGGATTTCAAAAATTATTGTTTAAAATGATGTGAAAACTGTGGTTTAAAAAGTATTGTTGAAATACGTGTTTTTAGAGCCCGTTTGGTCATAGATTTGAAAAATTGTTGTTTAAAATGATGTGAAAATTGTGGTTTAAAAAGTATTGTTGAAATACGTGTTTTTAGTGTTTAAAAAATAAAAAAAATGTGTTTGGTATCATAGTTTAAATAACATGTTTCAATATTCAATAAACAGAAATATGTGTTTGGTATTTGTGTTTGATTTTAGAAAAAAGCTGACTAGGTGGACTTTGGGATTCGGCATGCAGAGACTTAGGGATAATTGTGAGAGGAAGAGATGAGACATACCTGACCAGGTGAGCCCTTACCATTTTCAAGATAATTACCCAATTGCCACTGAGAACCTTTGTTTTGTTGTTTAAAAGCATGCTGGAAGTGATTTCAAAACTGTGTGTTTGAAAACCGGTTTTGGAACAATGTTTTCCAAACAACCTGTGTTTAAAATGGATGACTAAACACGTTTTTCTTTTTTTGGACACATATGTTCAGTGTTTAAACATTGAACGCATGTGTTTAAATTGGATGACCAAACCGCCTCAAAGTTTTCAAACTTCTGTTTTTTGTTTTTTCACTTTCTAGTTTTTTATAATTATATGTTGACTAAATTAAGTAAAAAAACAAGAAAAAGGAAGAAAAGGAAATCATAAATTTCTACTCACCCACCCATATGTTCTCCAACCAATCAGGTTTCATGCATAGTCACTCTTTAAGGTACACAGTCAACCCCAAATTGCTTGCTATTCCAAACCACTACAAATTTTCTTCAATTAATTCACCAAACAAGGACTAGCACAAGCACGAGCATGAACTTCAATTCGAAGAGTTGCAGCTTCAAAGCACAATATATTTGCATTGAGAGAGAGAGAGAGAGTCACGCCCCAAACTCAAAAGGGTCTAAAGCATGAGAAATACAACCCAAAGGTACTTGTAAATTTTTCCTTTTTGACAATTCAATCCAAATAATTCATACCAAGTACCAACATCAAGAATTTTCATAATAATTTCATTAAAGATACTCCCAAAATAAGTAAGAGTTCTATGCAATAATTACAAGAACCATTGGTCACAAAAGAATGGAGGTCTAAATAAATATAATTACATATCATCAGCTTGTCCCAAAAGTGGGAATAAAAGTCATGACCACTATTAGACACAGAGGAATGAGTCAAGCCTACTCTAAGATGTACATCATCTAAAGATCATCATCACAAAAGTCTAGCCTCCACTAGTAGTTAGTCTAACTACTTCTAGCCACAAAAACTTGTCTCAAAATTATTATTGCATAATCTGAAAAAGTTTGTAAAAGAATTGGATGAGACAAAGCCTAGTAAGTAACATAATTAATGAGCATAGGGGAAATGCAAGTTTCATGATGATGAATGATTTACAAAGCATGTTATAATTTGGGAATTTCCAAATAAATTCTACAAAACCATTACCAATAATAATATGACAAGAATGATTAAAATGATACGACACAAAGCTTCTCGAAATGTTGGCATGAAACTACGTACTACATTCTGTGAGCAATAACAATACAATTCCAAACCCAAGGCCACATGATAATGCTGTCACAAAGACGGAACTAATCTGCCGTCACAAAGATGAAACTAATCGCTGACACATAGCCGAAACTAAATATGCCGTTACAAAGACAAAAGTAATATGCCGTTACAAAGACGGAACTCAATAACCATCACAAAGACGGGTGCTAAGATACCAATGTCACACAGACTTTAGTATTTAGCTAGGTAATCACATGTCACAGCACATGGGTATAACATAAAGAGCTCACAAATTACATTTAATTCAAAATACATAGTTCATTTCCAAGTAGTTTCATAAAATATTTGAATGCCTAAGATATTCACAAAGTTCTCAAACCCTTCAAAACCATTTCTTGTCAAAAAGATTTTCTATTAGCTTCCCAAATAACATAGTTCAAAATAAAGCATCTTTAGAAATTGCAAACAATGCAATAATTTCCTAAAATCCATCATCAAAGGATTAAATCAACAATGCTTATTCTCCATACTAACAACTCATGCATTTTCCTATATGCAATACCAAACATGGTGCACTTTTCATAAATAATCATATACATTAAGGTTACAGCACAATAGTTTTTAGGAAAATATAGTTTCCATAAACAATTTTCCAAAATGTGTTTAACCCAACAATAACGTTTCATGCAACATGGTTATTTTCAAAAAATCACATTAAAAAGCTACTTACCTCGCAACCCACAAAAGCCTAAATTCCCAAGCTCCAAATGAGATTAGCTAGAATATAAACAATACCAAGCAAACCTATCATGATAAGCATAAGGCTTGACATTGCATCTAGCTATGATTTAGAGATTGCTAAATAAGCAATTAATTAGGCAAGCCTAAGTATTTAACCTCACAAGTAATGTATCCCACTTCAAAAGTTACCCAATAATTTAATTCACAAGGCATAGATTCCAATTTATTAAATTAACTCATTCAAGATCATCTCCCTCATGCTAAAATCTTAACAATTTATTAGTAACTCACGTAAGATTTACACATCATCATCAAGAGAGACCCATGAAACAAAATCACAATATCTACCAAGACAAGAATTTTAAATTTTCAACTAGCTCCAAATAAACTCAATAGTAATGGAAAATTAGATTTACCAACTTTCACATGGTATAACTCAAAACACCTAAATTTCCACCATAACAAACCTTAGATAACCACCATTGTAAAAACCACAAACCCACTCATCAAATAAATCTACCAAGACAAAACTCATACATATAAACACATTAATATCACTTCTAAAGCTCATAAATCACATGAATATCATTATCAAAACTTAGATTAAAAGAACATCTAGCCAAAGCATATAAACCCACCAAAGATTATGAATTTTTTAATTTAAATAATAGAGATGAGTGAGTCTTAGTTTTTTCTATAAAGTTTTCTCGTAAACTTCGCCCGAAAAAAATAACAGAGGTGGTGGAGAATGATGGGGTAGGTGGGGCACATGTGAGCCATAAAAAAAGAAAAATCTGACTTTCTCTTCTCTTCTTCTCCCTTATATATATATATATATATATATATTTTTTTTTTTTAAGGGCTGGGGCGTTACACAGAGAGAGAGAGAGAGAGAGAGAGACGGGGAAAGAGGGGAGTGGGGTTTGATATTTTATTTGAGTAAGAAATAAAGAGATTAACGTGATGATTGGCTTATTAGGGAATATGATTTCTTTTTGTTCATTAATTATAATTTATAATAGGACTATTTTACTGTTTGACATTTTGGGGAAAGGAGCAAATAGAGTTGCAACTCAATCTAATGTGTGGTTGTGGGTTCTAATTAGCTAAACTGGTAAAGTCTTTGATGGTTGTATAAGAGACCAGGGATTCAATCCCCGCTTACACCAAAATTGATTGGTGTCTTGGTCTGATAATAAAGAGCTATTATCAGTAGCGGACGCCATAGGTTGAAACTCTCTCTCTCAAAAAAAAAAAAAAATCTAATGAGTGGTACTGAATCATTTTTCAGTTTGAATTTTTTTGAGCTTTGAATTCTGGGATTTTAACTCTTGTTTGGTTCCGCAGAAAGCAAAGAAAAGAAAATGAAAGAAAGAAAACAAAATCGAATTTTAGTTTATAATAAACTAAAATGATTACCAATTACTCCCATAAACTGTCATTGTTATGATTGTTGAATTGATGATTAATATGAGTTTAGCGTGTTACATGTCAACCTATATTAGATGAACATGTCACATAATTTCCAATTGTTGTTTGATTTCCAAGATGTTCTGAGAATTTGAAGAACAGGAAGCTAACAATATCCACTCCAAACCTTTTATAAAATTCTACAATTTCATCTCCTCTATCTGTCTTTTTCGTGAACAAAAAGGAGTTCAAACTTCCCAATGTTGATATATATATATATATATATATATATATATATATGTTCCTAACATGAGAGTGGGCAGGAAAATATATTAGCATGTCTGGCATCTACTCTCTTATCTATGTAATGCAGCTAAGACAAAATCTTATACAAGTTTTGGCGTAGCTTATCTCAAATGACAAGTTCAAAAGTGCTATACACAGAGTCCTGGCAAACCAAGTAGGCCTTAGAATTTCAGTGGCATGCTTCTTCAGCACTCATCTACAGCCAGTCAATCAGCTTTATGGTCCAATAAAAGAGTTGTTATCAGATGACAATCCTCCTTTATACTGGGAAACTCTGGTGAGGGAATATGCTTTCTCTTATGCCTTGAAAGGACTTGGCAATGCTGCACTTGCTCTCTTCAGACTCTGAATTTTGGATGGAAGAAAACTAAAGTAGGCAGATAAGAACTATATGCCTGAAGTATCTACAATATGACATTAAATTTTTAGAAGTCCTCCAAACCAATCAATCACGTGTTAGTTTGTGTTGTTCCAAAAATTGTGTGTCTGTGTGTATGATTGCGTTTCTGAAACTTGAGAATGTACCTACAGTTGGTACTTGGGTTGTATATTTTATCACACTGCTAGTATTTTAAAGCATGTGAGTCCAAGATTTATTTAGAAATAGTCACTAACTCGTGCATTCTCTTGTTTGAATTGTGATCATTCTACTTTTTTTTTGTTTGGGTATTTATAGATTTGATTAGCATTTTTAATGATAATTTTTCTTTCCATTTTCACAGACCTGGGGAGGTTGTTTGAATAAAAAAAATAATTGGAATGCATTCCACAACAAAGAAACACACTATATATGAAATGAAATGAAAGAGAAAAAGAAGGGTGATAGATGTGTGAAAACATATCAGAAACAGATATGTGAAACCAAGCATTAGTGGCGGTGGAGACATTTGCCAAAAAGCGAAATTTACCATCAACATATAGCAAAAGTAGGCTGCATCAGTGAAGCAAAAGGCATAATTTTTTGCTGCCGAGCTACAGTGCACAGTCATCTTTGGCTGTGCATTGTAGCTAAAGATGGTTTAAAAAAAAAATTAAAAGATATATTATTTTATTATGTTGGTATGATGGTTGTTGTTTATTGTAGTAGATATATTATTTTATTATGTTGTTTATATTATTTTATTGTGTTGAATGCTAAAATAAAACGACTAATGTTAGGTGTTTTATAAAGTAAAATAGTAAAATAGGTAAATAATTTTTTGTGGTGTCAAATTGCTAAAGTTTTGTGACCAACCAATGCTGATGCTAAGTAATACTTTTCAGCTTTCCATCCCTTGAAACTAAAAATAAGAGAGAGAGAGAGAGAGAATAAGGAGGAGGAAGAGAGGAAGGAACCTATCAAAAGATGATAGTTGTAATCCTGATTTTGATTGATGTGAATTTGTGTGTTCTTTTCCTTAGAATCTGATCTGTATTAACTGGCAGGTGAGAACCAATACAAAAAAATCTGTAAGGTTTTAATAAAATATTTACCTTCTCTAACATTGATGACAGAGTTATGAATGTGTAGTTTGAGGAACTAGTCAAAGTCTGCTGCAATCATCATCAATGTTGTAATAGATTATTGATTTTCAGATTTAAGTTTTTTTTTTTTTTTTTGAGAAAATTTTTAGATTAAAGTTGATGCTTGCAATAGAAATAAATAATTTTTTTTGAATATTTGAGACACAGGTGGACATTTGCTGCCACAAATTAGTGGACTAAGGAATTCGCCTAATATATTAGTGGTAATTATTGTCTGCCATTACTTAATAACCTTTACCTTCACTCCTCTCCTCATCTACTGCTCAAGAAAAACTTGACCATGAAAATAAACTCCATCACTCAATTTATAATCTCCAATTGGTGACACTTTTGGCATCAGAGATCATTCTGGGTGTTGATTCTCTTGTCAATGTATTCAATCTGTTTGGATTACATCTTGATGATGCAGAATATAATGATTTGAGCACATATTAATGCTTGTGAAAGATTTTTTGATGGTGATGATTGATCATGAGCGTAATGAAGACAACAATTGAACTATCTAAACAATTTGTTGGCTCTCACAGCATGAACAAGGAGAATTACTTCAATAAATCTTATTGCAGTTTATTTATTTATTTTTGTATGTTAGTTAAAATTAAACGTAGTGACCCCACTAAGATTACTAATTATAGACTTAGGGTCTATTTGGAATTCGCTTATTTTGTTGAAATTAAAAACTTTTTGCTGAAAGTACTATAAATAAAAATAAAAATTACTTGAAATAGTACAGTGAGACTCATGAATAGTATCAAAAAATACAATAAGACTTATGAATAATATCAAAAATAAACTAAATAGTAAAATAAACTGATTTTTTAATATGAAGTCAAAGCACATTCAAAGACTATTGCTGCCAAAACAGGACTATAATATAATGTGTTATTAATTAGTTATTTTTGTATTCAATTTAATTATGACATGTTTGCTTATTAAAATATATGCCTCAGATAAGAAAAAGATATAGAAAAATATCACCTCACCTCACCCACACAATAAACATGGCATTGTCCTTTTCTCCAAAAAAAAAAGAAAAAGAAAAAATGGCATTGTCCTCAGACCTCACCTTATGTGGTTTGACTCATAGTACCCCCACGTGTTCCACGCTAAAAGTCAATTAAATGAGCCAGAGCATGAGATCTGCCTCTCACAGACAAGTGAGCCCCACAGCAGGTCTCCCACGCCAGCGCATGAGATACCACCTCCAATTAAATTCACTCTAAAAATCAAGTGGTCAACAAAAGCTGTGTTTCGTTGGTTGTAGATTTAGGACTTTGGCGTCCCTTTAAACTCCAAAACTGTTTCTTTTACTCCCAACTCCAAAATTTTGATCCTAAAGAATACTACCAGAAAAATGGACACCCATCTGAACCAAAATTCAGTCCAAGATGTTTTAGCCTATGATAGACAGAAAGAGCTGACAGCCTTTGATGATACTAAGGCAGGTGTTAAAGGACTTGTTGACTCTGGGATAGTGAAAATCCCTCCCATATTTGTGATGCCAATAGATGAACTCTTATGTGAGAAATCATATTCAGGATCAACCCACCTCCAGGTTCCACTGATAGACCTCAAAGACATCCATGAAGGCAGTGTTCAACGAAAACAAGTTGTTGAGGAAATTCAGCATGCTTCAGAGACATGGGGGCTCTTCCAGATTGTGAATCATGGGATCTCTGAAGATGTCATGGATGATATGATCAAAGGAATTCGCAGATTTCATGAACAACCAACTGAAGTAAAAAGGGAGTATTACTCCCGTGATGTACCAAAGAACGTGAAATTTTTTAGTAATTATCAGCTTTATAAGGCAAAATTTGCTAACTGGAGAGACTCTTTGTCTTTTTCCATGGCTCCTGTTGCTCCAAGTCCTGAAGAATATCCAGCAGGCTGCAGGTACCACTAGTCCTTATGGTGTAATATGCATAAACATGTTCTCTTTCTTTGATCTTCAAGTTTGCTTTGAATACTTGCAACAGCAATATGATAAAAAGTAGCTGCCAAATATGATGATGGATATTTGATTCATAGAATGGTTAACACTTTCATTTTGAGAGATTAAAAAAAATTCTCTATATGGTCCTAAAATAAAATTTTATCAAGGAACAATAAGGAGTCATTAGAAGAAAATATATCCAGAACCCAACAATAGAGACGAAGAGATCCTTTTCCAAGATTTACTCCAACTTTTTTTTTGATAAAAGTGAGTGATGAACTTTGAAGAAAACAAAAATCTCTGTGAGAATTCTGAGAAATAAATTGTCAAGACAGTTTTTTCTTCCCAAGGAATTATAACAGAATTAAACAAAAGACTTGAATTAAATAAATTTGAAATTTAAAGGACTTAATTGAATGAAAGTAAAGTTAGAGGTCTGAAATAAGTTTCAATCAAACTTAGAGGGTTCAATTTGCATTTTAGCCAATAAAAATTTTTCATATTATAAACTCTGTTCTAATAAAAAGTGTAAACATTGACACTTAGTCTAATCCATAAAATTTTCCCATCAACTAAACATTATTTCCTTGCACAAAATTGGGCTCTCCAATTTTAGATGGAAGATGTTTTGAAATAAAAAGAAATAGGATGTGCAGCAGTAGCCACATAATTATAACATTGCAGTTGATGTGTGTTTCCTGATGCTAAGTAAGGTGAATTAAGCAACTCCTGAGAAGGCATACTTCAGATACAGCATATATGGTGAGAATTTGACGTGGAATAATTGTCTGTATATCTATCCATTGCATAGCTTTCTAATTAAACAAATTGCAGGGACATTGTAATCAGTTATTCACAGCAAGTAAAGAGGCTGGGACTTACCCTCTTGGAGTTACTATCCGAGGGCCTTGGGCTCAGATCTAATCATCTGGCTGAGATGGAGTGTGCTGCAGGACACAGCCTTGTCTGTCACTACTGTCCAGCATGCCCTGAGCCTAACAGAACAATGGGAACCAGTGAGCACACAGATTCTGATTTCTTCACTATTCTTCTACAAGACCAAATTGGAGGCCTACAAGCCCTTTACCAAAATCAGTGGGTTGATATCCCTCCAGTGACAGGAGCTTTAGTGGTTAATCTTGGGGACCTTTTTCAGGCAAGTACAGCTACACATCATACAAGAAACAATCTATTAAGAAGTGACATTGTGAATGATTCCCAATTACTCCCATAAACTGTCTTTGCTATGACATTTGAATTTGATTAATATGCGTTACCTATCAAATAAAGATGATTAATATGAGTTTTGTATGTGACACCTATATTTAATGAACTTGTCACATAATTTCCACATATTGTTTGGTTTCCAAGATGTTTTGAGACATTGAAGGACAGGGAAACTAACAATATCCACTTAGAAACCTGTTATATCATTCTACAATTTCATCTCTTTCTATCTGTCTTTTTTGACAACAAAAACAAATTCCAATGTTTAGAAAACATGCAAAAGTAAAGAATGAAAAAATTTTAAAGCTTCTATGACCCTTATATTGCCTAATTTGGGATCTACTTTACCATCTCAACAACGTAGCTAAGACAAAATCTAGTACAAATATAAAACATGTGAATGTAACAACATTGTTTTGGTGCAGCTTATCTCAAATGACAAGTTCATAAGTGCGACACATAGAGTCCTGGCCAACCAAGTAGGCCCTAGAATATCAGTGGCATGTTTCTTCAGCAATCATATGCAGAAGCAGATGCAGCCAATCAATCGGCTTTATGGTCCAATAAAAGAGTTGTTATCAGATGACAATCCTCCTTTATACAGGGAAACATCGGATAAGGAATTTGCTCTCTGGTATGTCTCAAAAGGACTTGGCAACTCTGCACTTGATCATTTCAGACTTTGAGTTTTGGAAGGAAGGAATTTATGCTTGAAGTATATGCAATTTGACATTAAATTTTCAGAAGTCCCCCAAACCAATCAATCACATGTGTTGGTTTGTGTTGTTCCAAATATTGTGCATGTGTGTGTCTGTATGATTGTGTCTCTGAACCTTGAGAATGAACCTACAGTTGGGTTGCACATTTATCTAAAGTTTGCATTCCACAACAAATAAACACACTAATATTGGAAATTATAAACTTAATATAACATGCATGCTGCAATAATATAGAAATTATACTTATATTGGAGAAAAAAAAAATACTGCAATTCTAAACTTAATGTAACATGCTACATGTGTTCCATGAAATGGCAATATACATTTTAAAACAAAAAAAAATTCTTGGATATGTTCAAATTAGTCAATCAATTATAGTATATTACCAAAAAAAAAAAAAAATTTCTCCATTTTAATTAACCAATACTATAATTATGTAATTTAAACCTTTTATTAAATTACTATATATATATATATATATATATATATATCTATATATATGCACTATCTATTGTTGTTGAATACAAAGTACATTATACGTTCCATTATATAAAACTTAAAAAAAATAATTATATTATATTTTTCTACACATTGCTTGAGTATGCTACTAATGTTCATAAATTATAAAATATAAGAGAATCAATATGATTTACGACCAAAGAATGCGACACAACGTGGGCAAACAACCCATGAAAGGGATGGTTCATAAACTATAAGAGAGAAAGCCATCAAAGTAATACAAATTACAAATTACAAGTCATGTAAACATTTGAAATTCATTTTAGTTGCTTTCAATATCAATGGTCAAATTATATAAATAAATACATACATATATATATATATATATATATATATATATATAGAGAGAGAGAGAGAGAGAGAGAGAGAGAGAGAGAGAGAGGGCTATGTTTGCAATGGACCAAATCTCAAGTGTCTTTTTGTATTTTGGGCAAAAATTAAAGTACATGATGAAACCCAATTTTTGCGTAAAAAGGTACAAACCAAAATCTTTTTTAGAAAAGGAAAAAAAAATATGAAAACACTGTAACATGAAATTTTTTTTGAAAAACTAAATTACACATATAATTGACATTAAAGTGCATAAAATAAGAACATATAATTTCATTTTGGCCCTTTACATTTATAAATTTTCATTTTGGCATTTCATGTTTGATTGATTTTTTATTTTGTTGTTTGATACATTTTTTTTGTTTGCTCCTTCAAGAAAATGAAAATTTTAAAACACAACGGTCAATAGGAAAACTGATAAAACATGCATGAAGGAGCAAAATAAAAAATTTAAATTACAAATAATCAAAATGAAAACAATTTTAAATTTTAAGGAACAAAAATATTCTTTATCACTTTATCCTAACATGCTAAAAAGTATAAGGGATGCGAGAAGAGGACAAAGAAACCCACAATTTCTTGTCACCTAATTATTATTATTTTTTGGATGGGTTCTTGTGGTCTTGTCACCTTTATGGCCAACTAACGTTGACAAAGTTAGGAGATGATATGGCTAAGCTACCTAATTATTAATATATATATATATATATATATATATATATATATATAAAATAGATTACTTCAAATAAAACACGTGGGAATTTTTATTTTGGTGGGCGGGACTACCGAAAGATTGCCGTGATCTATAAGTGCAACTAATAATTTATGGAGGTTTTCCCATAAAAAAAAAAAATTTACGGAGGTTTTTGCTATTTTTCCAAATTAGTGTTAGTTTACTTTAAAAATTATTGCAGAATGCTTACGGTATTGGCTTGCAAACATTGGAGACGACGTAAGTACGATACATATTCTAAAATAATTATGTGCAGTGGTTGCTTTAAAATTTTTTCATAAGATATTTCTTAAGAAGTATAAATTACACAATTTAATAAAAAAAATTGATCTTGGGCTTTTTTCTTGGGGTCTATTGGGCATTTGGGCTTGCTATGTTATAATTTTTTTTTTTTTCTAGATTCTAGTTCAAAATTTTTTTTTGGTCTTCTTTTTGCTTGAAAGCTCCAATATATTGTTAAGTAGAACAAATTATTTAGAAAAGTTTAATTTTATTGGCATAAAAAAAACTGAGGGTGTTTCCAAATTTTTTTTGAAGGGTAGACAAATATAAAATTTTAAATTACTATATATATAAAATAAAAAAAAATCAGGTCAAGTGGTCCTATGACCACCCTGGCCTTCAAGTACTGCCGCCCTAATCATGTGTCACCTCCATATCCTATCCAATGCAAAGAGTAAGGGAAGCCTTATTTTTCCTTATAAAACTTCATTTAGTATATCAAGCTATACAAAGTACTAGGGCATATATATCTTGTTTTTATAAAATAAATAAATACTAGGGCAGATCTTTGAGTTGAGATTTTTTACCTTTTTTTTTTTGCGGGTTACCCAAAAAAGAATGTGCTTTTCATTAGTTAAAAAAAAAAAAAAAAAAAAAAAATAAGACCATACACTTTTGTGTGACAATTTTGCTGTGACATATTGTAAGTGGTGAAAAAGAAAAGTATCCATTTGCATGGGGTTCTAATTAAATAGACTATCAAGGTCATTATTATAAGTTATTCTTATCACGTAAAGAGGCTAACTGAACAATATGATTAACAATCAAAGCATATGACACAACGTGAGTATGCAACCTATAGAAGAGATGGCTTATAAATTATAAGAGATAAGGGTATAATATGATTTACAACCAAAGCATGTGACTGTCACATGCTTTGGTTCATAACTTATAATAGAGAAAGCCATCAAAGTAATACAAATTGCAAATTACAGTAACTAAATGAGTTACAACACGTCAACACCACCTCAATAAAATCTAGGCGTCCATACTCATTATTTCTGATGCCAACATTGAATCTCATGCACATTCATACAATCACTAAAATTGGAATTACTTCAACAAAATCCAGCCCAAAGACAATGACTGAACAAAAGGAAAACAACAAAAACAAAATAAAAACTCAAAGCACATTCAGACAATTCCAAAATTTTCACTTCCGAAAAGTAAATATTGAACAAAGCGTCACTTCGGCAGTTCGGCTGCAACATTTAAGTCGTTCTTGGAGGTCTTTTGTTGAACACTACACATACCCTTGTTGACATATAATAACATCCTTTACAAATATGATTTTACCTTTATGAATAATGAATCCATTACGCGCGAACTAATCATTGTATAATTGGAAACTTCGTCCTCGTTGCATAGTATACTATGTACCATTCCAAATTAATTATCATAATTTTTTGATGAAAATAAATCATCATAATTAAGTACGTACTTTCCAGTTTACAAGGAAACAAGTCATGTCAACTTTTGAAATTAAACAATATATATATATATATATATATAGTTGGGTTCAAGTTATACCTGCTATATCTCTAAGCGATATTACACCACTTAATAACTTATTATTAGATGCGAATTTGACAAATCTACTATTGGATTACATTATATTCATTTACTCTCCATGCTTGCAAAGTTTCATGGTGATCAAAGATTAATAGTCATGTTATCAATCAATTGTTTAAATTTAAGTTTTTGTAGTTTAAAATAATTCAGAAAAGATGAGTTTATGGATCACAAGGTAAATAACATCCGATTAGAATGAAAATTGGCTTGCATGTTAAGCACATATAGAATATATAATTCAACGGTGAGATTCTTAAAATATGAATTTAATAATAAGTTATTGCGTGATAACATTGCTTAGAGTTACACCAGATGTAACTTTAACCTAACTCATATATATATATATATATATATATATATATATGTATATAAAATTCAATAGTTACATCAATGGGGAAGGTGAGTTGAATCTGAGTCATCTACCCCTCCTGAGTCCTGACGAAGATATGACCGTATCATTGAACTAACAACTTTAACTATAACCATTGATTTTACCATTATTATATTAAATAAAGTATATCTAAAGAAGCTTTATATTAAAAAAATGAAAAAAGAAAGAAAAGAAATGTCTGGTTCATGGCATTGACACCACACCACGACAAAGATGAGTACTTTTCCCCCCCACCATTCTTACCTTCAACAAAACAAAGTTTTCAGACTTTTGTTTTTGTTTTTTGTTTTTTCACTTTCTAGTTTTCATAATTATTTGTTGACTAAATTAAGTAAAAATAAAAAGAAAAAAAAGGAGAAAAGGAAATCATAAGTTTCTACTCACCCACCCATATGTTCTCCAACCAATCAGGTTTCATGCATAGTCACTCCTCATTTTTTTTTTTTCCTCTCCTTTTTTGTCTCTTCACAATTCCCGTAAGATCATCTCTCTTCTCTTTCTTCGTTTTATCTATTTTATTTTGGTAAATTATAATTTTGGTTCCTAAAGTTTGTCTTATATGTCCAAATAATTTTTAACGTTTCAAATATGTCATATGGTGAATGAAAAAAGCTAACGTGGCTAATGGTATTATTAAAATATTTATTTTCTGTCACCTAAGTAGCCACATATGCTACCACATGTCTTTAGTTTTAAAAAATAAAATAAAAGATTAGGAATTTGTTTATTTTGAACAAATGTGAAATTTTATTTTCTTCATTTTCTTTCCTTTGCTTTCTCGAGAACCAAACAGGAATAAAAAGTAGTATTCAAAACTCAATCTCCTTCCTTTTTCCCACGTTTTTCCAGCAACACAACAAGGAAAAAAAAATTCTTTGGAGCTTAGAGAAGTCATTATAAAATCGTTATTCTCACATAAAAATATTATTCCTTTTATCAACTGAATACAAAAATGAAACTCCAAATAAGGTACACAGTCAACCCCTAATTGCTTGCTATTCCAAACCACCACAAATTTTCTTCAATTAATTCACCAAACAAGGACGAGCACAAGCACGAGCATGAACTTCAATTCGAAGAGTTGCAGCTTCAAAGCACAATATCTTTGCACTGAGAGAGAGAGAGAGAGAGAGAGAGAGAGAGAGAGTGTGTGTGTGTGTGTCATGCCCCAAACCCAAAAGGGTCCAAAAAGCATGAGAAATACAACCCAAAGGTACCTGTAAAATTTTCCTTTTTGACAATTCAATCCAAATAATTCATACCAAGTACCAACATCAAGAATTTTCATAATAATTTCATTAAAGATACTCCCAAAGTAAGTTAGAGTTCTATGCAATAATTACAAGAACCATTGGCCACAAAAGAATGGAGGTCTAAATAAATATAATTACATATCATCAGCTTGTCCCAAAAGTGAGAATAAAAGTCATGACCACTATTAGATACAAAAGAATGAGTCAAGCCTACTCTAAGATGTACATCATCTAAAGATCATCATCACAAAAGTCTAGCCTCCACTAGCAGTTATTCTAACTACTGCTAGCTAGAAAAACTTGTCTCAAAATTATTATTGCATACTCTGAAAAAGTTTGTAAAAGAATGGGATGAGACAAAACCTAGTAAGTAACATAATTAATGGGTGTAGGGGAAATCCAAGTTTCATGATGATGAACAATTTACAAAGCATGTTATAATTTGGGAATTTCCAAATAAATTCTACAAAAATATTTCCAATAATAATATGACAAGAATGATTAAATGATATGACACAAAGCTTCTCAAAATGTTGGCATGAAACTACATACTACATTTTGTGAGCAATAACAATACAATTCCAAACCTAAGGCCACAGGACAATGTTGTCATAAAGATGGAACTAATCTGCCGTCATAAAGGCAGAGCTAATCGCCGACACACAACCGGAACTAAATATGCCGTCACAAAGACGAAACTAATATGCCATCACAAAGACGGAACTCAATAACCATCACAAAGATGTGTGCTAAGATACCAATGTCACATAGACTTTAGTATTTAGCTAGGTAATCACATGTCACAGCACATGGATAGAACATAAAGAGCTCAAAAATTACATTTAATTCAAAATACGTAGTTCATTTCCAAGTAGTTTCATAAAATATTTGAATACCTAAAATATTCATAAAGTTCTCAAAGCTTTCAAAATCATTTCTTGTCAAAAAGAGTTTCTATTAACTTCCCAAATAACATAGTTCAAGAAAAAGCATCTTTAGAAATTGCAAACAATGCAATAATTTCCTAAAATCCGTCATCAAAGGATTAAATCAACAACGCTTATATTCTCCATACTAACAACTCATGCAATTCCTTATATGCAATACCAAATATGATGCACTTTTCATAAATAATCATATACATTAAGGTTACAACACAATAGTTTTAGGAAAATATAGTTTCCATAAACAATTTTTCAATATGTGTTTAATCCAAAAATAATGTTTCATGCAACTTGATTATTTTAAAAAAAATCCCATTAAAAAGCTACTTACCACGCAACCCGCAAAAGCCTAAATTCCCAAGCTCCAAAGGAGATTAGCTAGAATATAAACAATACCAAGCAAACCTATCACGATATGCATAAGGCTTGACATTGCATCTAGCTATGAATTAGAGATTGCTAAATAAGCAATTAATTAGGCAGGCCTAAGTATTTAACCTCACAAGTAATGTATCCCACTTCAAGAGTTACCCAATAAGCTAATTCATAAGGCATAGAATCCAATTTATAAAATTAACCCATTCAAGATCATCTCCCTCATGCTAAAATCTTAACAAATATTAGTAACTCCCGTAAGATTAATTTTACACATCATCATCAAGAGAGACCCATAAAACAAAATCACAATATCTACAAAGACAAGAATTTTAAATTTTCAACGAGCTCTAAATAAACTCAATAGTAATGGAAAATTAGATTTACCAACTCTCACATGATATAACTCAAAACCCCTAAATTTCCACCATAACAAACCTTAGATAGCCACCATTGTAAATACATATAAACACATGAATATCACTTCCAAAACTCATAAATCACATGAATATCATTATCAAAACTTAGATTAAAAGAACATCTAGCAAAAGCATATAAACCCACCAAAAGATTATGAATTTTTTAATTCAAATAATAGAGATGAGTAAGTCTTAGCTTTTTCCTATGAAGTTTTCCCCTAAACTTCGTTGAAAAAAGATTACGGAGGTGGTGGGGAATGATGGGGTAGGTGGGGCATGTGTGAGCCATAAAAAAAAAAAAAAAAAAAAAGACTTTCTCTCCCCTCTTCTTCTTCTTTTTTTTTTTCTTAATTTTTTTAAGGGTTGGGGCATTACACACACAGAGAGAGAGAGAGAGAGAGAGAGAGAGAGAGAGAGAGAAACGGGGAAAGAGGGGAGTGGGGTTTGATATTTTATTTGAGTTTGAGTAAGAAATAAAAAGATTGACGTGATGAATGGCTTATTACGGAATATGATTTCTTTTTGTTCATTAATTATAATTTATAATAGGACTATTTTACTGTTTGAAATTTTGGGGAAAGGACTAAGCAAATAGAGTTGCAACTAGGGGTGTATACAATTCGATTCGGTCGGTTTTGGAGAGGTTTTTTGCACCACACGTATAGGGTGCGGTTTCCCCCTATGCTTAACCGCACCTCACTTTTGGAAGATAAAAACCGGTCTACACAAGGTGCGGTTAATCTTTGTGATTCATTCAGTTATATAGACTGGATTTTTAAAAATTCATATTCTAAGCTTTGGCCTTTTAGGCCTTTAAAAGATAGCATTTTGAGCCCATTTTGACTTCTTTTTAACTGACTTCTTTTTAACTAAGCCTTTCTTTATCAAGTTTCAACCACAAGAAGGCAACTCCAAACCTGTCACCAAACTCATAACATTCCAATTATAGTCTTATAGAGTATCAAGCCTCAACTATAATATAACTTAAATTCAACCTGTCAAATTAAACATGTATTTATTAAACACATTAACACATATTAACAAATCTAAACTTGTCACAACATTCCAAATCAAACACACAATTATAAAGTATCAAGTCTCAACCATAACAAGAGAATTCTAGCATTGTAGCAACATTAACATTAATATTTCTATCATAGTAATCACATCAAATATAAGCAGTAGCACAGCCCCAAGAAGGAGTAGTAGTGCAGCACTACAAAATAGTCAAGTAGTGCTTGAGAAGCACTATACAAATATACATAATGAATGTTGGACCAGAATATACAATTGGTACACTACACAACTAAATATTTTAATTTCACAAAAAATGGAGGCAGTCTAGTCTACTAAGACTAATAGTCTAATAATTTTCAAGTGTGTTCAGTGCTTGTGTTGTCATGTGTGCATCTAGTAAATAAAAATAAAGGACAAAGTAGCAAAGAAGCAACAAGCCGGCAACAGCAGCAGCCCAAGCACCCAAACACTCCTAATTTGGTCCTCTCCATGATTAAGTAAGCAATTCAACTACAAAAAATTTCTGCAATCAGCTAGCCAACAAGTCCAACTCCAACTCCAAGTCATCATATACAAAAAACTCCATCCCTACAATGTCAAACCCTAAAAAATAATGATAAGTGGAAAGTAGAAAGCAATACATGACAATTAATACCATTACAAATAGCAGCCAAATTACATATAATTTTCAAGTTACCTTAGGTAGCTAAGTCTAATAAAAACAACCACCACCACCAGTCCACAGCACAAAAAAAAAAAAAAAAAAAAAAAAAAAATCTCCAATTTTTTTCTTCAACCCAGACCAAACAAAATAAAAAATCACAAGAAACCCACCCGATCGACAAGCAAGCACTCTGATCGGCGTCAACAATCATGGCTGATCGGTGGCAACACCCACACCCACCACCACGAAACCCACCCGAGCCACCCACTGATGTCGACAAACCCAGCCACAACCCACTCATGCTGACGAACCCAGCCACCCATCAACGCCGATCTACCCACACAACCACAACCACCACCACACCACAGCCCACAGAAGGAAAAAAAAAAAAATAATAAGCCGGGGTCTGCGGTGTGGATCGGCGGCAGGGTTTGCAACGTGAGCCAGTGGCGTGGGTCGGTAGCGTGGAGGTGGGCTGGCAGCGGTGAGAGGAAGTTGAGAGAGAGCTGAGAGAGTTGAGAGAGAGAGAGAGGTGAGAGTTGAGAGAGATCAGAGTTGAGAGAGAGAGAGAGAGAGAGGTAAAATTTTAATGCGGCCAGGAATAAATTTTTTTTTTTTTTTTTTAGCTCTAAGCTACAGTGCACAATAGATGTGCACTGTAGCAAATCATCTAAAAAAAAATGTATAGCTCCATTGCTGGAGCAAGTTTTTTGTGTGTGAGGAGCTAAAATATACCAATATGGCTTTTTAGCACCACTACTGCGAATGATTTACAACCAAAGCATGTGACTGTCACATGCCTTGGTTCATAACTTATAATAGAGAAAGCCATCAAAGTAATACAAATTGCAAATTACAATAACTAAATGAGTTACAACACCACCTCAATAAAATCTAGGCGTCCATACTCATTAATTCTGATGCCAACATTGAATCTCATGCACATTCATACAATCACTAAAATTGGAATTGCCTCAACAAAATCCAGCCCAAAGACAATGACTGAACAAAAGGAAAACAACAAAAACAAAATAAAAACTCAAAGCACATTCAGACAATTCCAAAATTTTCACTTCCAAAAAGTAAATATTGAACAAAGCGTCACTTCGGCAGTTCGGCTGCAACATTAAAGTTGTTCTTGGAGGTCTTTTGTTGAACACTACACATACCATTGTTGACATATAATAACATCCTTTACAACTACTCATTGTATAATTGGAAATTTCGTCCTCATTGTATAGTATACTATGTACCATTCCAAATAAATTATCATAATTTTTTGATGAAAATAAATCATCATAATTACGTACGTACTTCACAGTTTATAAGGATACAAGTCATGTCAATTTTTGAAATTAAACAATTTATATATAAATATATATATATATATATATATATATATAATTCAATAGTTACATCAGCAGGGAAGGTGAGTTGAATCTGACTCATCTAACCCTCATTAGTCCTGACGAAGAGATGACTAAAAACAGAGTTTAACTATAACAACTCATTTTACCATTATTATATCAAATAAAGTATATCTAAAGAAGCTTTATATTCCCATCAAAAAAAAGAAAAAAAAAAAAGCTTTATATTAAAAAATGAAAAAAAAAAAAATGTCTGGTTCATGGCATTGACACCACACCACGACAAAGATGAGTATTTTTCCCCCTCAGCCATTGGTATCTTCAATAAAACAAGGAGCCCGAATGGTCATGGATTTCAAAAATTATTGTTTAAAATGATGTGAAAACTGTGGTTTAAAAAGTATTGATGAAATACGTGTTTTTAGAGCCTGTTTGGTCATGGATTTCAAAAATTGTTGTTTAAAATGATGTGAAAATTGTGGTTTAAAAAGTATTGTTGAAATACGTGTTTTTAGTGTTTAAAAAAAAAAAAAAAGTGTTTGGTATCATAGTTTAAATAACATGTTTCAATATTCAAAAAACAGAAATATGTGTTTGGTATTTGTGTTTGATTTTAGAAAAAAGCTGACTAGGTGGACTTTGGGATTCGGCGTGCAGAGACTTAGGGATAATTGTGAGAGGAGGAGATGAGACATACCTGACCAGGTGAGCCCTTACCATTTTCAAGATAATTACCCAATTGCCACTGAGAACCTTTGTTTTGTTGTTTAAAAACAAGCCGGAGGTGATTTCAAAACTGTGTGTTTGAAAACCGGTTTTGGAACAATATTTTCCAAACAAACTGTGTTGAAAATGGATGACTAAACACATTTTTCTTTTTTTGGACACATATGTTCAGTGTTTAAACATTGAACGCATGTGTTTAAATTGGATGACCAAACCGCCTCAAAGTTTTCAAACTTCTGTTTTTTGTTTTTTCACTTTCTAGTTTTTATAATTATATGTTGACTAAATTAAGTAAAAAAACAAGAAAAGGAAGAAAAGGAAATCATAAGTTTCTACTCACCCACCCATATGTTCTCCAACCAATCAGGTTTCATGCATAGTCACTCTTTAAGGTACACAGTCAACCCCAAATTGCTTGCTATTCCAAACCACTACAAATTTTCTTCAATTAATTCACCAAACAAGGACTAGCACAAGCACGAGCATGAACTTCAATTCGAAGAGTTGCAGCTTCAAAGCACAATATCTTTGCACTGAGAGAGAGAGAGAGAGAGAGAGAGAGAGAGAGAGAGAGAGAGAGAGAGTGTGTGTGTGTGTGTGTGTGTCACGCCCCAAACCCAAAAGGGTCCAAAAAGCATGAGAAATACAACCCAAAGGTACTTGTAAAATTTTCCTTTTTGACAATTCAATCCAAATAATTCATACCAAGTACCAACATCAAGAATTTTCATAATAATTTCATTAAAGATACTCCCAAAGTAAGTTAGAGTTCTATGCAATAATTACAAGAACCATTGGCCACAAAAGAATGGAGGTCTAAATAAATATAATTACATATCATCAGCTTGTCCCAAAAGTGGGAATAAAAGTCATGACCACTATTAGATACAAAAGAATGAGTCAAGCCTACTCTAAGATGTACATCATCTAAAGATCATCATCATAAAAGTCTAGCCTCCACTAGCAGTTAGTCTAACTACTGCTAGCTAGAAAAACTTGTCTCAAAATTGTTATTGCATACTCTGAAAAAGTTTGTAAAAGAATGGGATGAGACAAACCCTAGTAAGTAACATAATTAATGGGTGTAGGGGAAATGCAAGTTTCATGATGATGAATAATTTACAAAGCATGTTATAATTTGGGGATTTCCAAATAAATTCTACAAAAATATTTCCAATAATAATATGACAAGAATGATTAAATGGTACGACACAAAGCTTGTCAAAATGTTGGCGTGAAACTACATACTACATTTTGTGAGCAATAACAATACAATTCCAAACCCAAGGCCACATGACAATGCTGTCATAAAGATGGAACTAATCTACCATCATAAAGGCGGAGCTAATCGCCGACACACAGCCGGAACTAAATATGCCATCACAAAGACGAAACTAATATGCCATCACAAAGACGGAACTCAATAACCATCACAAAGATGTGTGCTAAGATACCAATGTCACATAGACTTTAGTATTTTGCTAGGTAATCACATGTCACAGCACATGGATAGAACATAAAGAGCTCAAAAATTACATTTAATTCAAAATACGTAGTTCATTTCCAAGTAGTTTCATAAAATATTTGAATACCTAAAATATTCATAAAGTTCTCAAAGCCTTCAAAATCATTTCTTGTCAAAAAGATTTTCTATTAACTTCCCAAATAACATAGTTCAAGATAAAGCATCTTTAGAAATTGCAAACAATGCAATAATTTCCTGAAATCCATCATCAAAGGATTAAATCAACAATGCTTATATTCTCCATACTAACAACTCATGCAATTCCTTATATGCAATAATAAATATGATGCACTTTTCATAAATAATCATATACATTAAGGCTACAACACAATAGTTTTAGGAAAATATAGTTTCCATAAACAATTTTCCAATATGTGTTTAATCCAAAAATAACATTTCATGCAACATGATTATTTTCAAAAAATCCCATTAAAAAGCTACTTACCTCGCAACCCGCAAAAGCCTAAATTCCCAAGCTCCAAAAGAGATCAGCTAGAATATAAACAATACCAAGCAAACCTATCACGATAAGCATAAGGCTTGACATTGCATCTAGCTATGAATTAGAGATTGCTAAATAAGCAATTAATTAGGCAGGCCTAAGTATTTAACCTCACAAGTAATGTATCCCACTTCAAAAGTTACCCAATAAGCTAATTCATAAGGCATAGAATCCAATTTATAAAATTAACCCATTCAAGATCATCTCCCTTATGCTAAAATCTTAACAAATATTAGTAACTCCTGTAAGATTAATTTTACACATCATCATCAAGAGAGACCCATAAAACAAAATCACAATATCTACCAAGACAAGAATTTTAAATTTTCAACGAGCTCTAAATAAACTCAATAGTAATGGAAAATTAGATTTACCAACTCTCACATGATATAACTCAAAACCCCTAAATTTCCACCATAACAAACCTTAGATAGCCACCATTGTAAATACATATAAACACATGAATATCACTTCCAAAGCTCATAAATCACATGAATATCATTTTCAAAACTTAGATTAAAAGAACATCTAGCAAAAGCATATAAACTCACCAAAAGATTATGAATTTTTTAATTCAAATAATAGAGATGAGTGAGTCTTAGCTTTTTCCTATGAAGTTTTCCCCTAAACTTCGCTGAAAAAAGATGATGGAGGTGGTGGGGAATGATGGGGTAGGTGGGACATGTGTGAGCGATAAAAAAAAAAAGAAAAAAAAAACTGACTTTCTCTTCCCTCTTCTTCTTCTTCTTTTTTTTTTTTTTTTTTTAAAATTTTTTTAAGGGTTGGGGCATTACAGAGAGAGAGAGAGAGAGAGACGGGGAAAGAGGGGAGTGGGGTTTGATATTTTATTTGAGTTTGAGTAAGAAATAAAAAGATCGACGTGATGAGTGGCTTATTATGGAATATGATTTCTTTTTGTTCATTAATTATAATTTATAATACGACTATTTTACTGTTTGAAATTTTGGGGAAAGGACTAAGCAAATAGAGTTGCAACTAGGGGTGTATACAATTTGGTTCGGTCGGTTTTGGAGAGGTTTTTTGCACCACACCTATAGGGTGCGGTTTCACCCTATGCTTAACCGCACCTCACTTTTGGAAGATAAAAACCGGTCTACACAAGGTGCGGTTAATCTTTGCGATTCATTCGGTTATATAGGCTGGATAAAAACTCCAAGTCACTTCACATATTTCAATTTATATCTAAGATCAACCACAACAACCACAAAATCCATTGGATTTATCCTATCAACACTTCCCTAATACTTATCATACTTCAATTTCATCCTTTGTGCCATACCTTTTAACAAAGGATCACCCCTACCATTACACAATTGATTGTACTGGTCTTGAAGACTAACAAGCTCATGGAAATACACATTAGTAGTCACAAACAAGGAACTAGAAAATCTTAAAGTTGCCTCATAGAACATACCAAGAAACTTTGTAAATAGTCTTACATTTTCCCAATCTAAAAACCGAGGGGGACCGCTAGATGGATCCTCAAAATAACGAAGGAAATGCCCATCATCTTCCTCCATCCTTTCAAATGCAGCCACAAACTTTAGTGCACTTTCTATCATCAAGTAAGTTGAATTCCACCTAGTAGACACATCAAGGCACAATAAACTTTTACTTTGAATTTTTTCTTTTTCAACACATGCCTTAAACTTCTCAAATCTGTTAGGAGAGGATTTCACATACCTCACTACATTACGAACCTTAATAATTGACTCATTAAGGTCCTTTAGCCCATCTTGTACAATTAAATTCAAAATATGGGCACAATAACGCATATGAAGGAACTCACAACCCAAGAGGCTACCCACCCTATCCTTTGTTTTCTTCCTAAGATATTCTATGGCCACATCATTTGAACTTGCATTATCAATAGTAATTGTAAAAATATGATCAATCCCCCATTGAAGCAAACAAGACTCAACCACCCTACCAATGGTCTCACTCTTATAATCAAGTACTAGGCAGAAATTCAAAATCATTTTATTATAAACCCAATCAACATTAATATAATGTGCAGTTAAACAAAGATAATTAAGGTTTTGGATTGAAGTCAAAGTATCAGTTATCAAACACACTCTTTGACTAGCCATTAAAACCTTTCTCAAACTCTCTTTCTCCCAAATGTAAAGTTTAAGACAATCCCTTGCAACAGTAACCCGAGAGGGAACTTCAAACCTAGGCTCTACCTTTGCCATAAAATCAATGAACCCGCCATGCTCAACAAACCTAAAAAGTAGTTCATCAACAATTATCATCCTGGCCAAGGCCATCCTTAGTCTTTCCACACTAAACTTCCTCAACACCAGCTCATTACCACCCTCTCCCTCCCTTTTTTTTATTACTTTGGTAACTCAAAGTGGTTTGGCCTTTATCACGCCTATAGGGGTACTTCTTACAACTAGATTTTATATGGGACCACATAGTGCAGGTTCCATTTCTTTTTGGGTGACAATTATAACTCCTTTGACAATAGTTGCATTGTGACTTAGGGTAAAGGGGGTCACATCCCTCTATTTTAGAGAAATGGTCCCATATCTTAGAAGGCTCTTTACCACCATTAATAATAGCTTGTTGAGTTTCTGTTTGTGTTTGAGGGGGTGCAGCACTTGATGGTGGAATGGGAGATTGCGTATTTGGTTGATTAGCCTTAGTACATGAACTAGGAGTAGGCTCAGCAGGGGGGGTGGAAGAAGAAGCACAAGCAGCCATGATCTAATTACATCAATATAAATAACAATCACATATACATAGTAATTAAGGAATCAACAACAAATAAATTTTGCAAGCAACCTTTAATTTAAACACGCAGTCATACACTAATTTCAATAAACTATTAGTAAACAAAAACTATACAAGCAGCTTTCTCAGTGCTAAAATCATAACAACAAGATAATCAATTAAAATAACAACATATTAGCATAATATAATAAACTAAAATCACAACAATATAATCAATCAATAGGATGATCAACAAATAAATTTACAATCTTTGAACCCTAGAAACAAAATCAAACAACAAATAACATGAGTGAACCTTAAAAAGATATTATATATATATATATATATATATATAAAACTAAAATCACAACAGTATGATTAATCAATAGGATGATCAAAAAATAAATTTACAATCTTTGAGCCCTAGAAACAAAACCAAATAGCAAACAACATGAGTGAACCTTAAAAAAAAAAAAAAAAAAACACTAAAACTAAAACTAAAAGCAAAATCAAACACAAACATGAAAGTTCGACACAACATGGTGAATTGAAAACAAAATAAAAAATAATCCTTTAAACAAAGTCAAACAGAAAAGAAAAAAAAATCAAAAATATTGAACTCAAAACAAATATAAATAGTATGAGAAAATACCCAAGAACTATTTAAGCCTTTGAGATTTATTCCTTTACTAGGCTGAAGCTGAATCTTTTAAATTAACCCTGAAATTACAAGAAAATAACCAAAATTTTTTTTTTTTTTTTTGAATCAACAAGAAACATTTAGTGACCATAAAATAAAACTAAAACAAAGTAGGGGTTAGGGTTACCAAAGACAGAACTACATAGTGGCAGAGCTACTGGTGGAGAACGAAGATGAGAAGGAGACTGACTGACTTAGGTATTAGGAATTTTGTGAGACCTTGAGAGGAAAGTCTTTCTTTGTGAGAGAGTGAGATTGAGAATCATGAGAATCAAAGATAAGTCTTGAGAGTGAGACTGAGAGCTTATGTTCTTAAATAGTGGAAGGTTAGGTCGAAGCCTAAGATTGAGAATTTGAGAGGGAAAAACTACTATTTGTTCGGCGGGATTAGGGTATGGGAAAAAAAAATTATGTGGCTGAGTGCAAAAGAGGAGAAAAATGGTTGGTGGGAGCCTGAAAATCTAAGATTGAGAGGAAAACACTACTAATTGTTCAGTGGGATTAGGGTTTGGAAGAAACATTATGTGGCTGAGAGCAAAAAAGAAGTGAAAAATGGTTAGGCGAGAGCTTGAGATTCTGAGATTGAGAGGGAAAAACTAATGTTTGTTCGGCGGGATTAGGGTTTGGAAAAGAAATGGAGGTAGCTGATGACTGATGAGTGACTGAGTTCTAAGTCTGAGAGGTGAGACTTGAGAGGAGTAGAAGTCTAATGAGTAAAGAGGAGAAATGAGAGTAACTAAGTAGGAGACAACTCAAGAGAAAAGACGTGTGTGGCTGAGATCAAAAGAGAAAAAAAAATATCTTGCATAGTGACTGACCCCATTAGTGACCCAAATAGTGACAGCCATCATTTTTTTTTTTTTTTTTAAATTTTTTTTTTCAAAAAATGGAAGTGGGAAGATAGTGACTAACCCATGCGGCATTTTTTTTTAATTAAAAAAAAAAAAAAACACAAGTGGCATGACTGTAACCCATACAGCCATAGTTCATACATCATTTTTTTTTTTAATATTTTTTTTTTTCAAAAAATGCAAGTGAGAAGACACTAGAGTTACTTAGACAAACCACTCAGACTATTCCTCCTGACACACGTTTTTTGACTGAGAAAGGTAGCTCACAGCCTCACACACGTTAACTTCTTTTTTTAATTCAATTTTTTTCCCCCCTCTGATAAGGATGTTAGGCCTATACATTCATGGATAAGAATTCTTTTTTTTTTTTTATAAGAATGACCTTGTTCATGAATGAACGTTAGGCCTCTTCTTATACATATATATAAAACATGCTCGGGTTGGTTCGGTCTTCGTCGGTGTGCACATCTCGGCACCAATGGCCACACTGGTCTAACGTCGGCACTGAAAATCTACTGCCGACCATTGTGTCGGAAACCTTCGACAGAGGCCTGAGCTAAGCAGGGAGGTGTGGTCAGACCGGTTCTATCGGTGCTGGTATTTCCTTAAACAAGCCTAGTTGCAACTCAATCTAATGAGTGGTACTGAATCATTTTTCAGTTTGAATTTTTTTGAGCTTTGAATTCTGGGATTTTAACTCTTATTTGGTTCCGCAGAAAGCAAAGAATAGAAAATGAAAGAAAGAAAACAAAATCGAATTTTAGTCTATAATAAACTAATTTCAAATATATTATTTTATTTTTTAAAACTTAAAACATGTGGTAACATATGTGTGGCTACTTTGGTGGCATAAAAATAAAAATTTTAATAATATTGTTAGCCATATCAGCTTTTTCCATCTAGCCCCTAACCTTTTGGTATTATGTCAAAATAGTTCATGCCATTAGTGGCTAAACTGACAATTTTAAAACGTTAAGAACCATTTTGACATATAGGACAAATGTTAGGAACCAAAAGTGTATTTTACCCCTTTCTTTTCCCTATTCTCTTTATTGCTTCATAATTATTATTTTTTCAAGATTATCAAGATTGTAGGATTTGAATGGTCACAATTTGAGCTAACGGTGGGTCAAGATTGGGTCTTTTGTAGGTGCCTGAAAATGGCACAAGTGTCAAGCAGTTTGGTCAATTTTTAATCTTAGGGGTCTAAAGAACAAAATTGATAGTATATGGCCTATGTTTGCAATTGACTCAAATCTCAAGGGTCTTTTTGTATTTTGGTCCCCCCAAAAAAAAAGGTACATGCTCAAACACAATTTTAGCTAAAAAGGTACAAACGAAAACTTTTTTTTTTTTTTTATAATTTTTAGAAAAGGAAAAAAATTGAAAACAACGAAATGAAAATCTTCAAAAAGGAAAAAAAAAAAATGAAAACACATAATTGACATGAAAGCACATAAAAAAAATTTTAAAAAGAGATGAAAGTACACTTTTCACTTTTGCTATTTAAAATAATGTATTATTTTTATTTTGGCCATTTACATTAAAAAATTTTCATTTTAGCATTTCATGTTTAATTCAGTTTTCTATTTTGTCCTTCATATTTAATGCATTTTTTTTTATTTGGCCTTTCATGAAAATGAAAATTTTAAAATGCAAATGGTAAATATGAAAACAAAATAAAAAATTGAAACGTACCAAATTGAAAAATATTTCAAATTTTAAGGGCAAAAATGTATTTTACTCTAGTATATAATTGATGCGAAAAGAAGACAAAAAGCCCACTATTTCTTGTCACCTTAAATATTTTTTGTATGGGTTCTTGTGCCTTCATGGCCAGACAACGTCGACGAAGGTAGGAGATCATTGTTTTTATTTTTCAGTATAATATGACTAAGTTACGTACTTAGAGCACTATCATTGAAAATTGTAAAAGATAATGTCATTTTGATACATTAAAAAGCTACATTTTCTAATTTAATACATTATTTTACAATATACCATACATTACATTTCTAATCTATAATTCTATCCATTGAAATAATATACACGCTGCCTAAAACTACCATAATAAAACTCCAAAATCAACTAACCACCACCACACAGCCTGCAGCCACCACTATCGCCCAAAGTCTACCAGCCACCATAACCACAAACCCACCACCAAACCAATCCATTTTTCCATCGTATTCACTCTCACGCACTGCAGTGGTTTCCTCTATTCCATTCTTCTGTGTTCCTTGGCTTAAACCCCGTAAACCGCTGCAAATTGGCGAACATAGTGTGAAAACTAATTTGGGAAAAAAAATGATTTCATTGAATTGATCGAATTACAAGCACTAATCTATATATATACAAGCTAAGAGATAACTAACAGAAATCTAATCACTAACAGCACTTGGCACATGTGGCACGGGTATTACTAACATCAGCTTGCACGTGAGTAATACATACATACACTATTAACTAAACAAAACTACAGGTCGTATACATCAACTAACTACAAGTCGTGTTGCTCTGTTCTTCTAAGTCTCGACTTCCCTTGCTTTCTGTGTGTATGAACTTATCTGCTACAACTGATACTTTAGCAACAGATGCTGCTTGATTAGAGGACTTCTTGGACTTCTTTTGATACATAGTGAATTACATATTCCAAATGCCCCATACTTACCACAACCATCACAGACACTCCACAAAGCTTTCAACGCACCCGCCCAAAACTTCTTCTCATCATCCCAGGATCTTTGCACCAAACTTCCGTTCGGATTGAAGGAAAAATGTACCAAAGTATTGGTCAGATAAGAAAAAATGATAGAAATTCAAAATCTAAGAAAATTTAAACTTAACGAGAGTCTCTTTCCTTTTTCCAAATCAAACCCCCCAAATCAACCCAAAACCAAAAATTAAAAAAAAAAAAAAAAAAAAAAATTTTAAGATAGACCCGCAGCTGGGCAAGAGAAGAACCTTGGGGCCATGGCCCATGGGTGGCCAAGATTGGCTTTGGGGTGAGATCAACCGCAACTTGCAAGATCGGAGGCTGGCCAAGGTCATGGAAATTTTATGGATGAAAATAATATTTTAGTCTTAAAATCTTTTGATAAATCAATAAAAGAAAAGTCCCAAAATAACTGCTTTCTAATTATTTGCATGTTTTCCTTTGTAAGAATTCAAGTATTGTAGCAAGTTTTACCATAATTTACAATAAAATAAATGTCACATATTTATTATCTAATTATAGGTGAGATATTTTTTGAACTAAAGAGTAGTTAGTTTTACCAAGAAAGAACCAAACTTTGAGCTTTGTGAGAGAGTGTAATTAAGTGTGTGTATGTTTAACAGTTAGTTTGTTTATTAAAAAAAAAAAAAAAAAAAAACCAAACTTTCTTAATTAGGGTTCCAAACAACCAAATCCAAACTACTTAAAACTCTACCGCTATAATAATGATAATAAAAAAAGCCAAATCCCACTAACGCTAACTGATGAATTTAACTTGTATGTTGATCTTTAACAATTTTTTGTCTAGTGATGTACAAAAACAAATAGCAGGGATATTATAATAACTTATTCAGAGCGTCAAACAAGGGTGAAATTTACCCTCTTGGAGTTACTATCAGAGGCCCTAGGGCTCAAACCTAATCACCTGATGGAGATTGAGTGTGGTGTGGGGCACAGCCTTATAGGTTACTACTATCCAGCATGCCCTGAGCCTGACCAAACAAAAGGAGCCAATGAGCATGCAGATCCTGATTTCTTCACTATTCTTCTACAAGACCAAATTGGGGGCCTCCAAGTCCATTATCAAAATCAGTGTGTTGATATCCCTCCTAAGACTGCAGCTTTGGTAGTTAACCTTGGTGACTTCTTTCAGGTTTGGAATCCATATCAACCGTATGTTTGCTACAAGTTTCTTCATTTTCTATTTTCTGCAGCAAACCATACACTCTTCTTGTCTTTTCAAAAACCAAAAAGAATGTTCACAAGTTTAAGATTAAGTGTCAAATTTTGCAATTTATTTATTAACCCACCCAATTATATTAGATCTTACGTGAGAGAGAATCATACCACTAATAATGTTATAGACACAAATTTTATAATTGCTAAGGTGGTCGAGAGAAGTAGTAACTCTTTAAATGTCATCTATTCACTACTTACAACCAACTATTTCATTATTTGTAAAATTTACTGTGAAAAAAAAAATTTGCACATAACATTAATTATTGCATTACAATATCTGGAAGGATTATCACCATATCTAGGATTACCATCAATAATGATACTGATTACCTTATTCAATTATATTACATGTGATTGATAGCATTGTTTTGGTGCAGCTTATCTCAAATGACAAGTTCAAAAGTTCCAAGCATAGAGTCCTGACAAACCTTGTTGGCCCAAGAATATCAGTGTCATGTTTCGTCAGCACTCATTTGCAGCCATTTAACAGAGTTTATGTTCCAATAAAGGAATTGTTATAAGATGACAATCCTGCTCTATACAGGGAAACACTGGTCAGAGACTATGTTGCAGATTATGTCTTAAAAGAACTTGGCAGCCCAGCACTTTCATATGTGAGACTCTGAATCTTGAAAGAAAAAAACTAAATAATTAGGCAAATAGTGAGTATATGCCTGAAGTATTTTCAGAACCATTTAAGTCCCATTGAATAATCTGTTTCTATTTCACAGTCTTGCAAACCATAATAACTTTGTGTTGTTCTAAGTATTATGTGCGTGCCTGAGCGTGCATGTGTATTATCGTGTGTCTGAAGCTTGAATATACCTATAATTGGTTTTTCATTTTTCATCATTTAGTCAAACTATTTTAAAGCAAGTTTAGTACTGAATTTTTTTGGTCTATTTGCTTTACGTTTGGTAGTGAAGTTTGCATCGTAATATAATATTTATTTTATAATACCAAAAGAAGAAGATTGAATTAGATTTGTTAAAAGATAATATAATGGTTTATTATGTATTGGTCCAACTGGCCCAATTTAATTAGTATAAACTCATCTACATATAACCTAAGAGACCTTGTAGCATTTATACATATATATATACCTTATCAGGATTTTTTATATTATGCATTTCATCGTATAGGAATAGGAATAATGTAGCCATTAAGGACTTCTTCTATATAAGCTGAATCATGTAATCCTAGTGTATTATCTTTTTCTCTCTTTACTTTGGCATTTATCTATATTATTATTTAAGAGACTTCTCTTATTTAGATCAGATTTTTTTTTTACCCTCAAAAAAAAAAAAAAAAATTTTTTTTTTGTTCTAAAATACCCCTACACCCTATGTTAAGTAGGGACAAAACTTGGTAAAAATGCTTATTTAACTTCTACATAAAATACTATCTACAAAATAGGACCACACTCCCTATAGTTGGTTTTCAAACTTAAATTGCTTCTTCTTCAGTTCTCAAATTCTCTCAACTCAGTGATAATCTTCTTTTTTCCATTACCATTATTTTTTCTATTTGCTATTGCTTCAATTCTCAATACATTGGTCTTTTCTATACTATTTCAAAACGTTCAAACACGACACCATTTAATAGTTTCTTGATATAAAAAAAATCAACCGGTTAAAAACTTAAAATATGGAAAGGCTTGAGATTCAGAGGTAGAGAGGGAGAGAGACAGAGTTCGTAAGCCACACCAAGGCCGGTTATCATCAACCGTTCCCTCGGCATACTCAGACCACCAGAACCGCAAGGACACAGAGATACAATCTGTAAGGCGCACCATTACCATAAGATCTTCGAAACTACCATGGTTAAAGTTTTTTTTTCCCCTTTCTGTTTTTTCCTTATTTCTGAGATCTGGGAATGAATTATGACATAGTTTTGGGTAATTTGGTTGGATTGATTTATATTTAGGTATTTGGGTTACATTAGGTTCTGATTTTCTATGTGCGTTGCCCCTAATATCTTTATTTATTTATTTATTTATTTTGAGAGAGAGGGAGGCAGAGATGGAGGAATGCGAGGAGCTTGACATGGTTAACACACAAAAAACCAACAACGCCAATGAAGCAGTAATGCTTTTTTATTTTCTTTTATTCGATTCATTCATACCCCTTAACATCAAACTTTTTGTTTTATAAACTAATGCAATTTGATCAAAATTACCCAATCAAACAAAAAAACAGTATTTTTGGGACACCAATTCCAAACCAAATTGGTGTATGTGTTCATAAAAATGATTTTAGAGAATAAGAATGGTTTATCTGTCTTATTATGTATTCACTAATGTTGGTATTGCCGTATTGGTACTGAGATGATATTCTAGATTAGTTTATTATTGTTGTTAACCATCAAAATTTTGTTCACGTGGTTGTTTAGGTTTGTGTTGGTAGTAATGGTTGTAATACATGCATTTTTTTTCGTTCATGTGACACCAACCTCCATGAAACCAAGTGTTGTTGTTTCTCTTACACATAAACTAGATGTTTGATAAAATTCCTAAGTGATTTTTTTTTGTTATTCTAGAAGTCATAATACATGGAGATTGGTAAGAAAAAAGATAAGTAAAGACTGTGATGTTGTGTTGTTGATTTAATCAAGGTGAGATATGTTTGTTGACCTTCTTTTCTCAATGTTTGTGGGATGTAAAAACATGATTGGCTAGGTTGCTTATGCCTCTAGACAATTAAAGAATTTTAAACAAAATTTTTCCAACTTATTATTTGGAATTGGCTACTGTAGTTTTTGCTTCGAATTTGATGATAAAGTATTGACTATTAACAATAGGCACTTGGTTACAAAATAAGGAATTGCAACCAGTTCTGAAGGCTTTTTTTTTTTTTTTTTTTAGATTACATTTGTCAGCTTACTTTGCTAATCTATGAATTGTGGATTACTTCTGATATTTAAATACCATAACATTTCAGTAAGTTGAGGTGACAAGTAGAGAATTTGTTATGCAATCACATGAGAAAATTAAGTAATTCAAGGCTTTATGTGGTACTTAACTCAATTGAGATGATTTCTTTTCAATTTGTGAATGATGAAAGTTTATGATTTACCTAAATTATAGTGTAATATACCAAGTTATTTCAGACATTTTTCTTAATCCTCTCATACTTTTAAGGTCTATTTTGGAAGAGAATGATGGATGGCAAAACTTATAAATTGAGAGGTTCACACACTGAAGAAGTCACAATATTAGGTTATGCGTCTCTAGAAAACTTTAATACTTGGTCTTACTATACTTTGATAGCACTGCAATTTGATGGTGGGCATGATATTCTATTTTTATTTCAGACTTTAATTTAGTAGTGCTTTAAAGTAATGTGTTCCCCTTTAGTGCTCCTTTTAGGTACTATTTATCTATTTTATTATCTTATTTACCTCAGTCAATGCCTTTTATGTTGTAACGTATAATAAAAAATATTTTAAAGTTATTGCTTGAATACTAGAAGAAAATGACAGTTTTATGGTTTTTAGTAATTTTGTTTAGCAAGTCAATGTCATTAAGTTTTGTGATAGGTGATCTACAAGATTAGCAAACTCACAATCCTACTATGTAATTCACAACTTAAATCACAAAAGGTATCCATTCATGATTAGAGAATAACTACTAGAGGCACAATTGCAATTTGATTGCATACCAACTTGGAGTCTTATTAAGTATCTGATTTAGAACCTACAATTTATCATTATATAAGCATTATAAAAAATGTATACACACACACACTCTCTCAAAGAGATATCATCATTGTCAAAAACATCAAAACATTTCTCCTTGCATCCTCTCAATTTTGCTTTTGTTTTTGTTTTGTTTTTCCAGGATTGAGAAAATCTTATTAGCTCCAGGAAATTTTTGCAGCTTAAACCCATTGGTCAAGAAAAGTAATACTTATTTAAGTTCTAAAGAATAAATATATTGAAAAGGGGTTAATGTTCATCCTGGATGGATTTTTTGGAAAATTTCATTGATAATTGAGAAGTTGTTTCTAATGCATATTTGTATAATACAATTGGTTAGGTAGATTAGTTAATAATCATTATGAGTTTTCTAAAAATTACCATAATGATCATTATTGCTTAGAAGTTAAATCAATATCTAATATACATTTTAGTTGATTTAAGAATCATCAAGATCTATTATTGCTTAAATTCTATGAATTTTTTATGCTTTTAGATAGTGCCATTTGTATGGATGATTCAATTTTATACCAATCTTCAATGCCTACATTATCATAATTCTTAGTTATTTAAGGATAGAAACATATTGGTGATTTATTCAAAAATTGGCATGCATGATTTACGTTAGACAAGTGTTAGATTTAACTGATGACTAGGTCAATTAGGAATAACACCAAAGCTCTAGATGGAGTAAGAGTCGCTACTCACACTTGGTGAATATCGATCATTATTCAAATTCTTCTTATGTGTGTGTGTTACATTAGTAGCTCAATATTTTATAGCAGTAACATGCTTATAGCAAAGTTATTTTTGGGTTTGATTTACTTAAAAGATATGTAACTATAAATTGCTCTCTTAGAAGAAGAAGGATTTCAAATGGGTGTTATGCATGTGGCTGAATGAGCAAAGACACAAGGAGGAAAGCTTTTTAAGACAAACAGCTCAAACTCAACAACAAAAATAAGATGGAATCTAGAATCTAGCCTTTTGTTTAGGGTACTTATGGTATATATATATTTTTCTTTAACATTCATTCTTTGATTCTTATTTCATGAAGTCCTTATATCTCTCATTCTCTTTAGTGAATGTGATGTACTTTTTTGTAAAGATTGAATGCTGGTATTTTCTTTTGGAATGTCTACCTTTTTGTAGCCCCACTTTATATATGTTTTTTTTATTCTTTTTTTTTTTTCTCAATAATATTAGTACCACACATTTTTATATACATTTTGTTATAGTTGTTTTATGTGGTAGACTGTGAATGGTGGAGAAAAAATAGTGATCTATGTGATAGTAATAAACCGCCAATCACAGTCTATCGCGTAGGACAATTGTGAGAACAGACAGCCAATCGTAATATGCCATATAGGACAATTGTGGAAAAATGTGTGGTACATCATTATTGTTATTATTTTTTGTTGAAAATATTCTTTTTCCTTTTCTCAATTCTCAGTACACTTTCTTCTCTTCCCTTAGATTACTTCTCATAGGTTCATGGAAAATGCTATTGGAAAGCAATTAGAGTAGGCAACACAAAACAATGCTCCATCAACTTCTCTACCATAACCCGCATAATTTTTAAATTATAGCATTATAAGATTTGCTGAGAGGATTTTTTTTTTCCCCTCTCCTTAAAGGTTAATATTGAATTATAGCATTATCTTCCAATTATCAAAACATTGATCACTACATTAACAAAATTGCCAAAAATTAATGATAATTACGAAATACTAGCCTCTGAGCGTGTGCTCAGAGGCTTTTCTATTTTTTTTTGGTAAAGCTTAATAATTTAAATTCATTATAATTTGAGATTACTACATTTTTCCAATCACAAAATATATAGGGGAGTGATGAGTGTTATGCGTTTGTAGTTTGTACCAGAGGTTAATAATTATAATATTTGGTACAAACCCACAAATGCATAACACTCATCACACCTCTAGGTATTTTGAGATTAGAAAATGTAGTAATCTTAAATTATAATGAATTCAAATTATTAAGTTTTACAAAAAAAATAAGAGTCTCTGAACACACATGTGAGTATGGGCTCAGAGGCTAGTTTTGTTTACTCCTCTAATTTCAACAAGATTAAAACCCTCAGTTAGTTACACTACTAAACCACTAAGAACTTGTAATCTAAAACAATCTCAAATTTAAATAATTACTCTCAATTACTGGCCAAGAGGTGTTGGTTCCGCAGTTTAAAATATACAAACACTAGATTTTAAAAAAGAAAAAAAAAAAAAAATTAAGACCAACACTAGGTTTGAAGTTCTAAGGCCATACTTAAAAAAAAGGGTTTAACTTACATTTAATACTTTCTTAATTTGAATCTCTTTTTGTTTTAAAGAGAAATTGTCACATCACCCACTAAATAAATAAAAAGTGAAGATTAAAACTCATTGCTACTTGCCGTTGTTATTTAAAACAAAAAGAGATATCTAGTTAAAAAAAATACTAAAGATAAGCCAAACTCAAAAAGAATGCACAACTCCACTTCTCTTAACATTTTCTTTAACGGTTACTACTATTTTCATTGTTCCCTATTTTTATGCCAGTAAATTACCACCTTAAAGAAAACTTACTAAAAGTGTTTTGCGACTTTTCATCAGTTTATTACAACTTGCAGATTCTCCAAATGAGTATGACTGTATGAGACAAATGATTTTAATTGCGTGTTTAGTGGATCTAACAAATTATTCTCAAATAAGGATGTGATTTCAAAATTTTCAAAATTTGGGTGTTCGCTACACATATATCATTATTTTTTTCCCCTAAGAAACACAAATATCATTATAATTAGGACTAATTACAACTTATCCACTTGTGGTTTGGTCGAAATTTAAGTTGCCTACTAGTGATTTGAAATTTGATACTTTACCTACCTAAGGTTAGCTCAATTCTAACCCACTCCTGTTAAAAATGGGGCTAAATATGTGATTCTGCTCATATTTTATGTCTCTCTCCTCCCAAAACATAAAAACCATAGTATCTTTTTGTATATAGGAATTTTACAATATTCTCATTACTCATTAATATCTAGGTATCCTAAAATGAATTATCTGACTCTGAATCCTTGTTCTTATGTAATTTTATCTTTTTGTTAATCTTGGGTTGCTTTGTGATTTGTCAAAACTAATCTTATCTACTCACTCAAAAAAGAAAAAAGAAAAAAAAAGTTAATCTTATCTTATCCACAAGCCAAGGTGTTTAGAATTTCAATTTTTTATATTCAGTTATAAAAAGTTGATGCTCTCGGTTGGCATCACCTACTTTTTGGGGTCAACTATGAATATTGTGGTGAGAAAGGAGGAAGACCCATTCCGAAGTTAGGCCAGGCCCAATGGAAGGTGACCTAGCTAGGAAACGTGGTCCAAAAGCTAAATTCCACTATCTCTGCCAAGGACTCGAAGTCACTCAAGGATGGACGTGTTGCCGAGCACCAAACTAGCGTTAGGCACAAGTTACAAGTGATCTTCTCAATGTAAAAAATTCGGGCCTCACCTCTGATAAATGATGTGACAAACAAAAATAGTGCTATGGACACAGGGAACCACTTAAGCCCTAAGGATGGTAGGGTCTACACACGTGTGAAATATTCTGCTATCATGAGGGCTCCACTAAGAGGAGAGTATAAAAGGGGGAAGGGAATACAATTTTAGGGGTTTTGGCGAAATTTGAGTTAGTGAGACACGAGAGTAATGCGAGAATACAATTTTGGGGACAAAGGTCCTGCTTGGATCTCAGAAGGGAAACTCAACCAATTAGGCGCATCCTCAGCTAGACTTAAATCTAAAATGCCCAATGACAAATTAGTACTAAGGGATGATCTATCATAGCATAAACCACGTTTTGGATCTCCTATTATGGGCCAATAACCTTACCTAGGATGCAAATACATTGGGGCCTTGAGCCCAACTAGCCCAAGGTTGTTGGGTAAGAGGGTACCACAAATATTATTAGATGTCCCAACTTCAACAAAAACTTATATTAATGATAGATAGTCAATTTCTATAAATAAATAAAAAACTTAATCTTTTTTTTTTCTCCAATGCTTCTCTTTTTTTGATTGTAAATTGATCCAATGCTTCTCTTTTTGTTTATATGATGCTAACCTCGTTAATGCACAATCCTTCCATAGGTCCCTCCTAGAGTCCCATTTTTATTTTTTCTTTTTCTTTTTCTTTTTCCTTTTGGATTATTTGATGGAATCATTGCTCCAACCCACGTTTCTCTATTGAGAAGTTTTGCACTGATAATATTTTCACAACAAATCATAAGTGATTATTGGTTAGTAGTTATTAGTTTTAATTTAAACTTACTATTAAAGTTACGTTTTTGCCTCACTAATAACAACTTGTAATAATCTGCTACTTAAAATTTGCTATGGAAATATTATAGACTTAACATTTCTTCTCTTTCTTTTTTTTTTTTTTTTTTTTGGAATCAAAACTTTCATTTAAATCAAAGAAACATCAGAGTTTACAGAATCAAATGCAATTGATTGAACCTCTTCCATCCAAAATAAATCAGAATTAACATGTTGGGCGTATCTAGCAAGCACATGGGCCACCCTATTACCATTTCTTTTAGTGCAACTCATAGAAATCCACTCCACAACTCCCATCAAATGCCTAATGTCTCCAACAACATGCCCAAGAGCTGACTAGTTGTCCGTTCCTGAAGCAATACACTTCGTAGCGTTGACACTATCACCTTCCACTATGAGCACCATGAAACCAGCGTCTATTGCAAATTCCATTGCCTTACGACACGCGAGCAGTTCAGCCTTGTCACTGTCTTGGATTGCTGGACCCTTGGCCATCATTGCTACCATGACTTCACCACTAGAGTTTCTGATCACAACACCGAACCTAGAGCTGGCAAAATCCGCAAACACAGTTGCGTCGTAATTAAGCTTATATACGGATTGTGGTGGAGGTTGCCAGCTCGTCCTAGCGTTCTTCAGTACCTGATGAGTCACACCCAACACCTCTTCAGTGTGTAAAATGACCTGTGACTGCTGGAACTCCTCAAGCAACTCAGCAGCACGCTTATTCAACCAACCCAATTCTAGAAATTTGCCTCCATGCACCACTCTGTTCCACTGATTCCAAATCAACCATGCCTGCACTAACATTAGCTCCACCTCTGTTTTGTCCAGCCAATCCAGAAGGTATTCCAACAAAGCTACAAAGTCAGGTTGCCTCGTTCCACACTTCTGCAAGGCCTTAACACTACCATGCCAAATGTCCTGAGTTCTTGTGCATTCCATAAAACATGAATGGTTGATTCCTGAAATGTGCCATAGAACGGACACGACTCATCCAACAAAATTCGTTTCTTCTTAAGGTTCCTTCTGGTTGGGAGAATATCATGACATGCCCTCCACCCAAACACCTTCATCATGTTGGGGATCCGTAGCTTCCATATAGTAGCCCACACCCTACTAACTCCACTTCCTGATGATGGTTCAGCCCAATCATCCTTCTTCAAGAGAGCCCTTGCAACCTTATAAGTCGACTTTACTGTGAAGATGCCATCCTTACTATGCTTCCAATAAACAGAGTCAGGGACTTGCCTTCAACTTAGAGGAATATCACAGATAGCTTCCCCTTCTTCCCGATTGAAGTTTGCCATAATAAAATCTCTACTCCACACATGGAGGTCTTGGTTAATCAAACTTGACACCCATACTTCTTCTTCATCATCCCTTACCGACAAGAAAGGCTTATTTGTAGGGTACTTTGAAATCCATCTATCCCGATAGACATTAATTGAAAGTCCATCACCCACCTGCCAAGAATGTCCAGTTCTTAAAACAGATAAGGCCGCCACTAAACTCCTCCACACAAACGAATAATTAGGTGATTCTATAGCCTCAAGTAGTGAAGTTCTAGGGAAATACCTTGCTTTAAAGCACTGATAGAGAAGGGAATTTGTATCTTTTAACAGCCTCCACCCTTGCTTGGCCAACATGGCTAAATTAAAAGATCTAAGGTCTCGAAATCCCATTCCACCATCCTTCTTTGACAATGTCAGTTTATCCCAACTTTTCCAATGAATTTTCCTTTCATTCCCAACTTGGCCCCACCAAAACCTAGCACATAACCCTTCCAACTCCTCACATAATTTCGATGGGAGCTGAAAAACACTCATTGTATACGTTGGTATAGCTTGAGCAACCACCTTGATGAGAACTTCTTTCCCAGCTCTAGAAAGCATCATCCCCTTCCACCCTTGTAACTTTTTCCACACCCTATCTTTAATGAAAGAAAAAGTGTGGTACTTTTCCCTTCCAATTAAAGTAGGCAAACCCAAATATGATTCAAACCAAGACACTTCCTTCACTCCAAGAAGCCCCAAAACCTCCTGCTTCTGGCAGTCAGTGGTGTTATTATTGATATACACTGAAGACTTTTCTAAATTTATGCACTGTCCAGAGGCTTTGGCATAAACTTGAAGGATCTCAAAAATGGCATGAATTTCAGCTAGTGAAGCCCTGCTAAAAATCAATGAATCTTCTGCAAAGAGGAGATTAGTAATCTTTGGTGCATTTCTACAAATAGACACCCCATGCAAAGTCCCTCCTACCTCTGCCCTGTCCAGTAAAGAAGTAAACCCTTCTGTGTATAACAGAAACAAATATAGTGATAGAGGGTCACCTTGATGGATACCCCTAGAAGGCAATATTACCATACGGTCTCCCATTCACAAGAATAGAGAATGAAGTCGTAGTGACACAACTCATCACCCTTTCTATCCATGTTTCAGGAAAACCCAACCGCTGCATAACCCCCTAAAGGAAAGGCCACTCCACCCTATCATATGCTTTACTAACATCGAGTTTCAAAGCCATATACCCTTTCTTCCCTTTTTTCCTGTAGCGCATAGTGTGCAATGTTTCATATGCAAGCAACACATTATCAGTAATAAGATGGCCAGGGACAAAAGCACTCTGAGTGGGAGATATGATACTAGGTAACACCTGCTTCAGTCTATTGGCTAACACTTTAGAAATTATTTTGTAAATCACATTACATAGGCTTATGGGCCTAAAATCAGACATTTTCTCTGGGTTCTTCACTTTAGGAATCAGCACAATGTAAGTATGATTAATATCAGGCAACATATGACCATTATTCAGAAATTCCAACACAGCATCAACTACAGTATCACCCACAACATGCCAAAATCTTTGGTAAAATAGAGCATTCATACCATCAGGTCCAAGTGCCTTTGTTGGTCCCATTTGGAACAACGCCACTTTAACTTTTTCAGCGCTAAACTCACTGGACAGGGTATCATGCATCTCAGGTGTCACCTTCCTTGGGACTGCATTGAGGCATTCCTCCATCTGATCACATGTACCTGCACAAAACAAATTGTCAAAATAACCAGTAGCCACATTAGCTACATCCTCCACCTCCTCCACCCAATTCCCTTGTGCACACTAAATCACCTTAATATAGTTCCGCCTTCTTCTCTAGGAGGCTTTTGAATGAAAGAATTTAGTGTTCTTATCACCATGTTTGAGCCACGGGATTCGATCTTCTCCTAGACCGTTGAGCCCAATAAATTTCCTGCTTTAAAAGCAAGTCATCTAACTATTTGTTGACACTTAAATATTCGGCCTTAGAGTCTTCAGTCACCACTTCAACACTGTTTAGTACCTCAAGCCAGTTTTGAAGAGTTTTAATGGCTGCTTCATTTAGCTCTGTTTTGGCCGAACCCCATGCTTGAAATTCCTCACCATAGAACTTAATCTTCTCCTAGATTAAAGCCAAACCCGACTCCCCCCCTCCCCCCATATCCCAAGCATCTTTAACCATTGCACCACAATCCTCCCATAATAACCAACCTTCTTCAAATTTAAACCCTTTTTAAATTTCTGCTGAAATCTCTGAATACTTTTCACATGTACCAAAATTGGCCAATGATCTAAAGCGTGGGGTGGAAGATGGGACACTATAGTTATCTGAAATTTAGCCCGCCACTCCATAGTTGCCACGACCCTATCAAGTCTCAATTTAGTATTAGCATCACTAGGCCTCTTATTAGACCACGTGTAGGTATACCCTTTGTACCCCAAATCCTCAAAATTACAAGAGGCTAACACACTTCTGAAGGCATCAATCTTTGCTGAATTTGGTGGCCTCAAACTTAATTTCTCTGCACTATTTAGAATTGCATTGAAATCTCCTGCACAAAGCCATGCCCCATTAACAAAGCTTCTCAGATGTTCTAGCAGCTGCCAAGACTTCTTTTTATGCTGAGACTCAGGCCAACCATAAAAACCAGTAAAAAACCAGACAAAACCATCCTTTTCAGTCACCTTTATCAATATGTGATTAGGCGAATAATTAATCAAGTCCATCACCACATAATTCTTCCACAATAAAACCAAACCACCCCTTGCATTTGGCTATTTAACTATAATTTTATTCTGAAATTGCAAATCTCCATACAAACTATCAAATCCTTTCTTATCCATACATGTTTCCATAAGAAAACACATAGTGGGAGCTTGTTCCCTCACAAGTTTGCGAAAGCTTCGGCCTGTCCAAGGGTTCCCAAGCCCTTGGCAGTTCCAACATAATAGCCTCATTGCTCCCGGCAAGGGTGGTCATTCACTCCCGCCGCTCTCTCAAAAATGGTAGTTTCCTCATTCTCAAATTTCCCCCTCTTATTTCTTCCCTCCTCTCCCTTACTGTTCTGGTTGCCTTCAAATTTTGATGGAAGTTTCCTTTTTCCTATAGATGGCACCAGCACCTTTTGCAAACCCCCCAGCCCAAAATCCATCCTATTGAATCTAGTCCAAGTTGACTTGGGGGCTTCAAAGCATTCAACCCAACTGTATGTAGTTCTGTAATAGCATTAGTAACACTTAAACCCATCACATTTGCCTTACCATCCAGCCCATTATGTAGCCTATCTTCCTTTTGTACTAAAATTTCCTTTAACTCAGCCACTGACTTGTGCACATCAACAATACAACTAACCACGGAATCTGCATGGGCAAAATCCTCCCTATCACATTCCTGAAAATATGGCATGGTTCCTGAAAACTCGGGTTGTCCTTCTTCGTCATTCCTAGGGTTTCTACACTGCCTATGCTCCGCGGTCATAGCCACATTCTGTTGTTGCATCACTCCAGACTTGATCGGACCCCTCTCAGACCTATAATAACCAGCATCGGACCTTTCACCTCCACCTTCTGAACTGTATTCTGACCCCCCTTGTTTCCCTGCAAACATATCCACTCTTGGACGTCCCTCCGTAGCTTTAAGGAAGTTTCCATATTGGTAATCCACTGTACCACCATTATTTGTCACAGCAAAATGTTCAGCACAGTTCTTGACATCATGGCCAAGCATACCATAAAAATGGCAAAACAACGACAACTGTTCGTATTTAAACTTCACCCAATGTCTTTCTCCTTCAGACCCCTCAATAAAACTTCCCCTACGAACTGGTTTCAAGATAGGTAAAGCTACCCTAACTCTCATAAAATAGTGTAATTCATCCTGCCCTCGTCTTTGCTCTACTTCCTCAACAATTCCAAGTCTATTCCCAACTTCCTTAGCAACCTGTGGAGTAAACATGTCCAAAGGCGCCCCCCAGATCTGAACCTAGAGAGTGGCCGTCTCCATTCTAATATTCTCAACAGTCATACCTTTCCTCCACCGCTTAAGCAATAATAATTGATTATCAAAAGTCCACGGACCTTCTTGTAAAATTCTGTTCAGATCAAGTTCAGATGTGAATTTAAACTGAAAAAGATTCGGCCCTACCTCTGTGATACGTAGGCTGTCCTCCAAACCCTAAGCCTGTCTCATAGTATTCTTTGCTGCTCTCTTGTTGAAATATTTGCACGTCAAAAACTTACCCATCAAACTTAGAGTGCAATCCTCAATGGCTTCAATCTTCCTTCATCAGAGATTGTAATCACTTCCTCCTCTTCCATAGTCAACTTCATGTTCTCCATACTATTTACGACATCCTCAACCATGGTAAACTAGTAATACTCACCACTAAGCATTGAACAGAAAAGATGCCCTAGACCCAAGTCAAGGGAGGAAGAAAACTCGTATGCACAAGAGAGAGAACTCCACGGGGGAGAGTTTGGGCAGATTGCAATAATGTACATTTCTTCTCTTTCAAATACACCAAATTCAGATCTAATCGGAGTTCCATGTTCTAGTCCTTCCATCTTTTCACTCTTTTCCAATAGCCAAGTTCCTGTCTTGTATTCATTGGGTATTAAATTAAGGTGTTGTTACAAGTAAAATCGAAGATCGTATTAGTTTAAGGGATTAATATTCTCTAGATTTTTTAGGGTAACTACTAACTGGTCTACAAAATTCCTAAAATTCTAATAATTTATTTTGAATCAAGTTTATCGAATTCTCAACAATTTAAATAGATACCAAAATAATGATATCCAATGTTTTAAATATTAATGAAAGGTTAGAATCTAATCCACTCTTTTAAAATAAATGGATAAAATTTTAATCGAAACTATCTTATAAGAATTTTAAAGAATTTTTTTTTTTTTTTTTTTAGAAACATGTTATATTGCAGCAGCCCAATACAGGATTTTAATATAATCATAACCATGGATAAAACAAATATTATAAATACACCATAAAATATGGAATACGTAGTGTCATATATATTTACAACCAACCGTCAGATAAAAACAGTTTCCTTATGGAGAGTTAGTCATCACAAAAAATCTTTCTCCAAAAAAAAAAGTTATCATCACACAAATTTGTGAATTGATGACCTTTATTTTGCAGGTTTAGCATCATCATCATCAATTTGCTTAAGTGGCCATGGTCTGAAACCTTTGCGTAGAACCTTCTCAATTTCTTCAAGGGACACACCTTTGGTTTCAGGAACCAGAAAGTAGATAATGAAAAATCCAAGGACCGAAAAACCACCATACAAAAGAAACGTGCCCCATGAACCAAGATTCTCTGTGAGTGTCAAGAAGGTCATGCTGACAACCAAGTTGGCCGACCAGTTTGACATAGCCGCGACTCCTCCTCCAAATCCTCTGAACCTGAGCGGGTATATCTCCGCATTGACTATCCATGGGGCGGTTCCCATTCCCGGAGAGTACACAATGATGTAGAATGCTAGTAGTATCACGGCGAGTAACCCTAATTTGCTGGGGCAACCCTTATCGTACCAGACACGATGTTCATTTTTACACATTTTTCCTACATCCTTTTCATTATCCAAGCAAGCTCCTGGATCAAACTAGTTGCAGACAAGAGAGAGAGAGAGAGAGAGAGAGAGAAGTCAATACATGAAGGTCATGAAGCACATTGTATAAGAGTACGAGTAGCTATTAATTTGTAGATTCATCTTACAAATTAATGTGTTAAGTTTTATAAAAACAAAAAGAGTAGTTCAAAATTTGATTTGTTATTTTGGAGAACCATTGACAACTAAGATTAGTGTTCTTAGAAATAAGATGATCTAACCTATGAGTGCCCTTGGTGCGGTGGTCACTCTACAAGTATAAATGCTTGTGGAGTGTGGGGGGTAATGGCCAAGATTCAAGTCTCCAGAAGGGAGTTTCATACACATATACACTTAAATTACGTTAGAGTAGAAATTCTATCTTATATAAAATTAAAAAATTTTAAAAAAATTTTAAAAAAAAGGAAGAAGAAGAAGTAAGATGATCTATATATATATATATATATATATATATATTTTTCTGATAATTTATATTAGTCTTTTTATTAATGTTCTTAGAAGTTAGATGATTTATTATGTGAGCGTTTGATAATTTAACTTCGAAAAAAAATTTGATCTATTTATTTGATCTTTTTTTTTAATTCTGAAAATAGAATAATGGCAAGAAATTGTACATAAAAAATGCAATTTAAAAAACTTACAGTTTGATAATATAGGGTTTAATTTAAAGTTTTAAACCACCCTCCAATCAAGACTTAAAACACTTTCTTGATAAACAACATTGCAAGACAAATGACAAGAAGTTTTTAGTTTTATCATATCTTGTATTGGCAAAAATTCATGCATGTATAAGGCACTAGATTTCCTCGTTTCATTAGGTCATAAGAAAATAATGATACTCATGAAAAACTACATATCTAGATAATAAAATGAGTAATAGCCTTTTATGGTTAAAATAAATTGTCGTGACACCAATCACGTTCATTATCATGTTAATTTGTAAGTATACATTAACAAAATTGGTGATAACTTGAGCATTTTCTAAAGTGTTATAATAGTGAGAGCAAGAAATCTGACCTCGTCACTTGCTGCACAGAAGCCACATTTTTGATCCAAACAGCCCATGCAATTCCAGCTGGAAGAATCAGGGTTTGAAGTGTATTTTTCGCATATGGTGTTGTTGCCAAAATGGGTTGACTCATAGCTGTTGATGTGTGGTGCATTTTGAGAAGAGATATTAAACACTATACCTAACGGAACAAGGCCAACGACAATGAGGACTAGAGAAACAAGCATCAATCTTCTCCTCCCAAATCGATCAACAACTAGTAAGCTGATGAACGAACCCAATGTATTCAACCCAGTAGTAACAAGAGACAGTGCCATAGCCACAGTCTTTGAAGCATAACCAGCAAGTTGCATGATAGTTGGAGCGTAATACATCACTGAATTGATACCAACAAATTGCTGGACAACTTGGACAGCGACACCAGCGGCTAAGGCTCTTCTTACTTCGGGGTGTTTCATGGCGTTACGGAATTTCGTGATCAAATTATTCCCTATAGCAGCTTCATTAGCTTCATCTTCCTCAATTGACTGCTTCAAGAGCTGTAACTGTTCTCCAACCTCATCAGCTGGATAAATCGTTTTCAGACCTTCTGTGGCTTTTTCTATTTGTTTCTGGTAAAAACAAAGTAAAACGAAAGAAATTTAAAACTAATGAATAATGATTCATGAGTTTGTAATCAAAACTAAATAAAAGAAGTCAAATTGTTACTACATATATTCGGTCAGCATATTATGTAATCTCACAGGAATGGTAAGAATTTACTTCTTCTAATTCTAACTTCAACTAGTTTTATTTTATGCAACTAATGAATTTTATATACCTTCAATTAAGCTATGGTATACAATCATGTACATTCATCTAATTAAATTTTATGAATAAATAATCAGTTTTGTGATTCATGTAGAGCAAGGATCAGTAAGATAAAACAAAAAATATCTAGATCAAACCTAGAAATATTCACTACAGGTGATATAAATTAGGGAGATTAGAAAGAAGATGGTCTGAGAAAGAAGGATTTTCTAAGCAGAAAAAATTTCATAAGGATTTGGCTGTCACAACATACACCCTATAAAAGAAACAATATAATGACTAATTTAGATAGAATTAGACATGTTTCTACTGTATGTGAATAAATAATAATCAAGATGCTAAAATTGTAAAATATTTATGTGAATAAATAATGAACAAAATCATAAAAATTAACAATGAACCAGATTGCTGGTTAACATTTTGCAATGAACCCAAAATTTGTGCCGCTTCAACCAAGTAGAAAGCCACACAATCATACCTACATTCAATCAGCATAATCCTACTAAATTTTTTTAAAAAAAAAAAAAAAACAAAAAAACCAATGTTACATTCAATCAGAAATCAACTAAGATTCAAGGCAATCTATCTTTAACCTATTATATAGACATTCTAAAGAGCTATGAATTTTAAAATTATCCCATATATGTAAAATCAGAATTGGAACCATGGAATTATACAAGCATACTTAATATATTGAATTATGAATATACAAATTACATATAAATTATCTCACATTCTTGTACAGCCAACGAGGAGTTTCGGGTAATGAAAGCATTAAGACGAATTGTACAACCGGGGGAACTCCGGCCACTCCAAGCATCCACCGCCAAGTTCCCGGAACCTGAAAAAGAATCAAAATATGAGAAGGAAAAAAAAAAAAAAAAACTTTAGTCAAAGTGAAGAGGTTTTTAAATACCGTGTTAGAAGTATTGATTAAATGATTAAATTTACCATATCCTAACAGCTTAAACTTTTGGGACAATCGGTAATTTAACATAGTATCAGAGCATGAGATCCTGAGTTCGATCCTTGTCTCCTCCACTCTACCTCCCATTTAAAATTCCCACGTGTTGAGCCTCACCTATTAAAAAGTAGTTTCGGCTCACACGTGAGGGGGAGTGTTAGAAGTATTGATTAAATGATTAAATTTACCATATCCCAACAGCTTAAGCTTTTGGGACAATCGGTAATTTAACGTACCGAAGTAAAGGCTAAGTTGATACAATATGACACAAATTGTCCAAAGGTAATCAAGATGCCGTTCATGCTTATCAAAGCTCCCCGAATTCGAGCCGGGGAGGATTCAGATATGTATAATGGCGCCGTCATAGATGCCATACCGACACCCAATCCGACAGACACCCTGCCGATCACAATCACCCATGGAGCTGGTGCAACTGCCATGATCAACGCCCCTACGAAAAATAGCATATCTGCGGTTAAGATTGCCTTTTTTCGTCCCAGACTATCGTTCATCCAGGCTCCAATAGCGGCACCAAAGATGGCAGCTCCGACAGCCATACTCACAATCAACTCTTGCAGCCATGTATTTTTGTCAACTGATTTGAAATCATCACGTATATACAACAACGCTCCAGAGATCACACCTAAAAACCCAACATATATAAGAAAGAACAATATGACAATATGAATCACAATGAAACCACCGGTTTATAATCCACATGTCACTTGACTTGCCTAAATAATACACAAAGATTAATTGTTCTGTTAATCACCACACGATGAGTTTATGGAAATTCCTTTAATCTCGTTTGGAGGAAAACTGTGTGTGTCTAACTCACCAATCAATACGTACCGTAGTGTATATATATATATTCACAATGAAACTAAGGATGAAAAAATACAAGACAAAAAGGGATAGGGTGTACCAGTATCATAGCCAAAGAGGAGACCACCAATACCAGCGGTCAAAGCAAGTCGCAATATATGTGGAGTTTTCCATGTAGTTCGAAAAAACTCAGAGAACTCGGTCCTGCTCACAGCCACAACACCTCCTTCCACCATTTTTTGAGCAAAGAAGATCCTTCTTTTTTTTCTTTTTTTCTTTTTTTAATCAGAAGATCCTTCTGAATAGCCTAAAACAACATATTATTATAACAAATTAACTAACATTCACGCAAACAAAGATATTCTACATCTAAATAACAAGAAACAAAAACGACAAGAAGCATGGGATTGTAACAAAATGAAACAAAAAAATTTAAATTATAAAAAAAAAAAAATTATATGTTCGGTGAGAGAGAGGGAACTGTTTCAGAAAAATAAAAGATAGAAAGAAAACCCCCTTTTTTTTTGTTATTAGGACTCAGGATTCGAAGCCAACTTCTTTCTATTAAACACAAATTTGGTTTAAATATCACTAATAAACTACTAAACGAAGAAGATAAAAAAGATTTACAAAAGATCGAAGTGCCAATTATTTCAAGGGGGAAAAAAAAAAACTAAGAAAATAAAAACCACAAAGATCACTTATCCTTGAGCAGTTTGAAGAAACAAATTTTGTCTTTAAAATTGAGTTCTCAGAAAGCATGAAAAGGTGGATGTTTGAGACGTAGGATCTTAATGCAAATGAAAAAAAAAATGCAATATATATGACATATTATTACCTTGGCTATTCGAGCATTCCCCAATGACTCTGAATTATCACTATTTTACGTTTGTCCTTCTAATAATAATAATTAAAAAAAAATCGAAATCCAAAAAAGGAATATAATTTGAATCTATACACAATTCTTAGTCAGCAATAACATGTAAAAGACCAAATAATATACAGTGTTCTATTATCTAGGAAGTAGGAATAACTTTTGAAAAAGAAGTAAATTTTTACTGATTCTTGTATAAACCTATCCCTAAACAATCGGTCACATAAGTAGTTATTAAATTTTTTGTCAATTTGTTTTATGCCCCTAGACTATCTATTTGGATAAGCTTATAACTAATGCGTGAAGGAAGAAACGTTTCATGAACAGGACAAATTCTAAGGGGCGGATTAATTGTTATTGGTTATTATTGTTGGGATAAAAAAGTAATCTTAATAGTTGATTTAAATTTAAACTAATAACAACTAAGTACCTATGATTTGTTGTGAAAATGTTGTGAACATAACACTTTTTCAAAAATTAAACATGTTTGAACAGTTCTTTTAAGAGTGTTTAATACAATTAACCACCTATGAATTTCTCATGGTTCCTTTCTACAGAAAACAATGAATGATCAAATTCTGGGAACGTGGAAAAATATACAAATGCCGATAATAATGAGCATGATCAATAAAATTACCCAGTGAATCGGAGTTGCCGGCAGGAGTTTTTTTTCTTTTCTTTGAAGGCGGGGCCGGGAGAGTACTTTGATTGGTGTGATTCCAACAAGACAGAATGCCTTTCAATATTAAATTTATACTTGTGTTTGAGAGAAAATACTCTGTCGCTTAACACCTTTTTCTCCTCAAATTTTCTATTTTCTTCAAACTGCGTTGGCATTAGCTAGATATTAGGCTTTTTGTTGACAAAAAACACGACACAGAATTTCAACTACTATCTGTAATTTAGGCAAAGATTTTGCAAGTACTAGACTTTTTAGTTGTGATAGGCTTATCCAGAACTAAACCAAATACTCCCTTGTTGCAATTAAAATTTTCCAAATAAAAAATAACTAACAGTAAATAAGATAAAATATTTCATTTTTTCGTATTTAATCAAGTTTACGTATTATCAGTATTATTATGAGCTATGTCTTTTCTCATAAAATCATATATATCCACGAAACTAGGGAATATATTGGGGATTTTGTTAAGTTATTACCGCTTTTATCCAGTGCGTTGGTGCACTGGACACATTAAGATGTGAACATTTGTCCAATTTTCCTAATACGTTTTATAAAAGCTTAACCCTTAAAAAAAAAAAGAAATGTTATGTCCACAATATTTTCAAAACTAATTCTAAGTGACAAGTTGTTAGTCGTGGGGCAAAAAAATAATTTCAGTGATACGTTCAAGTTATAACTAATAACAACTAACCACCTATGATTTGTTGTAAAAATTTTGTTAACGTAACACTTCTCTTAAACAAATGTTTACTAACCATCATTATTTTAGTAGAGAGGTGCTAAGTCCATAACAGTTTCACAACATTTTTATAACAGATCATAAGTGTAAAGTTGTTATTGGTTCAAATTTGAATTCAAAACGTAAATTAATTTTTTGTCCATCCGAAACAACTAATAAAAACCTACTATTTAGGATTTATTGTGAAAATGTTATAAAAATTTTAAATGTAAAAATGTTGTTTAAATTGTTACTAGTGTGGAAACTTTCAATCAACTTAATTTAAAATGGACAGATAAGATAAGATTTTGAAATTGAAATTATCCTCTCAAAATAGACTCATATATATATATATATATATATAGAAGAATTTTTAATTTTGCTTTTAGAAAATTCAATAGTCGAAATAGATAGCAAAGATTTGAGCTATTGATGGTTGTTTCTCATAGAAACACAAGTGTCAAAAAGTTAAGATACAAATCATTCATTTGTACAAGTAATCAGTATTCAACTTTTTTAATGGGATAAAATAGGATAATAAGTGTGTGTGGATTTGGAGTGTGCCATTAATCCCAACATTTGTTTTTGGGTAACATGAGGAGGTGATTGGTGGGTAACGTCAGTGTGCCCATCTATGATTTGTTGTAAAAATGTTGTGGACGTAACACTTTTCTTAAAAAATGTTAACTAACCATCATTATTTTAGTAGAGGTGTGCTACGTCCACAACAGTTTCACAATATTTTGATAACAAATCATAGGTGTAAAGTTGTTATTGGTTCTAATTTGAATTTGAAACGTAAATTAATTTTTTGTCCATCCGTAACAACTAATAAAAACCTACAATTTAGGATTTATTCTGAAAAAGTTGTAAAAATTTTAAATGTAAAAATGTTGTTTAAATAGTTACTAGTGTGGAAACTTTCAACCAATGTATTTTAAAATGGATAGATAAGATAAGATTTTGAAATTGAAATTATCCTCACAAAATAGACTCAAATATATATATATATATATACATAAGAATTTTTAATTTCGTTTTTAGATAATTCAATAGTCAAAACAGATAGCAGAAATTTGAGCTTATGATGGTTGTTTCTCTTGGAAATACAAGTGTCAACAAGTTAAGATACAAATCATTCATTTGTACAAGTAATCAGTATTCAACTTTTTTAATGGGAAAAAATAGGATAATAAGTGTGTGTGGATTTGGAGTGTGTCATAAATCTCAACATTTTCTTTTGGGTAACATGAGGAGGTGATTGGTGGGTAAGGTCAGTGTGCCCACCAATAATTTGTCATAAAAATGTTGTGGACGTAACACTTCTCTTAAACAAATGATAACTAACCATTATTATTTTAGGAGAGAGGTGATACGTCCACAACAGTTTCACAACATTTTTATAACAAATCACAGGTGTAAAGTTTTTATTGATTCTAATTTGAATTTAAAACGTAAATTAATTTTTTGTCCATCCGTAACAACTAATAAAAACCTACCATTTATGATTTATTGTGAAAATTTTGTAAAAATTTTAAATGTAGAAATGTTGTTTAAATTGTTACTAGGGTGGAAACTTTCAATCAACTTATTTTAAAATGGATAGATAAGATAAGATTTTGAAATTGAAATTATCCTCCCAAAATAGACTCAAATATATATATATATATATATATATATAAGAATTTTTAATTTTGTTTTTAGATAATTCAATAGTCAAAACAAATAGCAGAGATTTGAGCTATTGATGGTTGTTTCTCTTGGAAACACAAGTGTCAACAAGTTAAGATACAAATCATTCATTTGTACATGTAATCAGTATTCAACCTTTTTTAATGGGATAAAATAGGATAATAAGTGTGTGTGGATTTGGAGTGTGCCATTAATCCCAACATTTTCTTTTGGGTAACATGAGGAGGTGATTGGTGGGTAAGGTCAGTGTGCCCATCTTTGATTTGTCGTAAAAATATTGTTGACGTAACATTTCTCTTAAAAAATTGTTAACTAACCATCATTATTTTAGTAGAGAGGTGCTACGTACACAACAGTTTCACAACATTTTTACAACAAATCATAGGTGTAAAATTGTTATTGGTTCTAATTTGAATTCAAAATGTAAATTAATTTTTTGTCCATCCTTAACAACTAATAAAAAAACTACCATTTACAATTTATTGTGAAAAATTTGTAAAATTTTAAAATGTAAAAATGTTGTTTAAATTGTTACTAGTGTGGAAACTTTCAATCAACTTATTTTAAAAAGGATAGATAAGATAAGATTTTGAAATTGAAATTATCCTCTCAAAATAGACTCAAATATATATATATATATATATATATATATATATATATAAAAGAATTTTTAATTTTGTTCTTAGATAATTCAATAGTCAAAACAGATAGCAGAGATTTGAGCTTGTGATGGTTGTTTCTCTTGGAAACACAAGTGTCAACAAGTTAAGATACAAATCATTCATTTGTACAAGTAACCAGTATTCAACTTTTTTAATGGGACAAAATAGGATAATAAGTGTGTGTGGATTTAGAGTGTGCCATTAATCCTAACATTTTCTTTTGGGTAACATGAGGAGGTGATTGGTGGGTAAAGTCAGTGTGCCCACCTATGAATTGTTGTAAAAATGTTGTGGACGTAACACTTTTGTTAAACAAATGTTAACTAACCATCATTATTTTAGTAGAGAGGTGCTACGTTTATAATAGTTTCACAACATTTTGATAACAATTTATAGGTGTAAAGTTGTTATTGGTTCTAATTTGAATTCAAAACATAAATTAATTTTTTGTCCATCCATAACAACTATTAAAAACCTAACATTTTGGATTTATTGTGAAAATGTTGTAAAAATTTTAAATGTAAAAATGTTGTTTAAATTGTTACTAGTATGGAACCTTTCAATCAACTTATTTTAAAATGGATAGTGAAAGCTTGAAAATGTGTTGAAAACACAAGAGCTGTTTAGACCCTCAATTAAAATTACGGCTCAATAGATTTTACACTAACTTACTACAAAGTAAGCTACTCTAATCCATAAACTAAGCAACACAGCAGTATAATGGAATAAACAAGAGTAGGGAAGAAGGATGCAAACACAGAAAACACCGAGACGTGTTCTCGAAGAAGAAACCGAAAAACTCGGCGAAAAACCTCTCCACCACCCTCCAAGCGAAAATCGATCCACTAGACAATCAGTTGGGATACATGGGTTAGCAAGAGACCCTCCAAGCCTAATCTATCCGATGTACCTAGCCCTCCAAGCTCTTACTCTAACAAGGCTTCTCGGAACCGTGTCTTGTCTAGCATCCCGGATCCCGCAACAAGCTCCATGTTGCATCTGCCATTCCAGGCTTCTTCCAATGCTTCTCAGCAGCACCAAAACGTCACTCAACACTCTCAAAGGATGTGGTGAGTGTTTGGGCTATTAACCTCTCAATGGTATGGAAATGGAGAGGGAAGGGTTGAGGAGATACCACAAGCAAGTGTATAGAGAAAGGTGGGGATGACAATCTCTAATTCCCAATGTATTTGGCTAGGGTTTTCTCTCTGAAGTATTCCTCAACATTTGTGGGTAATGAAGGTATATATAGGATAGGTGCAAAATGTGTGAGTCAGTCAGTACAGGCTGGCAGAACAGCTTGTCTCGCGGGAAGGCCTTACCCGCGAGATACTCGCAAGAGACAGCTGTCTCCACCTGGCCTGACTCTTCGCATTCCAACACATGCAGGGCACATGCTTCACTTCGCGGGAAGCTAGGTAGCAACATACTCGCGAGAATCCTTCAGCCTCCAAATGCTTGAGTCTTCACAGACTCTCTCTATCACACAACCCTTACAACAAATCCCACAACAAATACAGGGTATAAATGATTAATAATAATTACAATCAAATTTGGCACAGAATAAAAGCCAACAAAATACATAGTTGTAAATAACAACTTTACAATCTCCCCCTTTGGTTATTCCGTGACAAAACCCTAAAACAGATTCTAGACTTAAACGTGAGTTTGGGAACAAAGGCAAAACCCACTCACACCTAATTCTAGATTCTGATAAGCTCTTGAAACATATGAACAAGTATCTCCTGAAACACAACAACAAAATAATATCATTGTATGCAGAAAAACTTGAAAAGCATATGGAGCAATAATAGCATGATCAAGCAAAATGGAATAAAAACAATAGACCATGGCAAGATCAAACAAGCAATCACTTACGCAAAAGTGATCACTATGCTCATTCACACAGGGAATGACCATCCGGACATGCAAGGTGATAAGTTCAAATGAAGAGTATCATTTGCAAGTCCAACACTCAACCAATGCGAAATACACGAAGTATTTGCATCTAGGAACAATCCTACTAGGGCACAAGAGTGTTCATCACTCAACCAATGCATAGAACGTATATACATCTAGGAACAATCCTACAAGGGCACAAGAGTGATGTACTGAAGTAAAATGTATGACATTAAACTTCAAGAACACAAGCATAAAGGCTGCATAAACAAAGTATTGCAAATGCATGGCACAAACCATAAAAGCCTACAAAATATGCAATGAAACAAACCCTTAAAGCTTACAAAAGCAACATGGGTACATGCTAGATATGCTACAAAGCATAGATAATATCACAAAAGAAACTACTGAAATTATACTTAAATAAAAACATAGTATCAATGTTTTAAACCAAAAGCCGTAAAACAGTTATAAAGACTAAAAGATACTGAATAAAAACCGTCTGAAAAACCAATAACCAATGTTACTAAGTTTCTAGACTATGCTCCCCCTAACGCTGTGCAAGCTCTTCTCCAGCTCCCCCTCAAAATTTTCTCTCCCTTCTTGACCGGAATGGCCAAAGGGCTAGAACTGATCTGACTCTGAATCTGAGCCTTGCTCCATAGATAAGTCTTGTATTTGGGAAGAGAGCGCAGTGATCTGTCCTTGAAGGTATGCAAACTGGTCCGCGGTGTGCTGTACATGAGAATCCAGCACTATAGACATTTGTTCCATTTTAGCCAGCAATAGATCAAGTTTGCTCAAGCCTTGTGGTGGAGCAGAAGATGATGGCTGTGCAGATGGCTCTGGAGTCGAGGTGAACCTATCAATCTCCTCCTCTGTATCTCCACCCTCATCTTGCTCAACACGAGGCTGTGGGATGGTATGCACACCAGTCTTGGAGCCCTTGATGTGTTCAGTGCTCCGAGTCAGTGTATGACCACCAATGGGGTAGTCCCTTTGAACAATCGTGAGACCACTAGGTAATTTGAGCTTTGCCTTGGCAATCAATCCCATGATCAAGGAGGGAAACGGCATCACAGTACGTGAGTTCTTCTTTGTGATGCTCTTCTTCAGGACATGCATGATATGGCCACAAATGTCAATCTCCTTATGAGTAAAGAGATCATACAGGAATCTTGTTCTTGGAGCAGATAGAGTGGTGAGATTGGTGACCGGGTACAGATTGTGAATCATCACATAGCTTAGTGTCCTCATTTCTGGAGAGAACTTGATGGTGTTCATGGATGATTTCTTCGGTTCACCACCAAGGAGTGTAATCATCTCAACAGTAGAACCCAGTCTATCCTCATATGCAACTGTAATTGGCTGAGATGGAGGCCGTATTTCCAAAAAATCTTGGATGATCTCTCTCGTAATCACAAATTCTTTGTGTCGTACCCAGCACTCAATACAGTCTCCGTTGACAGTGGCATTTGAAAAGAACTCCCTGATTATCTCTGAATAGACAACCCCGGTTGGGTTCAACAGCTTGGTCCAGGTTCTATCTTTGAACACTTCAGGGATGAATGTGTCCTCAAGAGTTTCTAACTTGACCATTCTCTCCATGATGATTGTCTTGTCCTTATAGCAGTCATTATACTTCATATCTGCTTCCGCGGACTTGAAATGATCAGAATCAGTGCGTGCACGCTTTGAAGTAGGTTTCTTCTTAGCTGTATGCTTGGTGGGAGACATTTGCACAATTTCAAAAAGCAGAAAAGGAAAAAAAATTGCACAAACACAAACCACAAGACAAAACTTGATTAGATTCAAGTTAGTTCCAAATCAGAGTTGAACTAACTGGAAAAAAAAAAACAGAGCATGGTTGACTCTTAATAGCATGCTTAAAAACACAAACCTATAAAGCATAAACACAATGCATAAAGCTAAGAGACTGTGCAAGTGTGTGTGTGTCTGTGTGCATGTGCTGATGAGTGTGTGCGGCATGAGATGCATGAGGGGTGCCTAAGAGTGCCTAGTTGTGTGTCAAGAGTGTGCAACATGAGCAAAGTATATGAAACACACGATCAATGATCAAACAGAGTGAAACATGGTCAGACAAGTGACAACCCATAGTTTGAAATCACTTGATTTCAATTTGGCACAAAAATGTCATTCAGACATTTTGTCGAACACCTAATATGCACAAATGCAAATATAACATGAATAATGCATGAACATGGTGAAAACATGCCTATATACGCTTTAAAATGCCACAAGGGGCCAACACAGATGCACAAATATCAAATAGGACACAGCCCAATCAAAAGATTTGAGAAATAATCACCAAATTTAGAAAACTAACCCAAATTTTCGAAAATCCCCAATTATCAAAACCCTAACAAAAATTCTACATAATCTAAGCAAAAACTTAAAAGGAATTGATTGTGAAACATACCTCGAAGAAGAAAATGCAGAAAAAAATGCTTGGATTGACGGGTTTGAATGGAATAGTGATTTGGGTTGAAAAAGTTCAAGAGAGGTTGAGCGAGGGAAGTTTTTGAGATTTGAAAAAAAAAAACTGTCACATCAGCAATATAAAACTGAAAACACGCGTTTTTCGAGGGTTAAGAGTAGCGACACAGTCGCAAGACAACCGCGAAAATGGCCACTGAAGCACAAAATTTTCGCGAGAAGCATTAGGTCGCGAAACAGTCGCGAGATAGTCGCGGTAACTTCTGTCTGAAATTTGAAAAATCCAATTTTTAGCCAAATAGCATTTCGCAAGAAGCTGTTGGTCGCGAGACAGTCGCGAAAGTTTCTTTGTGACAGGATGAAAAAATATTTCCCTCAAGCCCTTTTCGCAAGAAGCTCTAAGTCGCGAGCTTCTCGCGAAACAACCCTTGAACCAGTTTTTTTAAAGAAGACACAAAAATGTATTTTGGACAAAAACAAAAGACATGAAAGTATAAAATCACTTTCAAAAACAAATAAAACACTCAAAAATCTTTTTGGGTTTGATCAACAAGTTCATAAGCATACACATCACATTTGAACATATACAATCACACAAATGAGATAGGTATTGATTGAATCAAAGTCTTGTGTGTTGTGTGTGAGTATCAAATATGAAATAGTCCTTAGACTAGAGCGAAGCTTCAATGATCAATTCAAACGAGTCATACACAACTGATACGAAATCAAGTGGACTATCTCCATTATAGAAATGAGTATATATGACCTCCCACACATTGAATACGTAACTTCAGAAGCTTTTCATTTGGCTTCTGCAAAAAGCATAACAATTGGTCCATTTTATTTTTGATTGGACAAGAAAACAACATCTCATTTTGAGATTGGTGCTTGAAATTTATGATATTTCAACATTTAACATTAGCCTTTGGCTTTTTGAGCACCGTACAAAAACATTAAGAAGAGTCGCTTTCCCTTTTTCCTAGTCGAATACTAGTGTGTGCGACAGGCTTTTGCAGCTCAATATCTCTTTTTATTTGGAGATTTACATTTGGTGAGCTCTTTTTACAAACACATAAAAATAAAGTGGGAAGAGATATAGACACAAGTCTATGCAAGTATCAAGACCAACAAGACTATTGGCCAATCATGCATGACAAGCTTGAAAATCTATTTACAACAGTCACACATAGTGCTCAAGATTTCTTCCACATAGAAAAGAGTGCATACATGACAAGCCAAGATCGTAAATGCACTATGCCATTAGTACGAAGGGACTAGGTCAAACTCACATGTGACATGCACAAAACACGTGATCAAACTTTTGAGATTTTTCAATTTTTATGGGTTTTTGAAATTTTTGAACACACCCAAAACAGAACAACAAAAGTAAGAACAACAAAAACAGTTGGTACAAACCAAACAATATAAAAGAACAACGAAAACAATGCATGAAATGGTGCAACAGCAAATGTCCCTAAACATTGAAAGAATTTATGCATGGACATGTTATAATGCTTATCTTTGGGGTGATATCCTTGACGGATTGGGTACGAGAGTTTGGACCATTAAACCTTCTGGTGAAACTCTCCAAGCAAGTGGTGAAAGCACCGATCATCTTCATCACATCCATCATACCGGAATCACGATTTTGACTTCTTGGTTGCTCACCACCCCAATACCTCATGTCATTTCTCCTTCCTCATGACCAGGTTGCGCTTGCATTGTTATCTGATCTCAGCTTTTGACAGTTGGGTCTGGTATGTCCTTGCAGTCCACAATAATGACACACATAATCCGTTCTAGGACTCCGTTGTGATCTTGGGAGAGATCTTCCTCTGGTTTCATGTTTGACCACAGATTGATTTCGAGGCTTATTCACCATTCATTACTCAGCCATGTTCTTCTTCTTTACATCCTCAACTTTCTCAAGAATGGGCTCTTCTACAACCGTCTCGTTTGCCTTCACAAACTTTACTTCTTTGGTGACTTTGGCTGATGAGCAGCTTCCTCTGGTGTATCCCAACCCGGACTTGCTTGAAGAAGGTTTTTGAGATGATATAACATCTTCTAGCTTCTGAGAAGAGACTCTATCTATCTTAGCATAAGCTTGCACAACCTCTTGCTCAAGAAACCTCACCTTCGTATAGGCTTCAGACAGCTCGCCATTTAGTGTCTTAATCTCACACTTATCCTCTTTATATCTGATCAAGAGACTTCTGTAATCTTCCTCAACTTTCTTCATTTTCCTTACGGCTACCTTGGCTACTTTGGAATACTCTCCCGCCTTCTTAAGTAGTAAGGAGTAATTTTCTTGAAGATTAACTTTATTTTCTTCCTCTTCAGCATCTGATTCTTCCACAATCCCAATAGACTCTGAATCAGAATGCTCACCAAGCTCCTTCACAAGTGCACCCAAATCATCCGATGACTCCACATGAGCAATGGTCATGAAGGCGGAGTAATTTCCCTCTCCGTCACAGCTCTCTTCCGAGTTAGAATCAGAAGAGTCTGAATCACTAAGCGTAGTGGCATAAGCCTTGCCTTTTCCCCTCAAAAAATTTGGACACTCCTTCTTTAGATGTCCATGGCCATTGCACTCATAACACACAATGTCTGAAGGAGGTTGAGAATCCCTCCCTTCCTTCCTCGTAAACTCTTTCCTATCACCTCTTGAAGATGAAAATTTTCCTCTGTTGAATGGTTTTCCATTGTTCTTTATCTTCAGAAATTTTCAGAAGTTTTTCGCAAGGTATACTACTTCCTTCTTCGCTCCATCTTCTTCGGAAGGATCATCCATTCTTTCAGTGATGATTTTAAGAGCAAGTGATTTACTCGTCCTGTGGGAAGGCAGTCCAAGCTCATACGTTTGGAGTGATCCAATGAGCTCTTGGATCTTAATTTCATCCAAATCCTTGCTTTCCTCTATGGTTGTGACTTTTGCCCGAAAGCTCTCCGGTAAGGACCTCAAAATTTTTCTCACCACCTTAGTCTCTTCAATCTTCTCCGCAAGATTGAATTTAGAAATTATAATTTCATTGAGCTTCCCATAGAATGAATCAAATGGTTCATCATCCCTCATCTTGAGCTCTTCAAATTTGGTGGTTAGCATTTGAAGCTTTATGTCCTTAACTTTCTTCGTACCCTCATATGTTGTCTCCAAAATCTTCCAAGCTTCCTTGCCTACCGTCATATGAAAGATCCTGTGGAATTCATCAGGAGACACACCACAGAAAATAGCATTTAAAGCTCTACTATTAGCATTGGCGGCTGCGAGAGCTGCCTTATCCCAAATGGACTTAGGATCCTCCGGCTTAGTCCAGCCTATCTCAACCGCATCCCACACAGTATCATCCATAGAACATAAAAATACTCTCATTCTGACTTTCCAAAATGCATAATCGTTCCCATCAAAAAATGGTGGAACATTGAGCGATTGAGATCGGTCCAACTCAAATAGGGTCAAGGATCACACTCAGGTATTTAAACCACAGCAAGTGTACCCGCTCTGATACCAATTGAAAGCTCGAAAATGTGTTGAAAACACAAGAGCTGTTTAGACCCCCAATTAAAATTATGGCTCCATAGATTTTACACTAACTTACTACAAAGTGCGGAATAGTGTAAATGCGAGCGGATGAACAAGTAAGCTACTTTAATCCATAAACTAAGCAACACAGCAGTATAATGGAATAAACAAGAGTAGGGAAGAAGGATGCAAACACAGAAAACACCGAGACGTGTTCTCAAAGAGGAAACCGAAGAACTCGGCGAAAAACCTCTCCGCCGCCCTCCAAGCGGAAATCGATCCACTAGACAATCAGTTGGGATACATGGGTTAGCAAGAGACCCTCCAAGCCTAATCTACCCGATGTACCTAAGCCCTTCAAGCTCCTACTCCAACAAGGCTTCTCGGAACCGTGTCTTGTCTAGCACCCCAGATCCCGCAACAAGCTCCATGTTACATCTGCCATTCTAGGCTTCTTCTAATGCTTCCCAGCAGCACCAAAACGTCACTCAACATTCTCAAAGGATGTGGTAAGTGTTTGGGCTATCAACCTCTCAATGGTATGGAAATGGAAAGGGAAGGGTTGAGGAGATACCACAAGCAAGTGTATAGAGAAAGGTAGGGATGACAATCTCTAATTCCCAATGTGTTTGGCTAGGGTTTCTCTCTGAAGCATTCCTCAATATTTGTGGGTAATGAGGGTATATATAGGATAGGTGCAAAATGTATGAATCAGTCAGTACAAGCTGGCAGAACAGCTTGTCTCGCGGGAAGGCCTTACCTGCGAGATACTCGCGAGAGACAGCTGTCTCCACCTGGCCTGACTCTTCGCATTCCAGAACGTACAGGGCATATGCTTCACTTCGCGGGAAGCTAGGTCGCGACATACCCGCGAGAATCCTTCACCCTCCAAATGCTTGAGTCTTCACACACTCTCTCTATCACACAACTCTTACAACAAATCCCACAACAAATACAGAGTATAAATGATTGATAATAATTGCAATCAAATTTGGCACGGAATAAAAGTCAACAAAATACATAGTTGTAAATAACAACTTTACAGATAGATAAGATAAGATTTTGAAATTGAAATTATCCTCTCGAAATAGACTCAAATATATATATATATATATAAGAATTTTTAATTTTGGTTTTAGATAATTCAATAGTCAAAACAGATAGCAGAGATTTGAGCTATTGATGGTTGTTTCTCTTGGAAATACAAGTGTCAAGAAGTTAAGATACAAATCATTCATTTGTACAATTAATCAGTTTTCAACTTTTTTAATGGGATAAAATAGGATAATAAGTGCGTGCGGATTTGGAGTGTAACATTAATCCCAACATTTCCTTTTGGGTAACATGTGGAGGTGATTGGTGGGTAAGGTCAGTGTGCCCACCTATGATTTGTTGTAAAAATGTTGTGGACGTGCCACTTCTCTTAAACAAATGTTAACTAACCATCATTATTTTGGTAGAGAGGTGCTACGTCCACAACAGTTTCACCACAACTTTATTAAAAATCATTGGTGTAAAGTTGTGACTGATTCTAATTTGAATACAAAACGTAAATTAATTTTTTGTTTATCTGTAACAACTAATAAAAATCTACCATTTAGGATTTCTTGTGAAAATGTTGTAAAAATTTTAAGTGTAAAAATGTAGTTTAAATTGTTACTAGTGTGGAAACTTTCAATCGACTAATTTTAAACAGATAGATAAGATAAGATTTTGAAATTGAAATTATCCTCTCAAAATAGACTCAAATATATATATATATATATATATATATATATATATATATAAGTGTAGGGTCAATTTTTGTAGCCCAAGCCCAAATGATATGGATTATAAGCCCTATGAACCCAAGATAATGAATTTGTAGAGCATGGGTGAAAGAACTGGGCTGGATGTGAATTAAACAAGAGTTGATTATGGTGGTTACGGATAAACTAACATGCAATCATGCTTGGACAAATGCAAACGTGAATCTCCGAAGAGGCATTTTATTGAATGAAAGTTGGTTACAATTCTTAGAGATACAGTAAAGTTATGTTCTTCTTCTTTCTTTCTTTTTTCTCCACTTTTATCAGGGGCCCGTCTTCTTTTTATAGCCTCCTCCCTCATCATCCAAGTCGTCCACTTGTCCTTCATCTACGTACATACTTGAGTATAGGTCACATCAAGCATCTTCTCTAGCTTTTTGGGAGTGGCGGTAGCTGAGGTTGCACTATTCAGGGGTCTTCTCCACATAAATGCGGCCAGAAAAGTTGTTGCAGTGCATTAAATACGGTGGTAGCAGCTTTTTCTTGAGATATTTCTTCATCCTTATCACCCCCAGGCATGCTCAAAGCTTATCTTTGTCATTGGGATTGCCAGGAAGGTCATTCGGACACTCCACACGTTTGTTTGATCAAGACCATTCGTATCCGAGGAGTAAAACCTCTTCGGACAGAGGGTGACCTCTTCGGATGATACTCTTCCTCCATTTCCGGGTTTGTTGCCTCCAGATGAACTCTACACCAACCCGTTATTCCTCTTCGGACATACAGTAATTTTCAAAACAGGGCCCCAGGCCCAATAGGTAGGTCTGGGCTTTTACTCCCCCCCCCCCCCCCCCCCCCCCACAATAAGAATTTTTAATTTTCTTTTTGTATAATTCAATAGCCAAAACAGATAGCAGAGATTTAAGCTATTAACATTTAACGATATTTTTTGGAAGACCAAATTTCAGCAAGATAAAATACAAATCATTCATTTGAACAAGTAATCATTATTCAACTTTTTTATTGGGATAAAATAGGGTAATAAGTGTGTGTGGATTTGGAGTGTGCCATTACAACCAACATTTTCTTTTGGGTAACATGAGGAGGTGATTGGTGGGTATGGTCAGTGTGCCCACCTATGATTTGTTGTAAAAATGTTGTGGACATAAGACTTCTCTTAAACAAATTTAACTAACCATCACTATTTTCGTAGATAGGTGGTACGTCTACAACAGTTTTACAACATTTTTATAACAAATCATAGGTGTAAATTTGTAATTGGTTTTAATTTGAATTCAAAATATAAATTAATTTTTTGTCCACCCGTAACAACTAATAAAAACCTTCCATTTCGGATTTATTGTGAAAATGTTGTAAAAATTTTAAATGTAAAAATGTTGTTTAAATTGTTACTAGTGTGGAAACTTTCAATCAACTTATTTTAAAACGGATAGATAAGATAAGATTTTCAAATTTAAATTATCCTCTCAAAATAGAATCAAATATATATATATATATATATATATAATTCAATAGTCAAAACAAATAGCAGAGATTTGAGCAGTTGATGCTTGTTTCTCTTGGAAACACAAGTTTCAAAAAGTTAAGATACAAATCATTCATTTGTACAAGTAATCAGTATTCAAATTTTTTAATGGGATAAAATAGGATAATAAGTGTGTGTGGACCTACAGTGTGCCATTAATTCCAACATTTTCTTTTGGGTAACATGAGGAGGTGATTGGTGGGTAAGGTTAGTGTACCCACCAATGATATGTTGTAAAAATGTTGTGAACGTAACGCTTCTCTTAAACAAATGTTAACTAACCATCATTATTTTAGTAGAGAGGTGCTACGTCCACAACTGTTTCACAACATTTTTGTAAGAAATCATTGGTGTAAAGTTGTTATGGGTTCTAATTTAAAATCAAAACGTAAATTAATTTGTTTTCCACCCGTAACAACTAATAAAAAGCTACCACTTTGGATTTATTGTCGAAATGTTGTAAAAATTTTAAATGTAAAAATTTTGTTTAAATTGTTACTAGTGTGGAAACTTTCAATCAACTTATTTTAAAACGGATAGATAAGATAAGATTTTCAAATTTAAATTATCCTCTCAAAATAGAATCAAATATATATATATATATATATATAATTCAATAGTCAAAACAAATAGCAGAGATTTGAGCAGTTGATGCTTGTTTCTCTTGGAAACACAAGTTTCAACAAGTTAAGATACAAATCATTCATTTGTACAAGTAATCAGTATTCAAATTTTTTAATGGGATAAAATAGGATAATAAGTGTGTGTGGATCTACAGTGTGCCATTAATTCCAACATTTTCTTTTGGGTAACATGAGGAGGTGATTGGTGGGTAAGGTTAGTGTACCCACCAATGATATGTTGTAAAAATGTTGTGGACGTAACGCTTCTCTTAAACAAATGTTAACTAACCATCATTATTTTAGTAGGGAGGTGCTATGTCCACAACTGTTTCACAACATTTTTGTAACAAATCTTTGGTGTAAAGTTGTTATGGGTTCTAATTTAAAATCAAAACATAAATTAATTTGTTGTCCACCCGTAACAACTAATAAAAAGCTACCACTTTGGATTTATTGTCGAAATGTTGTAAAAATTTTAAATGTAAAAATTTTGTTTAAATTGTTACTAGTGTGGAAACTTTCAATCAACTTATTTTAAAATTGATAGATAAGATAAGATTTTGAAATTGAAATTATCCTCTCAAAATAGACTCAAATATATACATACATACATACATATATATATATATATATATAAGAATTTTTAATTTTTTTTTTAGATAATTCAATAGTCAAAACAGATAGCAGAGATTTGAGCAGTTGATGCCTGTTTCTCTTGGAAACACAAGTGTCAACAAGTTAAGATACAAATCATTCATTTGTACAAGTAATCAGTATTCAACTTTTTTAATGCGATAAAATAGGATAATAAGTGTGTGTGGATTTAGAGTGTGCCATTAATCCCAACATTTTCTTTTGGGTAACATGAGGAGGTGATTGGTGGGTTAGGTTAGTGTACCCACCAATGATATATTGTAAAAATGCTGTGGACGTAACGCTTCTCTTAAACAAATGTTAACTAACCATCATTATTTTAGTAGGGAGGTGCTACGTCCACAACAGTTTCACAAAATTTTTCTAACAAATTATTGGTGTAAAGTTGTTATTGGTTCTAATTTAAAATCAAAACATAAATTAATTTTTTGTCCATCCGTAACAACTAATAAAAACCTACCGTTTTGGATTTATTGTCGAAATGTTGTAAAAATTTTAAATTTAAAAATGTTGTTTAAATTATTACTAGTGTGAAAACTTTCAAAGAACTTATTTTAAAATGGATAGATAAGTTAAGATTTTGAAATTGAAATTATCCTCTCGAAATAGACTCAAATATATATATATATATAAAAGAATTTTTAATTTTATTTTTGCATAATTCAATAGCCAAAACAGATAGCAGAGATTTGAGCTATTAATGGTTGTTTCTCTTGGAAACCCAAATTTCAACAAGTTAAGATACAAATCATTTATTTGTACAGGTAATCAGTATTCAACCTTTTTATTGGGATAAAATAGGATAATAAGTGTGTGTGGATTTGGAGTGTGCCATTACAACCAACATTTTCTTTTGGGTAACATGAGGAGGTGATTGGTGGGTATAGTCAGTGTACCCACCTATGATTTGTTGTAAAAATGTTGTGAACATAACACTTCTCTGAAACAAATTTAACTAACCACCACTATTATCGTAGAGAGGTGCTACGTCCACAACAGTTTTACAACATTTTTATAACAAATCATATGTGTAAAGTTGTAATTGGTTTTAATTAGAATTCAAAACGTAAATTAATTTTTTGTCCACCCGTAACAAATAATAAAAACCTACCATTTTTTATTTATTGTGAAAATGTTGTAAAAATTTTAAATGTAAAAATGTTGTTTAAATTGTTACTAGTGTGGAAACTTTCAATCAACTTTTTAAAAATGGATAGATAAGACAAGATTTTGAAATTGAAATTATCCTCCCAAAATAGACTCAAATATATATAAATATAGATATATATATATATATATATAAGAATTTTTATTTTTATTTTTTAGATAATTCAATAGTCAAAACAGATAGCAGAGATTTGAGCAATTGATGCTTTTTTCTCTTGGAAACACAAGTGTCAACAAGTTAAGATACAAATCATTCATTTGTACAAGTAATCAGTATTCAACTTTTTTAATGGGATAAAATAGGATAATAAGTGTGTGCGGATCTAGAGTGTGCCATTAATTCCAACATTTTCTTTTGGGTAACATGAGGAGGTGATTGGTGGGTAACGTTAGTGTACCCACCAATGATATGTTGTAAAAATCTTGTGGGCGTAACGCTTCTCTTAAACAAATATTAACTAACCATCATTATTTTAGTAGGGAGGTGCTACGTCCACAACTGTTTCACAACATTTTTGTAACAAATCATTGGTGTAAAGTTGTTATGGGTTCAAATTTAAAATCAAAACGTAAATTAATTGGTTGTCCACCCGTAACAACTAATAAAAAGCTACCATTTTGGATTTATTGTCGAAATGTTGTAAAAATTTTAAATGTAAAAATTTTGTTTAAATTGTTACTAGTGTGGAAACTTTCAATCAACTTATTTTAAAATTGATAGATAAGATAAGATTTTGAAATTGAAATTATCCTCTCAAAATAGACTCATATATATATATATATATATATAAGAATTTTTAATTTTTTTTTTTTAGATAATTCAATAGTAAAAAATGATAGCAGAGATTTGAGCAGTTGATGCCTGTTTCTCTTGGAAACACAAGTGTCAACAAGTTAAGATACAAATCATTCATTTGTACAAGTAATCAGTATTCAACTTTTTTAATGGGATAAAATAGGATAATAAGTGTGTGTGGATCTAGAGTGTGCCATTAATTCCAACATTTTCTTTTGGGTAACATGAGGAGGTGATTGGTGGGTAAGGTTAGTGTACCCATCAATGATATGTTGTAAAAATGTTGTGGACGTAACGCTTCTCTTAAACAAATGTTAACTAACCATCATTATTTTAGTAGGGAGGTGCTACGTCCACAACTGTTTCACAACATTTTTGTAACAAATCATTGGTGTAAAGTTGTTATGGGTTCTAATCTAAAATCAAAACGTAAATTAATTTGTTGTCCACCCGTAACAACTAATAAAAAGCTACCATTTTGGATTTATTGTCGAAATGTTGTAAAAATTTTAAATGTAAAAATTTTGTTTAAATTGTTACTAGTGTGGAAACTTTCAATCAACTTATTTTAAAATTGATAGATAAGATAAGATTTTGAAATTGAAATTATCCTCTCAAAATAGACTCATATATATATATATATATATATAAGAATTTTTAATTTTTTTTTTTAGATAATTCAATAGTCAAAACAGATAGCAGAGATTTAAGCAGTTGATGCCTGTTTCTCTTGGAAACACAAGTGTCAACAAGTTAAGATACAAATCATTCATTTGTACAAGTAATCAGTATTCAACTTTTTTAATGCGATAAAATAGGATAATAAGTGTGTGTGGATTTAGAGTGTGCCATTAATCCCAACATTTTCTTTTGGGGAACATGAGGAGGTGATTGGTGGGTAAGGTCAGTGTGCCCCAGTGGCGGAGCCAGGAATTTAGGTCAGTGGGGGCAAGATTAAAAGACAAGATTGGAAGTAAAAAATTAATCTAAAAAAATTAATCGATATTAATAACAAAATAAGTAAACAACTATATGATAACATAATTGTTATACAGAATCTAATATAAAATGTAAACTTTAATTTATTTTTTCACATCTAGCTTATTTTACTCAATTGCCCTTGGCGATTTTTTATATTTTGAAACCGCTGCATGATTTTTTCACACTCAATAGTCTTGAATATATCTTCCTCAATAAATGTGACTAAGCAATCATTCATCACTGATCTCCTATTCGATTGCGTAATTGATTTTTAATTATGTTCATTACTGAAAAAACTCTTTCAATAGTAGCTATTGCAACTGGTAAGATCAATGTCAAAGTCACTAATGAGTAAACCAATGGATATGAAACATTCTTTTTCATTTCTACCATCTTTTTAGCAAGCTATCCAATTCTTTTAACTACTGAAAACTCTTCAGTGGACTGCATGTCAGGGATGTATGTCTCAAGTTGGCTATCCAAGAAAGAAACTTGACACATAAAAAAATTCTACAGGTGGTTTTGTCTAGTCCATCAAATTTACTAAGTGGGATCCATTAATTTTATATATAGAATTGTACTAAGAGTAGAAGTCTGCTACTACTAGAAAAGTTGGAAAGGTAACGTGAATTCACTTAGTTGGTTTTTTTTTTTTTTTTTTTTTTTTTTTTTTTTTTTTTGTCTTTTGTGTAGGAGAGAGGGGGGGGGGGGTCAAAACATTTGAAAGTTCAGGGGGGGCAGGTGCCCCCCCTCGCCCCCCCCTCCCTCCGCCCCTGGTGTGCCCACCTATGATTTGTTGTAAAAATGTTGTGGACGTAACACTTCTCTTAAACAAATGTTAACTAACCATCATTACTTTAGTAGAGAGGTGCTACGTCCACAACAGTTTCACAAAATTTTTGTAACAAATTATTGGTGTAAAGTTGTTATTGGTTCTAATTTAAAATCAAAACATAAATTAATTTTTTGTCCATCCGTAACAACTAATAAAAACCTACCGTTTTGGATTTATTGTCGAAATGTTGTAAAAATTTTAAAGTTAAAAATGTTGTTGAAATTATTACTAGTGTGAAAACTTTCAAAGAACTTATTTTAAAATGGATAGATAAGTTAAGATTTTGAAATTGAAATTATCCTCTCGAAATAGACTCAAATATATATATATATATATATATATATAAAAGAATTTTTAATTTTATTTTTGCATAATTCAATAGCCAAAACAGATAGCAGAGATTTGAGCTATTAATGGTTGTTTCTCTTGGAAACCCAAATTTCAACAAGTTAAGATACAAATCATTTATTTGTACAAGTAATCAGTATTCAACCTTTTTATTGGGATAAAATAGGATAATAAGTGTGTGTGGATTTGGAGTGTGCCATTACAACCAACATTTTCTTTTGGGTAACATGAGGAGGTGATTGGTGGGTATGGTCAGTGTACCCACCTATGATTTGTTGTAAAAATGTTGTGAACATAACACTTCTCTGAAACAAATTTAACTAACCACCACTATTATCGTAGAGAGGTGTTACGTCCACAACAGTTTTACAACATTTTTATAACAAATCATATGTGTAAAGTTGTAATTGGTTTTAATTAGAATTCAAAACGTAAATTAATTTTTTGTCCACCCGTAACAAATAATAAAAACCTACCATTTTTTATTTATTGTGAAAATGTTGTAAAAATTTTAAATGTAAAAATGTTGTTTAAATTGTTACTAGTGTGGAAACTTTCAATCAACTTTTTAAAAATGGATAGATAAGATAAGATTTTGAAATTGAAATTATCCTCCCAAAATAGACTCAAATATATATAAATATAGATATATATATATATATATATATAAGAATTTTTAATATTTTTTTTTAGATAATTCAATAGTCAAAACAGATAGCAGAGATTTGAGCAATTGATGCTTTTTTCTCTTGGAAACACAAGTGTCAACAAGTTAAGATACAAATCATTCATTTGTACAAGTAATCAATATTCAACTTTTTTAATGGGATAAAATAGGATAATAAGTGTGTGTGGATCTAGAGTGTGCCATTAATTCCAACATTTTCTTTTGGGTAACATGAGGGGGTGATTGTTGGGTAAGGTCAGTGTGCGCACCTATGATTTGTTGTAAAAATTTTGTGGAAGTAACATTTCTCTTAAACAAATGTTAACTAACCATCATTATTTTAGTAGAGAGGTGCTACGACCACAACAGTTTCACAACATTTTTATAACAAATCATTGGTGTATAGTTGTTATTGGTTCTAATTTAAATTCAAAACGTAAATTAATTTTTTGTCCATCCGTAACAACTAATAAAAACGTACTATTTCGTATTTATTATGGAAATGTTGTAGAAATTTTAAATTTAAAAATGTTGTTTAAATTGTTACTAGTGTGAAAACTTTCAATGAACTTATTTTAAAATGGATAGATAAGTTAATATTTTTAAATTGAAATTACCCTCTCAAAATAGACTCAAAGATAGATATATATATATATATATATAAGAATTTTTAATTTTTTCTTTAGATAATTCAATAGTCAAAACAAATTGCCAAGATTTGTGCTATTGATGGTTGTTTCTATTGGAAAAACAAGTGTCAACAAGTTAAGATACAAATCATTCATTTTTACAAGTAATCAGTATTCGCCTTTTTTGATAGGATAAAATAGGATAATAAGTGTGTGTGGATTTGGAGTGTGCCATTGGTCCCAACATTTTCTTTTGGGTAACATGAGGAGGTGATTGGTGGGTAAGGTCAGTGTGCCTACCTATAATTTGTTGTAAAAATGTTGTGGACGTAACACTTCTCTTCAACAAATGTTAACTAACCATCATTGTTTTAGTAGAGAGATGCTACTTCCACAATAGTTTCGCAACATTTTTATAATAAATCATAGGTGTAAAGTTGTTATTAGTTCTAATTTGAATTCAAAACGTAAATTAATTTTTTGTCCATCCGTTACAACAAATAAAAACCTATCATTTACGATTTATTGTGAAAATGTTGTAAAAATTTTAAATGTAAAAATGTTGTTTAAATTGTTACTAGTGTGGAAACTTTCAATCAACTTATTTTAAAATGGATAGATAAGATATGATTTTGAAATTGAAATTATCCTCTCAAAATAGATTCAAATATATGTATATAATTATATATATATATATATATAAGAGTATTTTTTATTTTGTTTTTAGATAATTCAACAGTCAAAACAGATAGCAAAGATTTGGGCTATTGATGGTTGTTTCTCTTGGAAAAACAATTGTCAACAAGTTAAAATACAAATCATTCATTTGTACAAGTAATCAGTGTTCAACTTTTTTAATGGGATAAAATAGGATAATATGTGTGTGTGGATTTGGAGTTGCCATTAATCCCAACATTTTCTTTTGGGTAACATGAGGAGGTGATTGGTGGGTAAGGTCAGTGTGCCCACCTATGATTTGTTGTAAAAATGTTTTGGACGTAACACTTCTCTTAAACAAATGTTAACTAACCATCGTTATTTTAGTAGAGAGGTGCTACATTTACAACAGTTTCACAATATTTTTATAACAAATCATAGGTGTAAAGTTGTTATTGGTTCTAATTTGAATTTACAACGTAAATTTATTTTTTGTCCATCCGTAATAACTGACAAAAACCTACTATTTAGGATTTATTGTGAAAATGTTTAAAAATTTTAAATGTAAAAATGTTGTTTAAATTGTTACTAGTGTGGAAACTTTCAATCAACTTATTTTAAAATGGATAGATTAGATAAGATTTTGAAATTGAAATTATCCTCTCAAAATAGACTCATATATATATATATATATATATAAGAATTTTTAATTTTTTTTTTTTAGATAATTCAATAGTCAAAACAGATAGCAGCGATTTGTGCTATTGATGATTGTTTCTCTTGGAAACACAAGTGTCAGTAAGTTAAGATACAAATCATTCATTTGTACAAGTAATCAATATTCAACTTTTTTAATGGGATAAAATAGGATAATAAGTGTGTGGGGATTTGGAGTGTGTCGCAACATTTTCTTTTGGGGAACTTGAGGAGGTGATTGGTGGGTAAGGTCAGTGTGCCCACCTATGATTTGTTGAAAAAATGTTGTGGACGTAACACTTTTTTTGAACAAATGTTAACTAACCATCATTATTTTAGTAGAGTGGTGCCTCGTCCACAACAGTTTCACAACATTTTTATAACAAATCATAGTTGTAAAGTTGTTATTGGTTCTAATTTGAATTCAAAACGTAAATTAATTTTTTGTCCATCCGTAACAACTAATAAAAACCTACCGTTTAGGATTTATTGTGAAAATGTTGTAAAAATTTTAAATGTAAAAATGTTGTTTAAATTGTTACTAGTGTGGAAACTTTTAATCAACTTATTTTAAAATGGATAGATAAGATAAGATTTTGAAATTGAAATTATCCTCTCAAAATAGACTCAAATATATATATATATATATATATATATATTTGTATATATAAGAATTTTTAATTTTGTTTTTAGATAATTCAATAGTCAAAACAGATAGCAGAGATTTAAGCTATTGATGGTTGTTTCTCTTGGAAAAACAAGTGTTAAGTTAAGATTCAAATTATTCATTTGTACGTACAAGTAATCGGTATTCAACTTTTTTAATGGGATAAAATTGGATAATAAGTGTGTGAATTTGGTGTGTGTCATTCATTCCAACATTTTCTTTTGGGTAACATGAGGAGGTGATTGGTGAATAAGGTCAGTGTGCCCATGAATAGATCCTACAAGAGTTGGACCTGTTCCTCTTTTGGAGGACAGAAGTTGGGTCAGTCTTAGCCTTTATCGGTGGCGGTGTTTTTAGTTACCTTTAAATCTGTCAAGAATCATTAGTTACCTCAAACTAGTTCATGACAGATTTACTTAATCTGTTTTTTTTTTTTTTTTTTTTTTAAGAAAAACAGATTTAGTTAATGTGATTCATTGAATCCAACGTTCAATGATGGAAATCATGTAAAAAAAAAAATGACATCTAATTCAATTTTTATGACAAAATCCTTGTAATATTGGCATATTATATGGCTATTTAACGTGGTTGTATTCTGTTCTTGTCCTTTCTATTTTCAAATCGATCCCGGGTCAAATTTCCGCAATTTTCACTGAGGATTTTTTATTTTGTGTGGAGAAAATTAAGTATTTTAACACACATACAAAGAGAGAGGAAAATATCTTAAAGAAATTGATAGTGGTGTATATCCAAAAGAGTCTAAGAATAATCATACAAGTTCGCATTACTTACGAAAGCTAATTAAGAAGTTTTTAGTTGAAGTTTAAAGGTATCTATCTATATACTAATAGTAAGAAGATTTCTTTTTTGAGTTTCAACTTTTTGTGTACTAAAATACCATAATACAAATTCTTAAACTCTCTAAAATACCATTATTTTTTAGTTAAATAATTTCAAATTAAAAAACGCAATCTGGTTAAAAGAGTAATTTAATGTTTCTAAGTTTTAGGTTTTTTCTTTTATCTTCTCCATTTAGCCTAAAACTTAGGACATTATCTTTATCTCATTTTTAAACATTATTCCATATTACCTTACCTCTTTTTTTAAAAACAAAATACACATAGTTATTTGTAAATCACTTTTAAATATTATAACATTAAACCAAAAAAACAAATAATTAAAAAAGACAATAATTGTACACGCAAAGCACGTGTGATTAATCTAGTTATATATAATGTAGTTCTGCCCTACAATTCTTTCTCTTACATATAATGACTTTTTTTTGGAAGGGGCGTGAATAGGCAATTAATAAATAAGTTTTATCATAAACTTTTTTTGAGAGAGAGTTTTAATCTATGACGTCCGTTCTTAATGATAGTCATTTATCTTCAGACCAAGACACCAATCAGTTTTTAGTGTAGGCGGGAATTGAACCCCAAATCTCTTATACAATCATTAAAGATTTTACCAGTTAAGCTAACTGGAACCCACAGTTTTATCATGAACTTAATTAGTAAGATTTATTATTATTCTTTTAGGATATTTATCGGATGTAATGTCAAGTTATTTAAGCTGAGATTCTCAACTGCAAAGTTTTCTTCGAGCAGAAATTTGAAATTTCTTGGATCTTTGAAATCATAAGGATTTAAACAAACAGTAGCAAAGAGAGAATTTTTATTTTAGGAGGGGTGGAGGTTAAGTAAAATTCTTCTTTTTTTTTTTTTTTTTTAATTAAAATTGCAATAGGGATAAGGGGATTTTTTAAGACCCCGGTCCCCCATAGCCTGCCTTCTTTCTCCATTGTGGACAGGTGGACTTGGAACCAAGAAAAGACCAAGAAGGGCCATGGTCGCCCTTGGAATTTTAAATTTTTTTAAATAATATATTAATAGTTAATAGCTTAATATTTGAATGTTTTGGTCTAAACATTTCATATTTGGCCTCTCCAAAATTGAAAGTCAACACCCAATATTGAAATTTGGCCCCTGAAAACCCAAAAATTAAAGTAATCACCTAACTCATATCCATAACCATTTTTTTTACTAAACCCTTCAAACACTTTATACATAAGCAGGTGCTAATTAAACTACAAAACTTTTGACTATTATAACACTTTAGTTTTTTTTTTAAATTTTAATTTATGTAGGCATAACACTTTAGTTGTTTGCTTATTTGAAACCCATAATTAAAAAACTCTGAGGCTTCAAGATTTGGGTGCTACTTTTTTTTTTTTTTTTTTTTGAGAAGGGGGTGCTACTATAAGATGATTTTACAATAAAAAAATATGATTAATTAGATATTTATTATATTGTAATAAATTCTCAATTACGAAAAATAAATTATCGACTTAGTGAACATAGTAGATTTTCTTATTCTTAGTTTAACTTTATATCTTCAAAATGCACATAAACCTCAAAATGCACATAAATCATTTTAGAATTGATGATTTTTTGTTGTTGTTGGTAGATATGTTTTATTTGCAAAAAAAACAAAAACCATGAAAAACTACTGTTTAAAAATGAAACTTTTTAATTATAAGCATAATGTAATTTGACATATGGACTTCAAAAAATTGTTAAATATTATTGATGTGCTAATGATGAGTAAGAATTATAAAATCAATACCCTACAAATTTGATTATAGGGTGGTTATAGAATATACTATTTAAAAAAACAAAGTTTTACGACAAAATGCAATTTGGTATTTTAACAAATTCTTTAATTGTATATTAAAAAGGAAATTGTTGTGGAGTTTAGTATAAAATCAATCATAGTTGAGTTTTGGGCTTTAGGAGAACAAGGAATTCCATTTTAATAATATTTAACATAAATGATTGATTTGAAATGTATTAAGAGATGGACGAAGTCAATCTTCGACCAAATGGGGTTGTGGCCTGGTGTGACCCTTGTAATTTTAAAAAAAAAAAGTATATATATTTTATATATGAGATTTTAGAATTTGAGCCAAAGATTTTAGGAAAAAAAAATGATTTTTTGTTTTATATTTTATTTGAAAAATTTTTAATTATAAAGAGATACTATTTTTCTTAATACTAAATTCTAATATATATAGATATATATATTTTTCATGAAATGATCAAAATATTTTTGTTCATAATTAATATAACCCCAAATTCTGTTTCTCAATTTGGATACATTCCCCATATTCCAAAATCTTTAAACATGTTTTTGAGAGAATGTTTCCCATCTAAAATTGATATAGGAAAATCTATTAAATTTATATTGAGTTGCACTTTTCAATTAAGAATTTCGGTGAATATATATTCTTGATAAATATAATTGCAATCAAAACCACAAGCTTCTCAAGAGTACATATCTTTCTCATATTCCTTCTTCTTTGTAATCATATTTCCTAAATTTTCAAATGAAAAATCATACTGGCTTATAATCTAGCATTGCTTATGGTATCATCCACAAAAGACTTGTCTTTTCCCAATATAAACTAGAGATAAATAATAAAACTCTTTAACTCTTTTGATGGACAAATGAGCTTCATTTCGTTGCCGTGGAGAACTCAAAATAAAACACCACTCATTGCTAAATAATATATATAACACCTATATATTCACTGACCAATGTGAAAGTAATGAATGTTGGATTAAAACCTCTAAAGGGCTACCACAATGTAGGCATTCAGATCACCCATACTATGAACTTTTGACCACAAAATTTTGTGAAAACTTGGAACTTCAGAAGATGTTCAAACTCTTCTGGAAGTTCAATAAAGTTTCAGATTGACCAACCACTTAGGGGTACACTCCACCCTTCATTATTTTATTTTTCTCACCCAGCCATCATCACTACTTATAATCCATTTGAATATAATATGCGTAGGTTGAACACCTTTTGAAAACACGAGCAACATGGATAAAATGACTTGGCTATGTTGTAATTTTGTAATAATATATATGTACCAAAGTTCGAGTAATTATATCTTAATATTCAAAGGCTCTTAGATAATCATCTACCCCTCTTTTCTTTCTCTTTTTCTTTTTTTTATCTCTCTTGAGTGGGTCCAATGCAAAGACTCAGTCAAATATATCCAATTGGCCAATAACTACCTAGTAGTTCTGGCTAAGTGGCTATATTGGAGTTTACTAACTGTCACTTTCGGGTCAAAATATCAAACAATCTTCAATAATAATAATAATAACCATTATCCATGGCACGGTTGTTTTGATTGTTTGGTGAGAACTGAGAAATTATAAAGAACTTAAGAATATGTTTGATCAAGTACTAACTCGTTGTGGCCGCAAACAGCTCCATTTCCATGCATGCGTTTGATGTGGTACTATCTAAAATGAACCAAAAGAGCTTTATGGAGTCCAAGGAATCAACACCATTCGCTTTTTATTTCACAAAACTGCCAACCTATTCATATTGTGAGCCAAAAAAATTAATTTCTCTAAAAGCATGAACTATCAAAAAGTGTTAGAAAAACACCATGTAAAGATAAATGTTATATCCACAATATTTTTACAATACTTTTATAATAAATTTTAAGGTGATAGGTTGTTATTGATTGTTATGAGAGAGTAAAAAAGTAATTTGAAGTTGTGGATTCAAATTAAAACTAATAATTACTTGTTACATATGATTTATTATGAAAACATAGTAAATATTTTGTAGGGGGAAGAATGACATTAGGAGCTTCTCCTTTGCAAATTAGAAATTGGAACCCCATTTCTTTTTGTCTTATATATGTGCCAGCATTATAGCTTTTGTCTCTACAATTTAGGGATCACAAAAGGGGCTATCCTGACAATTTCTATGTCTGCGATTAGTAGTATCGATTTTCTTCTGAGAGAATATATTGATTGGGCAATACCCAATAACTTTTTAACTATTTTTTCAAGAGAAATGTTACGTTCACAATATTTTCACAACACTTTCATAACAAATTTTAGGTAGCAAATTGTTACAGGTTGTTACTAATGGGTAAGAAAGTAATTTCAATGGTAAATTAAAATTAAAAACCTGTAATAACCTGCCACATAAGATTTATTGTAAATATATTGTGGACATAATACTTCTATTTTTTCAAGCTATTTTATGATTAGATTACCTCCATAGATTATCATAGTTTTAACATTTCAATTATTCATCTTTTTTATGAGATATTAAATTAATAATTCAAAAACCATGTCTTAAAATTTAAACCAATGTGAATTTTTTTTTATATTAATTCATTTAAATTAATTATTTTAAGAACCAATCAAAATCAATTAATTACAATCGCATGTTTTAAACCATAGTTCTTAAGAATAGATATTGATTGTTAAAATTTGACATAGCTTAAGCTTTTGATATGGTGGTCTAATTTTCTCTTTCAACAAATCGTTTTGAATGTCACCGACTCTTGGTTACAAAATGGACTAGTGTGCAATTTCACATAAAATGAGACCATAAATTAAAAAAGAAAAAGAAAAAGAAACTAGAGAAATAAAAAATTAAGTGACTTAAAAAAGAAAATCATAGTATTTGTTTTATTTGTCCAAGTATTTGTATTACTAATGGAAGTAGATAAATTTATGATGAAGACTTGATTTTCACCAATCCTAAGACATGAAGGCATAAATTTATCTATTACATTTGTAGAAACATTAAATAAGAGTGTTTTTTAATGCAATATTTGAGAGGAGTGTCATTTTGTAAAACCTCGAGGAAAGTTGGCGTTATGAACCGAATTTAAATTATGTAATACTCCATATAACTTGATATTTGTGAAAATTACATCTTGATTATGAATTGATAATAATTATTATTAGGAGATAATTAAATGAAAGAAAAATCAACCCCATTTGGGTTTAAACAATGGAGTGAGTCGCAACAAAATTTATTCTTTGGTCATCAAAACTAATTAAGGACCCCTTAGTAAGGGGTTAGATTCCTCTAGCTGTGAGGCACTCAAGCTAGGAAGAAAGATTAGAGTACCTCTATCAAAAGAGTGGAAAGAAGAAAATTCTATGCAATTGCAAAAACACTCTTAATTTGTCACCTCACATTTGGGAAAATGAACTAAAATTGTACACATGATAATCCTTTTTGGTCTTCCATTAAAAAAATACAATTCAAAAATCAACCAAATAAAAAATAAAAATAAAAAAGAGAACCCTAGAAGCCATCTTCCAAAACAATGTATGATGCTCTGGGAATCTATTTGACCATGGAAAGTTCTAATTGCCATGACTAGAATGAATGCCAATATATATCTAAATGATTAGTTATTTGTCACGTGAAAAACAATGCTCCAATTATTCAGTTGAACCTCAAATAATAATAATGTTGATGGGTGAAGGATCCCCCAACTTGTTTGAATGAAATATACAGGTTCATGCACAATCTGAAAGAATTAAAATTGTATGGTCCATATTGTATGGGCCGTCCTACCTTAGCAAGTACTATAATTTGTTTCCTTTACGCTTTTCGATGTCCTTATTCATCGTTCATTTTTTATGAAAATTATAGAACCGTGTAATGGTGTAAATGAGTGAGTGAGACAACTTAGACAAGGTAGTGTGGTACACTTGATCTTAGCCAAAAGGCCGAGAAATATATAAGGTAGTGTGGTACACAATTTTAATGATCACTAGCTGTTTTGGAATTGGAAATTTTGGATGTGAACTCACTGTTCAAGGTTTCTTAGTCAAAAAGTAGATGGCCCACGGAGCTTGTACAGTTGCTATACAAATTATTAGCCTTTCATTTTTTTTTTTTTCTTTTTAATTTTTTGGACTTTTAATCTGAATTGCATGCGTGAGAAGAAGCTAGATGATAACTGATAAGGTACACCGTACATGGCTCAGATGAGTGGAGGTTTTGTATTAATTAAAATGCTTTGGGTTTTGGATTGATTTATTTTCATTAAGATATTATTATAAAAAAAAGTTAAAGTATAATTATAGTGTATTTAGGCGGGAAAAAAAAAGATGTTTTGAAAAGGTATATATATGGTTATGGCTAAAGATAAAGATAAGTATAGTTTTAAATTATAAAAAGAAAAGTTTCTATCTATGGAAGCTTTTTTTGTTGTTTAGGATATATATTATATAATTCAATTGTATTGGCATACTTTTAAAAGGGATAAAAGTGTACATATATCTAAAAGTAACCGTAATTCATGCCCACACAGATTAACTAAATTTTTCATTGAAATAATATTACTGACACAATAGTTTTCATAATTTTAAATTTTAATTGTAGTTATATTGATAAGTTTTTATTAGATTTCATTTTTCATTTGAAGTTACAATTTATATTACTAATTTTTATTGTGATAAAATAATTATTACTTTATTATTTAAGTATATTTTGTTGCTCATTAAGATGGAATTTAATAAGTCACATTAAATTAGGAAGTAATAAAAATTACTAATAAACACATACTTCAAAATTTGCTTGACTCTGTAAAAATAGTCAATCAATTGTAAAAAAAAAAAAAAAAAAAAAAAAAAAAAAACCTTAATTTTAACTATTACAGTTCAACACTCATTAGCTAGATCTATAAAATATGAGTTCAGCTAACGGATGGCTTTAAAGTATTTTTTTTTTTTTTTTTTGAGAGGGAGCTTTAAAGTATATGTTAATAGACCATTTAAAAAAAAAAATTGTTATCAATTTTCATGAAAAATGTTTTAAAATGTTAAAAAATCAGTTCTTTTTTTTTTTATAATTTTTAAAAAAAAATTATTTCTTAAATCAGTTCCATTATATTATGGTTAACGTTTTCTATAAAATATTTTATTAAAATTTTGATGACAAGAAATTTAGGGTCTATTTGCATTGGTAAGTGAGTTCAAACTCACATTTTACATTTTAAATAACATTACATACATTTGTTCACATTTTTTTATCCATACGTATTTCAAAAAACTATAAACAACAATTCTCAAACTACTCTACCAAAAAAATACTCTATATTTCCGTGACATCCTGAAACAAGATTGACAAATTCCCTACTCTTTTATTTTATTGGGTTTTTGGTGGCAAATTGATTAATTTGATAATTAAAGTACTGTTGTATAATTGACCAGACAGTTGAAATTGAATGCCACCAGCCTTGTCTGGAAGGACTGCCTTATCGTCCAAATCAATTGCCACTCGTGCAACAATATTTAATATGGTGTAAAACACTTGTTTGCCGACGGGCATTCCTCTCTAAATAAAATATACCCAAGTGTTTCGGCTTTTATCAACATGCCACTTGATACTTTGACTGAGACTCTGAAATCGAAACTGGTACTGGTCAAGAGGACCACCAAGAAAACCCAAATTTTGGTCAAGACCGGCCAGCTAATCTTCTCAAACAAATTACTTGCTTCCTTTCATGCAAAAATCAAAATTGTGGGGCTAGTCTTTGACAAAAGGTACTGATTGATGTGATGATGACAAGTTTTAAATCTAGTTTTTATTTTTTTTATTTTTTATAATTTATATATAATAAATAGATGCATGATTTTCTAATGTATCTTAAACGCTTTCCCATGAATCAATTCTGTTGTAGACATTAGACAACGATTTTTTACACCGAAGAAATCAAATTTTCCCTTTCCCACAGGCTATCTCACTTGAGTCCTGTAGATAGTACAAATCTTTATGACAAACACTAGGCTCCAATTTGTGTATTTGTCAATTTTTGTTAGATTTATATATAAGACTAGCACTAATACTTTATGAAAAGGATGGATCATCCCCTATTTTTGCGGGAGGAAGAGAAAACAAATGGATCAATTTGGAGGAAAAGATTGTTAGTTTGGTCTCACCATTTCTTGTTTGCCCCGTGAAGGAAGGGTAATAGAAAAAAGACACAATTATGCTTGATAAGACAAAATATGCCACTAGACGCCCCTAGTCAACCCGTCAGCCTAGAGCTTATAAAGGGCATTGAGGTGGCTGACGGCCCTTCATGACTGACGGGCGTAAAGAAGGCCGACGACCCTTCATAGCTGAAGGGCTTGAAGAAGGCTGACGAGACTTCATGGCTGAAGGACATAAGGTGCGCCGACGGGCCCAAGGCTAACGGTTAAACAAAACCGAGGCTTGGCCACTACGCATAAAACTATAAAATGATGACTTGTATTCCACATTCAATATTAGAGTCCTATAAGGAAAGGATTCCGCAATCCACGCTCATAAGGATTCCTATAAGGAAAAGAGTTTTACTCCAAGAAGGAAAGGTCCACACTCTACTACTATAAAAGCCCCAATACCCTCATAAATCGAGGTACGCATAACTAATCCCTCTCTAGCACTCTAGAGTTGAAACAAATTCTAACTTGACCTTCGGAGGGTATTTGGCCGGCACCACACCGGTGCTCTCTGTTAGGTCTTCTTCTCTTTCGCTGTGTAGGTGTCGTTTCGGGCGTACAAGCAGTGTGCAACTCACTGGTGAGATTTTCGGCATCATCAGTTGGCGCCGTCTGTGGGAAAGCACTCTAAGCCATACTATCGTTTCCCGGACTAAAGGGTTGCATGGTACTCACTCGCTCGATGGCAACCACTAACGACATTCAAGAAGAGGAGCCACCCACGACTGCCCTTGAGAGACAAGTTCGGACTCTTGGTGCCGCCGTGGAGCGTCTCACCAAACAAAATCACGACCTGGAAGAACAGCTGCGCCGGAAGAATGCAGCACTGAGCGACCAACAAGAGGATCAGGAAGGGAACGGCACTCCCAAGAAAAATCAGGAGAAACCTGAAGGCAGCCACGCCCCAAGCAAGCCGGAGAGGCAGAACTTAAGCATGCCATCCCTCACGGATGCGACTCCACCACATATTGTTGCAGAGATGCAGGTGATGAGGAAGCAGATGGAGGTTATGATGAATGCACTTAAGGGACGAGTTTCCAGTGATCTTGACGATTTAGTCAATCGCACTGACTCGCCCTTCACTGTGGCCGTGAACTCCTTTCCCCCTTCCCCACAAATTTCGCATGCCGCATATCAACAGCTATGGACGCTTTCTCCGGTTACAACCAAATTAAGATGCACGAAGCCGATCAAGAAAAAACTTCGTTCATAACCAGCCAAGGCCTCTTCTGTTACAAGGTAATGCCGTTTGGTCTAAAAAATGCAGGCGCAACATACCAGAGGCTTATGAACAAAATGTTTGCACCACAAATCGGGAGAAATGTCCAAGTCTACGTAGATGACATGCTCGTAAAAAGCCGAAGGGAGGAAGATCACTTGGAAGACCTCAGGGAAACATTCGACACTCTTCGCTCTTACAACATGAAGCTGAATCCAGGAAAGTGCGCCTTCAGAGTGACGGCAGGAAAATTCCTAAGATTCATGGTTTCCCAAAGGGGCATCGAAGCCAATCCAGACAAAATTTGAGCTATAATAGAGATGACACCACCAAAGAATGTGAAGGAAGTCCAAAGCCTTAACGGCAAGATAGCAGCACTAAATAGGTTTGTCTCAAGGGCAACTGACAAGTGCTTACCCTTCTTTCGCACACTGAAGAGATCTTTTGAATGGACTACCGAGTGTCAACAAGCGTTCGAGGAATTGAAAACTTACCTCTCTTCCCCCCCATTACTGAGTCCCTCGCAACCCGGTGAAGAACTTTTTCTCTATCTTGCCGTTTCCCCAGCTGCCGTCAGCGCCACATTGATCAGAGAAGAAGAGAGAGTGCAGAAACCTGTATACTACACCAGTCGGGCGCTACGTGGAGCCGAAGAAAGATATCCGCCCATGGAAAAACTCGCATTTGCGTTGGTTACAGCAGCACACAAGCTAAAGCCGTACTTTCAAGCCCACACGATGATCGTCCTAACTGACAAGCCTTTACGATGGGCAATGAGCAACCCTGAAGCTGCTGGGCGATTAGCACTATGGGCCATAGAGTTAAGCGAGTTCGACATACAGTACCGCCCACGAACCGCCATTAAAGGACAAGTCGTTGCTGATTTCATAGCTGAGTTTGCAAATGGCGAGGACGGGGGGGAAGAAGAATCTCCCCAATGGAGCATACATGTAGACGGGTCCTCCAACAGGCAGGCTGGGGGAGCCGATGTCGTACTACACTCACCCGAAGGAGACGTGATCGAGTGTATGATCCGCCTTAAGTTCCCTACCACCAACAACGAGGCGGAGTACGAAGCTCTGATAGCAGGGCTGGACCTTGCCAAAGCTGCAGGAGCCGAAAAAGTGATCATTCACTGCGACTCTCAAGTCGTGGTCAATCAGATAAATGGGGATTATGAGTGTAAAGGCGAGAGGATGAAAAAATATCTGGACCAAGCAAGGTGGAGGGTCAGCGAATTGAAGGCCAAAATTATGCAGATCCCCCGAGGAGAAAATGAGCAAGCTGATCGCCTAGCCAAGACCGCTTCAGCTGAACATATGGCCACCTTTGGTAACATACTCTCTTTCGTTCAGCTCTCTCCTCTTATAAATTCTGTTGATGTACAGGAGCTTGGTTTCGAAAGTAATTGGACTACGCCATTAGTGTCCTACTTGAAGAACGAGGTACTACCGGACGAAAAGGAGGCTGCAAGAAAGCTAAAGGTCCAAGCCGCAAGGTTTGTCCTGATAAGAGACGTCTTGTACAAAAGAGGCTTCTCCCGCCCCTACCTACGATGCTTAGGTCCTGAAGAAGCAGATTATGTCATGAAGGAAGTGCACGAAGGAATCTGTGGAAACCACTCAGGGTCGAGCTCACTAATACATAAGCTAGTACGAACGGGGTACTTTTGGCCAACTATGCAGAAGGATGCCGAGACTTATGTAAAGAAATGTGACAAGTGCCAAAGGTTCAGCAATGTCGTCAGACAACCACCAGAAGAACTTACCCCGATGACAGCACCGTGGCCGTTCGCTCAATAGGGACTGGACATCATGGGACCGTTTCCTACGGCAATACGACAACTGAAGTTTCTAGTAGTAGGCATCGACTACTTTACAAAATGGGTGGAAGCTGAAGCCTTGGCCACCATTACGGAGAAGAACGTACGCAATTTCGTTTGGAGATGCATAATATGCAGATTTGGCATCCCTAGAGTCTTAGTCTCGGACAACGGGAAGCAATTCGACAACGATGCCTTCCGGGACTTCTGCTCTCAATTAGGGATACGGAACCACTACTCCTCCCCCGCCCACCCTCAAGCCAACGGCCAAGTTAAGGTCACGAACCGATCCTTGCTGAAAATTATCAAAACTCGGCTCGAAGGGGTAAAGGGTATATGGGCTGAAGAGTTACCGAGCATACTTTGGGCCTACAGGACGACGGTAAGAACACCAACACAAGAAACACCATTCCGGCTAACATACGGGAGCGAAGCTGTCATCCCAGCCGAAGTCGGCCTCACAAGCTACAGGGTGCACAACCATGACGAAGGGAAAAATGACGAAGCCATACGTCTACAGCTCGATCTAGTGGACGAAGTCAGGACTACAGCAGAGCAAAGGATCGCACGATATCAGGACCGCATGGCCAAGCATTACAACTCCCGGGTCAAACACAGAGACTTCCAGGTTGGAGACCTCGTTCTGAGAAAGGTTATGGGCGCAGCAAGGGACCCCACCCAAGGAAAGCTCGGCCCGAATTGGGAATGACCCTACCGAGTCACGGCGTGGCAGAGGAAGGGTACCTACCATCTAGAGACACTGGACGGACGGAAGCTACCGTATCCTTGGAATGCTGAACATCTGCGAAAATACTACCAGTAGAGGCAATGACATGAAAGAACAACACCCCTCCTTTTTATTCTTATTTACTGTTTACTTTAAGTACTCGCTACAATAAGCCCAACGGGCATGTTTTTTGTTTTTTACTTTGGTTTTTGCTACAATAAGCCAAAAATGGCAGGATTTTTGAACTACTTTTTACATAGATGCATGGCAATAAGAAGAATTTATTCAGAACTACTGAAGTTTCTACTTGCAAATTTAAATTCACGAAATGACCAAGTCCACAAGGTGGACGAGCCGAAAAGCTAACGGTCTAAAAATGACCAAGTCCACAAAGTGGACGAGCCAAATGGCTGACGGTCTAAAAATGACCAAGTCCACAAGATGGGCGAGGCAAATAGCTGACGGTCTAAAAATGACCAAGTCCACAAAGTGGACGAGCCAAATGGCTGACGGTCTAAAAATGACCAAGTCCACAAGATGGGCGAGGCAAATGGCTGACGGTCTAAAAATGACCAAGTCCACAAGATGGGCGAGGCAAATAGCTGACGGTCTAAAAATGACCAAGTCCACAAAGTGGACGAGCCAAATGGCTAACGGTCTAAAAATGACCAAGTCCACAAAGTGGACGAGTGAAAAAGCTGACGGTCCAAGAACAACCAAGTCCACAAGATGGGCAAGTCAAATAGTTGGCGGTCTAAAAATGACCAAGTCCACAAAGTGGACAAGGCAAATAGTTGACGGCCTAAAAACAACCAAGTCCACAAAGTGGACGAGCCAAATGACTGACGGTCTAAAAAGTGGCCAAATCCACAAAGTGGACGAGCTAAATAGTTGACGGTCTAAAAATGACCAAGTCCACAAAGTGGACAAGGCAAATAGTTGACGGTCTAAAAACGACCAAGTCCACAAGTGAACGAATCTATAAGGCTGACGGCCTAAAAGGACTAAAGCTGTCAGTCTACGAGTAGACGAGTCTATAGGGCCAACGGCCTAAGAAGACTGACAAATTGCCCATCCACAAAGTGAACGAGCCAAAATAGGTAACGGTCTATATAAAAATAAAATAAAATAAAATAAAAAAGTAAAATAAGATATATATATATATATATATATATATTAATAAGCTGCTCTTTCTAAGATGACGGCTCTTTCTAACAAGTTGCCCATCCACAAAGTGGACGAGCCAATGGTGACGGCTTCACTAAGCCAACGGCCCTAGCGCTACCGTCGAAGCTAACAATATTAATAAAGCTGACGAATATACAGACCTAGGGGCGCATAAAGTGAGTAGGCAGACGACCCCAACCTAAGACAGAAGTAGCCTTAACATCTATGAAAGCAGTAAAGAGAAGCACAAGATAGAGACGTCAAGAAACATGAATAATAGTGTAACACTTACAAACGAGAAAGCCCAAAAACATAGGGGCATTTAATAAAACTGTTTACAAAAAAGATAGAGACGTCAAATACAAGGGGGTGTCAATCTACTTTTTTGGAGCAGGGGTATCTTCCCCTTCAAGCAGCTCCACAGAAGGGTTGGGGGTAGTTGCTGGAAGGTTCGCAGCTGGTTGGGCCAGGACGACGCCACAATCTTCAGCCGGAGGAGCGTCCACAGAGTCGTCACCTTCGACATAGACGATGTTGCTAGCAGGCGTCGCGGGCAGAGCGTCATCCAACGTGATCCCAGACAGGTCCAAGTCTGGGAAAGCCGATGCGACCTGCTTAAGGCAGTCGTCAAAACCAGTACCGTAATATGCCCCGCAGGAATCGATGAAGGAATCTGACGCCTTAAATTTTTGGACCGCGTCAGCCCCGGCCGTCTCCACCTGGTCACGTAGGGCCGTCAATTCTTGTTCCAATTTCTCCCTCTGACGGTTCGCCTCCTCCAGTTTCTGCTTTACTTCTTTTTGCTCGACGTTCAGAAGACGGACAGCCTCCTTATACTGAACCTGTTGGTTCTGCATGTTAGTATTATGCCTACTAACACGAGCAAGGACTCCTTCCTTGGCCACACACCGGTCCCGGAGTGCTTTTACACGTACCAAAGCCTGAGAAGGACACAACCGTCAGTTTTGAAAAGAAAAAAAGAGGAAGATAAACAAAGGAAAAGTAAGAGAGGGGAGGAAGACGGCTTACCCGTGTAAGGTCAAATAAGGCCGACGCCCCAAAATCCTCCGTCCCCAGCAGGACACAAGGATCAATGTCCGTCGGCTTTATGAACGACTCTACTTCCTCGACGGCATAGTCCTTGTGTGTTAGGAGGCAGCGAGGTCCCTTTAGGACGGGACCAGAAGATGTCATCACCCCCTTCCCAGCCCCGTGGGCTGACTTAGGAGGTGACTTCTCTTGGGCCTCGTCCCCAGGGGTGACGGCCACCTTCTTAGTGGGACGGACGTCCTTCCCTTCATTCTTCCTCTTGGAGGAACCCTTCGCAACGGCCTTGGGAGCCGACGAACCCCCCAACTCCCCCTTTGCTTTTCTCTCTTCCTTCTGACGAGCAGCTGCAGCTCTTATACGTTGCCTTGCTGACTCCATTTCTACAAAAAACAACGCATTAGAAAAATGACGGTGGTAGAAATTAACTGCACAACAGGAGTAATTACTTACGACGGCAGGAAATTTCTTCTAACTTAAGTGCTTCTGGCGACGGTTCAGGGCCCCCACAAAATGCGAAAAGAGTGTCAAGAGTTATTAGGTGACGGCACTTTCGTTCTTCTAGAGGGATCTCGAGAACCCGACGGATGAAATCTCTTTGCTCGTCAGTAATAAGAGGACGAACATAGGCTGAAGAGATAAATAAAGATGACGATGTAAAAATAAATAAATAAAGAGAATGCAAAGGTAAAATAAAAACCGATGGAACTAAAATCTATAACCTGAGTCCCTGACGAAGGCCCAGGTGTTATCAAAATAGCCATGAGGAATTGTTTCCCATTCCTCTTGACAGCACACCCAGTCCGTCCCCTCAACAAAAAAGAACCTACTTTTCCAATCTCTATTGGAGTTTGGCATCTCAGATACTAACTTCAACTCCTTCTCCCTGACAGGGAAATGGTACATCCCCTTAAAAGAAGAGAGATGGTGGGGTCTGTAGCAATAGAAAAACTCGTCTAAGGTAAGCTGACGGTTTCCTCCACTCAGACGACCCGACAGGATCTCGGCGCTAATGAAGATCCTCCATGAGTTTGGGGCGATCTGGCTGACGGACACCCCTAAAAAATCAGCCAACTGACGGTGTAAGGCCGTCAGGGGTAACCTAAGCCTGGCAGCAAACATGGCGTCATACATACCAACGTCTGCGGTTCTCCCCGTATAGCACTTTTCATTCTCTCCGGGGAGACAAATTGGGATGTGGTCTGGAATTTGGAAACGGGTGCGCAACTCCCTAAATACCTTTTCGCTCATTGACGGTAAAAATTTGTTAACAGCCCATTCCTTGGGAAGGATGAAGGGACAGTTACATCCAAGAAGTCTCCTCGTCACCTTCATCCCCGTCACTACTACTTTCCTCCTCAACATTAATCTCTCCCCTTCCTACTCCTCCCTGACTCCCTACCTCCTCGACGGGAGATTGGGTAGACGACTCTCTCTCTGACGGATGGGAAGAGCCCTCGGACTCATCCCCTGAACCAAATACTTCGTCGTAGCCCGCTCCGTCGCGGACTGACGAATGATCACTCGGCGCGTCACTTGACATCTGACTACCTACAAGTGACGGATTGGTTCTAAGCACCTAGAATGACGACCTCGCTATAAAAAATAAAAATAATAATTTTTTAGAATGTGTGAAGGAAGAAAAAAGGACTTACAAGTTGTCGAAACGAGTGACGGCTCTTTCTAGATGCAACGGAAGAAGTTCAAGTATTGACGGAGTATATGTTGACGGAATGTAGGTTGACGGATCTTCTCTCCAGGAACTACTAAAAGTATAAACGCAAAAATGGAGGGGAGGTGGGTTATATATAAGGGAGAAAGGGCGCGGAAGACGAAGCGACGCCCTCGTCCAGACACGGAGCCAACCAGCGTGCACCACGTGTCCAAGCATTTAATGGTTGGCGGCTCGAGGAATCGCCCAATAATTACTCTCTCCTGATCCAGAGGGAAATCAAGAAACTAGACTTCATAACCCGTCAGTTTAAACTGACGGAGATATGGAGTAGGGGGCAACTGATAAGACAAAATATGCCACTAGACGCCCCTAGTCAACCCGTCAGCTTGGAGCTTATAAAGGGCATTGAGGTGGCTGATGGCCCTTCATGACTGACGGGCGTAAAGAAGGTCGACGACCCTTCATAGCTGAAGGGCTTGAAGAAGGCTGACGAGACTTCATAGCTGAAGGGCTTGAAGAAGGCTGACGAGACTTCATGGCTGAAGGACATAAGGTGCGCCGACGGGCCCAAGGCTGACGGTTAAACAAAACCGAGGCTTGGCCACTACGCATAAAACTATAAAAGGATGACTTGTATTCCACATTCAATATTAGAGTCCTATAAGGAAAGGATTCCGCAATCCACGCTCATAAGGATTCCTATAAGGAAAAGACTTCTACTCCAAGAAGGAAAGGTCCACACTCTACTACTATAAAAGCCCCAATACCCTCATAAATCGAGGTACGCATAACTAATCCCTCTCTAGCACTCTAGAGTTGAAACAAATTCTAACTTGACCTTCGGAGGGTATTTGGCCGGCACCACACCGGTGCTCTCTGTTAGGTCTTCTTCTCTTTCGCTGTGCAGGTGTCGTTTCGGGCATACAAGCAGTGTGCAACTCACTGGTGAGATTTTCAGCATCATCAATGCTAACATTTCATCATCATTTAGTCATTTTAATAACTCAAGTTAATTCCACAAATTAACATCTCAACCTTTTCACTGTGTTTGGTACTTTGGTTGCAGCCGATGAGAGGAAAAGAAAAGAAAAGAAAAGAGTAAGGAGCAGAAAAGGAAAAAAGGAAAAAAGAAAAATAATATTCCCTTTATATATGTTTGAAAATGAGGAAAAAAAAGGAGAAAGGGAAACGAAGAATATGCTCATATTTTCTTTGTTTGGTTTGCAAAAAAAAAAAAAAAGAGAAATGAAAATAAAAATATGACATATGATATATATTTTACTTTTATACCCAACAAAGTAGAGAGAAATGAAAATTTATGAGAAAAAAAATAAGGTTATATTTGGTAACAGTTTTTGTTTTCTATTTTTAAAAACATGTTTAGTTAGTTGAAATTAAAAAATATAGTTTTTTTGAAGAAAAAAATAAAAAATACTAAAATACGTTGTTATTAGGATTTGAACTCTAATACTAACTCATTAAGGGGCTGTTTGGATTTGCTGTTTTCGTAACTTATAACTTTGTTTCCATCACCCATAACTCAAAAATAGTGGGACCAACGGCGGAGAAGTCTGTTTGGTTTTTGTTTCCATCACTCAATTCTCTCATTTTTGAGTGATGAGTTATGGAAACTGAAAACACATTTTAGGTGTTTTCAATTTCCAAAACTCAATTTTCTAATGGCATTTTGGTAATTAAACACACACTGAGAGATCCATTAGTCAGAGGTCAGCCGCAACTTTTGAACCTTTTTTTTTTTTTTTTCCCTCATTGGGTTCAGTGAGTTTGGGTCTTCTTCTTCTTCTTTTCCCTTTCACGCTAGGTCAGGTCTGGTCTGGTCTAGTCTTCTTCATCTTCCTTTTTTTTTCTTCTTCTTTTTTTCTTCTTCTTTTCTTTCCTTTTCACACAGCTTCATATCCAAAACCAACATCATACCTTCATCTGAAAATGCAATATCAACCTTCAATTTAACATCAAAATCCATAATCCCCTTAAGGAAATCCAAAATCCAAAATCCATACAAAAGGAAAGAGAAGAAGAAGAAAAAGGGAATGATAATGCACACAAGGTATGGCGGGGATCGGCGGCGTGCTAGGTGACGGGGATCGGCAGTGCACAGGTCCTTGATTTGCTAACAATGGCTGGGTTCGTGAGGGTTTTGTTGCATGAAGCAAGTATCGGGAAATCCTAGGTCTGGGTCGTGCATGTGGGTGAGGAACACAGTATTGGAGAGTAAGAGGTAGATCAGGCCGGGTCGAAAGTGGCGGAAAAGTTTGGAGTTTTGTTGCAGTGAAGCCAGGAGAGCTTGCTTCTTGTGTCGATGACCATGGAAACGTTTTGAGGAGGAGCCCCAATAGTAAGTGAGTGAGTGAGTGAGTGAAGGATGAGAGGTAGAGAAAGATGAGAGTCAGGGGAAAAAGGGGGGAAAAAAAAAGGAGAGAGAAAAGGAAATGACATTGGGTCAGTGTGTGGTTCCTAGTTTTTTTAGTTTTTTGGTTGAAAACATAACTGAATGATGGTGCCAAATGGGTGGGGAGTAGGGAATTGAGGTATTTTAAGTGATGAATAACGAAATTTGAGTGAGAAGTGATGAATGATGAAAAAAAAAAAAACCAAACAGCCCCTAAATGAGACAAATTCATTAAATTAAATGGGTATTTTTATCAACTTTTGAAAATTAGAAACTGAAAACAGCCTTTTGCTTATTTTTAGTTTCCTTCACAAATTGAGTTTTGAAAACAGTCTTTGTTTTTTGACTATTTTGGGTTGCCAAACAAGTTTTTTAGTTTCAAAAATAGAAATTATTTTTTAAAACAAAAAATAAAGGGAAAAAACAATTATCAAACATACCCTAAGTTTTTGAGTTTCTAAAAGTCAAAAGTTATGATTACACTTTTTTTAGTGGAGTTTTCTCTCCATTTTCAACCGAATTGGGTGGACACAAAATATGGGTGCGAATTGATTTACTTTCCTTCACTCTTACTCTTTTTCTCTTCTCTACTATCAAGCAAATAGAGAAAAAGCCTACCTTTTCTTCCATACCCTCCTCTTTCCCTTTGGACGCCCTCCTCTTTTTGTAGTTCCAAATGTTGAGTTAAAAATATTTATTCTTCTTTTCTCCTCCCTTTCAAACCAAATAAGTGAAATCTAAATTCTTATCTTTTCTACATTCATCTCCTTTCCACATTCAAATACATCAATGGAAAAACATCTTCTTTCCCCTTTCCTTATCATTTTTCTTCCCTTTCTCTTTTCATTTCCTTTTCATTTTACCCAAGTGCAACCAAAAACAACATTAAAGTCTCAACTCCCCAACTCTCGCCTCCCGCCACCCACGTTTATTCATAAAAATGAAATGGGTAGTATTGTGTCAACACGCTTAATAAATGATTCCTGTCAAGATTGAGGGTTTTGACATCGTTATTAAATAAGTTGGTTAGAATTGACTCATATAATTTAATACTCTCATCTTGACATGAATACGACTCTGCTAACACAAATTGCCATCCCTAGGTTAAGAATATGGTCAAAATTTTCATTGAAGTTTTTACTTAACATAATAATAAATTTTCGTATACTTTTGGATTAGTTTAAAATGTTTTGTAATTGGTTTTAAATGAATTTGAAATAGAATGAGATAGAAGTAATTTTATGGTTTGAACTTTAAATTAGTTTTAAATTAAAAGAACACTTGGCACAAAATTGGAATATGTGAAGTTAAATTAAGATAATACTTGACACGAAATTAGAATGCAATTAAAATATAATTAAATTATTTTATTGAGTTTCCAATTTAATGAAAGAATTGATAGACATAAAACTCAGTAATAATGAATGTCTACTTTGTGTGACTTATGTGTTGCTTATGCTATCAATATCAACAAATAATTTTTTAAGGGAAAATTACACTTTACCACCCTAAACTATATCCTAGATTACACTTTGTACCATAAACTGTTCGAATGCACGTTTTACACTCTAAACTATGACATTTGTTACACTTTGTACCCCAACGTTAGTTTTACTATTAAGTTAGATGGGAATTTATAACACATGACATGCATGTGATTTTTACTTAGGTGACACATAGTTTAAAGACAAAAACACCCTTTTTCCAATCAATTAAAAACAAAAGCTCTCTCTCACGTGCTAGCATCTTCTCCTCTCCAATAGTTCTCACACATGCCCAGCAGCAGCTCTTCCCCTCCCTCTCCGCCAACAGCTCTTCTCTTCTATAGAAATTGTTCAGTTGCTCCTCTAAAACATGATGGTGATCATCTTGTCATAGTTTTTTTTCTATTTTGAATATAGATAATTATGATAAAATCCGAGCCATAATTAATGCAAACACATACAACCAACGTCTGGAGAAAAAAAAAAAAAAAAAACCTAGTCTAGGCCTACCATATGAGAGAGAGAGAGAGATATATATATATATATATATATATATGTGGCTTTCTTTACAACACCTGGTGAGGGGTCAAAGCATACGTATAACACAGTAAAAATCTATAATAATCAATATTAAAATAAAATTTTGAATGGATTTTGTGAGGGATTTTCACAATTCGCTCCAATACCAATGAGCTTGGTTTGCGATCGAATGCTATAAAAGATTTGTGCCCCCTCATCCTTCACCAATTGGTCGTTGGATGGATCGGTAAGGCACACGGTCCGACAAGTGGTATCAGAGCCCGGTCATAGGTTCGAGTTGTTGGAGCCGCATTGTGAGAGAGGGATTGTGAGGGATTTTCACAATTCGCTTCAATACCAATGGGCTTGGTCTGTGATCGAATGCTATAAAAAATTCGTGCCCCCTCATCCTTCACCAATTGGTTGTTGGATAGATCGGTAAGGCACACAATCCGACAGATTCAATCTTGACATACTTCTTTAAAAGTTCATATTAATCTTGTCTACCTTATATTATTCCCCAAACTGTCTCTGGACTTAATGTTTTAGATAGTTTTCTATTTTTTATTTTTTATTAACTTGATCTAGATTTCCATTTTTTTGCAGCTTAGTATTATTTTACTTAGTGGAGCAATTGAACAATGAGAGAAAGGAGAGGAGTTGACGCATGAGAGCTGTTGGGAATTTAGAAAGATTTTGATTTGGGGAAGAGGAGATGCTACGCGCATGAGAGAAATATTTTGTTTTTAATTGATTGGAAAGAGGGTGTTTTTGTCTTTAAACTGTGTGTCACTTAAGTGAAAATCATGTGCAAGTCATGTGTTACAAATTTCCTTTTAACTTAACAAATAGAACTAACTTTGAGGTGCAAAGTGTAATAAATGTCATAATTTAGGTGCAAAGCATGCAATCGAATAGTTTATAGTGCAAAGTGTAATCTAGGGTATAATTTAGGGTGGTAAAGTGTAATTTCTCTTTTTTTCAATGTAGCTTATTTTTAACTAGCTTGTTTAGAGTAGTTTATTTATGATAAATAGATGGCGAGAATGATGAAGTAGGATTCAAATCACATATATGAGACACCACAAAAAATACTATTATCGTTATGCAATCACTTAAAATTCTGTGAGAGTTTATTTCCAAGTTTGTTTAGTTTATATCATTTTTAAAACATTATTCTTTCAGGTACTAATGCATTTTTGTCCAAACTTATTTTATATGCCCAATAAACCAAGAAAGAAAAAGCTCTTTCAAACCATCATTAAGTAACTAAATATAAAAGAGGTGTTTAAAATATAAGAATACATGCCAAAGTGAAAGTGACCACAAGATTATTCTCTTCCCCACCAAAGCTGCAAAGCATATGCCATTGTTGTCGACCTCACTTAGCTTATATACATGGCTTATAAATTAGACAGGGTCATGCGCCAATCTTATCATCGTAGCCACTATGTGGATGGGAGGTCATTGTGGCTATGGCTATGAGTCTTGATTTTATGACAAAGACAAAACAGCTTGGTAGTTGGGTTACTGACAAAGGAAAAAAAAGTGTCTTTATAGTTGCCCACATAGGCATTGGGTAGTAACCCAAGTGGACAAGTGGACATGGGTCCCAATGAAATCATCAAGCTGATGTCACACTGAATTTTAACCTGACCTGGCCGCCATGCCCATGAGTCGTTTTGACTCACGTGTGTCAACTACTACTCAATTACTCAATTTTGGGTCCCATTATACAATTCCCTTTTGAAGTGGCACACCAATGTTCATGTAATTCTACCCCCTTTCTATCTTTATCATAGTTTTATTTTATAACTTTGTCAGTGCTATATATATTTTTTTTTAAAAGACTTGTCAATTTTCCCTCCTTTGTCCTTATATAAAGGCCTAAACCTTTCCAAATGTTGTATGTATGACCAAAAACAATACACTCCACTCAAAGCCCTCTAGTGTGTGTTCAAACTTCAAACATATCAAAGTTTTTCAAACCAAAAGAATTCAATTCAATTCAGCGTGGATTCTTCATTCTATCAAAACCCATATCCTGAATTTTCCTCCTTTTCTTCTTCATTCAACTCATCAGAATCTTTGTCAAGGAATAATTACATGCACAATTTTGAAAATCAATACCTTCCTTTCAATGAAAATGACACCCAAGAAATGCTTCTTTATGGTGTCTTAGCTGAAGCCACTAAAGACTCATCCGAAACATCATCTTCAGTTCATGTCAAAGATCATGAGGAGGTGAATTCAAGAGCCAATGAAGGAGGGGAGCCCATGAAGGAAGAGATTTCCTATAGAGGGGTTCGAAGGCGGCCTTGGGGAAAATATGCGGCGGAGATAAGGGATTCTACAAGGAATGGTGTAAGAGTTTGGATAGGAACTTTTGACACTGCTGAGGCTGCAGCTTTGGCTTATGATCAAGCTGCATTTGCAATGAGGGGATCAATGGCTGTTCTCAATTTCCCTGAAGAGATAGTCAAAGAGTCACTCAAAAAGATGAATTATGGCCATGAGGAGGGTTGCTCACCAGTTTTGGAATTAAAAAAGAGGCACTCTTTGAAGAAGAAATCAAAGAGCAAGAAGAAGAAAGAAGAAGAGATCAACGCAGGGTTGGAAAATATGGTGGTGTTGGAGGATTTAGGGGCAGACTATTTGGAAGAGCTTTTGAGTATTTCTGAAAGTGCTAGTCCTGAATGAATCATGGTCATCATGACTCATGGCCAGCACCAAAATTAGTATCTCTGTTAATTTTTCAGATAAAAATTGACCACTTTCTTGGATATCTTTAATTGTTTGTATCTTCTTGTAAAAATTTTCTGATAATGGAGGATTCAACTTTCAATTTACTATGTGGGACATTTGATTTTGAGTCAACGTGGACAAAGGGACGGAAATTGTACTAATTGGTCACCTTAACTGTTGTGACAGATATAAATCCATTTGTAATAATTAATATATTATATGTTCTGTCACACTCTTTCTTTTATAACTCATAGAACTTTCCAACTTTCTTTATGCCAGTGGTTAGCCAGAATCAAATTTCCACAAAATTTTTTTTTTTTTTTTTAACTATCTAATTTTTTTAAAAACAATAAATGATACAGTCAAATATTTTAAGCCATTTTGTTCATCAACTACCATATCGGCTATTTAACGTTACACTTATAAATAAGGGTGATGTTAATGATTGTATTTAAGACAATTATTATATTATAAACTATTGGGTCATGTTAACGAGTGTCCTTAGGGCATTCACTAATAATTTATTTTAGAAAAGTTTTGACATTACTTTTATGGGAAATGAAAAAACTGTCAAAACATTAATTGCTTTTTTTTCTTTTCCTATAAAAATTTTCTTTAATAGGATTTTTAACAAGTGCCCTTAGGACACTCGTTAACATTTCCCTAAACTATTTTAAAAAAATTTTAACGTTACTTTTATGATAAATTAATAAAATTATCAAAATATTAATTATTTTTTATTATATATATTTTCATAAAATCTTTTTTAAAATAATTCACTAACAAATACCCTTAAAACATAAGTTAATATTTTCCTAAAATAAATATAGATTTTATTTATTTAATTTCCGCCTGGCTGAAATTAACTCTGGCCAATAAATGAGTAAATATAACATGAGAGGGAGAGGAAGGGAAATTTTGGCCATTAATTAAGGGATCGAGCTATGTTTAATAATTTCGGCACCTCTTTCCACGGATGATGTTTTAGCATTGGGATTCAAACCCCACCAACCCCTATCCCCTATTCACCTAACAAGAAAAAAAAAATAATGAAACTTTCCCATTTTATCATCAAGTTAATGAAGTTTGGTTACAAGTTCACGTTATTAAATTGATTTATTATTTTTTTTTAAGAAGAAATTTTTTTATCTTGTTATAAGATTTAAAAAAAGAATTAGAAGAGTTATATAATATTATAATTGTATACATTATGTTTGAAAGCTGACATTCAAAAAAAAAAAAAAAGATAGTGTATGATCTACAAATTCCACAGCAAGTTTGACATGTTCATCTTCTTCTTTGTTTTTTGTTTTCTTCTTTGGTCACCAAAGCTGTCCTTGTCTTAGAAAATGATAGAAAGACTCGTCGGTCAAGGCAACTGATGATATTCCATGTGAGGCCTTAGCAGCACCATTAGTTTAGTATCGGCTATGCTACTATTAACTTCTTCTTGGTGGGATCCATCAAGCACTCAGACCAATTTTCATTTTCCGTCTTTTCTTTTCAAACAGGGCCATGAAAATGATTCCCATATTTTGTTTTGATCTTCAATTTGTTCCCAGTAGATTGGACCTTCTAAAAAATTATTAAAAAAAAAAAAAAAAAAAAGAGAATATCTTGGGTTGATGTCATGACTTTAAGTTATTTTCTGATGATGTAAAAATTAATATTTGACATTCGATTAGTTATCATTGTTCAGATGAGAGAAATATTAAACCCATGCCTAAAAATATTCCTAGCGAGTTTCCATGTCATTTTCATATTCTCTTGTTGCAAAATAAAATTACATAAATTATTCAATACTATCAGAGTAATACTCTATTCATTCACCCAAATATTGGGTCTTAACTCTTATCATAAAAATAAAAAGTGAGACCTACTATCATATATCAGAGAAGAAAACATTATTATAAAGTACTACTAATTACTTGCAACATAAAAGAACCATTTTTTTAAAGTAATTTTTTTTTTGGAGAAACAAACACACATACATACAAGAGAGAGAGTAAGAAGTTCTAACACAAAGATACACCACAACTCCACAACACCATACGCATTTTAAATAAAAGTACTTAAATTTATTGTGAAATATACTACATAATATCATGGCAAATGAAGAATATTCTCTTATGAGTTATTTTATCTCTTTTTTTTTTTTTACTTTTTTTTCCTTTTTTCTTTTTTTTTAATCATGGTTGGAAATTCCTAAATCAACCTCACCCCTCGTCCAACCCGGGTCTCGAATTACTCACTTTAGGTACTTAGAACCAAAGGAAATACCATTAAACCATTAAGGTCATCGGCTATCTCACTCTCTTCTAAAGTTATTAACATTATGCTCAACAAATTATTGGGTTAGAGGATTTTTCATAATCTAACCCAAGTAATAAAAATAATAATAAGAACATAGCGTTGCTTATTACTAGGGGAATAAAAAAAAGAAGGAAAAGATCAAAGTGGAGGACTTGGAGGTTACATTTGACCAGGGAACAATTTGATTTATAGTTTTTTTTTTTTTTTGGGAGGGTTTTATAAGTAGACAATGGGAGAGGGAAGGATGCGATTTGAACCATAAACATGAAATATTAGGATATAATTTGACCCATTTAAAAATCCAAATAGTCCTGGATCATTATGATTTAGGCTAATTTTATATATATCATATGGCCCGGTATCTTTCAATTGTTTCACATTTGGTACTGGCTCCATTATCAAATATATCTGGGGCCTTCAGCTCATGGTTTTCATTGGACTATCAATATTCTATCTTTTAAACAAAACATCGGGCTTCGTTTCGGAAAAACCCACTCTTCCCATTGTTGACTCTTGCAGCCGTCGTCATAACATGGGCCTATCATTTGGGCAATGGCCTATTAAAGTCGCAGCTTTAGGTTTTTTTTTTTTTTTTTTGAGAGAAACAAGTGGCAGCATTAGGTTGTAATCACTAATTTGAATGTTCTATATATGAAACGCTATTTCTTAATTAAATACAATTAATTAATATATGAACAATCAAACGGTTAGATTTTTTTTATGAAAAAAAAAAAAACTTATCTGCACTTTTTTTTTTTTTTAATTAAGAAATCTGACAACATATAGGCTTGATTATTTGGGTTGGTCTCTATATCAAATCTTGGATTTTGCATACCAGTTCTTGGTGATGAATGATATACAATGAGCATACATCTGCAGATGGTTTTGGAATTCCTCTAACATGTTTCTATTTTGCCAAAGTATCTATTCAATAATGTTTAATAATGTGTGGTATGTTATGGACCCAATTTTGTATTGATTGTTTCAAGACAAGCAAAACCTCCAAATTTGCCATATAGACTACTTCGAGGGAATTTAGACCAAGACATTAATTGGTTTTTATTATATGCGGAGTTTTGAACCCTAGATCTCTTATTTGACAATAAGAGACTTTATCAATTGAGCTAACTAAATAATAAAATCTGAAACATTGAAATCACTAAATTCCATTCTAGACTCTTGAGTGCTATTTACTTGGTATTATTTTCCTCCACTCTAACTTATTTTTCAAATATTAGGATTTTGTCAAGTGTCTTCATTATCTTGTAGTTCAATTAGCATATTTTGACGCTTTCAATGGAGATGTCTAAGATTCAAACATTCTCCACCTCCCCCACTCTCAATGTTGTAACTATTGAATGATATAAAACGATTTTAATCTCTAGAAAATCAATGAAAGATATATTATATATATGGTGAAGAAGAAGTAAGGTTTTTATTGATGAATTGATTAAAACAACTTGCTTCAAGTCTCATTTAATTCACATATGAAATTGGATACAATGTGACCATATTGAATCATTAAGAGAGAGAGAGAGAGAGAATAAATTCTCTCATATACGTATCAAAAAAAAAATTATCTCATATAACTTTAAAATACTAGATTCAGCCATCCGAACTTCGGGAAATGGAAAAGTAGGAAACAAACTAAGGAATTTAATAGTATTTTTATAATCAAGTAAGCAAACAAACTAGGAAGTAAGCATACTAAAACCATGACGATGGTGGTGATGGTGACTACGGTTGAGATAGTGATGATGGCAATGATAGTTGGAGCAGTAGCCTTCATTGTTGAGGAGGCCGTTCAAATCCTAGTCTCTTTGGCTCCCTATTGCCGTTATAGTGAAAAAGGAGGCTCTACGAAATGCTTAGTGTTAGGTTTTTAGATCCCTGTAAATTAGATTGTTTAACCTAATTAATTAACCAAGTGAATACTTAGGTTTATTATTCAGATTTAGGTTAAAAAAAAAAAACAATCATATCATGCAAAGCAACGGAAAAGTAAATAACACAACGATATGATGACCTAAGAAAACCAAATCAGTAAAAAACTTGGGGAGTATTTAACCTAACTATTTTCAAGGTAAAAAGCAAATTCACTATAGAGAATCGAAGTTTACAATAAGACTTAGACCACTATCATTCTATTGCTACCACATGTAGAACTTATTGACACGATCACGTGCAAGCTCCGAATTTACGGACTCCTTCTCTATTAGGCATTTGCAACACAAACACCCATACTTATGACTTTAAGACTCCACTTAAAGGTTTTGGATCTCTTTAGACATTGATCTTATATGCAACAACTTCTACAATACTGGATCTTAAGATTCTTCAAGAAATAACACTGATAGAAGACTTTAGAGAGATTTTGGGTACAAAACCCTAGATATACAAAAGAGGCACAAGATGCACTCTAATCTCTCTAAAACACTCTAAAAACCCTACCTAGGGTTAGCTTATAATGTCCTTTAAATACTTGAAAAAACGGCTTGCGATTTGGGCTTCAAACGGTCAAGTTATGGGCTTTTTACATTTGTTGATTTTTTGCTGATATGCGACTTTCGATCGATTGAGTACCAATCAAGTACCAATTGAACGATTGTCGATCGATCGAGTACCAATTGAATGAAACAGATTGTAACTCATTTTTTTTCATTCCAAACTTGAGTTTTTTGTCTTGGACTTCAATGTAGACCATTATAAACCAATGAGACTTAGTTTTTGTCATGGTTTACCAACATTACAAACTCAAAACCTAACACTGAGCAACATTAAAAATAGATGCTGGGGTGAACTACTACTAGGGACTCTCTATGGGATACAATACAACCCTCAATTTATGATAAAAACCATGGGATATAAAATTTTCTCCAAGGATAGCACAAAAGCATCTTGGAGGAAGCTTAATTTCTAGAAAAACCACGCAAGAAGAAACATCAAGGTAGTAGATGTCAGAAATATGGGTTTAAGGAACAGTTTCAGTGTATTATTCTAGATATTCCAAGTTGTACTAGTCTACTAGATGATCAAAAAAATACAAAAAAAAAAAAAAAAATTGTTTTACTAGGAATCTTAATCATAATTATATATCCTAAGTTCCTAACTATATTGTATTATATAATCTTATAAAGTTATCCCTAATATACCTCATTCTTTTAGATTAATTGGATTGGTTTTTTTTTTTTGGTTATTGTTGGAGCATTTTAATATTAAATAAATAAAATGAATAAATGTAATAACATAAATGTAAAGATGTGGGAGTGAATATGGAAGATGAAGAGTTAGTGAAAATGTTTAATCCCACATTGAAAAGGAGACTATTTTATTCTTTTTAATTGTGGTGATTAATGGGCTAAAATGTATTGACTCAGATATTGGGCTAGATACGTGCGCAAGGGGGAGGTGAAGAGTGGAGGTATCAAAATTGGAAATAAATCAGCCTCTTGGATCCTCCTACTTGACAGCCCATTCAGAGCAATTACCATATCCGTTGATGAGTAAATGGCCCGAATTAATACTCCATTTTTACTATGGAAAATAAAAAGCCATTAACCCACTTAATGGACTATCCATTTAGGCCTTTTCATTCTTCAAAAACTCTTTATCAGACCATTAATTGTGTAACTCTAGCCCATCAGATTAATATCAAACAATTAATCTTGTAACACCCACTACATCAGAATAATGGACCTAATTAATCAGAATAAATTGGGTAATAATTTCGTGAGGCCCATTGAGCCTATAAATAGACTCATTCAGACTCAATCCAAGTTACTGCAAATACAATATATACACACAAAAAATAGAGAGATTCTTGTCAAAGAAGGGTGTTCTTTCTGGTGGAGCTTTGGGCTTGAACACTTTGTACAGAAGTTGTTCTAGCCATACGACACTTGTTGGGCTGTTGTATCCTGGGGGAGACAAGTCAAAGAAGGTCTGCACCGGTTACAAAGTTTAGCCAACCAAGGGCTTGAATCTCCTTAAAGAGAGCGAGTGTCGCGCCTCAGTCCAAATAGTGTTGTGTAATTTCTCTCTTTAAAGTAATAAAAATTCAGAAGTATTATTCAGTTTCTCTTTGTATTATTTTTATTATCATTGTATTTGCACCAACAGTTTATTTACATTTGAAGGTTCCTTCCAATGGATAAGATATTAGCATCACCACGATATATTAAATCTCTTATGGACCTAATTCCTTATGAGAAAGATATGATATATAACTATGACAAAATAAGAATTTCTCCCAATGCACCTCAAGTTCTATGCATTTCTTTTTTGTCTCTCTTGTTTCTTTTGTATTATTTTTAGTTTCTATTTTTTTTTTTTTTTTTGGGGGGCGTAGTATGACTTCTTGTTATTCACTCGGAATAGTGCTTGTTTTGAGTCTAATAATTTTCAATTTCCTCAATAAATTTGATTTTTTAAGGAGAATATAAATTTGTTTACTTTTGTGATGTGAACTTCAATTTTAATTTAAATAATTTTGTAATATAATTTTATTTTTTAAGATGATTGAGAGTAAATTGATAAAGTGATTAAGCGATAAAACTCAACTGAACCTTGTTTAGCCCTCTTAGATAAGTATGAAGTTCTGTTATTTTTTTAAGAAACAAACACACACGCACACAAAGAAGATAAAATAAGATTCTAATACAATAGTACACCACAACATGGAAATATATGCTGGAGCTTTTATAAACAAGACAAAAAAGTCTTTACACTTAAAATATCATAATGCTGGCCAAAATGGGAAAATGCCCATTTCACACAAAAAATTTAGTAAAATGCCTTGTTTCTCAAACTAATTAGAGAAATGTCCCTATTTTGAAACTCGATTTTTAGACCCTATTTTGAAACTCGATTTTCTAAAAATCGAGTTTCAATTTTAAATTTGATTTTTGGACAATCGAGTTATAGCAAACTGAAAATTAAAAAAAAAAAAAAATTGGAACTCGAGTTACTTGAAAAAATTCAAGTGGAACTCAAGTTCCATGAACTCGAGTACTTCACATGGTACTTGAGTTCCAAAAAAAAAAAAAAAAATTCCTAAATACACGTTCGCTATAACTCAATATTCCAAAAATCAAGTTTTACATTTGAAATTCGATTTTTAGAAAATCGAATTTCAAAACAGGGTCATTTTCCTAATTAGTTTCAGACATGCAGCAATTTGCTAGATTTTTTGTGTGTAAGGGGCATTTGCCCATTTTGGCCTCATAATGCCTAAGTGACTTTGATTCATGCAATAGCAAGCTTATAGGAGCAATGCTACACTAAAAATTAGTTGTTGTATTAGTATGATAAAAGCAATTATCATATAGTAGATGCCATAAGTAAAAGTCCTATTATAAAAAAAAAAAGACTAATAAAAAACTTATTTGAGCAATGGACCATAGTTCCCAATAACTTCTACGTTTCCATTAATCTCTGCTCAAGTCAAGTCGTCTCTGTATACAAACTTTAAAGGATCAGATTCAGAACTTTTAATGAGTGGTCCCATTGTGAGATGCTATTATCATTTGATCATTTTTGTCCGATATTTTGGAAAAGTAATATGCATGATTACTAAATATGATCAGACGCGTTTCCCATGTAACTAAAATGAGATAGTAGCAGTCCATGGATCAAAACCAACGTGAGCAAGTATAATATAAGTAACACCCATTTCTTACTACGAATTGTGAAACTTTGCTTGGGTATATATGATTCTAAATATATACACGTATATTGCATGTGATGAATGGTTTTGATTTGTGACTGTTGATAATATGGCAGCCTTAATCGTGGTAGTTAAACTAAAACATCAAGGTGGTTGGGCGCTAAAGCAATTAGTCTATGGACGAAGCTTCTCAGAAACAGAGAGAGAGAGCAAAAAGTTTGAACAGAAATTTATAAATTTTGGAGACCCCTGATTATCTTTTCTTCTGCTTCCTTTCTTAGATTGAGTATCCAATTTGTCAAATTTTTCACCTTATTGTATTTAGAAGGGAAAATATTATTACATATAAACTAATCCACACTCTTACATGCATGCCAGAAATGAACTGAAATCAATTTCAATACATTTCTGGTGTATGTGTAACAGTGTGTGGATTAATGTATGTGTAATAAACACTACTTGTAATTAGAATTTATTTTGTGACACACAAAATTATTTCCTGTACGTAGTCCTGTACATGCACCAAGGAGCAGACCTATGAAATAATTTTGGACCAAAATAACAACATATACGGATATACCTAATAAAGCGTGCAACAAACTCCTGGCTCATGGAAATCTTTGTACAATTCATCACCAAACATTTTGTCCGTATTCTTTGCATGTTAGTAGGTTGTATTTCACATTCAAATTTCGATGACGGAACAACGAGGAGGTAGAGTTCCAATGGAAGAAGAGTTGCTTTTGTTGACTCTTCTTCCTTTGAATTCAACACTAACAACTTTAGCATAGCTTTCTTCCGTCCTTTACATTATACCTATTTAATGCAATGTATTTCTTTTGTCTCCTTTGTGTAGCACAGGTTAGTATTGATCAATTTAATACCCATTCCTTCAAAACACCTAGGTGTGAGACACCGCATTATATATGGATTTGGTCCTAGATACAATTTAAGGAAAAAGTTATGTGGCTTTAATTCTAGTTACATTTTAAATATTGAAAATTATATAGATAAGTATTAATCTATGAACCTTTGCTCTAAGTCTAAAGGATAAGTTACAAGATGTGAAGGGGTTAGTCACCCACCTTACCTGGTGAAACTGATCTTCTAGATTATGTTTGCTGATATATTATTATGTCACATCTCCCATACAAACAAATATGTTATGCATTAGATTGTAATCATTACTTGAGATAGATCAAAAGCAATTGAAATAAGAGAAACAAGTGATTGTGTGTACTTGGTGTTAATCCTAGATCTAACATGTGACTAGATCATGAAATTCAAAAGGTAATCATAGTGGTTGTGTGTAACTAGTGACAATACTAGATCTAACATGTCACCATTTTATTGAATTTGAAGGATGAACATCGTGATTGTGTATGATTGGTGTTAACCTTGAATCTATCTTTTGAGCATGATGAAGGGAATTGAAAACTAGCATGTTTTTTCATGGATTTAACAAAATCTAGAATCAAGACCTAGTGGGATGCATGAACATGTAAAAATAACCAAGAACATAAGAAGAATAGTCAAGAACATAGCAACAAACTAGCATTCTTTGATCCTAATTATCATCACACAGCACAAACAAACATGTTTCTAACACAAATCTAAACTAACCTATATACAAATCTAATAACAAAAAAAAAAAAAAGGGATGGGGATTCCTCCAAAATTTTAAAAGGGTGGCATTGAAAAAAAGTTGTATTCCAAGACACAAGAAGACTGGATTCACGACAATATTTTTTTTGTTTCCTCTATAACCCTAAGTTAATTACTATAGAATTCTAAAGAGAAGTACAAAAGTATTCACTCAATACCCTAAATCTCCAGAGGACTATGATATGACAAGCATTCTTTACTCTCTTTCTCTTTAGAACTCTAAGGGAGTGAGGTGCTTTGGAAGGAGAATCTCTCCCCTTTTATAGTAAAGGGAGATTGAGAGTTGACATATGTGGGGATCAAGCAAAGCAAAAAATGAGTAGGGGCCAAGTAAATTTTGGTTATTCCTAAAGCTTCCTATAATATACAATAGTGTTAACTTTAAAAAAAATCACATCTCACTTGTTTTTTATTGACATCAATTCATTCTTGGGCTCACGTTGAAACTCGCGATATCTACTTTCCAGTTAAAAATATATCATTTAAAAATTTGTAGTGGCTTAAGAGATATTAACAAAAGAGTGAGTAGAGATTATTTCTTGAGGATAAGTTTCAGCACAATTAATATTAATAAGACCCAAATTAACTACATTTTAGTATTAATAGGACTCAATTAACTCTATTTCAGCATTACTAAACCCCAATTATTATTAAATCAACCCCTTTAAAAGAGTAATTTCACCATAAATTCAGGGATCATATTATTGCATGATGACCAGATTAATCTAGTATGCTCATTATTGCCATTAGCCAATAGGAAATTATGACACGTCATTGGTTTTAAATTAAATCCACACGGAATCAATCAAAATCAATTGTGTGGATGCATCTTAGCCGTTAAAGTTTCATTTAATAATATCTTTTAATCTGATGGTTCGATTAAGGCCTATGAATTTTTGTTTTGATCTTAATTAAATACTTCAAGATTAGTTTTATGAGAAGCAATGGGAAATCTAACGGCCAAAATTATGACTTTATCCCTAAGGATTGAAATTATCTTCTTTAACCCTTGAATGAGGTTAAGTACGGATTGCAAAATAGAGTGTTTATAATAGATATAAGCCAAAATGAAGGAAGGAACTCTAACCTTTATGCAGGTTAATATGAATATATATGTTGGTCAAAGGACTCAAGAAACCAGCTCATCAACATAAAATCGCACATCCGTCCATTGGAACTATCCAACATCAAAGCATAACCTACAACATAATTATTACATTAATTAATAACTCTTTTTTTAACTAAAATACAAATTACTTCATTGACTCTTCCCATTAGTAAGTTTCATGCAATCAAAATCAGGTTTTTGAAAACAGCCCAGTCAGCCGAGATGGACCTAAAAGATGTAGACAACATGTCCCGAGCTTAAGGATCAGAACTCATGATGTTAAGACTTATTTACTAGTGACTAGTGACTACCAAAAATTCTTTGTTCTAAACATTTGTTCTTTAAGGAATTTATTTTAGAGTAGCCACTGATATTTTCACAATTTATCTCTTAATAAAAGTCTAAAAATTCTTTTTGATTATGTAGTACAGAATCGTCTAATTAAATGGCCAATGAACTTGGTACGTGGAAAATTGCCATGGACAAAATTAACAAGCTGAAATTCATACGCTTTGGGATCTGTTCAGAGCATGTCTTTGGCGGACCACAGTATTGTTCCCAAAAGTTGAACACTTGATAGGGTTAAACTTAAAACCATTATTAAGGGGGAGAGAGAGAGAGAGAGAATTGTAATGAATTATCTTAACATAAAGTACTCGATTAATGAAACAAAATAGTAGAATAATATTCAAGGAAATTCAAATTTCCATACTTTTTTTCTCTCTTTTAATTAACATAAATAGAATACAGGTAGTATTTAACAAACATGGGAACTTAACTATATTCTTTATAATCAACAAAGATATAAGCAAGCATTTACTAAAGTGATGGTGGTGGTGATATCGTTCCTGATGGTGGTGGCGGTGGTGTCACTGGTCGAGGAGGAGGACTTTTGAAGTGAGTAGGAATATTGATAGCAGGAGGTGGTGGTGCAGGAGCAGATTCCCGGTGAGACACTACCTTCAATTTATAATAAAAATCGTTGGATCTCACAGAAGCAGCTTGAACGGTGTTGGCATGGTAACCAAACTGTGATAGTAGCAATCCATGGATCAAAACCAACGTGACCAAGTATGATATGACACCCATTTCTTACCTTCAATTGTGAAACAATTCTTGGGTATCTTCTTTTATATATACGTGTATTGTGTAGATATTACTAGACGAATAGTCATAATCGTGGTACTTAAACTAAAGCAATTAGTCTATGGATGAAGTTTCCCAGAGATAGACCTCCCCCGAAAGAGAGTCTCCTGCACAAGAGATTATATTAGGTTGACTGGCTACATGATTCTATCTATCAACCAGTCTCACCTCTCTCTGAAAGAAATCCTTATCTTGAGGCACGTAGATCAGGAATTGAATCTGGACTGGGTCCAGTGAAAGTAGAGTCAAAGGTAGACTTTGAACAGATCCTTATAATTAAATTTCGGAGACCTTGATTGTCTTTTGTTTTGCTTCTTTTATTAGGGGAAAAACTTAAGGGACCGTGGCATTTCCATATTTCTAGTCAGAATACATTATGTAATGTTGAAATTTATCAACCATTTTATTGGCTTTATTCCGTGCCAATTTACTTGTAATTTAAGCACTTAGTAACCCTGTATTTATGTGGGATTATTGTAAGGGTAGTGTGTGAGAAGATGTGAAGAAAAACTTAAGTATGTGCAAAGAGGCAAAGATTCGCGGCTAGGACTCGCGGGTGGCTCGCAGCTGCAAGCCACCAAATGCTGACACATGAGATGCACACAGGGGAGTTGAAGGGTCGCGTCAGCTGTCACACTACAGGACAAAAGTCCCAGGCGGGCCAGGCCGTTATGTCGCGACTTGATTTCGTGACTTGGACAAGCTGCGAGGTCAAGCCGCCAACCAGCCCTGTTTGGCAAAAATTGTCTCTTCGTATTCCAAACACACACTACTATATATAGACCCTTATACTCACTAAATTGAGAGAGCTTCTAGAGAGAATTTTGTGAGAGAAACCCTAGAGTAAAACAAGATTGGCTCATCCCCAATCTTTACCTTAGAGACTCTACAAATTCCTCTACTCTCTTCCTCTCCATTATCATACCCTTGAGAGGTTTTTAAACAAATCCCTTTCTCACCACACCTACGTTTGTGAGAAGACTCATTTGGTGCTAAAGGAAGCAGTTTGGAAGGAACCAATATACATTGGTTGATGCTATGGTCTAGTAGCGGAATCCGGAAAGTTAAAGAAGAAATAGGTTCGGCGTAACCTCGTTGGAGCACGAAACTTGGAAGGCTTAGGTACTTGGGTAGATTAGGCTTGGAGGGTCTTCTGCTGTTCATGTATCCCAACTACATTCTTTAGTAGATTATTTGACCGCTTGGAGGGCGGCGGAGAAGTTTTACGCCGAGGACTTCAGTTTCCTCTTCGATAACACATCGTGTGTTGTCCATGTATTTGCATATTCCTTCATTTTATCTTTGCCTTATATTTACTAATGTGGATGCGTTTATATTTGACTTAAATTGTTTATCAATTCTGTTATAAGCTTGTTATCTTGTTCCGCACATTAATTGTTTGATATAAAGCTTGAATTGGTAATTTTGTAATTTGGGGTCTAAACATTCAAGGGTGTTTTAGACACATATTGAACTTTCAATTGGTATCAGAGCGAGTACACTTGTTGTGGTTTGAATACCTGAGTATGATCCTTGACCCCTTGTTGAGATGGATAGGTCTCAATCCTTAAATGTTCTACCATTTTTTTATGGTAATAATTATGCCTTCTAAAAAATTAGAATGAGGATATTCCTATGCTCTATTGATGACGCCATGTGGGATGCGGTTGAAATAGGTTGGACTAAGCTGGAGGCTGCTAAATCTACTTGGGATAAGGCAGCTCTTGCGGCAGCCAATGCTAACAGTAAAGCATTAAATGCTATTTTCTGTGGTGTGTCTCCAGATGAATTCCACAGGATATCTCACATGACAGTTGCCAAGGAAGCTTGGGAGATTTTGGAGACAACTTATGAGGGGACTAAGAAGGTGAAGGACACAAAGCTCCAAATGCTGACCACCAAATTCGAAGAGCTTAAGATGGGAGAGGATGAGTCCTTTGAGTCATTTTATGGGAAGCTCAATGAAATTCTGATTGCAAAGCTCAATCTTGGTGAGAAGATTGAAGATACTAAAGTGGTGAGAAAATTTTTGAGGTCATTACCGGAGAGTTTTCGAGCAAAGGTCACTGCCATAGAGGAAAGCAAGGATTTGGATGAAATTAAGATCCAAGAGCTCATTGGGTCACTTCAAACGTATGAGCTTGGACTGCCTTCCCACAAGATGAGTAAATCGCTTGCTCTTAAAACCATCACCGAAAGAATGGATGATCCTTTCGAAGAAGATGGAGTGGAGAAGGAAGTAGCATATCTTGCGAAAAACTTTCGCAAATTCCTGAAGATGAAGAACAGTGGGAAACCATTCAACAGAGGGAAATTTTCATCTTCAAGAGGTGATAGGAAAGAGTTTACGAGGAAAAAAGGAGAGGATTTTCAATCTCCTTCAGATATTGTGTGTTTTGAATGCAATGGCCATGGACATCTCAAGAAGGAGTGTCCCAATTTCTTGAGAGGGAAAGGCAAGGCTTATGCCACAATGCTCAGTGATTCAGACTCTTCTGACTTTGACTCGGAAGAGAGCTGTGACAGAGAGGGAAACTACTCCGCCTTCATGACCATTGCTCAGGTGGATTCCTCTGATGACTTGGGTACACTTGTGAAGGAGCTTGATGAGCATTCTGATTCAGAGTCTATTGGGATTAAAGAAGAATCAGATGCTGAAGAGGAAGAGAATACAGCTAATCTTCAAGAAAATTACTCCTTACTACTTAAGAAGTCGGGAGAGTATGCAAGGGTAGCCAAGGCGGCTGTGAGGAAGATGAAAAGAGCTGAGAAGGACCACAGAAGTCTCTTGGTCAGATATTAAGAGGCTAAGTGTGAGATTGAGACAATTAATAGCGAGCTGTCTAAAGCCTATATGAAGGTGAGGTTTCTTGAGCAAGAGGTAGTGCAAGCTCATGCCAAGATAGAGAGAGTCTCCTCCCAGAAGTTAGAAGATGTTATATCATCTCAAAAACCTTCCTCAGACAAGTTCGGATTGGGATACACCGGAGGAAGTTGCTCATCAGCCAAAGTCACCAAAGAAGTAAAGTTTGTGAAGGCAAATGAGACGGTTATAGAAGAGACCATTCCTGAGAAAGTTAAGGATGTAAAGAAGAAGAATGTGGCTGAGCAACGAATGGTGAATAAGCCCCGAAATCAATCTGTGGTCAAACATGAAACTAGGGGAAGATCTCTTCCAAGACAGCAACAGGGTCCTAGAATGGATTATGTTTGTCACTATTGCGGATTGCAAAGACATACCAGACCCAACTGTCAAAAGCTGAGAGTAGACAACAATGCAAGTGCACCTCGGTCACGAGGAAGAAGAAATGATATGAGGTCTTGGGGTGGTGAGCAACCAAGAAGTCAAAACCGTGATCCAGGAATGATGGACGTGATGAAGATGATCGGTGCATTCACAAATTGCTTGGAAAGCTTCACACAAAGGTTTGACAGTCCTAACTCTCGTACCCAATCCGTCAAGGATATCACCCCAAACGCACGTGACGTGTGGGTGACAAAGGATACTCATGCATAAGTATTACAACATGTCCATGTATCAATACTTCCCATATTTGTAAATATGCTTGGTTGTGTGCTTCTTGATAGTATTTAGGTTGTTATTGTCTGTGTGTGTTTGTCTTTAGTTCAAATGTTTTTACATTGTTCTATATGTTATGTTTTTTTATCATTCTTTTACTGCTTTTGTGTCAAAAATCCAAAAACACATAAAAAGTAGAAAATCCAAAAAGTTTGATCACTTTGTTAAGTTTTGTCTCAAAGCATGTTTTGCCTTGTACCTTTGTACTAATGACTTTGTGCATTTAACGAGCGGAGCTTGTCTCTCATGCACTCATATTATTGTGGAAGAAATTCTGAAATCTATGAGACTGTTGTAAATAGATCTTCAACCTTGTCATGAATGATTAGTGAATGGTTTTGTTGATCTTGACGCATGCATAGACTCATGCCTATATATCTTCCCACTTTTTATTTTTATGCTTAAAAGAGCTCTCTAAATGTAAATCTCCAAATGAAAAGAGATATAGAGCTGCAAAAGCCTGTCGCACATACTAGTATTTGACTAGGAAAAAGGGAAAGCGACCAAAATAAAATGTATGATGCTCAAAAGATCCAAAGGCTAACTCATCAATTGAAATATCAAAAATTTCAGGCATCTATCTCTCAATGAGATTTTCTTTACTCAAAAAGTGCAAATGATATGTTGAATATGGAGTCAAATGAAAAGCTTCAAAGAATTGTTATCAAGTGCTTGTGGGAGGTCATATATGCATGTTTCTATAATTGAGATAGGTCACATTATCTAGTGCTAGTTGTGTATGCCTCGATTAAATTAATCATTGAAGCTTCACATTGGACTAAGGACTATCTCATTTTTGATATCCACACACAACACACAAGTCTATGTTCAATGAATACCATATTCATTTGTGTGACTGTACTTGATTAAATGTGTTTTCACATACTCAATCTTTATTGATCAAACACAAAAAGATTTTTGAGTGTTTTAGTTTGTTTTTGGAAAGTGTTTTGTTTTTACAAAAATTTCAAAAACAGTGTTGCCCTATTTTGGCGACTAAGTCGCGGGTAGGTCCAGTCGCGAAGCTCTCTTAGCGATTTTCGCAGGTCACTGGCGGGTCAGCATCCCAGTCATGAAAAAGACTTAGAAATTTTTCTAAAATTTGTGTTTCTGCATATTTCGTGACTCAGTATGGCGACTTGTTCGCGGGTGAAAGGTCCAGTCGCGAGGTGTAAGGTTGAAATTTATCAACCATCTTGTTGGCTTTATTCCGTGCCAATTTGCTTGTAATTTAAGCACTTAGTAACCCTGTATTTATGTGGGATTATTGTAAAGGTAGTGTGTGAGAAGATGTGAAGAAAAACTCAAGTATGTGCAAAGAGGCAGAGTTTCGCGGCTAGGACTCGCGGGTAGCTCGCGGCTGCAAGCCGCCAAATGCTGGCACGTGAGATGCACACAGGGGAGCTGAAGGGTCGCGTCAGCTGTCGCACTACAGGACAAAAGTCCCAGGCTGGCCAGGCCGTTACGTCGCGAATTGATTTCGCGACTTGGACAAGCCGCGAGGTCAAGCCGCCAACTAGCTCTGTTTGGCAAAAATTGTCTCTTCGTATTCCAAACACACACCACTATATATAGACCATTATACCCACTAAATTGAGAGAGCTTCCAGAGAGAATTTTGTGAGAGAAATCCTAGAGCAAAACAAGAGTGCCTCATCCTCAATCTTTACCTTAGAGACTCTACAAATTCCTCTACTCTCTTCCTCTCCATTATCATACCCTTGAGAGGTTTTTGACCAAATCATTTTCTTACCACACCTACGTTTGTGAGAATGCTCATTTGGTGCTAAGGGAAGCAGTTTGGAAGTAACCAATATACATTGGTTGATGCTATGGCCTAGTAGCGGAATCCGGGAAGCTAAAGAAGAAATAAGTTCGGCGTAACCTCGTTGGAGCAAGAAGCTTGGAGGACTTAGGTACTTGGGTAGATTAGGCTTGAAGGGTCTTCTGCTGTTCATGTATCCCAACTACATTCTTTAGTGGATTATTTGACCGCTTGGAGGGCGGCGGAGAGGTTTTACGCCGAGAACTTCGGTTTCCTCTTCGATAACACATCGTGTGTTGTCCGTGTGTTTGCATCTTCCTTCCCTTTATCTTTGCCTTATATTTACTGCTGTGGATGTGTTTATATTTAGCTTAGATTGTTTATCAATTCTGTTATAAGCTTGTTATCTTGTTCCGCACATTAATTGTTTGATATAAAACTTGAATTGGTAATTTTGTAATTTGAAGTCTAAACGTTCAATGGTGTTTTAGACACATATTGAACTTTCACATTATTACTTAATACGTTAGAATTTACTTCCTTCATGGCATGCGCACATCACATACCTACTACAAGGATATTATAGTATAGCGAGAAACTCTTAGTCTCTTACACGTTTTGGAAATCTTTTTTCTAAGCTAATTAATTAATGGATGTAAACTAGTTTAAAAGAATATCTTGTCTTAATTATGTGTCTTGTGATGAACGCCAACTATAAACTCGATAATGTGAAAACATAGCTGTTATCCGACATCAAGTAATATTTACTTTATATTAATCTTTCTTTTTAATTAATGGAAATTTATGAAATTTAAACTTAAGACCTATCTCGTCATTAAAAATCCTTTGAAAAAGAAAATTATACTGTATGTATGGACTCCCTTCTCCTTTCCCTCCAGCTGCCTCTATTATATAGCGTTATACATACTTCTGGTAATTAATCAAACCTTATACTTTTAATCGTGACCGTTTGAACCCCACATTTTCATTAATTTGATAATCAAAACCTCCCAGTCTCATCCCATTAAACTTTATCCAAAGAGAGAGAAATTCGACACCAATACATAGTTATATATACATAAAGGTAATGTTCTTAATTCCGACTTTTTTTATTTATTTATTTTTTTTTCAGTAGGAAAATCTCATACTGGCATGCAACTTGGAACATTAACACCCTTTGTTCCACCTCGAATAGAATTTCGGCCCATTCCAGCGTGTTTCAAGCATTCTAGCCTTCTAGGACTGATTTTGGCCAAAATAGAAGATTTAGCCAGTATTAGAATTTGACGTTATGGGTCTAAATATGAGAGAGAGAGAGAGAGAGAGAGAGAGAGAGAGAGAGAGAGAGAGAGAGAGAGAGACTTTGACACTACAAAAAACTAGTTCTAAAGCCGCATTTTTTTCCCAGCAGTTTTGAAAACCGCCACTATAGGAGACTTAAAACAGCGCTTTTAGAAACTACCACAGTAAGTTGACTTATTACGGCAGTTTAAAGCCGATGCTTTTTAAACCGCTGCTATAGATAGCCTATTGCGGCACTTTAAAAAACTACCACAATAGGTAGAGCTGTTACGGCGTTTTAAAACCGCTGCTATAGGTTTGAAATTAGTTTTTTTTTTTTTTTAAATGACCTATTACAGCGGTTTTATTTTTTATTTTTTGTATTTTGTATTTTCAATGACCTATTGTGGGACTGATTAGAAAGAGAGTGAGAGGAGGGGAATAAAGAATAAAAGCAAGAGCTACTGCCGGTAGTCCCAATGACCAAAGAGAAAGTGAGCTTGAGCGGACTGGTCTTGGTCCTCTTGGAGGGATTTTTTTTTGGCATTTAGCATTATTTTTTAAACATTTTAATTAGTAAGTTGCCAAGTTTGCAAACTATTAGCAAATTAGCATCTCGAGGCTTTCAAGTTCAATATGGAACTCATATCTCTAAAACTTGAGTTTCAAGTGGTGGTAATGTGGAATAAAAAATTCACGTGAAACTCAATTATCTAAAACCCGAGTCTATAAAACTCGTGCCTCACGTGGAAATTAAACATTGTTCAATGTCTGTTGCGTGTCAGTCTTGGAACTCGAGTCTAAAATGGTTTTGTCACCAAATTTGAATCTTTAAGACTCAATATGCTAATTTATAAAATAGTTTCAAAAACTTAATAACTAATAAAATTGTTAGAAAAAAATTGATGCTAAATGCCAAAAACTCCCCTCTTGGAGGGTGTGCTGAAAGAAGAGAGAACAGAAGACAGATGAGATTGAGAGAAGGGTAGACTTTGGAAAGAAAAAGTGATGAGTAATCACGTGGGTGCATGGGAATCGTGGGATACTTCTTGGAGACTTGGAAGTATCCGATGTTAGAGATGCCGCACATCTCTATTATTTGCCCAAAACAAAACCAAATTATTTTTGCTTTTAATTGACTAATGTTAGTAATCTGATCGGTTTATTAGAAAATTGATTGAAAGTTACAACTCTAAGTTAAATTCATAAACTTATATTATTATTTAACCAAATAATAGTAATAAATAATAAATAATAAGTTTATTACAAATAAATAAATCAATATGGAAATATTATGTAGACAAACCGAAATGAATGTCATAATGGTATTCATAATTTAGTAAAAAAGCACTGATTTTTTTTTCCCCCTGAAAATAGTGGTGGTTTTTTTGGTTGGAGAGAAAAAAAATGATTTCTCGATGAATTTTTGCCTTTTTGTGAAGTCTCCCCCTCTCCAATGTAAAGAAATAAAACGATGGGCCATATGGATTGAAACATTGCTTCTTCGTTTTTATCATTTTTTTTTTTTTTAGAGCTCTCGCATAGAATTTAACATGGTGGAATGGTAAATGGACACCACGCAAGTGTTCACACGTATAAAACTAATTTGCTGCTTTTTTTTTTTCGGATTTTCCCCAAATCCTTTTTATAAACGCCAAAGTCCAAACGCTAAAAAAGAAAAACCTATATATGAACTTGGTTCTTATGCATGTGGGAGCTTAATTTATCGAATCAATATATATGAAACCATGCCCGTAGAGGGTGAGAGAGAGAGAGAGAGAGAGAGAAAGCTTCTTGTATTAGATTCATGACATGGGGAGTAAGCAAAGAAAGTAGGAATTTTAGCCATATCGATCCCTTATAATCAAGTAAAGGTAGTAGGCACGCAACAATCGTGTTGATCGAGACCGTGATGAATCTGATGATGGCATGGTTGTGGAGACCGTGTTGGTGTTGATGATGACAGTTTTCGTTGTGTGTTGATAAGGAATTTTGAAATAACTCTCAACAAAATTGGAACTAGCCGTTGGAGGATGGAGCTGCTGGTGGTGGTGGTGGTGACTTCGGTTTACGATATGGTGGATGAAGAGGAATTCTACCCTGATTGAGTCCAGGTGGTGGGGGTGGAGAAGCACTACCCTTATGGGATACGACCTTAAGTTTATGAGTAAAATCATGAGAAGCATCGCCCATGTAACTAAAATGTGATAGTAGTAGTCCATGGATCAAAACCAATGCGAGCAAACATGATATGACTCTCATTTCTTACTGCCTATATTGTGTAACGGTGTTTGGGTATGCTTTTATACTTGTAGATGATAGATGGATGGTCTTTGAGACAATTGATATGCTGAAACGTGTAGGTTTGGTTCTAAATCAATTAGTCCATGGATGAAGCTTCCTAGAGAGAGAGAGAGAGAGAGAGAGAGAGAGAGAGCGAAACGTGTAGGAATATGGATTTAACTATTAAAGTCAAAGCGGTGGCTATAGAAATTTTTTTCTTTTTTGTTTTCTTTTTTTTGGTAAAGAAAAAGAAACTTCAACCTTTATGCAGCTCAATGAGAATAGGGTGGTCAAGGACTCAACAGCATCATCAAAGCATAGTATACAAAAATATTATTGCATCAATAACTTTTTTTTTTAACTAACCTGCAAATTACTTCATTGACACTCCTCCCTTTAGTAAGTTTCATGTAATCAAAATCAGGTTGTATTTATTTTTAATGTTATACTACCCCCAACAATCTAGCTATGATGTTCAACAATCCTGAACAACTATATCAAACCTGGATCATGAAACAGCAAGTCCAGCATCACGGTCAGATTATTTAAATTTACCTTTGAATAATTGAATGTGTTTAACGAGCCTGGTTTTTGAAAACGGCCCCCTCTGCCGCGATAGACTTAAAAAATGTAGACATGTCCCGAACTTAAGGATCAGAACCCATGAAATTAAGACTTATTAGTTGTGACTACCAAGAATTCTTTGTTCTAAACATTTTTTCTTTAAGGAATTTATTTTAGAGCAGCCACTGATATTATCACAATTCATCTCCAATTTAAAATCTGAAAATTCTCTATAATTATAGAGTACAGAATCGTCCAAATGGCCAATCTCAAACTAGGCACATGGAAAATTGCCACGGACAAAATCAACAAACTGAAATTCTTAAACTTTGTGATCTGATCAGAGGCAGAGCTCGTCTGTATTTGACCACTGTATTGTTCCCAAAAGTTGAACAGTACCTTATTTGAAGTACTTGATGGGGCTAAACCCCTTATAGAGAGAGGGAATTGTAGTGACTAGTGAATTATCGTAACATATAAAGTACTCGATTTATGAAACGCAATAGTGGAATCATATTCAAGGAAATTAAACTTTACAAATTTTTTTATTCCTTTTTAATCAACATGAATAGAGCATGGTAACTTAACTGTAATCTTTATAATCAACTAAAGATATAGTAAGCATTCACTACGGTCATGACACTAGTGATGGTGGCGGTGATAGCAGGCTCTGGTCATGGTGGTGGTGACATGTCGTTCCTGATGTTCGTGGCAGTGACCGTGGCGGTGTCACTGGTCGAGGAGGAGGACTTTTTGAAATGAGTAGGAATATTGATAACAGGAGGTGGTGGTGCAGAGCTAGCACTAGATTCCTTGTAAGACACTACCTTTAATTTATAATAAAAATCATTGGATAACGCAGAAGCTGCTTACTGCGATAGTAGCAATCCATGGATCGAAGAACAACGTGACCAAGTATGATGTGACACCCATTACTTACTGTGCAATAGTGAAACAATTCTAGCGTATCTTATTTTCTATATGCGTAGTGTGTACGTAGTTAATACCAGACGAATAGTCATGATAGTCATAATCGTGGTAGTTAAACTAATTAAAGCAGTAACTCTATAGTTGAAGCTTCCTGAGACAAATACAAATCTCATGTACCACACTTATTATGTTCAATTTTATGTTCCATCAATTATAATTTATCATATATTTGTTAAACATTTTTTATAAAATAGCTAAAGTTTAATATGAAAAAAAATAATAATAAACACATGACAAATTATGATCAGTAGAACATAAAGTGGAATACCAAATGTAGTACAGAAGATTTGTATTCTCCAGAGACAGACTATGAATCATATCGTTAATCATTTTAAGAGTAATGTTATAACTACAAACTTATTTACAACATTTTTATAAACTATTAAGGTAATAAATTTTAACTTGATTACATCAAGACTCACCGCTTATATCACTTTTTTATTTACAAATAACCACACATCATATTAGCAATTTGTTAAAAAAAAAAAAAAAAAAAAAAGAATTGTAGCTCTCTAGCATTTTCTAATTAGCCCAAAATATACAAGTCTAAAGAAATTAGCTCAACAATAAAATTTAGCAATAGCAAAATTAGAAGAAAAAAATATTAAGCCCAATCAACCAATTTTACCCAAAATAAATAACCCACCCTTTAAAAAATTTTAAACAAAATAATTGTAACCCTACCAACAGCAAATGCAAGCTACAACAACAACAACAACAACAACACACACACACACACACACAAAAACAAAAAAAAAAAACAAAAACAAAAAAAAAAAAGGGAAGAAGAAGAAGAAGAAGTATGAAGCTGAAGCCGCCGCACGCAACCAACAGCAAAACCGCTCCCTCCTTAAATTCAAGTCCTGTCTCCAACCCTGCTATGGATAGATCCTTATCCTTATCGATTATTTTGAAGACCTTGATTGACTTTGGGACTTCTAATATTGCTAGTTAGAATACATTACCTAATAAGTTTGAAATATTGACAAACGCTTGTGTCAATCTATTTCATCATTGCAGTATTAGAATTTACTGCATGGCATGTACACACCGCATACCTAGCAACTACAATGATATTATAATGAGAAATGTTATATTTACAATATTTTCATAACAAATCTTAAGGGTAGGTTGTCACAATTTTTTATTGGTGGGGGGAAAAAGTAATTTTAATGATAAATTCAAATTATAACTAATAATAACTAACCACCTATAATTTGTTGCAAAAATGTTGTGAAAATATTGTAAATATAACACTTCTCATTTATAATATAGAGAGAAGCTCTTACTATTTTCGGAAATAGTTTCTAAGCTAATTAATTAATGGATGTATACGAGTGCAAAATAATATTGTCTTATTAATTCATGTGTCCTTCAAATGTAATAAAGGCCAACTAAACTTATTAATTATGTGCTCATCCCTTAAGTGAAGAATCCAAAGAAAATGTCTGAATTTAGACCAATTAGCCTTTGTAATGTTATTTATAAGATCATTTCTAAAGTCCTTGCAAATAGGCTAAAACAAGTGCTTCCTAATATTATCTCCCCCACCCAGAGTGCATTTGTGCCAAGTCGACTTATTACAGATAATGTTGTAGTGGCATATGAGACTCTGCATTCTATGCATGCCAGGAAGAAGAGCAAGACAGGTTCTTTGGCTTTAAAGCTAGACGTCAGCAGAGCTTATAATCGGGTGGAATGGCTGTTTTTACAGAGCATAATGCAGAAGTTGGGTTTTCCAAAAAAGTGGATTGAGAGAGTGATGACTTGTGTCACCACCCCATCATTCTCTATACTACTCAATGGAAAACCTTATGGGAATGTGCTTCCATCTAGAGGAATCCGTCAAGGAGGCCCTCTTTCATCATATTTGTTTCTGTTGTGCGCAGAGGGATTTACATTGTTGTTGGCAAAAGCAGAGAATGATGGAAAAATTCATGGAGCTTCTATTTGCAAGGGAGCACCAAAAGTTTCTAACCTATTGTTTACAGATGATTCCCTTTTGTTTTGCAGGGCAACACAAAATGAGGTGGAGGTAGTTTCTAAGGTTCTTCAGACCTATGCCAATGCCAATTAGCCTTTGTAATGTTATTTATAAGATCATTTCTAAAGTCCTTGCAAATAGGCTGAAACAAGTGCTTTCTAATATTATCTCCCCCACCCAAAGTGCATTTATGCCAGGTCGACTTATTACAGATAATGTTGTAGTGGCATATGAGACTCTGCATTCTATGCATGCCAGAAAGAAGGGCAAGACAGGTTCTTTGGCTTTAAAGCTAGATATCAGCAGAGCTTATAATCGAGTGGAATGGCTGTTTTTATAGGGCATAATGCAGAAGTTGGGTTTTCCAGAAAAGTGGATTGAGAGAGTGATGACTTGTGTCACCACCCAATCATTCTCTATACTACTCAATGGAAAGCTTTATGGGAATGTGCTTCCGTCTAGAGAAATCAAGGAGACCCACTTTCACCATATTTGTTTCTGTTGTGTGCAGAGAGATTTACATCTTTGTTGGCAAAATCAAGGAATGATGGAAAAATTCATGGAGCTTATATTTGCAGGGGAGCACTGAAAGTTTCTAACCTATTGTTTGCAGATGATTCCCTTTTGTTTTATAGGGTAACACAAAATGAGGTGGAGGTAGTTTCTGAGGTTCTTCAGACTTATGTCAATGCTTCGGGATAGTGCATAAATTTGGAGAAGTCTTCGGTCTTTTTTAGCAGTAACACTTCAGCTAGTCAGAAGCAAGATATTCTAAGGATATTGGGGGTTCAGGAGGTAAACCGATTTGACTCATATTTGGGGCTGCCTACCTTAGTAGGGAGAACTAAATATCACACTTTTTCCTACTTGAAGGATAGAATATAGAAAAAATTGCAAGGTTGGAAAGGGAAGATGTTGTCTAAGGCTGGTAAGGAAATACTAATTAAAGCAGTTGCTCAGTCTATTCCTATTTACACCATGATTGTATTTCAACTCCCTATGAAACTCTATGATGAACTAGATGCGATGTGTGCTAAATTTTGGTGGGGTCAAGTGGGGAGTAAATGGAAAATTCATTGGCAAAGGTGGGAAAAGTTGACACTCTCTAAGAAGGATGGAGGAATGGGTTTTAGGAATCTAAGGGCATTTAATTTAGCTATGTTAGCAAAACAAGGGTGGAGGTGGCTGCATGACAATAATTCTTTAGTATTTCAATGCCTTAAAGCAAGATATTTTCCAAGATCTCATTTATTTGATGCCAAGAAGTCCCCAAATTGTTCCTTTGTGTGGAAGAGCATTGTGGCAGCTTTACCTATTTTGAAGTCTGGGTGTTGTTGGAGAGTTGGGAGTGGACATTCAATTCAAGTTATAGGGGATAAATGGATACCGAATTATCCAACAAATGCACCTATGCATCTAGTCAAGGATGAAGCTAGAGAGGTGACTGTTGCCGAATTGAGTGATCAAGAATTGCATGCATGGAGGTCTGAATTTATCATGGACATATTTGAGAAAGAAGATGCCAAAGCTATTTGTAGAATCCAGCTAAGTCGAAGATATGTGGAAGACCTTATGATCTGGTTGCATCACAAGAAGGGACTATTTACTATTAAGTCAGCATACAAGGTGGCAAAGGAAGTAATGAGAGGAGGAAATGTGGCCGAGAGCTCAAGGGGCTAAGTTGGGAAGAGGATTTGGATTGCACTTTGGAAGCTTTAAATTCCAAATAAAATTAAAGTGTTTGGGTGGCAAGCTTGCAATGATATTTTGCCAATAAAGCTAAATCTAACAAAGAGAAGAATAATTGATGATGCAGTGTGTCCAATATGTATGAGATTTTCGGAATCAGGTATCCATGTTCTTTAGGAATGTGATGTGGCTCAAAATGTTTGGGCTGGAAGCTTAAAGATTCTGCAGAAAGGAGTTTTGGGTATGACTGATATGCTTCTTTAATGGAGTACTTGCAGGATCGGGTTGAGTCATAAGAATTGGAGGTAGTGTTAGTCCAAGCCTGGTTGATATGGAATCAAAGAAACCGGGTTGTGCATGGAGGCAAGTTTCATGATCCGGGTTGGTTGAACAATTATGCAAGGGATTATCTTGAGGAGTATCGCAATGCAACTGATCATATGGGATCTAAACCTGAGATGCAAAATAATCGGGATACCTGGCAACCTCCTCCACAGTCAGTCTTCAAGCTTAACTTTGATGCAACTTTGTTTTTGGGCCTAAACATTTCAAGATTTGGAGCAGTCATACGAAATGAAAAAGGAGATGTTATGGCAGCTATGGCAGCCAAGGGACCCGAGGTGTTGTGTAGTGAGTAGGCCGAATTACTTGCATGTAGAAAGGCCATTGAGTTTGCCGTGGATGCTAGCTTCTCTGAATTAGTCATTGGAGGGGATAATAGCTCTGCAATGAAAGCTATTTCAACTCTGAAGGATGATCAGTCCATGCTTGGGAATGTGATAAGTGATATTCAGCACTTGATTAGACATTTACAATGGGTAAGAATTGAATGTACTAGGAGAGGGGGGAATAAGGTGGCTCATGTGTTAGCTCAATTTGCAAGAAATATTTGTGAGGATATGTATTGGATGGAAGATTTACGTCCAATAGCTAGGGAAGCTTTGTATCAAGATGCTAATTTTTCTAATTAATTGAATGAAATGTTTCTGTTTCCACAAAAAAAAAAAAAAAAAAAAAAAAAAAAAAAAAAAAAAAAAAAACAAACAAACAAACAAACAAACAAACTTGATAATGTGAAAATGAAGTTGTAAACCGACATAAATTAATATTCACTTTATAGTAATCTTTCTTATTATCTCGATCGTCGTTAAAAATCCTTGGGTAAAAATAAAAAATAAAAAGAAATAAAAAACTCTAATGTTTGGACTCCCTTCTCCTCTAACTCTCTTTATCTCCCTTCGTTCCAAATAGACCAATAATGTTTATACATATTTATGGTAAATCAAACCTTATACTTTTAACATGGCCCAACCCCACGTTTTCATTAGCATGATAATCACAACCTCCCAATCTCACTCAGTTATTCTGCCGGAAGATAGAGAAATTTGGCACCAATACACACAAAAAAGAGATAGAGAGAGGCCAATGGCGGTTTCTATATGAGATTTTGCTCTTTGGTGAAGCTTCTCCCTCTCTAAGAGAACTAGCATCAGACGTGCTAATTACTAAATTTTTAGTATTTAGCACACCAAAATTGGCACATGTTAGGACCCATTTGTTACTATTGTTTAATCAACAATTTTCAGTGTTTAAATAGCAATACACATATTTTTATATGTTATTTTACTCACACGTATTTTCAAAAAATACAAAACAACGTTACTAGAAATCTTTTATCAAATATGCCTTTATAATAATATTCTACTTATAAGAGGGTACGGTTAATTTGCTAAAAAAATTTAGTACTATTTTATTACTTTCTTTCTCTTCTATTAATAAAGAAAGAATTAAAAATAAAAATTTAATAAAATGGTAAAAGAATAAAAGATGATCAAAGCATGTTTTGACAACAATATTGTTACTAAAGGTTGAACACTTAATAGGGTTAAACACTTAAACTTAAACCCCTACTTCGGAGAGAGAGAGAGAGAGAATAGAGGAACATGAGAACTTCCGAACTTAACTATATTCTTTATAATCAACTAAAGATATATATAGTAAGCGTGTGCTACAGTGATGGTGGTGGTGATATCATTCCTGAAGATGTACGTTGACGGTGGTGTCACTGGTCGAGGAAGAGGACATTTGAAATGAGTAGGAATATTGATAGCAGAGAGTTGGTGGTGCATCAACAGATTTCCGATTAGAGTCGACACTACCTTCAATTTATAATAAAAATCGTTGGATAACACAGAAGCAGCTTGAACGATGTTGGCCTCGGTATCCAAACTGTGACAGTAGCAATCCATAAATCAAAACCAACTTGACCAAGAATGATATGACACCCATTTCTTACCTTCAATTGTGAAACAATTCTTGGGTATCTTCGTGCCGAGACTGTGATGGTGTTAACGTTCATGCCGGTATTCATTGTTGACTAGCAACATGGAGGTGGTTCGACTGGTTGCTTCCTAGGAATTCTACGCAGATTGGGTTTCGGTGGTGGGGGTGGAGATGCACTAACCCTATGTGATACAACCTTAAGTTTATGAGAAAAATCATGGGTGGTAACTTTATCCCAGCTGGATAACATAGAAGCATCACGAGAGGCATCGCCCATGTAGCCAAAATTTGATACTAGTAGCCCATAGATCAAAACCAAAGTGAGCAAATATGATATGACTCCCATTTCTGACTCCCTATATTGTGGAACGGGGTTTGGGTATGCTTTTATGGTTGTAGTCTTGTAGATGCTAGATATGGATGGTCCTTGAGAGTTGAGACCATTGATATCCTGAAACGTGTAGATTGGGCATCATATAGGTCAATTAGTCCGAGGATGAAGCTTCAGAGAGAGAGAGAGAGAGTGAGAGGAAATATCATGGTGATTGGTTTTAGAAATATGGATTTAAGTCAAAAGTGGTGGCTCTACAGCCCAAGGCCGACCCTTCCACTAGGTCAATTAGACAATTGCCTAAGTCCCAAGTGGAAGGAGGGCTCAAAATTTTGGAAAAGAATGGGTTACTTGGAAAAAAAAAAAAATTTGGAATAGAAGTTGGTAGCAGGAAAAAAAAATTAAAAATTTTGGCTTGCAAATGAAGTATGTGTTTGGATTCAAGTGAACCTACGTCTGGTGTTTTGCGTTTTTCTCTTTATTTTTTTTTATTTTTTTTCTGCTGCTGCACACGTTTCAGCTTTAGGGGACAAAGCACTATTCATGCACTGTTCACAGAACCCACAACCATTTTATTCAAAAAAAAAATTAAAAATGGGTTCTACGACACTATTCACACATTTAAAAATTATTTTACTACAGTATTTTCAGTTTTCAACAAAATAAGCTGTATCCAAACAGACTTGAAATTCCAAAAAGCTGTTACATCTTTTTTACTAAAGAACAAAGAAGAAAACTTTTTGGTCTAAACAAAATTCATTGTCTGAAAAAATAACATCATTAAATCTCTAGGTACAAACCAAAATTCAACCAGATAAAATACAAATCCAGTTTAAAAATATTACACACAAATCACTGTTCATGGGACCCACAACCACTTTATTTAGGGAAAAAAATTAAAAATAGGTTACACGGCACTATTCACACATTTAAAAATTATTTTGCTACAGTATTTTCAGTTTTCAATTTTCAGCAAAATAAGCTGTATCCAAACAGACCTGAAATTCCAAAAAGCTGTTACATCTTTTTTACTAAAGAACAAAGAAGAAAATTTTTTGGTCTAAACAAAATTAATTGTCTGAAAAATAACATCATTAAATCTCTAGATACAAACCAAAATTCAACTAGATAAAATACAAATCCAGTCTAAAAATATTACACACAAAACAATCACAAATCAAAACAAATCAAAAATATCAAATCCCTAAAATTTCCCATTGTTGCTCTCTCTCTTTCTTTCTCTTAGCTCTACTTCTCCTTCGATCTGACCTGACTTGAGGTATAGTTTGTTTCACTCTTTCCCTCTTTAAAATCTGATTTTTCAGTTTTCCTCAATGCATTGTGAATCTTCATGTGTGCTTTTTGTTTTTTGTTTTTTGTTTTTTTGTTTTTGTTTTTGTTTTTTTTTTTTCATTATGGTGGATTTTTGTGGACTGTGGCTGTGTTGTGGGCTTACTTTACTTATGGGCTTGTGAAGTTTTTGTGATTTTTTTTCTTCTAATCTTGCGTTTTTAGCTTTTTTATATTATCATATTATGTTTTATTATTATTTTTTTTTCCCTAAATAAATACTTTATTTCTAGCAAAACAAAGAGATACAATCCAGAATGGGCTTGTGACCATCTCGATCCAAAACTTGACTAATTAAAGGTGACAGATTAGAGATGGGTACTAGCCCATTCCAATTCAAAAGGGTAGCCCATTCCAATTCAAAAGGGCAGCCCATCTAGCTAAAAGATGAGCTGCTTCATTACCTTCCCCACAAACAAAAGAAAATTTTACATTATCAAAGCCTTTAGCTAAATACAAAATATCCTCCACCACAGACTTAATGCTCCAATGAGGCGCTGCCACTTGATCTCTTAGGGGCTCAATAACATTCCAAGCATCACCTTCTATCACAACATTCTTAAAATCTGCATCAGTTGCTCTTTGAATAGCCAACAAGGCTGCACTAGCCTCACCAAATATCGGGCTGCCTGGAATCTTCTGCTCTGCCCATGCAGCAACACAGATACCTTCCTGATCTCTAGCCACTACTGCCACTGAAGTTTTTCCTTCTCTAATTGCAACATCAAAATTCAATTTTATCCAACTAGGAGGAGGCGGAAACCAAGTATACTCCTTAGAGGAATTTTTACACTCCAACTTCCAAGCTTGCTTGTGTTCCTCAAAGGATTTACACACCTGCCTTGCAAGATCAACCGAGGTCATTTTGATTCCTTCCACCCGGGCTTTATTCCTGCACATCCAGACATGATCACACATAATTGCTGCAAATAATTGGAACTCTTTAGAATCTTTATCATCTAGAGCCAGAAAAGATTTTGGGTTAATAATCAACTTCACCCAATCTACTATAGATATAGAATCCAAAGTATTCAGCCTCAATGGCCATGGGCTTAGGAGTCAAACTTGAGCTGTCCAGTCACAATGCAAAAACATATGCTCCAAAGTTTTTGGAGACTTTCCACACAAGTGTCACTCATTTGATGGGAGGGTAAACCTTTTCTTTAGAATTGAAGCTGTGGGGAGGATTTCCCAAGCCAATTTCCACAACAAGTTTTTAAGCCTAGCATGAATTTTCATCTTCCACAATACCTTCCAATCCATACTTTGAATCACAGGATGGGAGATAGAGTAGGGAGTTCTAATAGCATTATAGGCCGATTTCACAAAAAATTTACCTGAGGGATTCAAGCACCAAAAAACTTGATCATTGGCTGATTGTTGAGAGAGATGAGTGCTGAGGATTCTATTGACTGTTGCTGGCTCAAATAGATCTGAAAGTAAACCCCTATCCCATTGTCTTGAGTCTTGGTCAATCAAATCAGCCACAAAATAAGCTTTATGGGTAGCTCCACTTCTAACTTGAGGGATTAAGCTAGGCTCATTTGGAATCCATGGGTCTTCCCATATCCAAGTGTTCAAACCATTACCTATCCTGTGGCATAATCCTTTTTTAATCACTTCTCTACCACCAAAAATACTTTGACAAGACCATGGCGCTGCTTTTGGCACAAACATTCTCATAAACTTTTTACTTCTCACATATTTCTTATTGAACACTCTGGCCCACATCTTATTAGCATTACTCCTCCCAAGTCATTTTAGCTACTAAGGCTTTGTTCATATCTTCTGTTTTCTTGATGCCAAGCCCCCTAACACATTTTGGGGTACAAATAGAATCCCAACTCTTGAGGCAGCAACCTTTTTTATTTTCTTCTTTATAACCCCACCAGAAATTTCTGTTCATGGCATCCAATTTCTAATAAGCTTGTTTTGGAAGGAGTAGAGATGAAGCTTAATAGGATGGAATAGATGAAGCCACAGAAGAAATTAGAGTAGTTCTACCTGCCTGAGAAAGAGTCTTCATCTTCTAGCCCTACAACCTTTGCCTTACTTTATCAATAATCTCCTCAGAAGCATCTCTCTTATCTCTACCTAAAGCCATAGGAATGCCCAAGTATTTTTCTTTTCTATTGGACCACTGAATTCCAATATAGTTTGCCAACTGATATCTTACTCCTTGGTTCACATTTTTGCTAAAAATTATCACTGACTTCATGAAATTCACCTTTTGACCAGACCACCTAGAATAGGCGCCTAGACATGCTTTGATATTCCCCATGTTCTCCACATCTGCTTGAGCAAAGATAAATAAATCATCTGTAAATTAGAGATGGGAAATTGGCATCAAATCATGAGCTAATTTATATCCAATAATTTTGTTATTTATTGCTTCTCTCTCAATAAGTCTAGCAAGAACTTCAGCTGCAAGAATAAATAAAAAGGGAGAGAGAGGATCACCTTGTCTCAACCCTCTCTTGGGCTTGAAGAAGCTAAAAGGGCTGCCATTAAGCAGAATTGAAAATGATGTTGTAGTAACACACTGCATCACCCATTGAATCCAAATACTTGGAAACCCAAAACCATGAAGAACTTTCTCAAGGAAACACCACTCTAATCGATCATACGCTTTCTCCATATCAATTTTTAATCCCATCCAACCTTTTTTCCCCTTCTTCTTCTTCATGTCATGGATAATTTCTTGAGCCAAAAATGTATTCTCTTGAATTTTCCTTCCTAGAATAAAGGTTGTTTGCCATGGAGAAATTAGCTTAGGGAGAACCAGCTTTAATCTGTTGGCCAACAACTTAGATATGATCTTATACAAAACATTACATAAACTTATTGGCCTGAATTGGGAAACCATTGCAACATTATTCCCTTTAGGGATGAGAACAATGAAGGAATGGTTTATTTCTCTCAACATGTACCCCCTTTGAAAAAAGGTAGAAATAGCTTCAATAACTTCACCTCCAATTATATTCCAGTAAAACTTGTAGAAGTGGGCTGACATTCCATCAGGGCCTGGCGCCTTATTAGAATTCATGCTGAAAACAACATCTTTAATCTCCTCAGGAGTCAGTATTTTTGTAAGCATTTGAATTTCCTCCTCAGACAGGCTTGGACTAATCAAATTTTCCATGTTATCAAGGATTGAAGGGTTAGACGTTTCAAACAGATTACTAAAAAAACTTTCAACTTTTACTATGTATTAGTAGAGTAGTAGTACTATACTTAGTGCCCATTTGGATTGGGCTGAATTAGGCTGAAACGCGCATTTGCGTTTCAGCTGTTTTTTTTTTTTTTTTTTTTTCCTTTCTTTCTTTTTGAGCCGCGTTCTTTGACTTTTCTCGTGAACAGTACACGGTGTGCACTGTTCACGGACCCACAAATTTCACTTTTTAGCAACTTCTTCCTTAAACTATTCACACATTTAAAAATTATTTTGCTACAATATTTTTCAATTTTCAGTTTTCAACTGTATCCAAACAGACCCTTAGTATACTATATATACTTTCTTTCTTTTTTTGGATAGAAAACTGAAATTCCATTAACATGAACTAGAAACAAGTACATCAATTGAGAGAGCATGTTCTAAGAAACGAGGACTCTCCTCAATCCAAGCAACATATTGCTCAACACCCTAAGCATGTTTTGCTAACAAGTGGGCTACCTGATTACCTTTCCTACCAACATGTGAAATAGAAAATCTACGAAAAGTACTTAACAGAGAACTAATTCCATACACAACTGAAGCAATCGAAGATGGAGGAGGAGAAATGCCAGCAATAGCATTTGAAACCATAACAGAATCCCCCTCAAGAGCAATCTCATGAAATCCCAAATCTTTAGCAAACATAACTCCCAATTTATAAGCTTTTGCTTCGGCTTCCAAGGGTCCCAGATGCTGATTTAGCTTCATTGACAAAGCTCCCATGAACAAACCTTCACAATTTCGTATTACCACTCCTACCCCAGACTTTCGTTGTTCCATGAAGACAGCCTCATCAACATTTACTTTAAAAATAGAAGCATCAGGAGATGACCAAACCTGTCTACATTGTTTTGCCGAGCCTAATGCAGAACTTCCAGAAATTGTAGATGTTGCAGCATGTACAGAAGAAACTACATTTGCAGAAACTGCATCTGCAGAATTTGGTATTGCATTTGATGAATCGGCAGAACTTGGTGAATTTGAAGAATTTTCTACCTTGAATGATTCAATATATTTTCCACACCACTTAGCTGATTCAAATCCTGTCATAAACTGCTTTCAGTTTCTTTTCTCATTTCGCCTAGTCCACAAAGCCCAAGCAATGGTCACAGCTAATGAGAGTACTTACTCACCACTTTTCTGAACATGCACCAGGAACCAAAACAACTCCATAAAATCATTAAAAAATAGATGTTGCTGCCTGCAGAAAATAGAAGTAAGAGCCCAGGTACCTAAAGCACATAAGCAGCTCCGAAACACATGACCTGAGGATTCATAGCCCATTTTACACTCTTCACATAAGTCAATCTCAACAATTCCTCTCTTCTTAAGGTTAGACAATGTTGGTAGAATGTTTTTACACGCTCTCCACCCAAAGTGTTTAACCTTATTTGGAATTTTCAAACCCCACAACACCTTCCAAAGTGTCTTCATATTACTATTGTCTGAACAGGAACCAGAATCAGGTTTTACTTTAGTCTCCATTGCAATTTTGTAGGCACTCCTCACTGAGAATTTCCCTTTGAGGTTGAACTCCATATCAAGGTATCTGCAGGCAGAGTTGAGCTAAGTGGCAAACCCAAAATAATTAAAAAAATTCAATCCAAAAAACAAAATATTGTAAGTTATAACTTGGAATAAATATATATAATTTTTGTTAGTGTTAATTCATTGAATAATATAATAAGTATGTCTTTATTTATGTAGTTGCTTTTGTAGAAAGAAGTTTTTCAAAATCAAAATTGATAAAATCATATCTAAGATAGATAATGTCCCAAGAAAGATTAAGGGTGAGTTTGATTCAGCTTTTTGTAAAAGTGCATAATGAAAAAGTGGAGTTTTCAAAAAGTGCATAATAAAAAAGTGCATTTTCAAAAAGCTGAGTGTTTGGTAAAAACTGTTAAAAAGTGCCTTTTGAAAAAGTTGAGTGTTTGATTAGCACTTATAAAAGTGGCAGTTTGAGGGATAAATTACCAAAAAGAATAATGTATATATAAGGGAGTTTATTTCATACCTTTTATTTTTATTTTTATGTGAGTTTATTTCATACTTAAATGAACTACTTCATATACTTAAATCAATTTTTCTCTTTCTAAAAAAATTATTTTTTTCTCATCAATATTAGCTAATAATAACCTACCACTTAAGATTTATTGTGAAAATATTATGAAATTATTGTGATAATTGATATTGATTTTAATTTGAACATACTATTACAATTATTTTTTTCTCTTTCTAAAAAAATTATTTTTTTCTCACCAATATTAGCTAATAATAACCTACCACTTAAGATTTATTGTGAAAGTATTGTGATAAAAATTGATACAGATTTTAATTTTAACGTACTATTAAAATTATTTTTTTCTCTTTCTAAAAAAATTATTTTTCTCTCACCAATATTAGCTAATAATAACCTACCACTTAAGATTTATTGTGAAAATATTGTGATAAAAATTGATACAGATTTTAATTTTAACGTACAATTAAAATTATTTTTTTCTCTTTCTAAAAAAATTATTTTTTTCTCAACAATATTAGCTAATAATAACCTACCCTTTAAGATTTATTGTGAAAATATTGTGAGAGTATTTCTAAATGGTCATTTCTTATTCTTTTCCTTTCTTCCAGCCATACGTTTCCTTTTCTTCTTCTTTTTTCTTTTTCTTTTTTCTCTTGGTTTTTTCTCCACCACACACGTATCCCACTATATCTCCATCTACCCTTCTTTTTCTTTTTCTAGTTCTTTTCAAATCACTTGTGTGGTAGCCTCCAGAACAACATATCTTCACTTCTCCCTCTCTGTTTCTTCCTCTTTCTCTTACACACACACACACACACACAAATTTCTCTACCTCTATCTCACATAAACAAATTCTCTCTCATACACACATAGATCACTGGCAGAGAAGTGGAGATCAGCGTTCTACATGGTTTTGTATTTTTTTTTTTTTTCTGGTTTGATCAGTTTTATTTTATTGCTTAGATTTCATTAGGCTTATGAGAAATATTTTTTTTGTGTTTCAAATCTTTCGATTGGGTTTTGTGTTTTTGTTTTGATTGTGGTATGTTACCGTTGAGATAGAGAAGGAATGAGAGAGAAATAAGTTGATTTCTCTTGGGTTTTGGGTTGATTTTGAGTTGGGTTTGAAATGGGTTTTGTTGATTTTGTTGATTGTGGTGGTAGACCGGGTTTGAAATGAGTTGATTTCGATTTTGTTGATTGTGTTGGGTGGTGTTGTGTTTGTAGCAGAACGGTGAGGGAAGAGCAGAGAGATGAGAGGAATGAGGCTGTGCGTGAGACTTTGAAGGGCAATTTGGTAAATGAACTCAGCCCCAACGGATATAAATCAAACGCCCACACCAGCTTTTACAAAATGGACCGAAGCTCTCCCATAACTCAAACGCGCGTTTCTTCAGAAATATAAAACGCAACTTTTTCCAAAAAGTTGCGTTTTATACTTACCAAATGCGCATAAAGGGCTGGCTTTTTTGAAAAGCCAACTTTTGGGCTTCAAACGCCCAAACAAACGGGCACTAAGTAAATTAGTTTTATTATTGATTGAAATGATGTTAAAAGAAATTGAATACGAAAATTTAATTAGTTAATTTGCATCTCAAAAGACAAGAAAAATATATTTTAAATGAAATATAATATAATTTAAAAATATTAATTTAATTAATACATAAATATAAAAAAGGCCCCATTTCAATTGTTGCATAAGGCCCCAAAATATGTAGGGCCAGCCTCGCTATAGCCTATAGGGATGAAATATTCTGATGATTGGTTTTAGAAATATGGATTTAAGTCAAAAGTAGTGGCTATAGCCTATAGGAATTGTTTATAGAGAAACCATTAAAAAATTGAAATTATGCAAAATCTAATAGTTTCATAGTTTATCATACCAGTTAAAATACCAAATAATACTCTCTTTTTTTGCTGCAGCTAAAAAAACACTCTTTTTTTTGGAATAGACGTCTTCTATATATTTTAAAAAAAATACACTAATAAAAATTCAGGAGTCAAGCAAAAGCCAAAAGCGAAAAGCGAAAAGTCAAAAGTGGTTAAAATTAAAACTAACGAAATGGAAAAAGCAAAAAACGATTGATTGCAAACTGAGCCAAGGAGAACTCATGGCCCTAGTATCACTTTGATACTTTATTTTAGGAAAAATAAAATTAGTGATTTTATGGAATGGATTGAATGAGCTATAAATATGAATGATTAGAGATTTTAACTTTGTGTTTGAACGGGATTTTTGTTAAATGTTTTGTCCATTATAACGCACTGTGTTAAAACTAAACATATAGTTATCAAATGTTTCTCTCTTAGAAATAGGCCATCGTTAAACCAAATCATGTAAATTCCTTCTCTTTCTTTTACCTCACTTTGCCTCTCTATATCTTTTTTTCTTTTTTTCTTTTTTCTTTTCTATCAAGATATAATTTGGAAAAATTGAACCCATAAATGATCATTACGTATGACCACTGCACAAGAGTTAGGAATTTAGCAATGTAAATGTCGTCCATGAGTCAACTTTCAATCTCCAGGTGACAATTTCCAGGCCAATTCACAGGCCCTCCAGGTAGCCAGATGAAGATTAATGGGGGAAGAATTTACCTAGCTAGAAGAGCAAGGATATACTACATTTTCAAAACTTTTATTAAAAGGAAAGTAAAAAAAGTGTCAAGAGTCTTGTTAATTCAATAGTACTATTGGCTTTCTTTATAAAGGGAATTAGTAATAGGCCCGTGTGTTGCGCTCTTTTTTTATAATGTTTTATAAAGGGAAACTAGTAATAGCTAGGCCCGAAGTTATCTGTAAATTAATTGGTGTTAATGCTATTGAAACCAGAACCTTTGTTGCCCCAATTGAGAGACTGAAGCTGGAATATATGGTTCGTGGTGAACAAAAGAATCTGTTTGAACTTGTCAAGACTATTGCATTTTCTCAGGGTTTGAGGGGATTTCGGAGGGGGAACCTTGTCAATATTCTTCGTAACAGCCGCTAGCACCACAATGAAAACCCTTTTCCACTATGAAACTGAAATGATTTGAACCAATCTCCTTGTCCAGTGCTGCTTGAAGTTCCCAGAGCATATAATTCAGCCACAAAGCACATTACTAAATTCCCTCCCCTCCTAAAAATAAAAATAAAATAAAATAAAAAAGCGAAGGGAGCGTTAGATAATCAGAGACATTACAAAGAGCAAAATGGGAAAATTGAAAAATTAAAATCAAATTGAAGCAATAGCTTTAGCTACAGTACAATTTAAGTTAAATCCAAAAAAATTTCAATGATAGAGCAGCAAATAGACTAAGGAAATAAAATAGGTTTGAAATTGAGAAAAAAAAAAAAAAAACTTTTTTGAAAGGAACTCACCTACACTGCACTTGGATGTTGATTGCCTTAGTTCTCTCAATTGCAAAAAAAAAAAAAAAAAAAAAAAAAAAAAAAAATGTTAGTGTGAAATGTGAGATGGGGGTGGCCTTTTATGGTTGTTGGACCAAGAATACTTAGGTATTGTAGCGGTGCAATGGAGGAGAGGATGAAAGAAAGAAAGCCAGGATAAGCGGTGCGATAGCGTAGTTGGGTGGTGCCAGTTTGGAGTGATAAGGAATGTGTGTAAGAGCATGGCAGAGGTTTGAATTGAAAATTTGGACAAATGGATTTCAAATTCCAGGTAGAAGAAACTAGAAAGGGAGAAAGAAATTTGATTTTGGAGAAATGGGATTTCAAAGAGAAGAAAGAAAGAGTAGCGGGATTCCAAAATTTTTTAGGACAAATTTGTCTTTTGGTTATATAAAAGACTGAAGTGTTGATGTGTTTTCTTTGCTTCACATGTCATTTTTTCATTGGACTTAGAAACACCACATGGATGTTGACTTAGCATTCTTGAAACAGCATATATACTTTCTCCAATTAAACACCCACAAAAATCATTTTCTTTCCATTTTGATCTCTATTTTTCTGACCACAAAAATCCTTGGAGTGTCCAGAAAAGACTCATGCGCGCCATGGCCTATACATCAAGATCAAGAGCTGTGTGATATTGTATGACACTATGACCTTCAGTATAGGACTATCAGGAAGCTCTATGAGAATATAAATATTAATTGATTTGTAACTGATCGGTTCACCCAGGTTTGTTTTTCACTACAGCAGATCACTTTTTCATATTTAAATAATCACTTTTATAAATTAATATGATACTCTTATATGTCCAAGGTTATTGTCGTATTATATGTAGTGACTACTGGGTACTGACTAGTGAAAATTATATCTATGCTTTGTAACATTTTTAATTCAAATATTATCAGAAGAATTATTTGTAGTCATACTGATTTAAGTTTTCAATCGATCCTTTTCTTTTTCTCTTTCTTTCTTTTTTTTTTTCCTTTGAAGAATCATTTGCAGATATTATATATTTTTCATTCGTTGAAATATTATGTGCTATGATTAATGAAGTTAATTTATTTTAGACAAAAAATGAAAAAAAATAATAATAATGAGCCCTTATTTAAGCCCAAGTAACATTGGTGTAAAGTTGTGATTTAAAACTATTTTGTATTGGCTTTAATTCTGTGTCAAATTTGATTGTAATTTTGTTCAATCTTATGTACCCTGTATTTTATATGAGATTTCATGGTATGGATTGTATGTGAGAGAGTGTGTGAAGACTCAAGTCATCATTGAAGATCAAAGGAGTTTTTGCGGGTATCTCTCGAGAAGACTTCCCGTGAAGTGAAGCCATGTGCTCAGCACCTGACTAGAATACGAAGAGTCATAACAGATGGTGACAGCTGGTTTTCATGAGTATTTCGCTAGTAAAGCCTTCTCGCGAGATACCTGCGAAACATTCTGTTTTGTTATTTTGTCATATCTGATACACCATGTCTCTACCCACATTATATATACCCACATTAACCATATATCGAAAGGAGTGCTTTCAGAGGAAAAATTCTATCCATAAACCCTTGAGAATTAGAGATTGTCATACCCACAATCTTCTACACAATCCATTGTGGTTTTTCTCAACTCCTATCTCTCATATCCAAATCCTTGAGAGGTTGATAACCTAAACACTTACCACACCCATCCTGAGTGTAAAGTGGGGTTTTGGTGCTGCTAGGAAGTATTGGAAGAAGTCATTTGATTGGTGGAAGTAATTGGGCTGAATTGCGTGATCCAGAGAGTTAGAAAAGACAAGGTTTCGTCAAGTCAGTTGGTAGCAGGAGTTTAGAGGGCTCAAGTACATGAGGTAGACTAGGCTTAGAGGATCTTTTGTTATTCATGTACTTCAACTTATTCTCTAATGGATCGATTTACCACTTGAAGGACGGCAGAGAAATTTTTCGCCGAGTGCTTCGATTTCCTTTTCGATAACACGTCTCAGTGTTATATGTGTTTGCATTCTTCTTCCCTACTCTTTTAGCTTTTATTTTATTGTTGATATTTGATGAATATGGCTTAGAGTAGTTTATTGTTTGTTTGCTCGCATTTACTCTATTCCGCACTTAATCTAAGTTAGAGTAAAGTCTATCGAGCCATAATTTTTAATTTGGGGATTTAAACAGCTCTTGTGTTTTCACACAATTTCAAGTTTTCAATTGGTCAATGAAACATGCATAACTACTAATTATTGGAATCTGTCTAAATTTATTCAAGTTCTTACATGCTTTATTAGTGCCAAGTGGCTATCTTCTCTGTACAATAAGTGGCTATGTTCTTATTTATTTTTAAATTATTTTATCCTTTTTTACAATGTTTATCATATTAATATTAAAAATTTTAAGATAGTTTTTTTGAAAGGAAAATTTTAAGATAGTTTAAAAGGCCTAATCCAATTAAAATTATATTTCTCTTGTTAATTTTTAAAAATAGTTTAATTTAAGTAAAATTACATTATCTAAATTTCAAGAAATTTAAAATTCTTCTCTAACTAAAATTGTATTACCAAAAATTGGGTATTAATTGTTAGTATAGTTTAATTTAGCTAAAATTCTATCACCTAAGTTTTAAGAAATTCAAAATTTACTCAAACTAAAATTTTATTTGTCTTAGGAACATGTTTGGGGTCATGGGCTCTAACCAGTAACCACCTATAGGAATATCATGTATAATGCATATACTCACTGGGTTAACCGGGTTAAGTAAGTCATGTGCAATAATCTCATCTTCTTATTAGTGGTTGGAGCTCAAGGCTCCAAACATGTTTAGAGTCAAACTTTATAATAGAATATAAACAAGTGTAAAAGAATATTTTATCTTAATTATGAGTCCTGAAATAAAGGCTAACTAAACTCCGTAATATGTAAACAAAATCTTACATAAATTAATATTCACTTATAGTAATCTTTCTTTTTAATTAATGGAATGAAATCTAAACTTAAAACCTATTTATATCCTTTGAGCAAAAAAAACCTATATATATCCTTAAAAATAAATAAAAATTCCTATACCATGTGTTTGGACTCGCCTCTTCTCTAGCTCCCTCCATCTCCCTCTGATCCAAACAAACTAATAGTGTTATACAACTGATAAATCAAAACTTTATACTTTATAATGGTGCCCATCTGAACCCCACATTTTCATTAGTATGATAACCAAAGCCTCCTAGTCTCATCCCATTAAATTATGGCTGAAGAGAGAAATTTGGCACCAATACACACACAAAAAAGGCACTAATTTTTTCAAAAAATAATGGTGGTTTTTCTGTTGAACTCAAAGAGAGAGAGACCAATAATGGTTTCTAGATGAGTTTTTGCCCTTTTGGTGAAGACTCTTCCCTTTCTAATGTGAGGAAATAAAACATTGAGCTATATGAATTGAAACAGTGCCTTTTGTGTTTGTGTCATAGTTGTCAGTATTGTACGATACGCGATACGTATCGTACGATATGCATCGAATCGTGTGTAAAAAGTTCCGTATCGTATCGGCGTATCGTCAATACTCATGAATCGTACGATACAATGTGTGTATCGTATGAATCGTATCGTATCGTAAAATTGTATGTATCGTATGATACATAAACAAATACTTTAAAATGTGATTTTTTGTTAAAATTTTTACTTTTATTTGAATCTAACAAGTTGTTAGACTTGTTTTTAACACAAAATTATTAGTTTAATTAATTTAGCTTACTAAAATAATATATTCATAAGTTTTTTTCCCCTATCTCCTACAATTGGACTACACAGTACACACTTACCTTCCACTTTAATATTTAAAATTTTATTTTTATTTTTATCATTATTGTTATAAGTCCAAGAAACTAGAATGCCAAAAAAAATTTATAGAAATAGAAAGAACAAGAAGAGATAGTAAATGTTAATGACGAATGACGATGAAAAAATTTTTAATGAAGAAATAAATTTGCAAAATTATAAATATGATGATAGCGTTGACTTAGATGGGGTTGATTAGGCAATTTGGTGAATATGATGAAAATAGATTATTATTTTTGAGTCATTTGTAATATATTATCACTTATGAATTTAAGTAATTTTAATATGTATGTTATGAACACATGCTAGTTTGATTTAGTTAGTTAGTTTGTTAAATATTATTACATGAGTGATGAATAAATTAGTCATTAGTTGAATACATTTAAAATTTATAATGAATATACCCTTTATATATGTATATTTATAATTTTTTATAAAATTTATTAAGTATTTGTGTATCTTACGATACACGATACGATACGATACACGATATGAAAAAATTAAAAATCGATTCACGATACGATTCACGGTTTGACAACTATGGTTTGTGTTGTGTGTGTATTGGTCGTAGAGCTCTCGCATAGAATTTAACATGGTGTTATGGGGTTTTTGATTGTCAAAGTGATGCAAACTCATGTAAGGTTTAATTAAATTGATGCAATTAAAAGTTTATAGTTAATTGGTGACAACCTCAACAGGATCTTTTCAATTTTGGATTTTCCCAAATCCTTCATATAAACGCCAAACGCTATTTAAATATAAAAAAGAAAAGCCTATAAAATGATGACCTTTTAACTTATTTCCAACTATCAGGATTTTATTCTCTAAAAAATTAATGGTAGGTAGTTATGGTCAAGGAAAAAATACGTATTTTTATTGATCAATTGATTCAAAGAAAGTCTCAGTTAAACGAACTAGGTTGTTATGCCTATAAGAGCTTTATTGAATCGATATGAAGAGAGAGAGAGAGAGAGAGAGAGAACTTATAGTATTATAGATTCATGACATGGAGAGTAAGCAAAGAAACTAGGGATTTTAGCCATATCCCTTATAATCAAGTAAAGGTAGTAAGCACACAACAATCATATTGATCGAGACCATGATGAATCTGATGATGGAATGGTTGTCGAGACCGTGGTGGTGTTGATGATGACAGTATTTGTTGTGTTGTTGAGGAATTTTGAAATAACTCTGGCAACACTGAAACTAGCCGTTGGAGGATGGAGCTTTTGGTGGTGGTGATGGTGGCGGCGGCGGCGGTGACTTCGGTTCAGGATGTGGATGAGGACCCGGATTGACTCGACGTGGTGGGGGTGGAGAAGCACTAACCTTATGGGATACGACCTTAAGTTTATGAGAAAAATCATGAGAGGCATCGCCCATGTAACTAAAGGGTGATAGTAGTACTCCGTGGATCAAAACCAAAGCGAGCAAACATGATATCATTCTCATTCTTACTGCCTATATTGTGTAACGGTGTTTGGGTATGCTTTTATACTTGTAGATGCTAGATGGATGGTCTTTGAGACCATTGATATGCTGAAACGAGCTAATTTGGTTCTAAATCAATTAGTCCATGGATGAAGCTTCCTAGATAGACAGAAAGAGAGAGAGAGAGACGTGTAGGAATATGGATTTGACTATTAAAGTCAAAGCGGTGGCTATAGAAAATTTTTTTTTTTGGGTAAATTACGAATTTGGTCCTTAACATAAAGCAGAAGGAACTTCAGCTCAATTAGAATAGGGTGGTCAAGGACTCCACAGCATCATCCAAGCGTAGTCTACAAAAAAATTATTACATCAATACTTTTTTTAACTAACCTGCAAATTACTTCATTGACACTCCTCCCTTTAGTAAGTTTCATGCAATCAAAATAAGGTTGTATTTATTTTTAATGTTATACTACCCCCAATAATCTAGCTATGATATTCAACAATCCTGAACAACTATATCAAACCTGGATCATGAAACAGCAAGTCCATCATCATGGTCGGATTATTTAAATTTACCTTTCAATAATTGAATATGTTTAATGAGCCTGGTTTTTGAAAACGGCCCCCTCTGCCGCGATGGACTTAAAAAATGTAGACAACATGTCCCGAACTTAAGGATCAGAACCCATGAAATTAAGACTTATTAGTTGTGACTACCAAGAATTCTTTGTTCTAAACATTTTTTCTTTAAGGAATTTATTTTAGAGCAGCCACTGATATTATCACAGTTTCATCTCCAATTTAAAATCTGAAAATCTCTATATATATGTGTGTATATATATATATATATATATATATAGAGAGAGAGAGAGAGAGAGAGAGAGAGAGAGAATCCAATTAAATTCTAAATTGAAGTCTAATTTTGCGCAATGTGTCTTAACTAATTTTTAAATTTGTATCAAGTGAATTATTAGGTACAAAGTCAAAGAGTCTAAATTCAATTAGATTCCAAATTGAATTTTAATTAGAGTTCAATTTTGCGCCATGTGTCCTATTTAATTTTTTAATTTTTGTGGTAAGTAAATTATTGGGTGCAAAAACTAAAAAGCCTAGATTTAATTAGATTCTAAATTATATATATATATATATATAATTGTAATTATTTTTAAATGTACTCGTGTATCTGCACGGGATTACACACTAATTTTCTATAATTATAAAGTACAGAATTGTCTAAATGGCCAATCTCAAACTAAGTACATGGAAAATTGCCATGGACAAAATCAACAAGCTGAAATTCTAAAACTTTAGGATCTGATTAGAGGCAGAGCTCGTCTTTATTTGACCACTGTATTGTTCCCAAAAGTTGAACACTACCTTATTTAAGGTACTTGATGGGGCTAAACCCCTTAGGTGGCATTTGGTATGGAGATTCCACATTACTCCTAACATTTAGATTTCTAGGAATGTGATGCCTTGCAATCTGGATGTCTAAGAATGTAACTATTCATATGTTTGGTTTAATTGGGAATCTAATAAGATTCCTAGGAATGTGAGATTATAATATTTGGTTTATTTCTAGAAATCTGAATTGAATTATTTATTTTTCTCATTCTATCCTTAGATTTGTAAATCCAATATAAGTCTTTTTAAAAAAAAAAAATCTTCTTCTAAATAAACAATGAAAAACAAAATATAAACTATAAATTATGACAAATTCATTAAAACTATAGTATAAAAGAAGAAAAGATGAATATATCATAGAGTTGTCTATCACGTTTATGTTGTTTTGGCGAGAAGAGATAATGTTGTTTTGGCAGGAAGAGATAAAGACAAAGGAAAAGATATTGATAATTTGTTTTATATTTTATCTCAATTGTTTAAATGACAAGGAAAATGGGTTAAAATTTTCAATTTATAAAAAATACAATTTCCTTTAAGAATGGGAATTTGGATACCCCTTTTTTTAAAAGAAATCGACATTCCTACTGGAAGGGGATTAAAGAGAGAATCCAGATTTCTCTGGCATCTGATTCTCTAGTGTAATTTGCAACCAAATATGGGAATCTTCAAACATTCCTGGGAATCCTAAAACATTACCCTGTACCAAACGCCACATTATGGTGTATTTGTTTGGAGGTGAAATAGGGTGAATGAAAACTTTAGAGAGAAAATGGGAAGGAAAACATTTTTTGGAGTGTGTTTGGTTGGGTGGGAAGAAAGAAAAATAAATAGTAAGGCCCAGGTGTTTTCTCCTCGGGCCCACCAAAATGTTTTCTCCCCAAAATGAAGAGAAAACTAAAGGGAGAAAATGAGGCTGCTTAACAGACAAAAATGCCCTTGTGCACTTGCATATGAGCTTTGTCTGTACATTGCTCTTCTTCACCTTTTTTTTCCTTCCTCCTGGAAGTTGCCTCCTCTTGTTCTTCTTCTTCTTCTTTTCTTCCCTCATTGCCTCTTCTTTCCTCTTTTTTCTTTTTTCTTTTTTTGGATTTAAGTGTACGCTGCTAATATTCTTTTTTTTTTTCTTTCTTTTTTTTTTTTTCTTTTTTCTTTTTTGGTTGTTTGTCACTTTTTTTGTTTGAATTGTGAATCGTTTTTAACAAGGGTAAATGAGTAAATTTATATAAACTCATTTTTTCCATCTCTCCACTTTTTCACTCTCAACCAAACAAAAAGGAGGAAAATTAAAATCTTTTTTATCCTCCCACTTTTCTATCCTCCCACCATTTTCTATCCTCCCACTCTTCCACTCCTCCAACCAAATGGACCCCTAGAGAGAGAGAGAGGATTGTAGTAACTAGTGAATTATCGTAACATAAAGTACTCAATTTATGAAATGCAATAGTGGAATCATATTCAAGGAAATTAAACTTTACATTTCTTTTTTCTTTTTTAATCAACATGAATAGAGCATGGTGACTTAACTGTAATCTTTTATAATCAACTAAAGATATAGTAAGCATTCATTACAGTCATGATACTAGTGATGGTGGTGGTGGTAGCAGGCCCTAGTCATGGTGGTGGTGACATGTCGTTCCTGATGTTCGTGGCAGTGACCGCGGCGGTGTCATTGGTCGAGGAGGACTGCTTTTGAAATGAGTAGGAATATTGATAGCAGGAAGTGGTGGTGCAAAGCTAGCACTAGATTCCTTGTAAGACACTACCTTTAATTTATAATAAAAATCGTTGGATAAGAAGCAGCTTAGAGCATTCCCATCAAGTGTGTCAAATGCCAAATATTTGGCATTTAACACACCAAACTCTAAAAAACCACCTTCATCAAGTATTTTAAATGCCATAATATTTGGCATTGATGAACAGTGCAATCTCAAATTTGAGACTGCACTGTTCACCAATTGTAAAACTTATATTATTTTTTTATTCAGGTGGGGCCCGCTTTCTTTTCTTCTCTTTTTTTTTCTTTTCTCTCTCTCTCTCTCTCTCTCATGCTCTCCGTCCCATCTCTCTTTCACTCTCTCCGCCTCTCCGTTTGCTTTTCTCTCTACATCTCGAGTTCGTGGGTCTTGGGTGTGGCCGGGTTGAGTCGGTGTTCTTGAGGCAAACCCTAATATCAGTGTGGTTGGTGTTCTTAGCTAAAATTGAGATCGGAGAGGCTGGGCCGCTGGGTTGGTGGTCATCGGAGAGGTTGGGGTGGGTTTTGGCTGCGGTTTTGTGGTGGGTTTAGATTGGGGTGAGTTTGATTTGATTTTGGGTCTTGATTTGGTTAGGGTGGGTCTTGATTTGATTTACAGTACGAATGAGGACTTCAAGCCACACCGTGGAAGAAGATGACGACGGGGAGAAAGTGGTGTCCATGTCCATTAGATCGGGTCTAGATCGGCGATTAACAGTGCCGTCAGATCGGGTTTTCCATGGGAGGACCAAGGAGTTAGAATCTGATGGTTTGTTTTCGTGTGTATGGGTGCCTGCTACAAAGTTGAAGAAGGGATCGATGAACTTTTTTTTTTTTTTTTTTTTAGTGGTTGGAGGTTAAGGTTGTGGTTGGTGGTGGTGGTTGTGACTATGGTCGGTGGTGGCAGTGGGTGTTGGCAATGGCAGTGGGTTTGTTGGTAGTAAAAGAGATGAGAATGAGAATAAAAATTAATACGTGTGACTGTTGTGGCTATTGGTATTGAGGTGAGGCTGGGCTGCAGTGGTGGCTGGCAATGGCTAGCCGTGAGTGTGGGTTGTGCCATGGGTTGAGAAAGATGGAGAGACAGTGGGAGAGAGAGACAAAGGGAGAGTGAGAAATAATTAAAAAAAAAGAATAAAAATATTAAAGAAAAAATATTTAAATAAAGTTGTAAAAAAAATAGAATGTTTGATATTTGGTATATTATAAAATGAGGTGTTAAAATTGTAAAAGTAGTATTTTAAGATTGTAAATGCTAAAATTTTTACAGTTATTGATAAGATTGCTCTTAATGCGATAGTAGCAATCCATGGATCAAAAAACAACGTGACCAAGTATGATGTGACACCCATTTCTTACTGTGCAGTAGTGAAACAATTCTTGTGTATCTTCTTTTCTATATGCGTAGTGTGTGCGTACTTAATTCTAGACGAAAAGTCATATATAATCGTGGTAGTTAAACTAAAGCAATTAGTCTATGTGCCCAAGGACCTGCTGTTGGTGCTGTATGAACTCTTTTATTAGCTAAATAAAATCCCGTTTCCACCAAAAAAAATTAGTCTATTGTTGAAGCTTTCTAATTAAGACGAATACAAATCTCATGTACCACACTTATTGTGTTCTATTTTATATTATACTAATTACAATTTGTTATATATTTGTTTAATTTTTTTATAAAATAGCCAAAATGAAAAAAAAATAAATAAACACATGACAAGTTATGATTAGTGGAACACAAAAAATAATACAGAAGATTTGTATTCTTCAGAGATAGACTATGAACAACAACTTCATTTAATAAAATTAAACGTAATAATATCGGAGATCATAGGGATGGCAATGGGGCGGGGCAGGCCAAAGGATGGGGTCTTCGTTCCCGTCTCACATGGTTTTATCTTACCCCATCCCCACCCCACCCTGCATGACGAGGAAAACTTTCTCACCCCATTCCTGCCTCTTGGGGCCCCGCAAAGTCCCACCCCACCCCCTTAAACTCTACTTTTTGTTAATTTTCCCACAACTAGTACAATTTTTTTAATGAAACTTATTTCATTAATAAAAATATACTTGAAATTACAACTAAATTTATCCCATCAAATCAAATCAATTTTTAGAAAAAAAAATGAATGATATATCCAATTATTTAACAAGACAATCATAAAAAATAAAAATAATAAAAAATAAAAAATCTCATAGTATAATATATAACAAAATAAAGCCAAAGAACCATATTTGCTAGAATAAAATTATCTAATATTGATATGTTTGCTTAAATAGTAGGGTTTTAGGATATAAAAAATTTACAATTATAACTTTCAGCAATGCGAGGCGAGGCGGGGACGGGGAGGGGCGGGACGGGGTGGGTCTAAAAAGTCTAAACCCATCCCCGCCCTGCCCCGTGGTGCGGAGCTAAAATCTTGCCCCATCCCCGCCCCACCACATTTGTGGGGTGGGGGAAAACCCACACGGGGCGAAGCGAGGAGGGGCGGGTTAAGTGGGACGAGGAAAAATTGTCATCCCTAGTTGATCATTTTAAGAGTAATGCTACAACTACAAACTTATTTATAACATTTTTACAAACTATTAAGGTAATAAATTCTAACTCGATTACATCTAGACCCACCATTTACATCACTTTTTTATTTACAAATAACCACACATCACATTAGCAATTTGTAAAAAAAAAAACATTTTAGCTCTAGCATTTTCTAATTAGCCCAAAATATACAAGTCTAAAGAAATTAGCTCAACAATAAAATTTAGCAATAGCAAAATTGAAAGAAGAAAAAAATTAAGTTCAATCAACCAATTTTACCCAAAATAAATAACCCACCCTTTAAAAAATTTAAACAAAATAATTGTAACCCTACCAACAGCATACGCAAGCTACCAAAAAAAGAAAAAAAAAAAAAGTCTGAAGCTGAAGCCGCCGCACACACAGCCAACAGCAAAAGCACTTCTTCTTAAATTTAAGTCTTGCCTCCAGCCTTGCTATGAATAGATCCTTATCCTTATCAATTATTTCGAAGACCTTGATTGACTTTGGGACTTCTGATATTGCTAGTAAAAATACATTACCAAATAAGTTTGAAATATTGACAACCTCTTGTGTCAATCTATTAATTTGTTGCTGTATTAGAATTTACTGCATGGCATGTACACACCGCATACCTAGCAACTACAAGGATATTATAATGAGAAATGCTATATTCACAACATTTTTACAATATTTTCATAACAAATCTTAAGTGGTAGGTTGTCACAATTTTTTATTGGTGGAGAAAAATAATAATTTTAATGATCAATTCAAATTATAACCAATAATAACTAACCACCTATAATTTATGACAAAAATGTTATAAAAAATATTGTAAATGTAGCACTTCTCATATATAATACTCTTATTATTTTTGGAAATAGTTTCTGAGCTAATTAATTAATGGATGTATACGAGTACAAAATAATATTGTCTTATTAATTTATGTGTCCTGCAAATGCAATAAAGGCCAACTAAACTTTTTTTTTTTTTTTTTTGAGAAGGAAGGCCAACTAAACTTGATAATGTGAAAATAAAGTTGCAAACCGACATAAATTAATATTCACTTTATAGTAATCTTTCTTATTATCTCGATCGTCATTAAAAATCCTCGGATGAAAAAAATAAAATAAAATAAATAAATAAATAAAACCCAATGTTTGGACTCCCTTCTCCTCTAACTCTCTTCATCTCCCTTCGTTCCAAATAGACCAATAGTGTTTAAACATACTTCTGGTAAATCAAACCTTTAGTTTTAACATGGCTCATTTGAACCCCACATTTTCATTAGCATGATAACCACAACCTCCCAATCTCACTCAGTTATTCTGCCTGAAGATTGAGAAATTTAGCACCAATACACACAAAAAAAGGCACTAATTTTTCCAAAAACAATGGTGATTTTTCTGTTGAACTCAAAGAGATAGAGGGAAGCTGATAGTGGTCTCTGTATGAGATTTTGCCTTTTGGTGAAGCTTCTCCCTCTCTAAGAGCATTCTCATCAAAAGTGCTAAAAATGCTAAATGCTATTTTTTAGCATTTTTAACACCTCAAATCACAAAAACACTCTTACAATAAAGATGTTAAATGCTAAAAAATTTAGCATTGAGCTACAATGAGCTGTTATTGATAATAGCTCACTGTAGCTGGATTGTAAAATATAAAATAAAATAAAAAAATTCTCACCAACTCTCACTTCTCTCTTCTCATTCCTCTCTCACTTCTCTCTTCTCTCTTCTCTATCCTGATGGTTGTGGTCCGGCAATGGTTGTGGTCCGACGATGGTTCGATGGTCTAGCGATGTTTCTGTCAACGCCTGGCCTCGATTGGAGCGAAAAACTACCATCATCAAGCCTTTGTTCGACGACCAGCCGTGGCGATGCTCCCGCGCACGCGCAGCCCATTAGAGACCCCTCTCGATTGAATTGTGCATATGGTTCATGCGGAGTTTCGAGTGCCCTTTCTCTCGGTGGAGGAAGGTAGGTCTACCTTTGGAGGTGTGGCAGGAATCTTGGCCAAATTTTAGGTGATTTCCAAAGGTAAGTGAAGTCGCCTCCAATCATTAGGTTTTTCTAAGGTGTGATTGGTCACCTGTTTCTAGTTTATTTTATTACCAATCCTAGACTAAGAAAAATGGCATTTTTCCTAATCTAATGTGAATGACAAAAAATCTTGATTCTTGAGTCCGAAAGTTTGGTTACGTGTGGGGAAGGTGTTAGGCACTCCACAACGCCCGTCCAAGGACAATCCTATATTTTGATAAAACCTTAAATTTTCAGAGATTGGTAGTAAAAAAAACATGATTTTGGCATTAGCTTTCGGGGCTTTGCATGCATGGCGGTCTTTGAGGTTTGGCTTTTAAATGGGTGTGGTCCCAATCTATACTTTCCTAAGATATTTGAGTAAAGTACCAGATTTCCACAGCGAAAATCTGATGACATGTCACCTTACTTTCTCGACAGAAAGTAGGCATCACTTTGCCTTAGGTGACATGGACTGTGACAATCACACCGAAAGGGGTGAGCAGGTATATATATATACATACATCATGCACAATGCAAGCACACAAAGCAAGAAAATAAATGTCTACATCCCTAGAGCATGGCCCAAAATATAGGTGCAGGAAAGTAAACAGGGGTCGCCATACTCTAGAGATGAGGACAAATGGTACATGGCATGATATGCCTAATACAACCTATCTAAGAAAGAAAGGGGAGAGGAAGGAAGGGGGTTTAAAAGAGTAAATAACCAGATGGGAGAAGCTAGATCCCTAAATCTACCGAACATGGCCACTTGGCTTATATCCACATGCTCGCATCCTCGCCCCTTTTTGCTTGTGCCTGGGAGACCGTGCCCCAGCTCCATGTGTCCTCGCTCCATATGTGTACATGCAAAGGCAAGAACAAGAAACCAACAGACAAGCAATGGAAAGAAAGAGATGCGTAAGGCATGTGAAAGAGGCATAAAGCAGATAAGCATGATAGACATGGCAAGCAAAGAAACAAGAAAGCAAGTAAACAAGAGAGAAGGTAAACAAGCAAAAAGGAAAACAAAAGATGGTGTCCACGAGGGACAAATGTAGGTTTGGATCGAATGTTCATAACTTCATTGTGTTAAAGCATGGACGACACACTAGCAAGCAAGACTCATGCATGGATATGTAAGCAAGTGTGTAAAGATGCATAGAAAGCCAACGGGAGGCACAAACAAGCATGGCAAGCGTATCATCGCATTGAACGGAAAAGGGGAAAGGTATGCATGAAGCAATCGGCATCATGATGATGCATCCCAAGTGGTTACATCCAAACAAGGCCTCATGGGCGTCGAATGTAACCACACAACTACAAACCCGCTAAGGGCATCAAGTGTGGCAAAGCCTAGAACAAGAGAGGCTAGCACAAGCATAAAGCATAGAAGCAAGCAAGCATAGACATGCAAATAGGATGATCCAAGCCCTTTGATGTGGGCCTTGGTATATGGACAATGACAAAGACCATAGGGTCTAGATCGGATCCTAACCATTAGGCCAAAACACAAGAAAATGCAATAACAAGGAACAAAAGGGCTACAATGGCACATGGCATGACAAACAAGGTCTAGGCCTAAACACATAAACAAGGCGTGAAGCATGCAAGCACATAGATGATGGCATAAAGCATGTAGCGAACATCGATCTAAGCATGTAAACACACCAATCTAACATATAAGCATGGAAATGCGCATGTAAGCATGTAGAAGCCTAGCACATACACAAGGAAGAACATGGATCCAAGCATATAAGCATGTGAAGACGAGGATCTAACCATATAGCATGGAAATAAACACATAGACACATAGATCCAAGCAAGGCATAGCCAACAACATCATACAAGAATGTGAGCATGTAACCCTAACATCATCCTAGAACAAAAAGAGGAACAAAGCATAGGAAAACATGGCATATAGCATAAAACATGTAGATCTAAACATATAAACATGTAAGGATGTAGATCTAAGCATGAAACATGGCATAAGGCATAAAAAGCAAGGAGATTTAGGCTAAAAGCACAAATAAAGCAAGTAACATGCTATGTAAAGCAATAAATCATGTTATTAAGGTAAAAAGAGCAAGAAAAATGCTAGAAAAAGATTTAGGAAGTTAGGGGTGTGGATAGCAACTAAAAAGCTACATCCACACCCCTAAACCCCAAATCCAAAGTGTAGAATCAAGGAGAAGAAAACTGGGTATAAGAACAATACATTGTATTTTTTGTGAAGAATGAAGAATCAAAAGGCTTTGATGTGATTTTTGTGTGTTTTTTGTGTTTGGAGGAGGGGAGAAAAGCTTAGAATTCATCTAGGCAAAGAGCAGGTAGCCAGGGGAGTCTATTTTTTTTTGTCTAGAGGGTGTCTGGGGCCTCCACCTTCAAAAGGTCATGGATTGGGTTGATCTTGACACCCCTAGAAAGATCTTGACTTCTTGTTTCTAAAAAAAGTATTGAACTTGAAAATCCAACGGTCGGATCAAAAGTTATGGCTCTCGAAAATTAGTGGTGCATCGATCAGTGTGTTATCTTGGTTTTCGTGATATCTCGGCCGTTCTAACTCCGATTTCGACCCATGAATAGTCATTGAACTGAGAATTTGATAACCTTCATAACGACATTGGTTTTAACCCGTTTTGACTGCCGAATCAAAATTAAGGGTTTTGGAGCCCGCCGAGAGTTAACTTCGAGTCAACTTGGTTAAAGTTACCAAAAATCTCCGAAAATCTCGGGTTTGATGTAAAACTATGAAAAGTGTTGTTTTGTGAAGGTTTTAACCTCATTTGACCTTCAGCTAACCCTAGGTTGACTAAAGGCATTCTGGTCATTTTAGCTAAAAAACACACTTTGGGTGCTCCGGTATCTGAACGGGTTGCGCCACGTCATTCTGAATGTCCTCACAGCCCCATGGAGAGAAAATAATATTTTTGAATTTTTCAGGGTCCGACACGCAAATCGAGGGTGGCCAAAATATGGTATCAATAGGTTCGACGGTCCGACGATGGTTTATTTTTCTCTCACTAATGGTCCGTTGGTCACGATGCAGTTCTTGGGTCAAAGTGCAGTGTTCCTAGGTCGTGGGTTGCAGTTCCTCGTTGTGTTCCTGAGTCGTGCAGGTGGATCTGGCTGGTGGCTGGTGGCGGTGATGGTAGGTGGACGTGGTGGTTGTGGTATTAATGAATGTGGATGTGGTGGGTGTGGTGAGTGGATGTGGAGGATTCTTTTTTTTTTTTTTTTTAGCTGTTGTTTGTGGTTGCGGTGGATCTGGCTAGTGGCTGGTGGGGGCGATGGTGGGTGGATGTGGTGGTTGTGGTATGGGTGGATGTGGATGTGGTGGGTGTGGTGGGTGGATGTAGAGGTTTTTTTTTTTTTTCTTTCTCTACTGTTGTTTGTGGTTGCGGTGGATCTGGCTGGTGGCAGCGATGGTGGGTGAATGTGGTGGTTGTGGTATGGGTGGGTGGATGTGGTGGCCGGCGGTGTTGAGAATACTTGGGTTGAGAGAGAGAGAGAGAGAGAGAGAGAGAGAGAGAGAGAGAGGAAGAATAAAAAATGATAAAGAAAGAATATTTAAATGAAGTGTTAAAAAAAATAGAAGTTTTGATGTAAGGTATATTGTAAAGTGATGTGTTATATGTTATAAAGTTGGTTTTTTAGATGCTAAATGCTAAAATTTTTAAGATCTTTGATGGGAATGCTTTAAGAGAACTAGCATTAGATGTGCTAAATACTAAATTTTTAGTATTTAGCACCAAATAAATATAATTAAAAAAAATCAAATACTAAAATAATTTGGCATATGTTATAATAATATTCTACTTTTACGAGGGTACGGTTTAGTGGCGGCTCTAAAATTTTAGTTCAGGGGGTCAATAAGAAATATAAATTATATAAAACCTAATATATATATATATATATAAACTACAAGTTCATTTGACATTTTTTTTAACACAATAATATAAATATATATATATATATATATATATATATTCTAACACAATAATATATTAATAATTTTTGTTAAATGAATTTTAATTATTATTACTTAGAATACTTTAAAAAAAAATTTTTACTCTTTTACAAATTTTTTATTTAATTCACAAGACATTTTTATAAATTCTTTTATATTTTCTTTCAACTCTTTAAATTAATTTGTTGGTTTCTATCCTGCTGATTAAGTGTTTACAATAAAATTTATTCAGCGAAAAAAAATTGTCTACAATAATTGTTTATTAGTTTGTAATTCTTTAATTTATAAGTTTACAATTCTTTAAATAAATGTTTCATATTTTTATTATCTTTTATTTTTAAGGTACTAACCCACCCACATTGCAACAACCACTCCCACTCACTTTAGACAAAGTCTCAAAAAGTGCAAAAGACAAAACTCATAACTTAATACTATATGTATCAAATACTACAAAAACTTAACAGTATAGACACATAGAAGGAGACAGTCAACTAGTCAAAGCCTCAATACTCAAAAATAAAATATTAAAATACTATAACCCAACATACACCCCTAGATTCAATGAAAGAACTCAAGAAGTCTATCAAAATACTAAAAACGCAAAAAGAAGTCTATCAAAACACTTTAAACACACACTCTCACAGTGAAAGAAAGAGAGAGATGAAAATACCAGATCAAGCGACAATGGTGACAAATCAAGGATAGTTCAAGGGTCGATGATATGACGGCAGATCTACGTTAAATGGTGGCAGATTGTTTGTGAGTAAAATGACTACCTTTTTCCTTTGGATTTGGAGAGTGAGGACGGATAGTGGGAGAGGACTAAATTTCTCTCTTAAGTTTGGTTTCACCCTTTTTTTTTCTGATTTTTTAAATTTGATTTATGGGCTTTTTTCTGAGATTAAAGACCAAAAATTTTCTGTTGGACTTATTTTTTTTTTGTTTGGAGTTTAAAACTGAATTCAACTGAGCTTTCAGGGTGTACAAAATTTTATTGTAGGGGGTTCAAAACAATTTTTTTTTACACAAATATTATATATATAATTTTTTTTTTTTTGGGTCAGGGGGTTCATTTGAACCCCTGACTTCAACGTAGCACCGCCCCTGGTATGGTTAATATGCTATAAAATTTTAGTACTATTTTATTACTTTCTTTTTCTTCTATTAATAAAGAAAGAATTAAAAATAAAAATAAAAATAAAAATTTAATAAAATGGTAAAAGAATAAAAGATGATCAAAGCATGTTTTGAGAGAGAGAGAGAGAGTAACACGAATATATTCTTTATAATCAACTACAGATATAGTAAGCGTGTGCTACAGCCTACAGTGATGGTGGTGGTGATATCATTCCTGAAGATGTACGTTGACGGTGGTGTCACTGGTCGAGGAAAAGGACATTTGAAATGAGTAGGAATATTGATAGCAGTAAAAGAAATTTGGTAAAACTGATTTCATTAAATTCGCTCACTAACTTATTACAAGGCTTATATATATACACACTAGGTTCTCAGCACGCGCTCACGTGTCTGGTAAGAGGCTCTTCTATTTTTTAGATAAAAGTTAATTTAGAGCATTTATTATAATTTAAAATTATTATATTTTCAAATCACAAAAAAAAACTTAGGAGTGTGATGAAAAAATTATTTCGCCACGCATAATATGCATCACATCCCTAGATTTTTTTTTTTTTTTTTTTTTTGATATTTAGTTTTGTTTTTGAATAAACATGGGGTATTTTTTTTAAGGAAAAAAACAGCAGCAACATGGGTTGTTTAACTTATTTTTCTATTTAAAAAAAAAAAACAAAACAATAAACCTATAATTACTTTGAAGAAATGGGTTAGTGGAAAAGTATTCCTATTTTGTAGGTAATATTTTAGTGCAAGTTAGACATTTATTTTTACCAGACTATCTTTCAATTTTATCTCTACCTTTTTCTTTTTCTTTTAGAATCAGTTTTATCTCTACTTAAACGTAGGGATGTAAGAGTATTTTGAAATAATAAAAAATTTGGTCCAGACAGGAGAGCCTCTTAAATAATAATAAAGATAAGCTCTGCAAAGAAGGAAACAGATCGAGTAAACTCACTGACTAACTCACGTGCTATACTAATCCCAATTAACATACACACGTGTAGAACTAATAACAGAAACAACAATGGCAAAACTACAAGTTGTATAGCTAATTCACTACTGTCGTTTTGTCTCTAGTATAGAAGCACTACTGCTCTTGTCTTCTTGATAAGCTTCACTTCTCTCTAATTTCTTCTTATCTTGATAAGGAGGTGGTGGTGCATCAACAGATTTCCAATTAGAGTCGACACTACCTTCAATTTATAATAAAAATCGTTGGATAACACAGAAGTAGCTTGAACGATGTTGGCCTCGGTATCTAAACTGTGACAGTAGAAATCCATAAATCAAAACCAACTTGACCAAGAATGATATGACACCCATTTCTTACCTTCAATTGTGAAACAATTCTTGGGTATCTTCGTGCCGAGACTGTGATGGTGTTAACGTTCATGCCGGTATTCATTGTTGACTAGCAACATGGAGGTGGTTCGACTGGTTGCTTCCTAGGAATTCTACGCAGATTGGGTTTCGGTGGTGGGGGTGGAGATGCACTAACCCTATGTGATACAACCTTAAGTTTATGAGAAAAATCATGGGTGGTAACTTTATCCCAGCTGGATAACATAGAAGCATCACGAGAGGCATCGCCCATGTAACCAAAATTTGATACTAGTAGCCCATAGATCAAAACCAAAGTGAGCAAATATGATATGACTCCCATTTCTGACTACCTATATTGTGGAACGGGATTTGGGTATGCTTTTATGGTTGTAGTCTTGTAGATGCTAGGTATGGATGGTCCTTGAGAGTTGAGACCATTGATATCCTGAAACGCGTGGATTGGGCATTATATATGTCAATTAGTCCGGGGATGAAGCCTTACAGAGAGAGAGAGAGAGAGGAAATATCATGGTGACTGGTTTTAGATATATGGATTTAAGTCAAAAAGTGGTGGCTCTATAGCCCATCCAGGGCCGCCTTCCACTATGTAAATTAGGCAATTGCCTAGGCCCCAAGTGGAAGGAGGGCCCCAAGATTTTGGAAAAGAATGGGCTAGCAGGAAAAAAAAAAATTGGAAAAGAAGTTGGTAGCAGGGAAAAAAAAAAAAAAAAAAAAAAAAAAAGGCTTGCAAATGGAACTCCAAAAAACTTATATCTTTTTTACCAAAGAACAAAGAAAAAAATTCTTTGGTCTAAACAAAATCAATTGTCTGAAAAATAACATCATTAAATCTTTAGACAAATCAAAATTTAACCAGATAAAATACAAATCCAATCTAAAAATATTACACACAAAACAATCACAAATCAAAACAAATTAAAAATCTCAAATTCCTAAAATTTACCCATTGTTGCTCTCTCTCTCACTCTTGCTCTCTACCTCTCTCTGTCTCAGCTCTACTTCTCCTTCTATCTCATCAAGGACCGGACTTGAGGAATAGTTTGTTTCACTCTTTCCCTCTTTAAAACCTGATTTTTCAGTTTTCCTCAATGCATTGTGAATCTTCATGCGTGCTTTTTGGGTTTTTTTTTTTTTTTTTTTTTTTTTTTTTTTCCATCATGGTGGACTTTTGTGGACTGTGGCTGTGCTGTGGGCTTACTTTACTTATAGGCTTGTGAAGTTTTGGTGATTTTGGGCCCGTTTATTACATATGTTTAAAACTTTAAATACATGTTTTTAGTTTTTAAACAATATTATATGTATTTTCACACACTTTTTTACCCATACGTATTTCCAAAAAATACAAACAACGTTACTAGAACAACATTACTAAACGGACCTTTTTTTTTTATTTTAATCTTGCGTTTTTAGCTTTTTTATATTATCATATTATGTTTTGTTATTGGATCCGTTTGGGAAAAACTGAGATAGTCCCGGAGTAGTGCTCCGGGCTCTCACAAAGTGGGTGGGACCGTGGGGCCCACCCACTTTGTGAGAGCCCGGAGCACTGCTCCGAGACTATCTAAGTATAACCCAGATCCGTTTAACTTTTACTATGTATTAGTAGAATAGTAGTACTATACTTAGTATACTATATATATATACTAGTGTCACATAAAGCAAGCAAAACAATTCAATCCAAAAAACAAAATATTGTAAGTTATAACTTAGAATAAATATATATAATTTTTATTAGTGTTAATTCATTGAATAATATAATAAGTAGGTTTTTATTTATGCAGTTGCTTCTGCAGAAAGAAGTTTTTCAAAATTAAAATTAATAAAATCATATCTAAGATGGACAATGTCCCAAGAAAAATTAAGTGAATTAGCTATATTATTGATTGAAAAGATGTTAAAAAAAATTGAATACAAAAATTTAATTAGTCAATTTGCATCTCAAAAGGCAAGAAAAATAGATTTTGAATGAAATATATTATAATTTAAAAATATTAAATAAATATTAATTTAATTAATACATAAATATAAAAAATGCCTTATTTTAGTTGTTGCTTAAGACCCCAAAATGTGTAGGGTCGGCCTGCTATTGCCAATAGAGATGAATTATCCCGGTGATTAGTTTTAGAAATATGGATTTAAGTCAAAAGTAGTGGCTATAGCCTATAGGAATTGTTTGTAGGGAAACCATTAAAAAATTAAAATTATACAAAATCTAATAGTTTCATAGTTTATCATACCAGTTAAAATATACAAAATAGTACTCTCTTTTTTTGCTGCAGCTAAAAAAATAATCTCTTTTTTTGGAATAGATGTCTTCTATATATTTTTTAAAAAAATACACTAATAAAAATTCAGGAGTCAAGCAGTTAAAATATACCAAATAGTACTCTCTTTTTTTGATGCAGCTAAAAAAATACTCTCTTTTTTTGGAATAGATGTCTTCTATATATTTTTAAAAAAATACACTGAAAAAATTCAGGAGTCAAGCAGTTAAAATATACCAAATAATACTCTCTTTTTTTGCTGCAGCTAAAAAAATACTCTCTTTTTTTGGAATAGATGTCTTCTATATATTTTTAAAAAAATACACTAATAAAAATTCAGGAGTCAAGCAAAAGCCAAAAGCGGTTAAAATTAAAAACTAACAAAATGGAAAAAGCAAAAAACGATTGATTGCGAACTAAGCCAAGGAGAACTCATAGCCCTAATATCTCTTTGATACTTTATTTTAGGAAAAATAAAATTAGTGATTTTATGGAATGGATTGAATGAGCTATAAATATAAATGATTAGAGATTTTTACTTTGTGTTTGAATGAGATTTTTGTTATATATTTTGTTTATTATAAGCGTTGTGTTAAAACTAAACATATAGTTATCAAAAGTTTTCCTCTTAGAAATACGCAATCGTTAAATCAAATCATGTAAATTCCTTCTCTTTCTTTTACCTCACTTTGCCTCTATATATATTTTTTCTTTTCTATCAAGATATGAATATGATTTGGAAAAATTGAACCCATAAATGATCATTACGGATAACCACTGCACAAGAGTTAAGAATTTAGCAATGTAAGTGTGGTCCGTGAGTCAACCTTCAATCTCCAGGTGACAATTTCCAGGCCAATTCACAGGCCCTCCAGGTAGCCAGATGAAGATTAATGGGGGAAGAACTTACCTAGCTAGTAGAGCAAGGATATATTACATTTTCAAAACTTTTATTAAAAGGAGAGTAAAAAGTGTCTAATTCAATTGTAATATTGGGCTTTCTTTATAAAGGGAGACTAGTAATAGGCCGTGTGTTGCACTCTTTTTTTATAATGTTTTTTTTGTTGTTGTAAATTAGGAGTAGAATTATTATTGTAATGCAACAAAGCTTGTAAATATTATTATTTTAAATTGTAATTTGCACCGATGCAGCGAAAAAAAAAATATAAGAACTTATTATTTGTTACAATTGGTATATATAATTGTAAATTAGCTTCTCAATTCTCATTCATTACCAGCCTGCGATCAAAAATAAAAGGTACGTTAACTCATTGATCCTTTTCTTTTTCTCTTTCTTCTTTTTTTCCTTTGAAGAATCATTTGCAGATATTATATATTTTTCATTCTCCTTTGAAATATTATGGTGCTATGATTAATGAAGTTATTTTATTTTAGCCAAAAAATGAAAAATAAAATAAACAAAAAAATAATGAGCCCTTTTTTAAAACCAAGTAACAGCGGTAGATGGAACATGCATAACCATTGGTCCATTAATCACTTGTGTTGGAATTTGTCTAAATTTATTCAAGTTCTTACATGCTTTATTTGTGCCAATTGGCTATCTTCTCTCTACAATAAATGGCCATATTCTTATTAATTATTAAATTAGTTTATCCCTTTTTATAGTGTTTATCTTATTAATATTAATTTTTAGGATAGTTTAAAAAGTCTACTCCAACTAAAATTCTATTTATCTTATTAATTTTTAAAGATAGTTTAATTTAAGTAAAATTCTATTATCAAAATTTCAAGAAATTTGAAAATTTTCTCTAACTAAAATTATATTTCCAAAAATAGGGTACTAATTGTTAGTATAGTTTAATTTAAATAGTAAAACTTAGGTACAGTACTTAGATGTTGTTCCTTATATTTCCCTCTTAAAATTCAACCATATTGTTGGGGGGACTACAATTTGACTCCCTACAACCACTCTAAAAACAGGCCAGTATAGCGTGATGTCAAATGTCATAAAAGATTTGAGTGTGTCTTCCTCATCACCAATTGATTTTGAGGTGGAATGGCACGGCTCACGGTCCAACAAATGGTATCAGAGCCAAGGTCATGGGTTCGAGTCACAGGAGTGTCATTGTGAGGGAGGGATTGTTGGGGGGACCACGATTTGACTCCCTACAACCACTCTAAAAACAGACCCGTGTGGCATGATGTCGAATGCCATAAAATATTTGAGCGTGTCTTCCTTATCACTAATTGGTTTTGAAGTGGAATGACCCAGCTCACGATCTGACACATGTGACAGTACTTAACTAAAAATACCCTTCCATCTCATGAGAAAAAAGCCACATGGCTAAATTTTAAGAGGCAAATCTAAGAAACAACACCTAAATATTGTACCTAAGTTTTGTCCTTCTACTAAAACTCTATCACCTAAGTTTCAAGAAATTCAAAATTTGCTCAAACCAAAATTTTATTTGTCGAACATATTATTTGTCTTAGGAACATGTTTAAGGCCTTGGGCTCCAACCACCTATAGGAATATGGTGTGTCCCTTCATGTGTAATGCATATACTCACTTGATTATCTAAGTTTAATAAGTCACGTGCATTTCACATGACAATAACCAATCTTATCTTCCTATTAGTGGTTGGAGCTCAATGCTCCAAATATGTTTGGAGTTAAACTTTGTCATGTCCTATAAATTTTTTGGATATTTTAGTTTAAGTAAAAATTTATTTTATCTATGGTTTTAAGAAATTTAAAATTGTATCCTAATTAAAATCTGGTTACCAAAAATTTTAAAAATTTTAAAATAAATTTAATTTTTATTTTAATTTTTTAAACTATCATAATTTTTTATTTTAATATAACAAATTGACACATTCTTACATCAAGTGGTTCAATATTTATATATTCCAATAGTTAAATTAAAATTTCAAGTGCCTCAATAAATATTATTAAGATAGTTTTAATAATATTTGTAAACAAAAAAAATATTTTTAACATTTTTTAATTAAATCGTGCATCGTGCAAACATAATTAAAGTGGAAGCGGAGAGAGTGTTCAATTTTGAAAGCCTAAAATGTCTCACATTACATCAAGTAGCGTAGCTAAATTATACCGAATGTAAAATGTAATTTACAACAACAACAACAACAACAACAACAACAACAACAAAAAAAAACCCATAAAGTTTGGCTCCAAACTAGTATAAAGTTATCTTCTCCAACCTATTATATTATGACTTATAAGATTATTTATATATATTATTTAAATAAGTAATATGACCCATTAAAAGAAGTTATATAATTAAAACTTCACATAAATAGTCTATGTGACATTGTTAGTTGGAAGGAGATTGTTCCAATTGGTTTTGAGCTAAAATTTTATAATAAAAAGAATGGTGCAAGAATTTAACTGATAGAGCTGATGGAAAAGAAAGGTTAAAATATCGGTGACAAAGAGAGGATAAGAGAAGAATAAGGAATTTATTATATTGTTGTCAATATAAATATAAAATAAAAGCAAATTATATATATATAAACTTAAAGCAGTTGAAACCCAAGGAGTTGGCTGAGTTGGTTGAGCTCTCAGTCTCAAGGTGCTTGTATTGGGCTCGACTGGGTGTGCTCCCTAGTTCGAGTCCTGCTACCTGCACTTTGAAAAGAATTTCCTGGGCCAGCGCTTTACCCCTTCCTGGGCCAACCCGGTGCAAACAGTGATTAGTTTCTGGTTGAAAGCCTTGATGAAATACTGTGGGAAACCAAAAAAAAAAAAAAAAAAACTTAAAGCAGTTGTTACTAAGTAAATATAGTGAGTGATTTAGTGATTACCTCTCCGTAAATGATTGAAAGCGTGAACTCTCTCAATCTTTGTCTCCTTCAAAAATTAAAATGCTGAAGAAAAAAGTCACTAATTAGTACTTACTTTAGTAGACTGCAAGTAAGTTACTTAAAGAATTACTAAGTTTATAGTTTATACTGTTACTATAAACTTACTAAAGTAACAATGTATTACTAAGTTCACTAAGTTTATAGTTTATACTATTACTATATAAACTATCATTTCATTAACTAAGTTTATGAAACAGAACATTTACAATCATTTCATTAACTAAGTTTTGGTAAGTTTATAGTAACAGGATACTATCATTTCATTAATTAAAAAACATAAAAAAACAAAGCATTTACGCTTATACACAGTTCCAAGTTCCGACAGCATCAAGGCTGAGCAAAAGGGAAACATCAACTATAAGCTATAAACTTAGTAACAGTATAAACCAAACAACTCAAACAGGTGGTTTGCCGCGGGGTGAAAGAAGAAAGGGGCTTAGTGGCTTACTGATGGTTTGCCTCGATGAGCCAATGACTGGTGAGCACCTGTTGGCTTCTATAGAGGCCAGCTGAGGTGAGGCGTCAGGGACTCAGGCCGGCGAGAGGCGAGATGCGAGAACGAGAGAGAGAGTTAAGGGACCTCTGAGAGTGAAATAAAGAATTTATACTTAGGAGAAATCTAAAAACCTAGCAAAATACAACACCCCTTTTTTTTTTTTAATAACATCCAATACGACGACGTTTTGTTAAAAAAAAAAATTAAAATAGATACACGATGAAAGTGAAACGATGTATCCAAATGGACCAAACCTGTGAAACTAAAAGTTGTATGCAAGTATCGGTTCGATTCGGCTCTCACGGTTTCGGGCTCTCTGATCCGATGATTGCACGCACCGGCATCAGAAGTCCATTCGCGCTCCGATTGTTGGCATCGGCTCCGTCAGTCAGTGGTAGCGGCAATGTGGGAAGATCAGCGCCGGTCAATTGGATCAGTGATGACATCTCCATGCACACCCCTATCTCAAATACGATGAGTTATTGTTGGGTTTTTTATTTTATTTTTTTTTGATAGGGAGTTATTAGAGGTATTGGATGGACATGTTTAGGTTCTTTTACTCTTAGTCTAATCTTGTATCCAAGAGTTAAGCATTTTTGGGACATACACTACTATCAGTTTTTTAAAAACTTTCTCCTCTCTTTTATCATTTTAGTCCCAAAAAAAAAAAAAAAATTCTCCCATCTTCCCGTGTGTGTGTTAAAATACTTCATATTCTTAAAAAAAAAATAAAAAAAATAAAAAAAAATAAAAAAATCTCGGCCTAATCTTAATTGTGTATAAATAAAATGAAATGAACGTATGTGTACAATTGGTAACTTGACAAAAACCAAATCATCTTTTTGAATAGTGATCTCAAAAGCTATGGTATGGTTTCATTGCCTTTCCAATTTCGGTGACTTTCGTCTCCATCTAATTACTTTTTTGATAGGCCAAAAACGTATTGACCCCTTGTGATGAATTAATTGATTAATTAGCCAAGTTTATTAATTAATCAAATTAACATGCAAAGCGCGTGGTAGCACAAACAAATCACCAATAACTAAAGTATGCAACGGAATATAAATTGACATGGTAATTTGTTTACTAATGAGGAAAACCACTTAGGCAAAACCCCACCGGGTGATTTTAAGGTCACTACTCCGAAGAATTCACTATTATCATAACAAGCGGTTACAAATAAAGGAATCTCAGTACCTTATACCAACCTACAGTTGAACCCTTACCCCAATACCAAATTGGACTTGTTCTGTAATGACAATCTCTCCTTTTAATGCACGACTCCCAGTACGTGACTAACCATTCTGATGCGTGAATTCCAGTACGCGGCTTACTCCTTTGCGCGAATCCAAGTACGTGACTAATTCTACAACAGCCCTTTGATTGTTAAGTTGATTTGTAGCAACTTCACATAGAAACACCAATAAGATTTTCAATGTTGGTGCAAGAGACTTTGCTTGGTTACAAAATCCAAAGGCGTACAAGAAACGCAGTAAGAACTCTTTCTTCTATAGGAGGAGACTAGGGTTTCAAAAAGAAAACCTTATGAAACTCTCTAAGGTTAGGTTTTTCTTTTTCCACCTCCTTTAAATAGGAGCTTAATGGGCTCTCCTATTCCAAATAGGTTTGCACAAACCTTGGGCTTTCCTAGTCCTATGAGGATTATACAAACTCATAAACAAATAGCATTTTAGAATAAAAACGTTACTGGCTATAGACTGAATCCCGTAAGCTCGATAGATCGAGACATCTGTCAAGTTTTAATGAATCTCGACAGATCGAGCTTTTGTCGAGGAGGTATCAAGACCTGCAGATTGCACTTTTCTTGAGCAGTTCTTGAGTAATCTTCATATCTTCAATTTAACCACTTGTAATAATCATCTTGAACCTACTTAGATTTACCCAAATACAAGTAAAGTGTGTTTTGTCAAAGGATATGCCAATTACATAAAAATATGTCCTTAACAATCTTCCCATTTGGCAATCCGTAACAAAACCACAAGAGTACATTAAATGTCCTAGAATACATTCTACTCAAGAATACATAATAAATAAGCCTAGTCTAAAAGATCTAAACCTTGGAAGTTGCTGCAAGAAGAAGGTTCGGAATCTTGACTTGGCTTCAACTTGTCTTTCCTAAAAGGCACTAAACAAAACGCATCAAGGTACCATATAGAAAATAATGACAAGTTAAATAAACAAGAAACATGTGTATAAAGAGAGGAAAGAAACAACACATGTGAGATGAAGAGTGAAACACATACATCATCATCAAATATAGAAGCAACACATGATGTATGTAAATGGTTACAAAACCAAAAGATATACAACTCAAAAATATATTGCTATCAATGTGTATCAAACTAACTCTCCCCCTAAGTTAGTTACATCAAAAACTTTCTTCCCTTTAACATGAAGTTCTCCCCCTAAGTCTATTACTCCCCCTGAGGAATGACATTCAATTCTCAAATTTCTCCCCCTTTTTGACACGATTGTCAAAGGGCATAAAAAACCAAAAGACATAATAGGAGATAGACAGAAAATTGACATAGAGGGAACGAGGAGAACAAGGAACCATAGACCTACAAGAAAAGAAAAACAAGATGCTATGGACACAAAGATAAGAGAAACATGCAAACCATGTGAAAAACAATGCATGCAAGAGGATCTCGATGGATCGAAAGGTGTCGAGAAGCTATCGAGCAGACCTCGATGGATTGAACAACTATCGAGAACCTATCGAGGAGACTGAAACTTTCTCGATGGATCGAGAAGCTGTCAAGAAGTGTTCAGAGCTGTCGAGATTGCTTAAAAACAGTTTTTCAAAAAGAGAAAAACACAGATATGAATGCAATCAAGCATGCTATACAACCAAGGATCCAAACAACATTTTGATCTCTCAAGAACATCTCTCAATCAAGAAAAATGTGAGCACAAAGATCCCAAAACAAACACACACTAAACAAGTTTAACCAATTTTATATTTCAAAAACAAGTCAAGACAGTTTAGTGAACATACATTAATGCATGTAAACCTTGTGATAACCAAATCACATTGTACCTGCACATGTATCAAAAGTAACAAAGAATTTTGCGTGTTATGTGTGAAAAACATCGCAAGATTGCATAAGTGTATACATGTTATGACAATTTGAGATATAAGAAAATCGCTTTAACTCACATACAATCATAACTATTTGATAGGAACTATCACCTTCGAGGTACATCCTATAACTCCCACATCTCCTAGAATACACGCTTGCAATCATATATAAAGCATTTTTATTCTTTTTGTTTTTTATTTTTCTTTGCATATTTTTCTTTTCAAGCAAATCATGCATGCGCCTATAAGATAAAGAAAAGAAATACCCAATGATGTTAAGCATTTGACATTCCAATTTTGCTATGCCGAAGCATACAAATGTCATTGACATTGTACTTTTACTATGCCAAAGCATATAGATGTCATTTCATGATTGGCATGTAACAGTAGTGAGATGGTTATTTATGCCTTTCTCTTAGGATTTTCTAGTCATTCTCTTCAAAAAGAGTGATACAAGTGTTAAATACAAAAGATTACTTAATCTTACTCATCACAAATAAGAGCCACAAAGCTCACTTGCATAGTTGTGCATAGGGATGCTCATTTAAACTACAAGAAATACAAAGTTTAGAAAACTTTATTTAAATGGCCATCCAAAGTACACAAGTACCAATGTATACAAATACATACTGTTTTTGTATTTTTCTAATTTTTCAAAATAAAATTTATTTTTATATGAAGAACAAAACAAAGCAAAACTGAAAAATAACCAAAGAAAAACATGTTAAACAAAACAACACAATGCATAAAACTAGATGCAAATGCTTGATAGCATGATTCCAAAAAGAAAGTCCAACTTTAAATAGAAAGAATTAAAGCAAAGGACAAACAGAAAGACAATTAAGTCTTAAGATCCTTTATACCCACAAAGCATGAGTCTTTGGCCGTGAAGATGAAAAGGCATGTATCCTAGTATGACTACTAAAGGATATAGAGGAATTAGAATTCCCTTTAAATTGAGTTAAAAAGCTCAAAACTTTTAATAACTCACCAAGAATAGGTACAAAACCTTTAGACAAAGGATGAGACCTATTGGACACTCGCTTATGAGGAAACAATTTGAAACAATTAGGACGAGTGTGTCCATAAACACCACAATGGTGATAAACATGAGCAGTTTTAGAGCTACTCGGCTTCCTAGAAGGAGGTCTAACCTTAGAGGTTGACAGAGACCTCAAATTAGGACAATTTGGCCTAATATGACCAATAATATGACAATGATAACAAATTGGGACAAATTCAGAATTTTTATTCAACCTAGAAGGAGTTTTAGACATAGATTTAGAAACTTCAGCGTTAACATCAGATTGTTTACCTTTGTCTATCCTAACAATAATAGCTTTCAACTCTTCATTATTCCTTTTAAATAGAGAATATAAAAATCTTTTTCTTTTGAGTTAGGCTCAACAAGAAGTTTGGTACTAGTTAATTTTTTAACTTCAGTTTTAAATTCAATTAGTTGCTCTTCCAAACTCTTAATTTTGTCCACCTGAGATGAAATTTGATTTTTAAAATTCTCATTCAAATTATTGGCTTCATCCAATTTTGCAATCAAATCATCTTTTTCAAGTTTGACCTTTTTAAATTTAGCTTTTAATTTTGTAGAACATTCAAGAGATTTCATACAAAAATTATAAAACTTGCAATAAGCATCTTGAATATCATCTGCATCATTCAAAATAAGATCATGCAAATCAAAACAATCAAGAGTTACCATGACAACTGGGGTCAATGGATTACACAACAAAGATTAACTCTAATCAGAGTGTGCCTGCTCTGATACCACTTGATAGGCCAAAAACGTATTGGTCCCTTGTGATGAATTAATTGATTAATTAGCCAAATTTATTAATTAATCAAATTAACATGCAAAGCGCATGGTAGCACAAACAAATTGCCAATAACTAAAGTATGCAGTGAAAAATAAATTGACACAGTAATTTGTTTACGAATGGGAAAAACCACCAAGACAAAACCCCACCGAGTAATTTTAAGGTCACCACTCCCGAGAATTCACTATTATCACAACAAGCGATTACAAGTAAAGGAATCTCAATACTTTATACCAACCTATAGTTGAACCTTTACCCCAATACCCAATTGGACTTGTTCTATAGTGACAATCTCTCCTTTTAATGCATGGCTCCCAGTACATGACTAACCAATCTGATGCATGAATCCCAGTACGCGGCTTACTCCTTTGCACAAATCCAAGTACGTGACTAATTCCACAGCAACCCTTTAATTGTTGTAGTTGATTTGTAGCAGTTTCACATAGAAACACCAATAAGATTTTCAATGTTGGTGTAAGAGACTTTACTTGGTTACAAAACCCAAAGGCGTACAAGAAACACAGCAAAAACTCTTTCTTCTGTAGGAGGAGGTTAGGGTTTCAAAAATAAAACCTTATGAAGCTCTTTAGGGTTAGGTTTTTCTTTTTTCTACCTCTTTTAAATAGGAGCATAATGAGCTCTCATATTCCAAATATATTTACACAAACCTTGGACTTTCTTAGTCCTATGAGGATTATACAAACCCATAAACAAATAGCCTTTTAGAATAAAAACATTGCTGGCTATAGACTAAATCCCGTAAGCTCGATAGATCGAGACATCTGTTGAGTTTTAATGAATCTCGACAGATCGAGCTTCTATCGAGGAGGTATCGAGACCTACAAATTGCACTTTTCTTGAGCAGTTCTTGAGTAATCTTCATGTCTTCAATTTAACCACTTGCAATGATCATTTTAAACCTACTTAGATTTACCCAAATACATGTAAAGTGTGTTTTGTCAAAAGATATGTCAATTACATAAAAATATGTCCTTAACACTTTTATTTTGATTCCAATTCATTCTTTCATTTTTGTATGGTGGAAGTGATTAAAAAAAAAGGTGAAAAACTCATTTTAGTCCCTACATTTTCACGCAATTCTTACTTTGGTATCTAACTTTTTTTTCCACCGCTTTTAGCCCTTATCCTGGAAAACGAGTCTCGTTTTTGTTCCTGCCATTACATCAGAGACAGAAATTGCACATGTGGCAAACGGCATAAGTTAAAAATATTAAAATAATGTCCATAAGTCTCCAGGTCAGCATCTAAATTAAAAAAATCAATTTATTAATTTTAACTATAAAAAAAAAACAGAAATAAAAACCAAAAATCACATGAATTGGGATCAGTGACGGCATCTCCACACACACCCCTATCTCAGATATGATGAGTTATTGTTCGGTTTTTTCTTCTTCTTCCTTTTTTTTTTTTTGATAGGGAGTTATTGGAGGTATTGGATGGACATGTTTAGGTTCTTTTAATCTCAGTCTAATCTTGTATCCAAGAGTTAAGCATTTTTTGGGACATACACTACTATCAGTTTTTTTAAAACTTTCTCATCTCTTCTATCATTTTAGTCCCAAAAAAAAATTTATCTCCTCTTCCCATGTGTGTGTTAAAATACTTTATATTCTTAAAAAATAAAATAAAATAAAAAATATCAGCCTAATCTTAATTATGGTTTTTTTTTTTTTTGAGATGAAACGATAGTAGACTTTATTAATTGATAAATATGATATACACTAGGAAAGAGAAAAAGGGACATATGACCCTCTTTTTCTCTTTTGCAACACTAGCATTCGCTAGAGTAGCACGATTACACGGTAAAAGAAAAGAAAAAAAAAAAGAAACAAAGAAAAAACTTCAAAATCCAAACTGTTGTAAGAAAAGTGACTCTTCACTTGGATGCCCAGAAAATCTGAAAAAATGCCAAACGACACCTTCTTGATGTAGATGGACCTCAAAGTGATGGGTGTGTTTTTTCCTTCTTTTTTTTTTTTTTTTTTTTGGGGAGAGAAACTTGGATATGCCCAAGGCAATTAGGACAGAGAGTTTTTCATGGAGAAAATGGGGGGTTGAGTACCAACCCCAGTGATGGGAAAAGCCGAATCTAGTTTTGTCTGCTTAGGATGTGGTTCAAGCTGGGTATTCAAATCAGAGATTTCAGCAGGCCGTTTGGAAAGGAGAAATGTTGGATTGACAGAGACTTTTGAATTTGAAATCCCTTTCTTTCTTAAAACACGCTTCCAGCTACGAAGGGAAGATTTTCTCTGCTCCGTATTTTCGGTGTTGGCCTCAGAACAGGATTCCATTTCAATATCCTCATAATTATCTCAAGGCTCTTCAATAGAATTTTCAAAATCTTTAACGCTTATCTCCAAATTTGGACCATTAGGATGTAGCACCGTAGAGTTTGAAAAAGATTCTTTGATAACCTCCCCACAATTAATGGCCTCATCACTAAATGTTTGAGCATTATAAGGAGACTCCTTATATGTATCTTTAAAATCTAGAACTAATGAGGGAGTTACCTTTTCGGGAGATATCTTGGATTGATCCAAATCTTGAATCTGATCCTGAATAATCAATTTCGAATTCGAATCAAAAGCCAGCACCGAATCTTGAATAACTGTGTCCTTTCGAACATTTGAATCTTCCTGAGTAACCGTAGAAAGAAGATTTTCCCGCGCTACAACAGCTGTACTGCTTCCCGGTGTAGCCGCCGTGAGAGATGGATTTCCAATCCCAACCACCGTGGGAAGCTCCTTAGCTGGCTTTCCAATATGTTGGGACTTCTCAGGTTCCTCAGATACTGATAAAACATCCTCATCATCCACTTCACGTGCCACTGAATGAGGGATACCAGCATCTTTTTTCCGTCCACCCCGTGGAGCCATAGAGCGAAGCCAAGGTCCATACTGAAAATCATCCTCATCAGCGGCAAAACATCTTGTTTTCAACTGAGGACACTCACGATCTTGATGCCCAAGAAGACCACAACGGTAGCAAAAAATAGGAAGTCTTTCATATTTAAAAACAACCCAATCTGCATCAAGGTTCTCAATCTGGATCATTTTTCCACGCATGAGAGGCTTAGTGATATCAATCCTTACTCTGATCCGCAGAAAGGGTCCCCAAGCAAGACCACTTTTGGGAGCATCCACCATAATAAGTTCACCAATCTCATTTGCAATGCGAGCTCCTACATCCTTATTCATACTTTTAATTGGAATATTAAAAATACGAATCCAGAGAAGGGAATGGGTAAAGGTAACCTTAGCTGGACTAATATCACCACAAAAGCGTTTCATCAAAATAAGTCTTTTATCGAAAGACCACGGACTCTTATCAACGATCTCCTGCAAATGTTCTTCAGAACCGAAAATTGCCAAAAATAAATTCTGTCCTACCTCTTTTATGGTTACTCCCCGAGAACTTTGCCAAAGACTTGTGCAAGTGGATTTGAATGCCTCTTTATTGAAATCTTTGGTAGTTTGCAGCTTGAAAAGGATGCTAAACAGAGCCTGTTGTTTAGAGATAGCGACTTCATGGGATTCCACAGCCATAATACATTTTTCCTCATCAGACAGCTTGAAATGTTTCCAGAGTTCCTCCATGGCAGCATCCATATTAACAGCAACGGAAAATAGAAAAGAAAGAAGCAAAGTATTTAAAATACAAAGAGAGAGAAGATTTAAGAGGAAAGATAGAAAAAGGGAAACAAAAACACGACCTCTACCACAATCTGAAAGGATCCAGATTTGAGAGGTTGAATCTCACAAGAAAAAACTGTAAAGTGTGTAGCTTCTACTGTCCAAGACTACAGAGAGTCTGAGAGAGAGAAGTTTTTTTTTTGTAGACTTGAGATTAGATTATCTAAGAAAGTACTGGTTTCTTAATTATGTATAAATAAAATGAAATGAATGTATGTGTGCAATCGGTAACTTGACAAAAACCAAATCATCTTTTTGAATAGTGATCTCAAAAGCTATGGTATGGTTTCGTTGCCTTTCCAATTTCGGTGACTTTCCTCTCCATCTGATTACTTTTTATTTTGATTCCAATTCATTCTTTCATTTTTGTATGGTGGAAGTGATTAAAAAAAATATGTGTTATTAATCAAAATACTTTTCTTGAGGGGAAAAATTCGACGATCATTCAAGAAATTAAACATTACGGTGAAAATGCACTTTTTGCTCCTATATTTCAGACATACTTTCATTTTAGTTCCTAACTTGATTTTGCATTTAGTTCCTGAAAATAAAAAAATCACATCTATTTTGGTCCCGAAATATCTTGTTTGCACAATAAATACTGACGTGACTAATAAAATAAAATTGATTTCACTTTTAAAAAACGATACACTTTTTCTAAATTAAAAAAAGAAAAACAATTTTAATTTAATTAAAAAAATCCAAAATAATTTTTCAGTTTTAAAGATTGAAAAAAAAAATTATGGCAACTTTCTCAAATTTTCTTGAACTTTCTTTTGCAAACAAACACATAAAAAAATTTAAATATATCAATTTTTAGACACAAAATTAAAATTTTATAATAAAAAAAACATTTGAAACCCCACAAACCCAAAACAAAATCCAAACCCAATGACAAACGATTCATAACTCTCTCAAGCCCTCTCTCTCTCTCTCTCTCTCTCTCTCTTCAAAAGCAAGTTCAAACTCTCTTTCTCTCTCTAACTCACCCTCTCTCTCTCTCTCTTTTCCTCTCTTTCTGTTGCCGCTAGTGGTGGTGGTGGAGTCATTTCACGACAAGGAGATGGAGGAGTAGCAATGGACGGGGTTATAGTCGACGGACTAGACCTCACGAGAGTTTTCGTGGAGGGAGTGGCTTGGGTTGGAGGTTGGGGGAAGAGAGAGATTGAGATTGTAGATATGGGTTTGCCTCAGTCTGCATGGCCTTCACTCAGTTGTTGTTCTGAGGAAAAACTCTAGGCAAGGGTTGAAGTTTTTGGTCTCTACAATCTATTTTTATTGCCACACACCCTCATCATATTGTTGTTCTGAGGAAAAACTCTAGTCACTTCAGTATTTATTGGGCAAACAGGGCATTCCGACAAGGACTAAAGTGAACGTGTTTTAATTTTTAGAGACTTAGGTAAACGCAAAATCAAATTAGGAGCCAAAATAAAAATAGAGCCAAAATATAGAGACCAAAAAATACATTTTTGCCTAACATTATTAATCAATCTCAACCAATTCTTAAATTTAATTTTTATCCATTTCTACATTGTAGCGTTGTTGTTTGTGTTTGGGATCTGGTATATGACCTAGTATGAACTATTCAAAATCTTATAATTGTTAATTGGTTAAAGAAAGCTTCAAGAAAAAGATTGAAGATTTAGATGTAAGACTTGGAATTTAAAAATCAAATAAATACCATATATTGCACTTCTAAGTTCTAACTAAAAATGGAGAGAATTGAAGGATTCAATTAGAGAAGATCTTTAATAAACAATGACAAATCTGGATTTTTTTTTTTTTTCTTTCTTTTTGTCGTTTCTGAATCTTCAAGGCTTTAGTATTAGGTTTTACACACATTTTGAATAATACTTCAAGGTTTTGGTATTAGGCTTTATATACACACAAACATTTTGGTAGTTATACAATAAGGTGTTTCATGGTTGACATAATTGCAAATTTAATACGTCTGGGGTTTACAGTAAGGGCTAAACCAAACTATATATGAAAATTTTGAGTTCAATTCAAAAAAGATTTATTAATGTTCATTTACTTAACAAACAAGCAACGCTCTATCACAAATACTTGACCATTTAACTAGTTAAACTCCAAGATAATAATATATTCGTGAACAAACTTGTGAACATGATACTCAATTTAAGATAGTATTAAATGTTTAAGGGGGAAAAATGTAGATATAAAATTCATGATACAGCCTGAACAGTTCGCATGCCATTTGTCACCATGTATTGAAGGCTTGGCTAATGAGAAAAACACCTATCTAAATGAAAATATTTAACATTTCCTACAATATTTCAAATATACTTGCCATAGGAAAGAAAATTTATTTTATTAATGGTTTTAGGATTCCCTAAAAAATTTCGTTTCTTGTGCTTGGAAGTTCAGGTTTGTGCAAACAAGTCCTGTTTCAGTTCTCAAATGTTGACTAAATTAAAAGAAATTTATACTCCTGTCAAAGACAAAATACAAATAATATGTTAGTTTCTCTGTACGCATATTGATGATATGCATAAACTTTTGACAATGTACTCAATTGGTCCATGGACCAGTAATGAAAGAATCAGCAATCAAAAGAGTTGGATTTTATTAAACTAATCAGAGTTTCAGCATGTCATCCCAATTTCATACACAAATGAATCTTAAAGAACCTTACATTGACTATTTTATTATAAGAACAAGAAGCAAGAAGTTCTAAATTCTAATAGCCTGAATAGCTGCTAAGGGAAACAAATAAATAAAATCATAACATACAGCATTACAAGATGTATAACCAGTTTAACAGAGCTATACAATGAATCTCCAATGTGATTCATAACTGCCAGGTGGCCACACATTCTGGTTTCAAGATACAGATCTCCTTCCTTCAGGATCTTCAGAAATTCATGATGGCTTGAGTCCTCTCAAGGAGGCAGCGAAAATCTGAAAATATCATGTAAAGCAATTTAGTAAAACATGAGGTATACATGGTTTCATTTGCTTCAAAAGACCAATACATAAAACAGAAACAAAAATGGTATCAATTGTGGCATTTTTCTCTAATATTTTTTTTAATTTTTTGTGATGCATCACGCATCATTATTATCATGGTGCACCCAATACGTTGCAATGATTTAGCCATAGAGATCCAGCCTTACACTCAATTAAACCTCATAAAACAAATAATAAATTAAATGAGTTCCAGGTTCTTGTTTTTTTTAGTCAAACTGTAATGAGCAATGCACTTTAAAATCTACAGAGGCATAATTCATGTTCAGTACAGTTTACAATAATATCAAAACCCAGCATCCATATAAAATGGATGTGAGCAAATGCTGGATGCATCTGGAAATGCACCAAATTTCATAAAGTTCTAACAGAGCATTGGTTAAAAATGATTTCAATTGGGGACTTGAACAAGTTTGGGTGGAACCTCAGAAGTACACAAGATCTAGGAAGCAAGGACACTTCATTTAGAGTCCCATATCCGTATCATATCTGTGTCATACCCATGTCGCACCATCCGATTCATGTTATAATTTTTTAAAAATTGCTCGTGTCGTTATGTCATACCCGTACCCGTCTCCGTGCTTCCTAGCACAAGATGCAGCCACAAAGCCCTAAGCTTATAATAAATGTAGTTTAAGTGGGCATGTCAGATGGTCTAAGCAGGCTTCCTAGACTAAAAAAAAAAAAACTCTTTATGAAAATGAAGAGTCTGGTAATTGATTTAAAACTGGCTTTTGTGAAAAGACTTGCATACAAGTCTAATGTGTCAATTTGAAGGTAACTTTTGATATCGCTCTACAGGAAGCAAGTCTGCCCACTTAACTAAATGACATTGTCGTTTGTGATTATGTAGACAAATTGGTTGGTATTATTACTAAAATTTCAAAATGCTTCTAAATGATATTGAGAACACTAGAACCTCAAAAATATATTTTGATAAATAATAATACTTATTGAAAAGAGGAAAATCTTATGTACACAATAAACATACACAAATCTCTCCTAAAGAATTACAAAGAGAGAAGAAATCAAACTCTACAAAAAAGGTAGCCCATAAAATCTACAAGGCAATGCCTTTCAAGGGATCCAAGAATCCGAGACCACTCAAACAAAGATCTTAAAAAAATAATATTTCAACTCCATAACTGTAATCACAACAATATAGAAAGTGCAGTTATTCATCTCCCTCTATTATGCCCACTGCCCACATGAGACACAGTGGAGCTACCTTCTAAACAATTGAGTTGTCATGATTAAAAGCATAAATTGTCCACCCAAATAGAACATCCACAACTTTCCCAAACATCACCCATTGAACCCCAAACATGGGAAATACAAAGGACCATAGCTCTTGAGCAAAAGCAAAGTGAACTAATAAGCGATCCACAATTTTGCCATTACATTTGTACATATAACACCTATTTACCAAAGCTATGCCTCTCCAAGATTATCATGGGTTAGGATTTTACCCCAGATAGCAACCAAGACAAAGAATGCCCCTCTTTTAGGAAATTTTGTGCACCATACACTCAATAGGAAAACCACTCCAGTGGAGCCTCTTAGGGTTTCATAGTAGGAAAAAACATCAAACATATCATTCCTCTTCATCCTCCATCTCAAACAATCAGGACCCCACCTCTTCAGATATACCATACAAGGCTCAAATGACTAATTGACTTATTGAATTTCCCAATCATTGAATGCTCATGTAAAAAACATATTCCAAGAATGTGTCTCCCTCTTAACTGCTATAAAGTACAGCTAACACCATCAAAGTTTGAAACCCATTCCAAACATCATGCTAGAAAATCGCTCTATGCCCATCTCCAACTAAAAACTAATTGTGACAGAAAAACCTTTTTTTACCCCGTCCTGATACTCTAAAAAGACTGCATGTGTGATTAATTCTAACTACCTTCATAATCCAGTGTCCCCACTATTCTGAATATCCCAAACATATGACTGGTCTCAAAAAACGATCCCCCCCCACCCCCCAAAAAAAAAAAAAAAATTCTATCAAACTTTTGTTTTTGTTTCTTGTGTACACCATCCATTATTCAGATTGTGAATGTTGTTCAATATAGTGGAATATTAGGTCTCTGACACTGATGTAATCAAGCAACCACCTGTCCCCCACGGAAAGATTTAGTTATACTAGAAATATATTCAGAGATAGGTGAAATCTTTGTCTTAGAAGAACTTTTCTAATACGTAATTCACTAAATTATTTGGAAGGCTTTCTCCAATATGAGATTTACAATTGTTTAATGGAGATGTTTTCTCTTATATGTTACTAAGTGATTGGTGTAATCTTTATTTGAGATCTCTAATATCACCCTAACATTCATGGAATGGTCAAACTCAGTCTGTCATAGAACCCAAACGATAAATATTCTTCTCGAAAACGTGAAAGAGTTAGTATCAAACACAAATGGGTAATTATTCAATGTCAAAAAGCTGACAGTTAATAACTACTAACCCACCTACACTGGATCTATAATCAGAAATTGCTAGCAAAGAATCTCCAAAAGGAATCATTGATAGGTATTTCACAATTTTAGGTTTCAGATGATACCACATACTACAAGCAGCTCAAAGAGATACAAAGCAATGGGTAAAACTGAGTATATTTACACTAGTACAGAGTGGGAGACATGTAAGGGGTTTTGAATTTTTTATGCTACTCTCAATAGAAATAAACACTCTCCTAAGGGTACATGTCACCACGAACTTTGATGCTACTCTCAATATAAAGAAACACTCTCCCATGAGCTTTCTGCTTCTTGTCTGGCTGAAGCCTTTTTGGGAAGGGCAGTCTTTGACTTTGTGGCCCACCTTGCCACACCCAAAATGGGCTCAATTTTTCCAGTAACAGGGTTGGCCCCCATGATTCTTGCCACAAACATAGGCAAGCTTCAACAGTTTTCAGAAGTGGTGCTCTCAGCTCAGACCCCACTGAATTTTGCCTCTTGAATAATTCCCGCATTTGCCTTCCCTTTTTGTGGTCCTAGTCTATGAAAAATTATATCTTGTACCCGGCATATATGCTGGGTACACGATATACCACCTCCTAGTCTACATCGTTTTTCTGTTATTGTACTCTATGATATTTTTCAATGTCCCTCTCTACCATCAAAGCCACATTCCATACCTCAGCACAAGTTCTCAGTTTCACAGGGGAGATATGGCCTGATGCTAGGTTTTAACCCCCTCTGAAACATTCTGGCTATGGGACCCGCCTGTGTGTGAGAGACCCGACATACATGCGGAGTACACGATATACCACCTCCTATTCTACACCGTCTTTTCTGTTATTGTAATTTCTGATATTTTTCAATGTCCCTCTCCACCATCAAAGCCACATTCCATACCTCAGCACAAGTTCTTAGTTTCACAGGGGAGATATGGCCTAATGCTAGGTTTTAACCCCCTCTCAAACATTCTGCCTAACCATTCATCATCCATCACCCTGTGATCAGCAAAATGGACCAAATTTAAAATTTTGGCGTCATACTGATGTACTCTCATGATCCCCTGTACTAGCTCCATGAACTTGGCCTTTTTCTGCTCTTGCACAGTCTGAGGAAAGTGCCTATCATAGAAAGCATCCACAAATAAGGCCCAAGTCATAGGCTCATCATCCTTAAAGGTCATAGCTCCCTGGGTCATATTCCACAAACAATCAGCTTCAGCTTTCAGCATGAAAGTGGCAAAAAAGATTTTCTGCTCATCAGCACACCTCAGCACTTAAAATATTTTCTCCATCTTTTGAATCCATTCATAAGCCTCCAAAGGATCAGGGGCACCCTTAAAAGCAGGAGGGCTTAGATCCATGAACTATTCTGACTGTTCAACACTTCGGCCTCTTCCCTGCTAAGGTTTCTCCTAACCCTAATATAATGTTTAATGACTTCCATTAGGCTCTCAATGACCTTATAAGTTTCCTCAATGACTACAGGCTGAGTGGTAGAAGTTGTAGACCTAACAAGTGGCTCCTATAACCAAAATAAATAAATAAAATGTCTTAAAACCATCAACAAAATACAATATAGATTTAACCTTTGACTTACTATGCAACACCATACAACAGTACATAACGCTCTAACCAAATTCCATAATCCTAAGCCTAACACAGATAATCTGCAGAATCATAGCCTACAGAATCATAAACCTAAGCTCAGTTAGTCTCAAGAATTGAACCCATGCTTTCATATCACTACTGTCATGAACCAGACCCAATTCAAGTGAATTTAGGTACAAAGCTTTTTGAAAGCATATCTTCTCCACAAAAGACTTCCTAATTCAACTAGAAACAAACACAACCTAACTATCCTCAGTACGGGGCCTAAAACTCAATGGTATGGATACCCACTAAGCCAGAAACAGAATCTAGACATATGTTCCATCTGATTCTGTATTGTACTTGAATTGAACATATTCTTACATAGTACGTATCAAATCCTCAAATCAGTTACACAGGGACTACTGGTTTCATCAGTGGATGAAATGCAGATTGTAAACTCAGACTAAGTGCGGAATAAGAGTAAATGAGTGCAAACAACCGATAACACTATCCTAAGCCATATTCATCCATTATCAACGATATAAAGTAAAGCTTAAGAGTAAGGAAGAGAGATGCAAACACAAGATAACACCGAGACGTGTTATCGAAAAGAAAACTAAAGAACTCGGCAAAAAACCTCTCCGCCACCCTCCAAGCAGTAATCAATCCACTAGAAAATAAAGTTAGAGTACACAAATAATAAAAGACCCTCCAAGTCTAGTCTACCCAATGTACTTGAGCCCTCTAAGCTCCTGCTACCAACTGGCTTCTCGGAACCTTGTCTCCTCTAGCTTTTCCGGACCCCGCAATAAGTCCGATTGCATCCGCCAATGATTGGCTCCTTCCAATACTTCCCAGCAATACCAAAACCTCACTTGACACTCAGATTAGGTGTGGTAAGTGTTTGGGCTATCAACTTCTCAAGGATTTAGAGATGGAGAGGTAGGAATAGAGGAAAATCACAAGGAAATGCGTAGATAATTGTGGGTATAACAATCTCTAACTCTCAAGTATGTATTCTAGGGTTTTCTCTTTGAAAAGCACTCCTTACAATATGTGGGTAATGAGGGTATATATAGTGTGGGTAAAAACTTAGTAAAACAAACATGACAAATTAGCTAAACAGAATGTTTTGAGAATATTTCACGGAAATACCTTACCTGTGAAACACTCGTGAAAACTCCAGGCTTTCATGACTCTTTGCATTCTAGTTATGTGCTCTACACGTGGCTACTTCGCGGGTTAGTTTCTCGCAAGCTTCTCATGAAATCCACTTGTTCTTTGTTTTAAGCTTGAGTCTTCACACTCTCTCACCCTCAACCCATACAATTAAAAACCCCACATAAATACAGGGAAAAATGATTGAATAAAATTACAATCAAATTTGACACGAAATTGAAGCTAACACAAAATAGTTGTAAATAACAACTTTACACAGATCAGTAATGCTTCACTATCTACTCAAGGATCTAGACCTAGGATCCAAAATGTTCAATCAGAATCACACACAGGATCCCAATCAAATTGGACACAGAGCTGGCAATAAGAATTATATGAACAGTACTTGTTTAACTAGTTTTTGTGGTTAACTATCGATAGCCATGTTTTCATGCATGTTCATCTTTTTCCTAGTCACGGCAGTTTAATGCTCATATTTTATAGCAACATAGAAAAGAAAACCCCATAATGACAGCCAAAGAGAAGAAACTGCAGACCTTAGGAGGTCCCCCACGTTCCACACCTGCAGGTGTCTTATTACGGCTACTACTTGCCTCCTCACACTTAGGGAGGAAACTTTGCTCCTTGTCATTTGACACCAAAGTCCCATCATTAGATGATCTTTCATTAATATTAGTGTCTAGCATTGCATCCTCTTTCAATGATTTGCTTGTTGATTGATCTGTCCTTACAGTATCAGGTGTACCATTCAGGATCACCATTGAGAGATTTTCATCCTTTTTTGTGAACTGTGTAGCTGCTGCTCGTGCACCAGCTATGGCAGAACTGAGGCTTGATGATTTTTCTATGTCAGATGCTTTAGATTTAGGGAATTGCACGGAGATAGATCCTGGCTTCAGGGAAAATGGATCTTGTGGATTTGGAAGGGGAAATTTCACTGGCAGTGGACCTTCAACTGAAACAAGACCTCTAACTGCAGCCTCATATATCTATAACAGGTAATATAAGTTAGCTAATAGTCTCTCTTACAAAAGAAACCCACAGAGAGAGAGAGCGTAGACAGTATCTGCAAAAATATACCTTCTTTTCCAAGTTATATACACGTTGGTATCCTCGCATCTCAAAAGGAATCAGCAATTTCTGCATTGTTTGTATAACAAAATCATTACTAAATATCATCAAAACAATCATAAATGTGTAGCGCTGTTAAAGTTCACACCTGTGGCTGTTCACAAAGCCAACAAAAATCAGTCTGTCCTTCCAGCCTTACCTGTATGCAAACAAAAATGAATAAACTTTAGTCAACAAAGTCCAGGAAGCCACATATGAAGGAAAAACTGAGAAAAAGTGGGTTGCCCACCCCTTCAGGTACCATCTCCCAGCGTGCTAGTTCTTCACCTCTAACACATCCAACCACTTCGATGCACCCTGAACCAAAGATGAAACCATCAAGTTTGTCGAAATATGTATTCTCAAGTGAAATTTTCAACTTTATAGAAATCCAAGATGTTCTACTCAGAAATTCTAATTAGAAATATCTTGATAATGCCAAAACAAAAACAAAACAAAAAATGTGGAAAAGAAGAAGTAAAAAAAACAGCTTAGAGAAAAGGCATTCAAAATGCAGTTGTGAAAATAATTGTATCCCATAGAAACATAGAAGCATGTATTACAAAATCCCAAATTCCGAATACCTAATAATCTTGAAATTGGATAATGCTCTGGAAACTTAAGATCGGTAATTCCATTCACTGCATAAATTTCCCGGTAGAAATCCTCCATTGCTTTGATTGTAGCCTCATCTGGAACCTTACTTGCAGCATGAATCCAAAGGCGGCCTTCAAAAATCAAGATTCTGAACTATTAGAAACATCATCAGAAAGTATAGAATGAAAGAAAACAAAATAATAATTAGAACTAGTAAATTAAATCAACATTAAGCATTTTTCTCCTCAGGAAAACAGTATGATAAATTGATAATTAAAACAGAAAAATTAGAATATATGACAGTATCAATTGCTTCTCCTAAGAATGAATTATAGTAATATTATGGTGTTCAGATCCAATGCCGTTTTCTTATTTAAAATATAAATAATAGAAATTTGCATTACCAAAATGAGACAATTGAGTACACAAATATAAAAAATAGTCCTATAAAGATAATCTGAAATTCGTACAATCAATAAAATCAAACAAAGAATAGAAGGTGAAAGAATTATGAACAGAACAGATCCAATCATACAGCCTTCTCATAAAAGAACATTCAATGGGAAATCCATATGCTCCATCCCCTCAAAACTCCAACTGTTGTGTTCCTTTCAAATAGTTCAAATAAGGCACAATGGAATAGCCATCTTTTCTTTTTCTTTTTTTGATAAATAAAATATTTATCCAAATATTAACATTACTTTATTGATCAAACTTCCCATTCCAATATTCAAACAGCTCATAAACTGACTTAGCCATCACTCAGCCTCAAAATGGTGAAGCACAAAATATTTATTTAAGGAAAACTTAACCTCAAAAAGAACTTTGCATTAAGCAGCGTTTCTATTTTTGCTAAATTAAGCACCTTTTTTGTTTTGGCTAAATTAAGTAGCGTTTAGAAAATAGTCAGCATGACTTATACTGGTCACAGACTCACACTCACACCACACACCACACACCACACACCACACACCATCACAATGAAAATCAGTATGTCTTAACCATTCAAGAGATCTAAACAAAAATACAAGCTACAGTCCACTTCACCTTACACTTAGTTTTCAAGAAAATACACTAGAATACTACTTTTTCCATAAATTTCAAAACTATTCAACAAAAACCCAAAAGAAAAAAAAAAACTCAAATAAAGGGAGCCCAGCTGAGCAAAATCACTTTTCTTATCACTTCCCAAATGAAAATAGATAGAGAGAAAGAAAATACCATAACCAAGGTTTACTCTTTTTTATCTAAGCAACCAAAACCAAACTTGAAAAAACAATAACTCAACTCCCAGAGAAAAAAAAAAAACAAAAGGCGAAGTGGGTATGAAAAATTTTGACTGAATTCATTTAAAGATTAAAGCTTAGGGTATTACCTCTGATTGGAGAAGGCCATGACCTGCCTTCAATGCGTTTGATGCCATGAACAAGCAGTGAAGCCCAGGGCTGGTGCATTGTAAGACATGGGTTTCTGTAGTTCCCAGAAGGGTTTCCTCCTCCTCCTCCTCCTCCTCCTCCTCTCATCTTGCTGAAACCAATAACTCAAAAGTACATACGCTGTTTGTTTCTCGAGAATCAGAGAGAAAACAGGGAGGCAGAGAGAGAACTAGAACTATGAAAAGGGTTAAGGCGGTGCAGTTCTTTGATAGAAGACTATAGCATACACAACTACTAATCTTTACCGTTTGATCTATGATTTATGAAATTGATTATCGGATTAACTCGCAGGGAAACTCCTAATCCATTATTAAAAAGTTTTCTTTTCTTTTCTCTTTTAGCTTAGAGTACTAAAAAGTTATTGACTTGACTTGGGTTCCAGGTTTTTTCGGATCAACACGTGGATCACGAGTTTTTATTTATTTATTTTTTTTTTAACTATTTTAACTTAACAAGTAAAAAACATAAAAAACAAAAACAAAAGAGTTCATAACCATCAGGATTCAGACAACTAGAAATTTTGCTATGTTAATTTACTATTCATCATACGTTTGAGGACCATCATCTGAAAGTCAAACACCATATGACATAAATTATTATAAGAGTAATGCAACATACACAAATTTTTACGAGTTCTAATATGGGTCCATCACTGACATCACATTTTTATTTGCAATAACTATTTAGAAAATACTAAAGCCACGTCAAATGACTTTGTAACATTACCCTTATTATAATTGTGATGCCCCAATTTGATTGATTGTGTGATGTGTATGGGTATATGATGAGTCCCACATCGGGTAATTACTAGGTTGAACTAGACTTTATTAACAACTGCAAGAAGCCTCAATCGTGACTAGTTCTCTTGAGGTATAGCGCAGATGTGACTAACGCTTTTCCTTGAGTCGTTATATATGATATCAGACGTTAGGGATTTAAGTGGGAGAGATTGTAATGCCCCAATTTGATTGATTGTGTGATGTGTGTGGGTGTGTGATGAGTCTCACATCGAGTATTTATTGGGTAAACCTGGGCTTTATTAACAATTACAAGGAGCCTCAATTGTGACTAGTCTTTTTGAGGTATAGCACAGATGTTGCTAGCGCTTTCCCTTAAGTTGTTACATATGATTTCAGAGCCGCCCAGTAACCCCGTGTGAGTTTGGAGACACTACCCCACAAAGTGGGGAGGGATTTAAGTGGGGAAGATTATGATGCCCTAATTTGATTGATTGTGTGATGTGTGTGGGTGTGGAATGAGTCCCACATCGAGTATTTACGAGGTAGAACTGGGCTTTATTAATGATTGTAAGGAACCTCAATTGTGACTCGTCATTTTGAGGTATAATGTAAATGAAGCTAGCGCTTTTCAAATCATGATTAACTAGCCCTACAAAAGTGATGCAAGCCTTATTTATGGATTTAATAGTTTCGGCTCTTGTTCTAGGGTCCGAATAGTGGCAATCTAAGATTCCAGAATAACTAAAATAGTGTAAAATCGTAATCTAAGAAATTACCAATTCAACAATCTACACCTCACTAAAGTTTTCTATGATAAAATTCTAACTCCTTCATTCTTTGTTTCTAAAGGTAAGAAATCATACCTTGAACAATTTGATTGCCTCTTCAGTTGTATGTGCTCTAAACCCCAAGGAAAATACTTCTTAGCCTCTTTGATAAAACCCTTCCTATGAAAACCCTGATTATCTCTTCCTCTACCCTACAGTTTGTATTAGAGATGTGGGCTTAGTAAGGTAGTAGGCTGCTATTACTAATAAAAAGAATACCTATGGCCCATCAATTATATTTTAAAGAAATTTAATAATAACTTCAAATAAAAGTATGTGGGGTATTACACTCTTCCCCTCTTAAAATAAGTTTAGCCCTCTAAATTTGACGTACCTCAATTAGAAAATAGATGGGGTTTTTTTTCTTTCAAGTCTTTCCTCTTTTTCCCATGTCGCTTCTTGAATTGTATGATTTCTCCACAACACCTTCACTAAGGATATATTCCTTGAACGTAGCACTTGGTCCTTTCTATCAAGAATCTGCACTGGTTGCTCCTCATAAAACAAGTCTTCTCTAACATTAATCGACTCATATTCCAAAACATGTGGTGGATCAGGCATGTATTTTCGTAACACTGATACATGGAATACACTATGAATAT